>OZ010588.1:13116165-13148665 GCA_963932145.1 Acanthosepion lycidas
ATAATGTGAACCTCTTCTCTTTGGTTCTTCTTTTCTGCTTTATAAAAGGTGTTATCGTATTTTATCGTTGTTTGTGAGTCATCATTCTACATTGGGTCAGTGGGAAGAAAAGTGACTCAAAATTGGGAGTAATTAGTTGACATAGAATTGTGAGGAGCCTAGAAACCGCAAAAGTACACTCTAAAATTGTCAATTATTTGATCTAGACATAATAGATTGTTGAAGAAAATCCTTTCAGTTCGGTAGGCTGGCTCATTATGACTGACTAGGGACAGACGAACACTGGGTTAAGGTTACCGTATATACACGTGTATAAGTTATGTTCATGTATAATGCGACCCCTGAATTTTTTTGAGAATTAATTTTTTTTTCTAGAGGGGTTAAACCCTCCAGAAAAAAAATACCTGGGTATAGTGCAACCGGTCACAGAAAATGCATGGTTTTTAACTTCTTGATAAAAGAATTACTTATGTGTAGTGCTATATTTTTTATGTAAAAAAAAAAAAAACTGATCAGAAAAACTCGTACTATACTCGAATATACGCGGTAACCATTAAAACAACTAAAAGTAAATAAAAGCATTTGAAATTCATTTGTCATTTGAGTTTTCATAAAATTAGTTATGGGGAGTGGGTAATAAATATAAAAAAAATATTTCTGTCATGACTTTGATAAAAAAAAGCATCTGAGATGAGGTATTATGTACATTATTTACATTATTCGGACTATTGTCCTCATCTTTGTCGCCATATTTATCACAACGTTTCGGCCGTTGTACGCTCCGACCTTCTTCAGGTGGTTGGAATGTCGAACTGAGCCCTTTATTTCGCTCACTGGGGTAGACTGTTCTAGTTCCACATGCCATTAAAAAAAATAATTAAAAAAAAACTTTGGTCTTTCCTCTTAATAATAACATAAACATTTTTAGACGATAAAATTTTGTTTTGGCGTCTTTTTCATCATGCTATGCTCTTTTTTTAGCGATCTCATGGAGTTACCTAATTAAGAAGAGGCACGTGCTTAGGAAAGCAAAAGGGAGGGGGGATACCATGTTTTTTTGTTGTTGTTTTTTTTCTTCTAAAAGGTATTATGCTTTGTAGTGACCGAATCGTATTTGCCATAAAATCTAAAAGACGAGTGTAAAACGGTTGAAAACATTTCATTTTGTTCATTAATTGTTTTAGTTATGTTTAATTCTTTTTTTTATTTTTGTAATGGACAAGTTATTCAATAAAAAAACAAAAAAAACAAAAAAAAAAACAGTTTTACTTTATATACTCACTCAAGAACGTTCGTGAACGTCTAGAAAAAATGATCTAACTTCATTCCCTTACCTCACGGGCACCTCATTTATGTACTTGAAGTGTCAACGAAATAAATATACCTATTTTAATGTCGGCTTTGAGTTGCATTGTCTGAAGTAACAAGTCCTTGAATTTCTTACTAATTAAATTATTTTATATTTACGATATAAAGAGTTAGATATTTTAAGTAGATGAATATATCGTGTTACTAAATAAAAAGCAGTAACTCTCGGCCTAGTTGTTACCAGAGGAAGGGAGAGGAGGACTCATTGTTGTGCTGTACTTACGGTTTCAATTGGCTTTTAATCTTAAATTCGCTTGGCAGAATAGTTAAAATAAATAACAGGAGCATAGAAATGAAGATGAGGTGATCTGGACCTTTGTTTTTGAAACCGAATTAGTGTTAACCGTAATTATTTTATTTACAATTCAAAACACATTTTAACTCTAAAACAAAAGTAGAATGAATTAGTTTATAACATTACATTGCAAATTAAAAACGGGATAAAACTGAGAGGCCATGGTGTCGCTTATTGTTCAGAAGGCTGCGTATTTTTTTTTTTTCGTATAAACTAACAGCACCAAGTGAAGGAGATTGGTAGTAATATTAACATTTTAATGATGGAAATAGGGATTGTCAAAAAAACGCATAAGAAAACTATCACTATATAAAAACTACTTCCCTTTTGGTAAACTGTTGGCTACTTCAGGGCAAAAGAGCCCAGTCTGCCCTACTATTTAACCCATGGTTGCTGGAGGATGGAAGGTAAATGAAACAACGAATCGATCGAAAACGGCACACCTCTTTCCTTTTCCACGCTGATAAACGTTATTCCACTCACGCGTCTATAAAACAGATTACGAAGCATAAAATTCTTTTTCAGACAATCGCTGTTGACTAAATTAAAAAAAAAAAACCTTCTAAGCTTGTATTATTTGAAGCGGATAAATACGAGACTTTGAAACAGGTCGTGTTTACATTATTAACATTGTTTGGACTGTTGTTCTCATCTTTATTGCTATATTCATGACGTTTCGGCCGTTGTACTCTCCGGCCTTCTTCAAGCTTCTGGTGGGACTTTTCTAATTGTCCCCATATTTTCGGTATATCGGGTCTGTATCGATCTTTCAATATCAGTCTATATTTCCGAAATGGAGTATTGTAATTATTTACATTGTCCAGAATGTTATCCTTATATTTATTGCCACGTTTCGGCTGTTGTACACTCCGGCCTTTTTCAACGGCCGAAACGTCATGAATATGGTAATAAAGATGAGGACAACAGTTCGAACAATGAAAATAATGTAAATAATTACAATACCTCATCTCAGAAATATAGACAGGGCTCGTAGCTAGAAATTAAATTAAAAATACCAGTTCGTCTCCAAAAATCTACGCTAAGCAATTCCTTTTCGCAAAGAGATAAGCGAAGCAGCTAGAGATGGAAAGACTAAAAACTACATGACAACTTCCTTAATTCAAATGCGCTTGCACTTTTTTCGCTTTTAAATTACAAGTAATGCCATTAACTAAAATGAATGAACATTCTTTTTAACAGACACATGTCCATTTCTGCGACCATTTCAAATAAATTTAGTAAAATACATCTATTAGATGCTTTGGTACACATAATCAGTGATGTTTCTAGCCGAGGTTTATTAGGGGTTTCGAGTCTTTCAACATCATACTCCCTCTCCACGGGGACCCAGCCGATACTGATTGGGTATCGAATTGTGTACCTTCCGTTAGCTACAATCCTTTCCATCCTCCCGACAGTAAAAACTGTTTACTATGAAAAAACCGTTTACTATGTAAAAACTGTTTACTATGTAAATATACATCCACATATTATACGAAACTTTTAATGTAAGAAATGTAAATATATTGCAGTTTTAGAGGATATGACAATTACTGGAAATTGATTTATTATATTAACTGTAACTCTTACTAATCACCACTGCGACTACAAACTCAGAGAGATACAAAGAAATTAAAAAGAGGGTTTGATTCAAGTAAAACGACGCTTATTACAAATCCAACTGAATATTTCACGTATTGAAAATAGAGGACAGCAAATTAGTAATTAAAATTTTTATGAAGAAAATAGTCCATGAGAGATAATTTTACGTTTTCTTCATACTTCTGGTTTGATATAATCTTTGAAATTGTATCGGTCTATCTTCAAACTGCATCAAACATTGACGATTTTTTTAAATTAAGAAAAAAGCTATACATTTACAGGAGTACAGGTTTATCCCTTTTTTCTGTTTAGTATTGTGTTTCCGGTTCTTTCTAAAGTCTTTTTCATTCTCTTTCACTCCCAATAGCCCCTTGCATCTTAGTGGCATTATTGCCTTGCTTGGAATGAATTGATTAAAAAAGAAAAACAAGGATTGTTGTACAAACATCAATAATCAAAACGGTTTTTTTTAAAGTACTCATTTGAACATTGTAAAGATACACTTCACAATATTTCGACATCTATTTTCTTATAGGAACATTAACACTGCTTGGAGAAATAGATGTTTACCCAGTATTGTCTGGCATAAAATCATACATGTGGCTACCTTGTGAGTATCAAACCTAATGCACTAGTAATGATCTATGAATCAAGACGATCATTGCTCCATGCCTAAGTACTCATTTTATTTACTGAGTAGTTTAATCTGAGTCAGCTCTAGGGTTGCCAACAGTTCCGGAAAATGTGAGGTTCTCCTGCATTTTGATGCTGAATGACTTTTTGGCTCAGTATTTTGAGAGTCGATGTTCTTTTAAAAAAAAAAACTATGTAATTTTTTTTTTCTTTTTTATGATAGAGCGAGCAAAGAACGACTGGAATATGAGTGAAATCTTGCCTCTCTCTTCTCCCCCTCTCTCTCACACACGCACATACACCCACACATATCTATCGCTCAAAAAGACAAAACTGATCTAATTCAGCTTTGTGGGCTTGTAGAGCCCTTTTTGGGAAGCGGCCTCCAACGTCTACTGTCCTCTGGTTGAGAAAGCCCGTCTCGCATTTCCATGAGAAAGCACCGGTAGTCTGTTACCAAGGTGGCCAATAATACGAAGAGAAGCTCACTTGCTTTCAGAAGAAAATCCATATTGTGCCTATAGCCGGGCATTTGGTCTAAAGCTATTGTTCGTGTACTACTTTCTAAAGACATTGCTAGTGATTTAGTTTCTTGTCGAGTGCGTTGGAAATATGGCCTTATGCCAAAATTGACTTTACCCGATAAATATTAAAACTGGGTTATAATATATTCTAGATGCCCAAACAAAAATTATACTTTAATGAAAAGCAGATATTATTTTTCTTGCCCTTCACAATATTTCCGGTGACAGAATCTAGGACTCTAAAATATAAGCTTTATAATTAAATAATTATATAATTAAACAGCTTATATATATATATATATATATATATATATATATATATATATATATATATATATATATATAATTTGCTATCTTTATTAGGGGAATTACTCTTTAACGGAGATAGATTATTTGTAGGTAAAGGCATTTGTAGATTTAAACAAAATTAATATTGCACGGTGACTGTCAGGTTCCCGCCTCAAGCGATCGTCAGGTCTCTCTATCTCTCCTTTATTCTCTCTCTCTCTCCAATCAGGATGAACAGAGGTCCTCTCAGAGAAGCACCGTGCCTTGAAAGACTGTTGGGCCTCAGACTCACACCCGATCTCAAGTGGAACTCGTACATACGATCCATTGCTTAGGATGCATGTAAAATGGTCGGCTCTCTGTACCGCTCCAGTAAGTACCTGACTCCTCCTGCTATCCTCTACGTTTACAAGAGGCAGATCAAACCAAAAATTGAGTACTGTTGTCATATTTGGGCGGCACTACCCAGACCTCACTCTCCAGCCTTGATTGAGTTCAAAAGCCTCTCCTTGTGGGTAACGAATTATTCTCCACCCTTCAACCTCTCTCCCACTGGTGGGATGTGGCAAGCCTCTCGTTGCTCTATCGCTACTTCCAGGGAAAGTGCTCGGACGAACTACATTTCCTGGTCCCGCCGAGGTAAACCTTCACGGCAAGAACACGCCATGCCACTTACATAGTAGCGAACCACCCACATTCCCTCCGTATTCCATCGGTGAGAAGTAAGCACATGGCACAGCGGATAAAGGCGTTAGTTACATCCAGTGACAGGATCAAAAGTGTGTGAGTTCAATACGTGGTTAAGGCAGTGGAGAACTTGCAGAGGGGAATGAACAGGAGATACTGATATCCATTAGACATGTCACGTGGAACTAGAACAGTCTACCTCAGTGAGCGAAATGAAAGGTTCAGTTTATAGTAAAAAAAAGGAAGAACAGTAAGATATGTAATCTGGTGTTCTTATTAATATTTTTATTCTTACAAACAGAACTAATGCTTTTAATTTAATATAATTGAATTTGAAGGTTTTGTTTTTGAAACATGGTAATTACTGTGTAGCGATGAAACCATATTTTTAAATCAGTTAATTTATAATATATATGTATTAGGTTGGTGCAAAAATAATGACGTAATAATGTCGTTTTTTGACGTTAAATAATACGTCAAAAAACGACATTATTACGTCATTATTTTTGGACCAACCTAATATATATATACACACACACACACACACACACACACACACACTTCCCTGTGAAAAATGGCCGACCACAACTAAAAGTTTCATGTATTTTCACGCAATTGTCAGGTTGTCATTAACTTTTTGCGTACGAAAATCGGCAATATATACTCCTCTCGGCTAACCCAAGATGTTACAACGAGGGTAGCTGATGTGTACATAATATGCACGCACCAACTAAATTCACCGGGAAGGCGGTGCCCATACAGCGAAGATGGAAATGCAGAAAATTACAATTGGGGTGGGGAGCCAAACACCAGAATAAGGAAAAACAAAGTGTGCCTAGAAAGTGATCGAATGTATGGGAAAGAGAGGGTCTTCGGCAAAAAAGCATAAAGCTAATACACACACACATACAGGTAATAAATCCGTTGGTATATAATCCAAGTGGATCCTAGTAATATCAAATATTAAAACTGATCCACAAAAAGAGGTCAATGTATTTATTATAACAGAGCATGTAAATTACACAACAAAATCCAAAATTACCTCATATTGCGTGGGGGTAGATCTATTTCAAGCGACGACAACTACGTCAGTCTTATTCAACCCCGCAGTATAACTCTATATACTGGGGTCGAATAAGACTGACGTAGTTGTTGTCGTCGCTTGAAATATATCTATACCCCCCCATATAAGGTAATTTTGGATTTTGTTGTGTAATATATATATATATATATATATATATATATATATATATATATATATATGTGTGTGTGTGTATTTCTAAACAAAAAAAAATCTTCATCTTGAATTAGAATTCTGCTGATTTCATTTTTCGCACTGTTAAAACTTTGGCTAACACCGTGCTTTCCCGATGCTATTAAATTGACTTCAATTCAATGAAAAAGGTGTGACAGTGCATGTGCATTATTTTTCAAATATTTTTTCACGTTATTTGAGACGCGATGGGATTGACGCGAACAAAATGATTCCCTGTGAAAGAAGAGTTTTTAATTTAACTTCATTTTTTTTTTTTTTATGTTCAAGTCGAAACTTGTCACTTTCATGCTTCCAGGAAACTGTCAAGGAAATTTCAACGATACAACAACGACAATAAAAAAAGGTTTCAGAATGATAAACATTTTACACTCGTCTGTTGTGACACGATTTTTTTTGTCCATTCTTAATGCCCAAAAGCATCAAATATTTGAGTCGTTCTCTTGAGATGCTATGAAATGGGTCGACAGCAACATTCATACCTGGTAAGTAATATGCTTTCTTTACTCTGATCATTGCATTTGGATGCAAAATTGATGTTCAATACATGCGATGCATTTGACTATTATTCTATCAGTTAATAAATGACATGAAAAATGTAATCATAGATTGCAAGGTAAGAAAAGTGGGGAAAAGAGAAGACGTTACCGAATAAAGGGAGGTAAAAAAAAAATGAGGTAAAAGAAAAAAAGGAATGAGAAAGAAATGTGGGCGATGGTAGCGAATAAAGAAAGATAAAAAAGGAGGAAGATGAAAAAGGGAAGGGAGAAGGAAGTAGGAAAAGAGAAGAAGGTAGCGAATATAGAGAGAGATCAAAACATGAGGAAGAAGAAAACAGGTGATAAAGAAATGGTAGAACGAAAGGTCGATACAACAAATAATTGGGTAGAATTTGCAGATTTTTTTTTTAATTAATTAAAACGTATTCCTTCCAACCAAATCAAAGTCCGTCTACGTCCAAGACAAAAGACACATTGTAATCAAAGTATTAAAATTATGAGTTTTATTGATTATGTATGTTGGCTTGGATCTTAACAGTGGCTATATAAATAAATAATTCTTCTAAAATATCCAACTTTGGAAATCGATTTTATTGTAAAAATGTTTGTGCTCATTCAGTGGTACAAAATGATTCGTAAAAATATCGAAAAGCCAGCCAAATGTTTTAATGTTTTATGGAAACAGAATTGACTAGAACAACAATTTTTTTAAAACAATTTTTCTTTCTTTTTCTCGTGATAAAATTATATATGATAAAAATGAGTTTTTAGAACCGCAAACTACTGTCTAATTAACTTCATCACCCTAAACAGCTCAAAGAGAACCTTCCCTATTCACAAGGACTTAGACTCAGAAGGATATGTTCCAACAATGAAGAATTAAATAAACACATTGAAAATCTGGAGCATCAATTCACAACACGTGGCTATAAACAACACCTAATCAGGGAACAAATAAATAAAGCAATTTCCACACCTAGAGAAGACACCCTAATGTACAAGATTAAAAATAAATCTAGCCGCATCCCTCTAGTAACCACTTTCAATCCCACTCTGCCTCCACTATCCCAAATAATCAAACGTCGCTGGGAAATACTACATCTCAAACCAGACCTAAAAAAACTGTTTAAGGAACCCGCCCTTCTTGCATATCGTAGACCTAAGAACCTAAAAGAAATCATAGGTAGTAACCACATTTCAGGGCACAAGGTAATCCGTAATAAACTAAGAACAAAAACAACAGGATTTTCCCAACCATGTAACAACAAAAGAAGTTTATGTTGCAACCATATTAAAAACACGAATTCATTCACTAGCTCAGTCACTAAATCTACTTTCAAAATCTACCACAATTCTAACTGTAGAAGTCATAACATAATTTACCTCCTAGAATGCACACTATGCCAGAAACAATATGTAGGAAAATCTGAATGGCCCTTTCACTACAGAATTAATAATTATCGTAAGCGAATTAAGTCGACTCCCCATGAAAAATGATTACCTGTAGAACAACATTTCCGCCTGGAAAAACACGATTTCAAAACCCATGCCAAATTCACTATAATTGAGAGAATAGAAAAGTTCAGAGCAGATAACATTAGAAAGATTTTAGAGTCCCATGGAAATAAGTGGATACAACGTCTAAAAACAAAATATCCAGCCGGGCTAAACCATAAATTTAACAATATATAACTCAACAAATCGAAACCTACCCACATTTCTCACCCACACAAGACAGACATGCTTACGGAGGTGTGGAGGCCTCACACTTATACACTCACCCACACGAATATACACACTTACACACATCATACTCACTCACTCCCTAATGAGCCAAATGATAACACACACCCACAGCAATACACACGCTTACACATATACTCACTCACTCGAAGAACCAAATAACACACACACAAACACTAAACAGAGACACACCCCCTCGCCAAGTTCAATAAAACTGTCAAACTGACCAGAGAATTCAGAGCAACATGTATCTATCCAGCTCTTATCTCAAATAACAACTTAAAAGAGACTGTTTGACCAACACAAGAAATGTTAAAAGATTCATTTTAAAAAGATAAAAAAAAAATGAAAACTACAGACAAAACTTCATTTTCTCCAGCAAAAGACTGGAATATATATATATATATATATATATATATATATATATATATATATATATATATATGAATTATAACCATGTATATTAATTACAATAAAACAAGGAGACACAAATTGCCCTGGGTGCTAAATTTGAAATCCGCTTTTACTCATACGATCCTATAAAGAAGTTTAAGTAACGGCATCATTTCAGTCTCTAATTAGTTGTAATTAGAAAGTAAATTTCACATTAAAAACTTTTTTATAAGAGAATAGACAATTAGTATGACGAAACTTTTCTTTTCTGTATAATATATATATATATATATATATAGATATAGATATCGATCGAAATCCAGAATGATAAAATAAAGAACCAATAGGAAACGTTTATCAATCCAATATATTTTACTTTTATTAAATCTTCACCAGAGAATTATATATATATATATATATATATATATATATATATATATATATATATATATATATATATATATAATTTTCTCAATATATATTCTTTAGAAAATTCATTGCTACTTTGGCAAGGTTTACCATAAAATATAATCACAATGTTTTCTGAGGTCTTTTCTGGTAACATTCATGCGTTTATTTTGTCTTCCACTGCTCAAAGCTACGTTAAAATCGCGTGGTTAGTTTAAGAGATGGGGGTAATTTCCATCTGTGTACTGACTAACATGTCGTTTTGTTCATGCTAAGGTAATTGCAGTTGAAAGAAGACAATAGTTATACCAGAAAGTAACAAAAAACCCCCCCCAATAAACAGGAAACCAGAAAAATGTGTGTATGCGTCGCGCCTGTAGTTAGTATAACAGTTATTGAAATGAAAAGTGAAATCAATGAATCGAGTTCAAATTCCATCCGAATCTGTTGCGTTCACTTCACACAAAAATCCTCACCACTACCGCAGGAATATAAATCGTGTTTATCTTCACACTGCAATCCAGCTATGTGTTAAATATCACGAAAGTCAGTTCGGGAGAAGGAACACTCCGAATCCAAACTTTGGACGTACACGTTCTGTGAAGTGCTAAAAAAGTATTCCTTGCATCGAAGATTGGTCTGACCATTCACGACAACTGATCCTCTCCCAGCCGTTCTGAACTCCACCTGGTCACTAGATCCTGAAAGAGAGCACATGGGTCTGGAACTGTACAATTCTTTACCCATCGTTAAAAATCCATTCACGCCCATGCTGTTCTTTAAAGAGAACCTTTATCATCCCTTGGGGGAGATAACGATGTTTCTATACTTGCCTGTGTGTGTAAATTGAATATTAGAATACGGCTTTCATTCTAATTGACCGATTTTCTTGAATTATCATCGTAGGCATCTTCATAATCTTCATAAAATAAAAAATCAGGAATATTTATACCTTTAGGATATTGCAGGGAAACGTTTGTACATATAAGTGTACAGGACGGACATTTTTTTACTCCTAAATTTGACATCACAGAATTGCCCACCAAAAATTCACGCAAATAGCCTCATCAAACTCTCTTTGATTTCACTACAATCTCCGCCACCGCCACCAAGGGAGAGAAAATGAATAGGGAGGGAAGATGACAATCCCTATGCACAGGGTGCGTACGGGTGTGGCCAATAACATAAATTTAAGGAATGACCATTTCAGAAATACATCTTATCTGCTCTCAATCGACTTGAGGATTCTTTTCTTGCTGATGTGGGTAATTAGGCCAACACATTGCCTAGTATCAGCCAATCATCTTTACACAAAAGTTTAAGTGTCTAAAAAGGAGGTCCTTTTTACCAGAATTTTAGGGAGTTTGTAAAAAAAACTCTTGCTTCATAAATGCTATTGTAAGGATAATTCTGTGAAAACTATTTACTTGACACAAATGCTTGATGACACATCCATTGGCCTCCCCCGGATTCAAGATATATTAATATCAATACATTTGCATTTATAAATAAATGTATGGAAACGTTTAGATATGCGCGTGCTCGTGTTTCCGCGTAAGTGCTTATGTTGATTTTCTAAGCGTAGCTTAGATGTGGCACAAGGCTGAAAGTGTTGAGCACCTAGTGAGATTCGAACTCATTATACAGTCGTAATTCTTTGAACCACGAGGGACGCTAAGTGGGTTTCTCCGTCGCGCAGAGTTGTCCACCAAAATCAAATTCACGCGAATAGCCTCGTCAAACTCTCTCTTATAACTCTCCAGGAACATCCATCTCTGCCACCGGGGGTGGGGGCGAAATAAGGAGAGATGATGACGATCCCGATGATCGGATTCGAGCGGGTGCTGACCACTACTACTTATAACAATAGTAAATCGAACTCTTTTGTATTTTGAACAATATATTTTTTTAAATTATCTGTCTGAATTTTTGTTCAATAAAAATCTTTCAAATACGACTGTAGCTTTTTATTTCCAAAACCTTTATCTTCAAAGTAAGGGTGCGTCTTATACAGCGATGCGTCGTTTATTCCGAAATATACGATAAGTTATTTTTAGCCATAGGGAATAAGGTATTAACTTAGTCTAAAGGATAAAGCTGTTTTTTTTATTTATATTTTATCTCATGATCCTTAAGTGTTGTAGATGGAGCGAGAAACCAGTCGAAAGCAAGACAGACATATATTGTCGCTGACATTGTACAATGGTTGTCAGAGGAGAGAGTGGGTGAGTCGCCTGTAACTATTTTACCTGTCTAGATAGGAGTAAGTGTAAACATTGACAAAGGGTCAATCAGTTCGATGTGCATAATAAATAATGAAAAGAAACAAATTGGAGAGGGGATTATTGGGATTTTTGTTTCGTGAAATACATTGAAACAGGTGTTTTAACTGCAGAAGGAAGTCTCATGCTGGTTGATGCCATTTATGCAAAAAATGAATGGCTTTTTCGCCCTCTGCAAGTTTCCAGCTTTTTTCCTTGCAGCCGGTGCTTGTTCACGCTAAATTATGATGGAAAAATAATGAGTCTTCATGGACCGGGGATTCTACCCGCAACTGAATGCTTTTACGTAGATAAGAAACAAAAAAATAGAAATTAAAAAAAAAACCAAAAAAAAAAACCAGGCAATTAAATCATGAAACATATGAAAGGAAGCCGCAAAGCAATTTAATAACGGAAAGAGAAAAATAAAATCAAGGTTGATTTAATGAACTTAATGTTCATTTTCAGTAAATTACTGAAGACCGAATGATGATTACTAATTGTCTGAAACTTAATGCGACTGAGTTCAAATGAAGAGCGAAGATATTAGTCGACCATGACTTCTAAAAGTAGAGTGAAAAGTAAAACCTATTTTCAAATAAATATTAGTAATGATACCCGGCGTTGTATGGGCAAAATCTGTTTCATTTGTTTCACTGCGCTATACAGTCATTTCCTAACTTGAGTAATTTGAATATGCCTAAAATTGCATTAGCGAAATGTTTCTTTCTTGTTCATTTAAGCATGTCTTATTAACCCCTTCCCAGTTAATTATTTTGGGAAAAACGTTTCATTTTCAGACGAATTTTTCTTTTATTTGTTTTTAATATAGTAACTAAGAAACTGAGGTACCTTGAAGTACCCGAGCGATGACTAACACTTCTACCAGATGTATAAGTTGAGAACTGGACTCATTTCAAGCACAGAAGGGCATAAAAAGAATAAAGATCGTCGACGTATAAACAAAAACACATCTGTAGCTGTTTTTTGAGCGTTACGTTTTGGACGTGTTTATTCGCCCATATCTGAAAAAACGTATATGTACGTCTACGCATGTGAAGGGGTTAAAATGAATAGTTATATTATGCTTTCTAAATTTCTCTTCTTCTAATTTGCGAATATACTTATCACAAACAACAGCCACAGTTGCAAAATATATTCGCAAATTAGAAAGATCAACATATGCAATATACATAAAATGTCTATTCTATTTAATAATACCCCCATATATATATATATATATATATATATATATATATATATATATATATATATATAAGAAATATACATATCTTACATTAATTGCACAACTCTGAGTTTCATGCCGAAGCAATTTTCAAGTGCTGGAATTATTATATTTATTTATATTTTGAGTTGACAACATTTTTTTTTTCAAATTTTCTAGTACTCACTAAATATATTATTGTTGGGGTGGAAAATTATTGTAGTTAAAATATATCGAAAAGAATTGTAGTTTAATTTTGAATTTGAATTTAAGTTCAGATTAACATTTAAGTTTGAAAATAAGGTTGAAAAGAAGAAATATAAATTCTAAATTAGAGAGACGCTAGTTTTGAAACCGTAAGTAAACAAAAAAGGGGCGTTGGAAACTCAAGGCGGGTAACTCTATTTTTTTTTCCCAAAAACAAAAGAGTAATTAAGAATATTACTAATATTCAAATTAATATTACTGAACTAAAACTAATGATATCAGAAACAATGTATACCGTGATAAAATTATATATATATATATATATAGGTGGCCTGACGATTGCATATAGCATGAAACAGACTGTCACCTCTAAGTGTTGACTTCTATGTTCACTTTTATATTTACACACGCTCTATCTCTGATATTGAGCACTTTATTCCATAAATATAGCACACCTTAAGACTATATTTCTTTATATATATATATATATATATATATATATATATATATATATATATATGTGTGTGTGTGTGTGCAGGGGGAGGATTTGAAATAGGATTAATCACTTTTATTTTAAAATATTTTTCTTTTAACTTAAGTCTACTAATTCTGCTCTTTTCTGATCGACACCTGAAGAAATTTAAAATTGACTGAAATCAATGACATGGTCGCTTTCAATGTTGTATTCATCGATGTTCTGATTGCTTTCTTGAGTTTTATACCCTCTTGTTTTCTATAAAGGATACTAATTTGTTTGTTAACCTTTAACACTCTGTATGTGACTTCATTTGCTAGACAAAAAGTTTGCTTACATTTCATAGTTGTATTGTCATATCCTGCTATGGTAACAGAAAACAATTGTGAGTAAAATTAATAGTAAGGATACTGCATTTGAGAGACTAGAAAAAGAATGCAGTGGAAAGGGAAGTAATATTAATGATGCAGAGTGCTAAAGGTTTACCTTTTAATATGACATTCAGATTTGAACAAAATCTATAAAGATATATTAATGTCTAAAATATACAATTTTCTTTTGGCAATTTCAGTTATAATTTGCTTTTTTTCTATTTTTTTTCTTTATTTCTTTTTTTATTTATTTATATACTTTTTTCGTCTCACTCACGAGTTAAGAATTTTTCTTTGCTTAGTCCAAATACTCGAGGAATGGCGAATAAGGAACCAACTAAAACGTTGGGATTGAGGCGAACAGGGAGAAAGTGTGGTGATGGTGGTGGTAGGGATAATCATTCAACTATTATTATAAAACATCCCAAAATTTTAGACCAAAGAATCTCTTCTAAAAGCGAGCGTACTCTTACGCTATAATATTCATTGGTTCCATTTCCAAGAGGAAAACTCCACATCTATTCACCTTCTTAAAAGGACATAGCAGGGAAAAGTATGAACACGTACGCGGTCGGCATTTCAAGTTATATCAGACGCACAGACATAGAAGACGCGCCCTCCTGTTTTCCAGCAGGCAAATTCCAGAGACCACTTCATATATTACATACAAGCCCATGCTCTTTCTTTCGCTTTATATATATATATATATATATATATATATATATATATATATATATATATATATATATATAGGTGTGAGTGTACATGTGTGTGTTATTATTATTATTATTATTAATGGTTGGGTTTGCGAATGAAAATTTGGGAGGGTCTTCCACGTGTGTTGCAGGTTTTTAGATGGCTAGTGAGGTCTATACCATAGAGGAATGCATTTCCACATCGATTGCAGGAGAGGGTGTGTTAGTCGGTAGATACGATTATTTGATTTCTTTACGCTTACAAGAAAATGTAAGTATTAATATACGATTTGTATGTAATTCAGCTTATATGATATGAGTACTGACCATACCATAGCTACATGCGTCAACGGTTAAGAATTTGAAGCTTTAAACCCCGTGCGGGTACATATATATATATATATATATATATATATATATATATATATATATATATATATATATATATATATATATATATATATATATATATATATATATATATATATATATATATATATGTGTGTATGTGTGCATATATATATACATATATATATATGCACACCGAGGCGGTGTAATAGTTAGCAAGCTTGTCTCGCTAGAACAATTACGACTGAGTAGTGAGTTCAATCCTCACTGGGTACCCACTACTTTCGGACTTGTGTCACATCTAAGCTACGCTTAGAAAATCACTATATATGCACACATTTGCATATACATATATATATGTGTGTGTATAATATATGCATACATATATGTGTGCATATGTGTTTGTGTGTATATATATATATATATATATATACATACACACACGCACATATATATGTGTGTGTGTGTATATATATATATAAAGAATAACGCTTAACTAAAAGAACGTATAACAACTTTTTTCCTTTCAATTGAATACTGTTCGCGCGGCGCGTGTCATCACAATTATCATCATCATCATCATCTTGTGCATGACATGAATTTCTATTTTTCCTCCAGAGGTCTGGTGGTTACCGCTAAAAATTGTTTGGGGGCAAGCCTCCACCAATCTCCAATACATTTCTCAGTATTCATGCAGAATTTTTTTTTTTTTTTTTTGCGGGAAAAAGAAAGGAAAAAAACTCCCGAGAGGATGCTTCTCCGATCATTACAATCTCTTAATATCTTCAAATCTAGAGTCAACCGCTTCCTGTCCTACATATATTCATAATATGTACTTCTTTCTTCCTCCTTTTAGTCCCCTTCATTCAGTAACCCCTACTATGGGTGGCTCTTGAACCGTATATTGAATGTACACTGGTGTTCGTAAAAAGAAAAGTCCCTAGCAATGCCACGGTCTTTAGCAGTCTCATTCACTCTACAGTTTCCTCTTATCTAGATTTCAGTGCTTTTGCCACGACACCAGTTGCGTTTATTATTAAATGGTACCAAAATCAGCCTTCATATTTCGTTATCTTTTTCAGCTCACGAGCAAAGTCCTGGTATCTTTCAAGTTTACTCTTTTTGTTCGTACTTTCTCACTGATCTGTCAATATATACACGTCTGCCCACCCTGGGTATGACGATGAACTACATCCACGTCCTGGATAAGACGATAAACTACGTCCAACGGCAAGGCCTGTGATCAGGAGGTTTTGAGGAGCGTGGAACCACCTGTTAATTGCTGGTGTTCCCAGGTCCACCCTGACCCGGGGTGGTAGCACCTGTTAGGGTCCCAGCCATAGGCAAATAGTTAACCCTCAAACTGGGGTCAAAACACTATGAAAATATAAAAATAGGTTTTAATACCAGAAATACTTTGTAAAAAAAAAAAAAAATACCAGTTATACATTTTTGAAAAAAAAAAAAAAAAATATTATGTGAAAGAAAATTACTGCAGAAATAGATTTTTGAAGAAAATTTTTTTTACCAGAAATAGATTTGTTATAGAAAAAATATTATCAAAAATAGATTTTTTGAAGTAAAAAACATTACCAGAAATAGATTTTTTAAAAAAAAAATATTAACTACAATAAAAATTTTGTCGGCATTAAATAACCCATTGAGGTTGATATGCCGTAAAACAATCCAAACCAAACCAAACCAAACATACACGTCTATGATCTATTATTATTATTATTATTATTATTATTATTATTTCGTGCGTTTGTATTTACAGATGCTTCGTGATTATCATGATTATTATTATTATTAAGTGAGAGAGCAACAGGTCAACAAAGTTGCACTAGGCTACAAATACACGAAATTCAATACACTTGACATCCAGTCTGATAAGAGTGCACCAGGCACATGCATCATAGGCAAATGTGCGCGTTATGACATAATTTTTTTGCATCACCTTTTAGGTTCGGTTCATTTAGAAGACTTTCAAGTCGAGTAGGTCACCGACTGAAAGTACACCTAAATATCTAAATGTGATTCCCAAGTCAACTTGACTGCCTCATTAAAAAAAAGAAACTCAGCCCTCTCGACACCCGGTCATGATCCTCCATGATTTCCCTTACTCATGAACAGGAATTCACAATGGGCCATCCCATAAGGAACACGCCCAACTGGTGTATGGTCAAGCAACTGACAAGCAAATCTCTGTTACTGATGGCGATGTTTATTGTAGCACATAGTTATTTACCAAGACAGAACATACGAATCAGTTCAAATCAGAAGCCATGAGAGTCCTGTTTGGTAGTGCATCAGCATATTTATTATTATTATTATTATTAGTAGTAGTAGTAGTAGTAGTAGTAGTAGTAGTTTTTTTTTTGCAAAGCTTATTGGGTGTTATTAGCTGGATATCATGCTACACCCCACAGCCTTAGGTATTCAGTAATTTTCTGATTGTTCGTGCTGTGCCAAGCAAACAGGCCTTCAGCAACGCATAAAAAAATCACGGTAAATCTAAATGCTTTCAACCAATGGGCAAAATTCCCTGACACTGTTCCTAATGCTCCGATTTCAATCTTTATCTTTTGGCAATTCCATATTCACTTGATTTTGTACTTTAAATTTGTATGGTTATTACTTTTCTGTCTTTTCTCGACTACTCTCATATTCGAATGATGAAAAAAGTAAAAGAGAAGCGATAGAAAAAGACAGGAAGGTAGAAGAAGAAAAAAAAGACAAGAAGAAGAAGAAAGGAAAGTAGGAGAAGAAGGAGGAAGGAAGATAGATGATGAAGAAGAAGAAAGGAAAGTAGGAGAAGAAGGAGGAAGGAAGATAGATGATGAAGAAGAAGAAAGGAAAGTAGGAGAAGAAGGAGGAAGGAAGATAGATGATGAAGAAGAAGAAACGGAAGTAGAAGGAAAAGAAAGGAAGGTAGATGAAGAAGAAAGGTAGATGAAAAAGAAAGGTAGATGAAGAAGAAGAAAGGAAGGTAGAAAAAGAAAGGAAGGTAGATGAAGAAGAAGAAAGGAAACGTAGAAGAAGAAAAAGAAAGGCAGGTAGATGATGAAGAAGAAGAAAGGAAGGTAGAAGAAGAAAAAGAAAGGCAAGTAGATGAAGAAGAAGAAGAAAGGAAAGTAGATGAAGAGGAAAGGAAGGTATAAGACGATAGAGAGCAAACAAATAAGGTTTTGTTACACTGGGTTTGAAAGAAAAACAACTAAAGTAAAAAGGAAATATTAAGAAAAATGACGTCCTGCTGCCTTGGCGGAAGACTCCTTATTAAAAGTTCAACGAAATCTACTGACAATGGAGATGTTAATATGATTAGAAATGATAACGGCTCTACTACAATCACTATCGCCACTATCAACAATTCTTTTTATTATCTTCTATTATCGTAAAAAGTAGAAAAATATATCTGGAAACCATGTGGCAACAATGTGTTGCGAAGAAAAAGAACGGAAAAAACACTAAATATAAGAACAGCAGATTACGAAAAAAAATATTAAGATAGAATTTTTTATTCATTACTATTCTTTTCCTTTTATGTTATTTATTTTATTTCTGGTTTGGAGGAAAATGCAGATTGGCGAGAACATGAATGACTACCGATAGAGCCAAAGAAACAAAACTAAAGAGAGGTGCTTCTTTTGGGGCTGTGAATTAATCCACCTGGAGACGTTGAAAACTTCTAGATCGTCAGCAGGTTTGAATGGATCAAGGATAAGAAGAGAGATGGAGAATTCAACACTCTTTATAAACAGTCCCAATGCAAAATATCTTAAGGGATTCGGCTGGATGTGTTATTAGATCCGTGAATATCAACCACCATGCCGCAGTACATTAGTGTGCCGCGATATCCTCTTAAGCGTGCCGCAAAATATTCTCACGGCATATATATATATATATATATATATATATATATGTGTGTGTGTGTGTGTGTGTGTGTTTAAGTAGTAATGGTAGAACGTTAAGATTTGAATAAACGAATAAGTATTGAACTTTTTATTCAAATAATTCTTTTCGCTATTCTTGGATTATGTTATTTTAAATACTTATTTTTAATATTCATTTTTTAATAAGTATTTTTATTTTTTCTTAATTTAAACTTTTTAAAGTTTTCCTTTATTTGAATAAACGAATATTAACCTTTTTTTCATATAATTTTATTCAACAGTCTTTGTTTTATTTCATAACATTTAAACGTATACCCTTTCAACATTTTGCTAAGTGTGCCGTGATATTTTCATTTGCTTAAAAAGGTTGAGAAACATTGCAGTAGATAACAAAAAAAGAGTGAATCACTGACACAGACTATCCAGTAAATTGTTCCTCTATCGAATCACGATAAAAAAGACTGTGTAGCATCACCTTTAGGGAAACAATAATCATTACTTAAAATATCATTTTGTTGTAACAAAGGAGAAGGAAAAATAGATTCACTGTTTATTTTTTAGCCCCTTTTTTTTTGCTTTTAGAACCTTCTATCCTTTTATTAGCATTTTAGAACCTTCTTGTAAGAAGGTTCTATCCCTCTATCAGCATTATTATTGCAATTTGTCTCGTTGAAGAAGAAGAAGAAGAAGAAGAAGTTAAAAAGAAGGTTCTATCCCTCTATCATTATTATTATTGCAATTTGTCTCGTTGTTATTTTACACATGGCTTCCTTCAAATTTTCACTCCAAATAACGTTACGTAAGTTCGAAAATAGATTAACCTGATGCTGCAAAGGTTTTGCGGAAAACAAACAAAAATAATTTCTGTCTGAATTACACTGTTTACATAATCCTGGGTTTGACGAAAAACTACATCCGGCAGTAAGTTCTCTAATCAGAAGAATGGAGGTTTTGATGAGTATGGAGCCACCTCTTAATTGCTGTTGTTCCCTGGTCCATCCTGACCCAGGGTGGTAGCACCTATTAGGGCCGCAGCTATGGGCAAATAGTGAACCCATAGACAAAAACTGAGCACTATGAAAGCATAAAAATACACCTTATTTTTAATAAAATGGCCAACAATACATATTTATTGCAAAATGATCAGCAATGTATTTTATAGTAGAATTACCAACAATACATTTTATAGCAAAAGGGCCAACACTACATTTTATCTGTAGTTAAAGGCATGCATTTACGCTCAACATATTTAGATTTTGGCATTAAATAACCCATAGAGGTTGATATGTCACTAAACAAAATCAAACAACCAACATAAAAAACTCTTTCATGACTTTAATCCATATAATATTCTACAATTTATTAAAGAAATAAAACTGTATTCCAAAATGTAACTTCAAAAAAGCTGCAGCATAAAACACATATATCATCACCTCTAGTAATTTTGTCTGCACAAATATGAACAAGCACAAAAGCTGAGTATCATCTACCATGTATTCTATTGTGAAAGTAAAATAACATATATTTTTATTACTTCAAGGCTCCCAAGAAAATTTAATTTCGGCATTAAATGACCCATAAAGAATTAATATGCTGTTAAACAAGCAAAACAAACAAACACTATTTATACCAGGATTAGTGTCCTCATGATATCACAACATTTCGGTAGTTATGCCTGCCGGCTTTCATCAGATGAATATGAATTCTCTGTAAGTTACCCAGATCGACATACACATAATGTAGGTTGAAGAGTACAACGTCCGAAACGTTGTGATAACAAAGAACAAAGATGAGGACAACAGTCCGTGTGTAAATAATGCTAATAAGAAAAAATATATAATATTTCCTTTACACAGTACTGAGAAATAAAATATTGGATCGTCTTACACACAAACTATCCAGTATTTTACGAGAGTAGCAAGTTAGAGATAAAATAGCAGTAGGTTCTATAGTCTTGTTTGGTAACCTGTTTAGTAGAAGGATAACTCTGAATTCAAGACTGTATGTAGCCCTAGAGAAGCACATACTATCAGCCAAGGAAAGGATCGTGGATAAAAAAAAAAAAAAGGAAATCTGCACTCGTATTCTGCTTGATCCCATGTACAACCGTTAACTTTTCTGCCTAGGAGAAGAGTGTAGAATGTACTTGGTCTTTCATAGTTGGAATGAAATACGTTTTCTGACCAAGTAAAGGAATTAGGAATAAGTAGAAAGAGGCGGAGGTAGACTAGTGGATTAAAGCGTTGTTTCGTTAATTTGATAGCACAGTAATTGTGAATTCAATATTTAGGCTGAGTAGAACAAATTCAGTAAAAACGGTGAACAATAACTGAACAAAATGTGTTATCTCCACGAGACATGGACAGCGGTACGAGTACATTGTATACGTATATTAAATTGGGCACCTCAGTGTGGTGTAATGGTTAGAAAGATTGACTTTCTAGATCAATTACTACTGGGTAGTGAGTTCGGTCCTCACAGGGTACCCAATACTTTCGACCTTGTGCCGCATCTAAGCCGCGCTTAGAAAATCACTAAAAACATTCGTTTGGGCATCTCGAGGCGGTGTAGTGGTCAGCAAGCTAGTCTCGCTAGAACAATTAGGACTGAGTAGTGAGTTCGATTCTCACTGTATGCCCCATACTTTCGGCCTTGTACCACATATAGGCTACGCTTGGAAAATCAATTGGGGCACCTCGAGGCAGTGTAATGGTGAGCAAGCTTGTCTCGCTAGAACAATTAGGACTGAGTAGTGAGTTCAGTCCTCACTGTGTGCCCCCTACTTTTAGCCTTTTGCCACATCTAAGCTACGCTTGGAAAATCAATATATATATATATATATATATATATATATATATATATATATATATATATATATATATATATATATATATATATATATATATATAAATATAAAATATGCGCAGTACTTATTGGGAAGCGCTCAATATCAGATAGAGCTAACATATTCAGTTGTATGGATATGAGTTTGTGAGCCTGGGTTTAACGCTTTTGCGATCATCATCAAAAAAATAAACCAGTTTGTCTGATGATCATAAAAGCATGAAACGCAGGTTCACAAAATCATATCCATACAACTGAATATATATATATATATATATATATATATATAAGAGAGAGAGAGAGAGAGAGAGAGAGAGAGAGAGAGAGAGAGAGAGAGAGAGAGAGAGAGAGAGAAAGTTTGTATGATGATCGCAAAAGTGTGAAACCCAGGGTCACAAACTCATATCCATACAACTGAATATGTTAGCTCTATCACTGATATTGAGCATTTTCCAATAAATACTGCGCATGTAATATATATATATATATATATATATATATATATATATATATATATATATATGAGTTTGTGACCCTGGTTTCACGCTTTTGCGGTCATCATCAAAAAAATAAACCAATTTGTCTGATGATCGCAAAAGCATAAAACCCAGTGTCACAAACTCATATATATATATATATATATATATATATATATATATATATATATATATATATTACACCGGAAATATGTAAAAATCGCTACATAATTGCAGTCGTGTTTCAATATGTATCAATGCATGTCATCAAGTGATTGATTTTGCTCCCCTAGAATTCTCATCTTACCTGGATATATATGTGTACACACACACACACACACACACATATATATATATGTATCTATGTATATATATATATATATATATATATATATATATATATATATATATATATGAAGATAGGAAACAATATTCGGTCAACGAACATCTCAAGGAAGCAATGAAATGTGTTGTAAGTAATGTTAAACCTGAGACAGTAAAAAAATTAACAAAATCAGTGATAGAAATACTGATGAAGGCTGTAGAATATAAAGGAGTCTATACTGAATTATATAAAAATAAAATTCATATATATATAAGCTGACATTTCATACGACATATTACTCATAAATGTATGCCTGAAAATTTTACCGATATCGTTTGGTTAATAAAAACATAACTGTGAAAGTTTAGACTTGCACAATAAAATCTGACATTGTGTAATGACAGAGTAAAACATCTTGAAGATCAATAAAATGAAGAGAAAAAAAGCATATCCATGACGATTGCTGAAAAGCAGAAACAAATAATTTTTTATTCCTTATATAATCGTAAACAGATATCCAGTGATTTTTTTTTTTTTTGATTTTTTATTTTTTTACTTAAATCCACGTTCCTTGCATTCACTCTTCTGTGTATATTTTAAGCGAAATGTGCCTTTCTATTCTAAGGATGTGTCGAATGCTAACGAGGGCAATCGTCTCTGAAAGAGATTCAGGTAGATCATCTTACGTGATTGACAGAGCACACGTAAACAATGGTGGTCCCGAGCACTGCGCAGTATTCAATGTGTATAAATTCAAGTGGCAATCGAAGAGAAACTTTTGAAGTATGGGTGGTACACGCGTTTAGGAAAATTTGTTCGCTTCTTTCTTTCTTTCTTTCTTCAATATTTCGTTTAAAATTAATAGTTTGGGAGATTAACAAACGCACGCATGTAGACTTACATACAGCACACACACACACACACACACACACATATATATATATATATATATATATATATATATATATATATATATATATATATGAGTGAAAGATTAAATGCAGATCAAATATGGATCGGAATCCAACACGATGATAAAATAAAAGAACAAATAGGAAAGGTAGATCAATCTAACATGTTTCAGTTTTATTAAAGCTTCTTCAGAGATTAAGAGAAAACAGACAAAAGGCAGAAACACTGATATCCTCATCGGTCGATCACATATCACCCAAACAATATTGAAAAGTATTGTCTTTTTGTCTGTTTTCTCTCAATTGCTGACGAAGCTTTAATAAAAGCGAAATATATTCATATATATGAAATTCATATATATATATATATATATATATATATATATATGAAATTCATATATATATATATATATAATGACGTAATAATGTTGTTTTTGACCTTAAAAAATACGTCAAAAGACGACATTATTACGTCATTATTTTTGCACCAACCTAATATATATATATATATATATATATATATATATATATATATATATATATATATATGAATATGAATAAAGACAAAAGGAAAATTATCTAATTATCTTAGCCGACGTGTTTCGTTATCTGAGACTTGATAAAGTCCCTTAGAGGACGAAACGCGTCAGCTAAGATAGGTTTTCCCTTTGTCTTTATTCATATTGTCCTTTACAGATATACATTATCTGAAATTTTTACACACAGACACACACATATATATATGTGCATATATATATATATGTATCTATATATATATGTATGTATATATATATGTATCTATATATATATGGTTGTATATGTATGTATGTATGTATATATATATATATATATATATATATATAGAAAAAGTTGCAAATTAAAAAAATAATAATGTTCTTTTATGAAAGTATTTATTTATTTGTATATATATTTGATATTTCAGATTGGCCACAATCTTTCTTCAGAAATAAATGTTTGTTTACAAGTAGCGTAGTTATTTCTGAAGAAAGATTGAGGCCAATCTGAAATATCAAATATATATACAAATAGATATATACTTTCACAAAAGAACATTATTTTTTTAATTTGCAACTTTTTCTATACATAGATATTAAGGAAGTATACGTGGTTCTCATTATGCTATATATCAATTTTAATGATGTACGAATTTAACAGCAATGTATATTTGTTTTGTTTTTGTAATTATATATTAGGACAAAACATGTATTTATTTTCATATACGTCGACGTTCCATGGTGATGACCTCTAGTTAATGAGGGATTAGCAATTAACCGCATAATTAGTCTGTTGTTACTACAGTGTTTTGCAATTTTTGTCATTTGGAAACCTTTTCGAAACCGCGTCACATAAGCTTAGGTCGTTTCCAGACGAAACTCAGCGCACAAAACCCCACCTAACAACGGGCGGCGTTGACACAAGCTGAGAACACATCACTATTTTTACGCAGGTGTATTTTCCCCCGTTAAGACTGTGAAGAATCAAAAGTATTTTTTATACATTTTTAATTCAATTAGGAAAAAAAGATCATAAGAAATAAAAACACGTGTTTGAACTTTTCAGACATGTCTATTTTGTAAAGTGTCACATGATTAATTGAACAATCAAGGAGCGATTCTGACTCCAATGATAAAACATCGACACTCACACTAGTCTGCCTATTTCTTTTACCCCCTTTTTTAAGCAAAAAAATGAAGGGAGTTATAAACATGCATTACACCAGAAGTATTAGAGGTCGACATGTTTCACCCTAATGTCCAGAGGGAGCTCAGGACGCAAAAGGTCGTTACTCCTTTTACAAGAATTGACAGCATCCCTTTGAAAACGTTCTTCCTAATTTCTTTGCTAGACATCCTTACTGAATCATTTTGATAATGTTTTTGCTATGAATCCTGACTGCACCCATTTGAAAACGTCTTTGCTAAGCATCTTGACATCATCCCTAGAAAATGTCTTTGTTAGGCTTCTGGACTTTATCCGTTTGAAAACGTCTTTCTTTAAAACGTCTTTGCTAGGCGTCTTGATTTCATCCACTGAAAACGTCTTTGCTAGACATCTTGACTGCATCCGCTGGAAAACGTTTTTGCTAACCATCTTGACTCCATCCCTTGAAAACATCTTTGCTAGACGTCTTGAATGCATACCTTTGAAAACATCTTTGCATCCGTTTAAAAAGTCTTTGGTAGGCATCTTAACTGCATCCCTTTGAAAACGTCTTTGCTAGGCATCTTGATTGCATCCCTTTGAAAACGGCTTTGCTAGGCATCTTGACTTCATCCCTTTGAAAACGTCTTTGCATCCGTTTGAAAAGTCTTTGCTAGGCATCTTAACTGCATTCCTTGAAAACGTCTTTGCTAGGCATCTTAACTGCATTCCTTGAAAACGACTTTGCTAGGCATCTTGACTGCATCCCTTTGAAAACGTTTTTGCTTGGCATCTTCATTTCATCCCTGTGAAAGTGACGGAGAGAGATTCGACCATGTGTCTTACTTTGCTAAAATTGACTCATCCGATTCGTATGTTACCTGTCATTTTTTTAATCACCATTTGGTGGAGAAAATTGATTTTTCTTCTTTTCCTTTCCAGACCATTTCATTTTATATTGTCTGAATCTCTTGGGAGAAATAATTTCTTTTGAACTAATTAAAATTCTTATACAGTAAGTGTATATTTACTTATCAATGTCACATCTTATAACCCAGTGCTCTTAAAGATCGCATAATAAAAAAGTAATCGATTTAGAAGTATCTATTCATTCAATGCTTTTACAGCCATATTGCAATGATTTTTCTTGATGTGGCTCTTTTGTTGATACAATTTTATTTTTGAGTAATCTATATCATACTACGAAAAGCCTGATTTTTATGTCTTTATGCATATAACCGCTAAGTAGCGAAAATGTCATTGAATTAAGGATCCTTTATAAAGTGCTAAGATATTCCGATGTTCTGTTCAGCTTCCTTCAGACAATTCCTGCGACGACGTCGCTACCAAGCTATATTGGCCTCTACTTTTTCCTTAGACAGCATCGGTGGCGTCGAAAGGGGATACGTGTTTGCATAAAACTCTGCCCGGGCCTGCGACGTGGAAAGGACACTCCAGAGTCGCCTCACCGCGACGGCAAAACACTGGAAGCATCAGTCTACCGATTGGAGGATTCCAAAGGTACTTCTGTTCAGGGAACTGGCCGACGACAAAAGGGGCGACTTTTATCTTCGCTTCAAAGACGTCAGCAAAAGGAATCCGAGCGCGATGGACATGAACATCGAGATACGTAGGAAGATGACGCCAACGATCGCGCATGCTTATGATGTCATTTATAGCGAGGAGAGAAGAATCGGAGGTTTGCTGCCAGGGAGAAACGGGCTCGAAGCATTCATTGCAATCGAGACTGCCACTCCCGCGTGGGCCTCTACAGTCATAACAGATACTGCGTCGCTATCGACAGCTGTAGCATAACGTTTTGGGCGCCGATCCATAGTCTCTGGAGACCGACGGATGTCGCATATATAAAATGCGCTAATACTTACGGCCATATCACTTTCAAACACCGGTTCTGATCAGATCACCGAAGTTAAGCAACGTTTTTTTCTGATCAATAGCTAGATGGGTAATCACTTGGGAATAACAAGTAGAGAATTCATAATTAATTCCATCGTATTTTTTCCTGAGGATATCCCAATTGCTCACCGGCTTGTCTAGTTTGAATTAAAAGTGATTTGCTACTGAACGATAATTTTATGGGATCTGTGTCGACCTGGAAAAATGATTTCTCAAGGGAGATAACTATTAAATATTAATTATAGTATACTACAAATCATTATTTATCTACTTACTTGCACAGAGCTAAAACAATCTGGATGCAGAAAATGCCCCCTTTTGCGCATAATACACAAAAAGATAGCATAATATTAGGTTGGTGCAAAAAATAATGACGTAATAATGTCGTTTTTTGACGTTAAAAAATACGTCGAAAAACGACATTATTACGTCATTATTTTTGCACCAACCTAATATTTAAAAATTCAACGATAATCTATTTTCGTTTTCACCGTAATTTTCTCTCAAAGGGAGCTCGAACGAGTCACAGGCTTGACTTGTCTCTTTTACAAACATTACAGTTCAATAGTTCTTTCGTTGCTAAAATACTACTGAACTGTCAGAACAAATTTCTGATAACAACTATCACCATCATGAACGGAAGGCGGTGATGGCACCAAGAATGTCGATACTTCCGGAATATTATATTCCTGTAGGAACGGAACCCTCCGGAAAACGTGCGTTTTTTTTGTTTTGTTTGTTTCGTTTTTTTTTTCCTTGGTATCTAATTTTGATACTCGCTTACAAAATACAAAACTGATTGTCATGTTCAACACGCCAAACTTCATTCTCAAGATATTTAATGTAATAAGTTGTATTTTATTCATTCATTCCCGCCCTCACGTCTTTTTTTCTCGTTACTCGTTGATAAAAGATAACTCATCTGTTGTCGCTTAGGTGTTGAAAGGGCATTTTAGACTAGGGAATTCGCTAAGCTGGGCTTCCTTCCTCAGAAACGAGAACACTATCTTATTAACGCAATGATGAAACTTGTCTATCATGATCAGTAAAAAGAAATTGAACCCAAGACGAACACAAGCGCTGGTAGTTCAGCACAACAGCCCCAGTTTTAGGACTCAGTCTCTTCTTAAAAAGCTTACCGCCACATCATGTTGTGTTGAAACACCGTTTGGCGTGCGATCACTGAAGTCAAGCAACGTTGGGTCTGGTCAGTACCTTGATGAGTGAAGGCTTGGGAATACCAGGTGCTGTAAGGTTAGATGTGCGGGTGGTGTAAATGGATAAGTTAAGCTAGCTCATGTCTCGTCAGTAGCTGGATGGGTGACCGCTTGGGAATACCAGGTGCTGTAAGTTTGGATGTGCGATATTAGCTCAGAATTGTTAATCGGAGATTCCAATTCCAATTGAGTTCGTTATATTCACTTACGCACAAGTACCCTTGACAAAGGTATGAATCTCCCTCTGCTATGGGTTAATTAGTAAGACTTGTATTATTAAATCATTATTATCACAAAAAATTCTTATAGTCTAAAATATTTTCTGACTTCTGCAAAGGATTGATAAACCGTAGAATATGAATCAATCAATCAATTTGAAAATTCGAAAATATTCGTCTGGGTAATATTATAGTAGAAGACACTGAAAAGTTTTCGTCTCGACTAAGAAAGTATGTAAAAAAAGAAAAAATTGTGAGTAGGTCTTGTTGAACACTTTTCGGTGCCCCTCCGGTAGCGTTATTCTTTTTAATAATGTTTGCATTTATTTCTGACCACTGATAATCCCTGTCTAACAACCTTTTTAACAACATCAAGACTCATAGCCTGGCTAAAACAAAAAAAAAAAAACTACAATAGTTTTTAAGTAAAAAGAACAATTTCAAAATCATTAATTTCCCTACTATTCTAGAAATAAGGAAACTGACTAAATCTTGGTGATGGATGGGCGGGTGATAAAACTCAAAACTTTGCATCTATATACTGGATTCAGTTTGTGCTAAAATACAATCTGAATTCGTACTATTTGTATAGGTAATCATCAGCGAAAATGAAAGAGTTGACAAATTTGTTTAATACATTCTACTCATGATATCATGGGTCCCATAAAACATTGTATTGTATTATATTCAGTAACAAATATGACCAAGGAGGACCCTTGCCGGCCTGATCAAAGGACGTGTCTCTCATATTTAGTAGCGTGCAGAATTGAAAGATCACTTGGCTAACTCAACGCACATCTTTATGTATTGACATGGAGTTAGTCTAAGAACGCATATATAAATGCAACCTTTAAAGCATTTGCACAGATCTTCTGTTTTTTTTCCGAGTGTCCAGTTGTAATCAATATTATTAAAAATGGTTATCATTTTTCACTTTATCTTCTCTTCCTTAATTAGTATGCACTGCACTTGGTTGGTCATGTGATTCTCAACAACCAATCAACGGAGCCCCGTTTTTACAGAAGACAGTCTTTTTGTAGACGCAGTCTTTTTATAGAGATTATGCATTCTTGACTTGTGTGTAGACGCAGCCTTTTACTTGACGTGCCGGGCTTGTGAGTAAAGACAGCGTTTTGTAACATCCACTAGTTTTCTTTTTCAAAATGGGAAATAAACATGCAGCATATTTCTATAGTGTTTTATATTTTCTTTTTAGAAAATAAAGTTTAATTGACGTACTTCCGTCTTCTTTCTAATCGTCTTATTTTTTTTTCTCGCCTACTCACTAAATAAATGTTGGATTGAAATATGACATCGAGCTGATATGTGTAACTTGTTTACATGCAAAGTCATTGCCAATCCTGCCATTCGTCAATTTCTTTCATCAGTTATTTAATTATCTTTCAGCTAATTAAATATAGCTGAAAACATTAAAACGAAATTTTTTGCTATTCGGCATTCTTTGAGCAAATAGATGCGCGCAACATTAAGAACCTAAGGCAAGTATACATTGTGGAATGAACTCGAAATTTATTATAGCAAACGTATTCATTAATGATATCACCTATTATACGCCCAAGGTGCTTTCTATCTTAATTCGTGATGTTTGTGCAGTTCTTAATAATTTATAAGGATTTAGAATGGTCATTTTATGTATTTTACAAGATTGATAGAAGTGTGACTTATAAGATTGATAATAATGTGTTTTATATGGTTTATAGTAATGTTTCATAAGGTTGGTAATAATGTGTTTTATAAGGTTGATAGTAGTGAGATATATTAGGATGATATTAATGTTATATAAAGTTGATAGTAATGTGTTTCATAAAGTTGATAGTAATCTTTTATAAGGTTGATAGTAATCTTTTATAAGGTTGATAGTAATGTTTTATCAGGTTGATAACAATGTGTCTTATAAGGTTAATATTAATGTTTTATATGGTTGATAGTAATGTTTTATAATATTATTAGTAATGTGTTTTATAGCATTGATAGTAATGTTTTATAAGTTTGATAATAATGTATTTTATAAGGTTGATATTAATATGTTTTATAAGATTGATAGTAATGTTTTATAAGGTTGATATTAATCTTATAAAGTTAGTAGTAATGTGTTTTGTAAGGTCGATAGTAATGTGTTTCATAAGTCTGATAGTAATGGTTGATAAGGCTGATAGTAATGTGTTTTTTAAGATTGATAGTAATGTTTTATAAGGTCGATAGTAATATTTCCTAAGGTTGATAATAATGTATTTTATAAGTTTGATAGTAATGTTTTATAAGGTCGATAGTAATATTTCATAAGGTTGATAATAATGTATTTTATGAGGTTGATAGAAATCTTTTATAAGGTTGATAGTAATTTATTTTATAATATAGCTCTCTTTGCATCTTTCTTCTTTTACTTCTCGTATCTCTTTAGGACGTGGGTGAATAGCTCTCCAGAACTTCTTCTCCCTTGATGCACTAAGCAACAATTGACTCTTTATCCTCCCTGGGGATTAATGATATTGTAACCACGTCAAGCAAAGGAAAAGGTATCTATCCGATTATGAGACAAAACAAAGTCATCTCGCCATACAAATTACTGTCAAAATTTAACACACGCAATTTTAAAAGACAAAAGAACACGTTCATACCGACATAGCGATAAGGCGTGTGGGCAGATTAAGTTAAAAGCGTGAAAAATGGAATCGTTGAGTCGAATTCAAATTTTAGTTGTGACATTGTGGTCTTCAATTCACGCAATCAAATTTTGTGCCAAACTTAGTCATCAGCCTAAATAACACCTATAGTCTTATAAAAGTAAAAATGCACACATCATAAAAAACAACTTTATTACACTTGGGTCTCTTTAGCTTCAATGAGTTATTGTGCTTACTCGCAATTTTTTCTCAACAAACAGAAGACTACGTTGCTTCATAGATAATATTTTTCTGGTATTAAAAAAGAAAAAAAAATTAAAAGCCTCACCGAAATCTTTTAAGTTTTAAAAATATATTTTGGCCATGATACAATATAAATGTTTATTATAATTTTTATTCCCATCTGTTTTTTTTTGTTTTTTTTTCTTATCCGGGAGTCCCTAAAAATATTACTCTGTTGGCACTCATTGCAATGAGGAATACTTTTACCAGAAGTATTGCGCGACAATAGTAAATCGAGCCTAATCTGGAACACATGATGAGGAAAGAGGGCTTGGGAAATTTAACACTCATAAAGCATATTGAAGGAATGACGAGCAAAAGGAAACAATATGCTTTATGAGTGTTAAATTTCCCAAGCCCTCTTTCCTAATTAGTTAGGTTTACGCCGTAAACCTAACTAATTAGTTTGTGCGATAGATACTTCTTGCATTTCGTCGCGTGATTATATTATTATTATTATTATTATTATTATTATTATTATTATTATTATTTTGAGTTTTTATTTCCATTCAAAATTAACTTTTATTTTTACTGGGTCATCTTATATTAAAGACTTTCCACTGGTGTTTTGATACGAAGAGAAAATTTAAAAAAAAGGCATTGAAATGCTCAATACTAGAGATCGTTTTACCCGGCACGATTTGATTTGTGTAGAAGTTTCTAGAATTTCTTCTTAAAAACAAAAGAAAAAAAACGGGTAAAACAAATTGGAACATTTCCACCCACGTCAAAGAGCATAGCATTTCGATTCTTACCAACTGGGATAGCCGTCTATGGGATAGTGGGGAGGACTGATATAAAAATTGCATCA
>OZ010588.1:13151165-13213665 GCA_963932145.1 Acanthosepion lycidas
AGTAACAAAAATCCATTAGTCGAAAGTCGACAATCACTTCCGTCGACCGATTTTAAGTCGCGCTCCATGTTCAGATAATAAACGCAAAACCGGTGACCAATAAATACCCACTTGGCAGTAAATCCTCCTACATTGAAAACGAACAAGTCTGTTGGGGAAGCGGCGCATTTGAACAAGATGAATATGAACTAGTAAGTGAACCTGTGGGTGATCTAAGGGAATATTAACCTCGGATCGTAAAACACCAGTACGATGCTATTATCTCTTTATAAAATTTAAAGTTGTATGGGCTGCAAATGAACAGGGTGCTTGTTAATCATTGTGGTCCCAAGAAGAGAAATGCATTGACGTCACACCACACAGTAATGTAGTCTTATGAGAGCTCTAGCTTCCTTTTCTTTTTCTCTTTTTCATACTCAATCCCAATCAAAAACTTCTATCATCAAATTAATTGGGGGCACGACACTACAAAATAAAAAAGGGACTAAAAAATCAGATGTTAAAATGTTGGGTGGGTATATTAGATATTAAATTTTAAAGATTCCTGAGTCTATATTTTTTATCTCATCTTTTCATAAAATAATATTTTTACATTTACTAAGATACTGTAAAATAACTAACATCTTAAACAACAATAATATGCAAGCGAAAAAAAAAAAAAAAAAAAAAACGTTTTCTGCATTTTACAGATAAATTGTTTTTCGTTGGATTAAAATGTTTGGCAAAGTATAAATCTTCGTACCAGAAGAAAGACGTACTTTCAAAAGGACGATTTTTCTGTTGACAACGCCTATTACTTTATCGTACTGACACAGTTGACAATATGTATTTACAATAATATTTGAACCAAATACAGTGCAATATTTGTTATTTTCACCATTTTATAAATAACTATCAAAACAAGTTTTTTATTTATAATTTAATAAAAAAAAACACCTATGAACTATAGAATAAGAAAATTTAAATAAACATGATTTTTAGGACATAGTGCATTTTCTTCTCAAATTATTACTTTTTGTTTTAAATTTTCAATAGTTTTATAATCATGAAATCGGATCAAAGATGCCTAATGAATCGAAATTCAGCCTTACTCTTTTTTGAAAGACATAATTTTGACATTTGTTTAAATCGTTACTAATATTTCTAAAAATACCTAGAAAATCTACCAATAGATTATTTATTGCCAGTCAGTGAAGTACTGACTGATAAAGAAATTTTAAGAGATTGGTAAAGCTGGTGAATTGTGTTTTTTGGAATGGCTGGCAAAACACTGGCGAATTGCCAAACCTTTTAAACTTTATAAAAAAATAAATACAAAGATTTCATTATAGTTGGTTCACATATTTTTATAATTTAGTAAATTTTTATAAATTAGTATTTATGTCTACTTATTCTTATTAACACAGTTTAGTGGTTATGGTCCCAGAAAGAGAAATCGGGGACCTGAGTTCGAATTCCGGCCGAGTTAGATAAATTCACCTTCGTACAAATACTCTTCGGGAAAGTATGAATCTATGGGTTAAATAGTAGGGTAAACTGAGCTCTGTAGCTGTGGTTGCCAACCAGTCTAGTAGAAGGACTACTTAATTCCGGAACAGGCGTGTAGCATTGACGAAGTGAATATTATGTAAGCATTGAACAGATTATAGAGGTTCATAATTAATTACGGTGCGAGGTTCTGGACACTGTTATCTCAACAAGTCAAATCCATCAACACTTAGCGGGGATCACACTTATTACAGTGGTATTGATCAGTGAGATTAGCTTTGCTATCTATTGTAGATGCTTCTCTCTTACTCATTTTCTCTCTCTTTCTCTCCTTCTCTCTCTCTCTCTATATATATATATATATATATATATATATATATACGATTCACGTGGCGTTAGTTAAATCAACCTTCAACGAAAGTAAAAGCATTTTTATAACTTTTCCTACTTTCTGATTCGCTATTTCGGACCCCAGGTTTTATCTCTTTGACCCCAAACTCTGGCACCAATGAAAATGTGTTTCTATGATTTCCCGTCAAATTCCGGAAATGTTCGCCCCGAGTCAGGCGCTGTTAATTTCCGGCTTTTCTCTTCCGATTTCTCAACCAAGGGATTTCATTCCTATTCCATCAATCTCCCTTGGCGCTGTAGATTCAAATGCCGTTAGTATTTTCCGAATTTAGAGGCTTTCAGTAAAAGGGCGTGGATGCAAATATGCATGAAACCGAATCCATTTATAAGTAAATATATCTTTGATAAGATCCGTTAAAACAATGGTTGATTGAAAAAAATGCAAAACTTCTCACACATTTTTGGTTTTCATATCCTTTTCAAGACGATATATAAAAATGCTGACTTGTTTTTCCTTCCACACGCATGCACGCGCGCGCACACACACACACACACACACACACACATATATATATATATATATATATATATATATATATACCAACGACTTCCCATACTTAATACTTCTCGTTTTCACTCTCGCGTGGTCATGTGTGACGTCACGAGCTGCGCTGCGATTTTCACTTCCGCGTCTCGTTTGTCGTTGCTTGGAAATCTTTCATGCAACAAAAACAGACTATCATTATTGTTTTGTCCGTGTATTGTTTAATATATTGAAATGTAATTGTCATCTTTGATAATGGCTTATGTAAACCAAAAGCTTAGATAGGATTAAAAAAAACATGTATCAATATGGTGATTTTCTTTCATCTTTAAATGATAATGTTATTAAGCTTATCAGACAATATGAAAGGAATTTACTTAAAATAAATAGACAAAACTTGTCTATATCATTTAATGAAACATGCATCAATGAAAAAATGCTGCCTAAATACACACAATATATATATATATATATATATATATATATATATATATATATATATATATATATATATATCACTAGCGGGGGAATCACACACACACGTATATATATATTTTAGCGGAGGATCCCACACATATATATTTTAAAGAAGTAGTGGATTTTTTATTTATTAATCTCACTGATTTTTTTATCACTTTAAACGTTATTTTAGTGGATAATCATATTTCAGTAGACGCTACGTTTATTTGTTTATTTTCGTCTGCTGGCCTGAATATTCAAGAAATCTTATTAAAGAAAAATAATCTCTTTCCCGCAGGATTCGAAATCGCATCCCACCTGGGTAGGGGGAAATCGTTGTTAGATCTGACATACCTTAACCGACTCGGCAACGAAGAAGTAAATGAACGTTTGAACAGTGTCTTTGAATTAAATACTTCTCGTCACCATAAAAATAATATTTAAAGTTATATATATATATATATATATATATATATATATATATAGTGATAGAGAGAGAGCCAGAGAGAAATGGGGCTATGGCGGTTGACTGACAAGACAGTTTTAGAACAATCCATAAGGTTTTAGCTAAAACTATTTTCAACGTTATATCTATTCTCTTTTATAAATCTCTTAGCCTTTGAAACAATTTTCGATAAACTAACATTTTTAAATTTCACAAAGAGACTACAAAAACAAATTGTCCACGTCTATCTTTAATGTTTCACAACCGTACATCTACAATTGTACGCATTTTTTTGTCCCTGGCTAGTAATTAGAGAAGAATAGAATGGCCATATACGCACTCACCCATTCTTTTTACTCTAATCTACCAACGGGATGGTCGAGTGATAAGATAACGGAGAGGGCATAAAGAGATAGTTAGACTCAGGATTTTCTCAAGCCTGCAAGAACAAATGTGATATAAACAATTTTGAACTGAATTCGATTCACTGGTTTTGTTTCTAAGCTGATAACCCTTACGACCCATTGCACTTATTCCAGTAATTAAAGCTAAAAGACTGAGACGATGTTGCCTCAGCCTGACGTACTAAAAGATACCCTATGTTTCTTAGTTCTTTTTAGATGGTTATCAATAGACGTTACGAAATACAGAGAAAGGATTTATTAATTAATACTATCTTATATTTGTGTCTTTCGTTGACCATCATCGTCCTTGATATGACGATGAACTACATCCGGTAGCAAGGTCTCTGATCGGGAGATTGAAAGTTTAGAGGAGCGTGGAACCACCTTTTAATTGCTGACCCGGGGTGGTAGCATCTGTTAGGGCCCTAGCTATGGGCAAATAGTGAACCCCAAAATAAAACACTATGAAATACATATTTTTAGTAAAAATACCAGCAATACATTATTATATAAAAAAATTACCAACATGAAGGAACACTTTCATGACATTAATTCTACAATTTCTTAAAGAAACCAAACTGTATTCCAAAATATATCTTCAACAAAACTACGACATAAAACACACAAATCACCGCCTCTAGCAATTCTATCCACACAAACATGTATATGCATCAAAGCTGAGTATCATCTACCATGTATTCGACTGTGAAAGCAGAATAACATATAACATATTGTTATTATTTCAAAGCTCACAAAAAAATTAAATTTCGGCATTAAATGACCCGTAAAAGATTTGTTATGTCTTTAAACAAACAAATCAACCATTGACCGTCAGATTACATTAGATAAAAAGCTATTATTATTATTACATACGATTAAAAAATTTTCCCCTTTTTATCCTCCTTTCAAACTGACTGAGAGAAACAGTTTCCTGCTCTTTGCCTTCGGTTCAATCGTGTTTCGTTTTCGGTCGAGATAGATTGCAAATGAAATAGGCATGTTCCTCGAAGAAGCCAACTTTCTAGTGGCATTTTATCATTGCAAGAATGCGGTGGAGTGTGAAATCCTCCAAAGTTGGTGAGACTAGGCTATTTTTCCTGTAGGCACACACACACGTGTGTGGATTCACAAACCAAAACGACCTTGAATCACATTGGCTTTCTGATAAGTGCCGCTCTCCAACATTCTTTCAACATCCTTAATATTATTAAATGCAAAATATATAATCAATGTATTTTATTCATACACTTCCATTTGCTTTGTGTTTATGAAATACTTCCCAGTATTTTTTCGAAACTAAAAACGAAATACACAGTAGAAGACCATTTCTAAATAAATTTAAAAAATGTAAGAAAAAAGCCTGACTATATTTCTGAGATGAGGTATTATGTAAACTATTTACATTGATCGGACTATCATCCTCATCTTTGTTACCATATTTATCACAACGTTTCGGCCGTTGTACGCTCTGGTCTTCTTCAAGTGGTTGGAATGTCGAACTGAACACTTTATTTCGTTCGCTGGGGTAGACTGTTCAAGTTCTACGTGCTATGTTTAATGGATGTAAGTTATCTCCTGTTAATTCACCTCTCCAAGTTCTCCACTGTCTTAGCCAGGTATTGAACTCATACTCTTTGAGTCTTGTCACTAGATCTAACTAACGCCTTTATCCACTGTGCCATGTGTCCTTGAGGCGTTAGTTAGATCCAGTGACAGGACCCAAATAGTGTGAGTTCAATACCTGGTTAAGGCAGTGGAGAACTTGGAGAGGGGAATTAACAGGAGATAACTGATAACTGGCATCCATTAAACATAGCACGTAGAACTAGAACAGTTTATCCTAGCAAGCGAAATAAAGTGTTCAGTTCGACATTCCAACCATCTGAAGAAAGCCAGAGCGTACAACGGCCGAAACGTTGTGATAAATATGGCAACAAAGGTGAAGATGATAGTCCGAGCAATGTAAATAGTGTAAGAAAAAAACGTTGGAAACTTTTGCACACACTTAATAAAAATTAAAAGATTTAAAGAAATTTAGAACATCTGCTTTCTTACTATGGGCTTCTAGTTCGAATCTTAGTATGCTTGATTTGTCAGAGAGGTAACTTCTTGATAATATCGTCCTTGGGAGATAATTCCAGCACGCAGTGCTTGAAAACCATACCGTGTGAGTGAAAATGGTAGACGGAGCTGTTCGTGCTAGCACGAAGTCTCAAGTCATCGTGACCGAGTGTTTGAACGTACTGGCCTTTTGTTTTTTAATTATCATACCAGATTATGCGTTCTTTCCTAAGGTCCGCTCTGTATAGTTACAAGTTATGTTGTTTGAGCAGGCATTTGTAATAGGATTTGAATAGCCACTCCGGAGTAGGAGCCAGCTATTAGCATTTATTACACTTAGATAAACCACATAGCATTAAGAAATGTTAGTTAACAAAGTTGTTAAAATGTATTATATTGACAAACAAAAGCTTATAAATTATCAGCTGAGATACAAATTTGATGTACATTTTCTTAAGAAAGAAAGGAGCTCTCTTTTCAGAAAATTGTAGCCGACAGAAAGAAAAGTTAATGGTAAACCTCCAAATTGTACACTTGAATGTGGTTGTAGAATAAACCGGACGAAATAACCTGTTGACAACAAAAGTATTGTAAAGAATGAATCAATTCGCCTATCGTCCAGTTAACACTCCTTCTCTGTCTTTTGAACAGGAGTAGAGGTTTATCTCTTCTTAACTGTTTAGGATTCGGTTTCCGGTTCCTTCTTCTAAATACTTCACATTCCCTTTCACTTCAAGTAACCCTTTACATCTTAGTAGCATTATCGCTTTTCTTGGGGTGAAATGATTAAAAAAAAATTAACACTTGAATTTTTAAATAAAAAAGACAATTTGCACCGTTTGTTTTCGACGAGAATGTCGCCGCAACAACGCAACTAGAGTTTGTAATAGTTTGTCACGCATGAAATGACCCTTCTGAAATGTTAAATAACTAATTTATAAAAGGAAACTCTTCATGCACTGAAGCTAAGTGTCATCTCAAATGGAGTTATATGCATTCAAATGCTTCCAAGCGTGCCACAAATTTGGTCAGAGTTCGATGTCAAGGAAATAAATCTAAACGACCATTATGAATTTTTGACAAGTATTTCTTTCATCTTAATTTCAATAACTTTTCATCGCAACTACTTGGACCGTTATTCTATGAACTTTAATAATAGTAAGATTATCTTTATTGGCTGAAGATTATTGCCAGGCATTATTAATTCTGGTTTAGTAATTCATTCATCTTAATTTCAGTAGCTTTTCATCGCAACTACTCAATCCATTTTATTATACATTCCTTAGTATACAATGCTGATCTGAAATAAAATCTCGGTGAGACTCGAACTCTCGTCCTTCTTACGTCGGAAAGCCCATATTATCGTGATAACAGCATTCATCTAACAATGATAAGAATAAAATTCAAGATAATATTACTTCTAACCACCCAGTTTTTGATTATTTTAAACATGCGCATGTGAAGTATTCTCTCAATGTCTGACACCCCAAAGTATCAGTTTTAATCAGGCGATACTTTTCAGATCATGAGAAAGACTCATGATTCCACTTGTCACTGAAGTCTGGGTAGTTGTCAGTTTTTATCTACCTGATAAGTTTCAAATTGTGGTATTTGTTATTTCGCTTGAGTTCGTCACTGAAATTGTTGGCTTCGTTTGTAGCGCAGGAATAGTAATCTTTTTTCATCTCTATTCATTTAATATTCTAGCTGTTACATGCCCCTGTCAAGGCTGATAATGAGCGCAGCAACTTTTTCCCTTTAACTTGGTGATAAATAACTTTTGGGAAAATGTTTTCACTGTCCGAATCTTTTCTCTTTCAAAAATCGTGACATGCTATAAACAAGTCGTTTTTGTAAATAATTCTGGTGATAAGAAAGATATTTGTCGGAACGCTTTTCTAAAAGCAATTACTGCTGAGTGAAGACAAATAAAGGTGAAATTTGAACTCTGGATTGCTGATTTCATTTTCTGTGCTCAGAACTGCTCTACCACTTTTCAGCTGTACATTTGTACTTTCTATTTCTATTAGTAACAGAAAACGTTTATAGCAAGTTTGTACACGGTCACGCTAGGATGATAACATGCTTCAAAAAATGTCAGTAACAAGTAAGGACTGTTACTCAACAGATAAAAATACTCTTGAAAAGGTTGAAATCCACTTCTCGCCCAACTACTACCCAGGTAGAGGTTAATAACAGGGCAGGTCGGGCTCTATAGATTGGTTGGCAACCAGTCTAGGAGAACAACAACTCTGAATTCAAAACCGATTAGCTGTGTGGTTAGCAAGTTAGTAGAACCTACTTGCTACTAAAACCATTTCATCGGATGTGGTTCTGTGTTTTGCAGGGGAATCTCCAGGGTTAACAAATATACAAGAGATAAAAATGAGATTTTAGCATTCGATGTAGATAACGTTGTCTGAATCTTATTATCACGACTGATCTTATTCTTTTTATTGATTTCATTGTTATCACATTTCGACCGCTTCATTCTACAGCTTTCTTCAAGTGTACAATCCTTATAGAAAAGAAAAAATTTGTCTCTTTCTTTTCTTTTTGAGTACAAAACGTAGAAATTGTGTTCAGGCGGTATCCAGCAGAAAAAAAATCCCACAGAGAAATGTTATATTAACAGAAATAGCAATCAAACGCATGAGGTAGTCTAAGTAAACTTTGCAGTCAATATTTTAGTTCTATCAATGTTGACAATAAGTGAATTATAACTGAAAAAGATCATTCATTAGTCGCAGTTGATGCCTGCGGCAAATTGCGAATTAACAGGACTTATTTCCCGCCATTTATTACGATTCAGGAATGATAATACAGTGCAACATTGGTTCTCGAATGCCTCACTTGTCGAACAAATCGGTTTTCGAACAGAAAATTCGAGATGAAAATGCCTCGGCTATCGAACAAAATTTCGGTTCTTGAACAACATTGCCGAACCGAGTTAACCCGAACAGAATAACTTCTGAATAGACCGCCGTGTTCTATACATTCGTGTGTTGTGGTGTGCTTTTTCCCCCCAATTTTATTGTACTGTGATTTTTTTCTCTACATTGATTCCTATTCGTAAAATAATTTCGGTTTACGAACATTTCGGGTTACGAACGGCCTTCAGGAACGAATTCAATTCCTGAACCGAAGTTTCATTGCATGCTGTTTGTTTTTTTTTTGTTTTTTTTATCAGAATTATTTTTTAATCATAGCCAGCATCTCCCGATTGGAAGATAGAAATACTTTGAAAAAAAAAACCCACATATTTATTATGTTTTGTGTTTTGGAACAGCATACCCATCTTGGCTGTATCATTCAGACATTTTTCATGTATCTGTCTTCGGGCTCGGTAATTTTATCTCATGGTGCTTTCAAGATGTAGACGATCATGGTTCTCCAGAACGTACTGTCTTTTGTTGCTCACAGTACTACTTGCTCTTTTACGACCTCTCTTTGTCATTTGGCTTACGGCCACAATATTCCCGTACAATCACCGAAGTTAAGCAACGTCGAGCCTGGTCACTACCTAAATGGGTGAGCGCTTGGGAATACCAGGGGCTGTAAGCCTGGATGTGCGGGTGGTGTACTGGATAATGCCACGGAATTGTTAATCGGAGTCCTGAGTTCCAATTCTAGTTGTGTCTGTTATATTCACATACGCGCAAATACCCTTGGGAAAGGTATGAATCCACCACTTCCCCCCAGCTATGGGTTAATTAGTAAGACTGGTTTGACTAAAACCATTATTATCTCCAATAAAATAAATAAAATTGCGTGCAAAATATTTAGATTTCAGTATTAAATAACCGATTGAAGTATTGATATGCTGATAAACAAAAACAAAGAAAGAAAGTTTCTAATTTATATTTAAATCCTTTCATATCTTACTCAGTTTCTGAAACGCATCTTTCGCTATACTCTGTCTTTGAATTTCTTTGTCACATTTTATGTCGTCCGTTATTACACTGCACAGATTATTAAGCTTCCGATTCTGCTTCAGTCTGACGCTCCGGATACGTAACTCACACCTTCGTTAGTCACCTTTTGCTCGTTACCATACATGACCAGTTCGAATAATTGATGGAAGAAATTGAAGTCATTATTTATTTCAAGCCCTATGAAAAAGAGCAGATAATATATACGCTGGCAATAAATTTGCACAAGGAGTGCACAATTAAATAGCTTTAACCATAAACACCCGGAATTGTTTATGAGTCGAATAGTTAGACCGAATAGCTAATAACTTAAATGATTTAAATTACCAAAGTGTCTGCCAATCCCTGCTTATTCTCTTCCACTTTGCTCGTGAATTTCACCCGGATCCTACCCAATTATTGATGGCACCATTAGCGGCACCTACTTCTATTTATAGATATCTCCCAGGAAAACGTTCGAAGTAAATGATATAACACTGTTCATTTTGCAATCAGATGAGTGAAGTGATCCACTTAACTAAATCTTTTTATAAAGACATTATTTTCTCTACTTTTCGCAACTACTTCGTTTTGATGTTTGAAACCTTATGAACTCAGTAATTTTCATAAAGAAAATATAAGAGCTTATTAGTAATCTATTCTTGGCCTACACATGTGAACAGAAAAGAACGTTGGTACTGAAAATATTAAAATTAACTGGTTAATCTGTAGAAAGTAAAGCGTTTGGTAGTAGTACGGCACAAAGGACTGTTTGAACTGCTAAGTAAGCTTCATTTATTTGGGAAAAATATTCGAATAATTCAGAACTTATACTGGGAACAAACAGCCTGTATACAGATAGAAAATGGATTCAGTAAATACACAAAAATAGAAAGAGGCAAAGATGTGTCTTCTCACCGGACTTATTCAACCTTTACAGTGATTCTGTAAGAAGTCCAATAAGATTCATTATTGGTGGCTACAATCTTAACAACATAAGATATGAAAGATGACACCGTTGATAACACAGAAAGGAAACTACAGGAACTCCTACAGAAACCATTAAAGGAAAACAAGAAGAAAGGACTAAACATCAAGAAGACAGAATGCGTGATTGTTAGCAAAAGGAAAAACTAAAGATGTGGACTACGGACCGGAGACATCAGAATCAAGTAAATACAAAAATTTACATATCTCGGAAATTGCATGGAATATTCCTGTCATATATGGTCTGGTGCTTCCGCTGTACGTTTCGAGGTTCTTGACGAATATGTAAGCTGATAGGTCCTGATCTGGCATCTAGTCAACAATCGCTATCCCACAGGCGTGCTTTGGCCTCCCTTTGTCTCTTCTATAAATATTTTCACGGCAACTGTTCCGACGAGCTACTTTCGCTGGTTCCCGGACTACATGAATTTAAACGTGATACCAGGCTGGCATCTCGGTCCCACCTTTTCACTGTCAAAACGGTTAAATGTAACCGTTTCTTCTTCTGAAACAGCTTCTTCTCCCTCACTTCCCGTCTGTGGAACTCCCTTCCCCTTACTTGCTTCCCCGATGATAATAATCTTCAAATATTCAAGTGTAATGTCAATCGACACCTTTCATCCTGAACTTGTTCCCCGTCCTTTTCTGTATCCTTTCCTCAAACACGACTCTTTACTCTTTTTCCCAATCATCTGTAACATCTTGCATGCTAGTGGCACTCCCGCCTTGATTGGGGGGAATTGCCTTAAAAAAATGTTTTAACAGAGGGTGGAAAATGTGACACCGTAATTCGAACCGGAATTGGAATAGCGAAAGATGCCTTCCTAAAGCTAAACAAACTAATAAGAAAAAGGAAAATTTCGTGTAAAACAAAGAAAAGAGTGCTGAACTGTTATGCAATGGTCCTCCTATATTACAGTGACTGCTGGACAATCACCTCACAGATGAAGAGACTTAAGGCAACGGAAAGGTGTTTCTTCAAGATGATGCTGATAATCACGTGGACAAAACATGGACACTCACAGAACATTTTGAAAGGATAGAGACAGCGGAAAGCGGCGAATAACCTACTTAACGAGTTTGTGTACATTGTTGGCAGAGCAATGGATTAGTAGAGATAGCAAAACGACAAATCTTACTAAGAGCTACAAAGGACCAGAAGTTGTGGAGAGCCATGATTGTCCACGCTCTGAAGAAAAATGACACATAGAAGAAGAATCTGTAGATCGGGTTATGTTTTTCTCAGAAGCACAAGTAAAAAAAAATGGTGATTTTTTAAATGGATAAACCTTATTTAGCAAAGGCTCTGTACTGTACGAAGTAAATGTACAAACCTTCCTTGGCAAAACATAATCTTCCCGCCTCTATTTGGTTGTATACTATTCGAAGACTACACGCTTTTTTTTAAAAGTTGTTTAGCGTTTATAAAAAATATATTGACAGTCATTTACTTCTATTATTGTTAACAATTTTGTTTCTTTTTTACATTGTATGGAATAAGATACTTTATATATTTAATGAGAAATTACTCTTTTCATTAAAGTTTATGTAGTTGGAATCTAGATATGCTGAATAGGTTTTGCTGAAGTACAAAGTCCAATGAGTAATTTTACCCCTGAAAAATGTAAAACTATGGCAGATCAAAGATCCTTGCGTTTAAGTGATTCTCTTAGGGTTTATAAGAACAAGAACTAAATTGTGTCTCAGAAAAAGCCAAACTCAAGATTTAGAATTTGAAGGATTTGCTTGGATAGCTGTCTGTGGCAAATCCACGATTAAAAATGCATTCTCGCATTCAGCTTTCTGCCAGCGACCAATTCGCGTGATCAGACAATTTCAAATAACCGACGAGTTCAAGCAAGGTATATTGACTGTATTATGAACAATTTATTTCGTAAAGCATGGTGGTAAACTATTGGCTCTGGTCTACCACTTGAAACAATCATGTGATTGCTCAAAATTCGCATTTCTTGCTTCAGCGAAAGAAAATAAGCAATCATGTCAGACATTTCTAGTAATTTGAACCATTATAATGTTACGTTTTTTCTCACTGTGCAAAGAAAAACTGAGATACTGATTACAGATTAAGATTAGAAGACTTGCTCAAATCTGTAATCACTATATCTATTTATCTGTTAAGGCTTCCGCTGCTGGGGACGTATTTCTTTACAAAACTTACATAGTCTGTTGTCGACGTATATATACGTTTTCAAGATACCGTGAACCGTCGGGCCTTTGTGTTACAAACTAACTCGCATTTAGCGCTATTTCCAAATCAGCGTGGACGTAAAGTGACGTACAACACGACCTGTTTTGTGGCGTAATTTATTATTTTGCATGTTAGGGTATTGTTTAACTGAGCTACTGTAGAGTAAGAACTCGAAGTCAAAATAGCTCATAAGAAATCGCCGCCAACGTCTTTATCGTAATTTATTTCCAGTTAATGGCTATTGCCTTTTTCCCCGAACCGGGCCAGCACAGTCATGCAACAATGCTATAACACTGCAACAGTGAAAGCATTAAACGCGCAATATGGAGTTACATTTATTTAAATATGCAAACATTAATATTTATTGCCCAGCTTTACTCAACTTGACGGTAAATGAAACAAATTAAATTTTAGTATCTGTCTATATTTCTGAGATGAGGTATTATGTACACTATTTACATTATTCGGAGTGTTGTCCTCATCTTTGTCGCCATATTTATTACAACGTTTCGGCCGTTGTACGATCCGGCCTTCTTCAAGTGGTTGGAATGTCCTTGAGTACACATAGGACAATGGATAAAGGCGTTGGTTAGATCCAGTGAGAGTGTGAGTTCAATACCCGGTTAAGGCAGTGGAGAACTTGGAGAGGAGAATTAACAGGAGTTAACTGATAACTGACATCCATTAAACATGGCACGTGGAACTAGAACAGTCTACCCCAGTGAGCGAAATAAAGGGTTCAGTTCGATATTCCAACCAAATGAAGAAGGACGGAGCGTACAACGGCCGAAACGTTGTAATAAATATGGCGACAAAGATGAGGACAATAGTCTGAATAATGTAAACAGTGTAAATGAAATCTTAATATATAAAGCAAAATGGGTCTCACTAATTTTTAATGAGGTATTTCATTGTTATGGTAGCGCGAATCAACATGCTTCATGTTACCATAAAAACAGGATTACTAATAAACGAGACCAGGTTGCTGATACCTTACGTATTTTCTACGTTAGCAAAAAGATAATAACATAGAAATAAAACAATTCTCCTTTTTAAATCCTTAAAGGGAAAATAAAACATAACAAAATAAATAAAAAAACAAATCAAACAATCAATTATTTATTTATGAACAGAGAATTTAACGTCTATAGGCCTAGATCCTCAAAACACGTGTATCCACTAAAATAATGTTTATGGTAATAAATATTGTCGGATTAAGTGAAAAATCTATTAACTCATTAAATTAACTTCATTTGTGTATGTAACACTACGATTAATTGTCAACTACAATCTTGAAAGGTTTAAAAGCAATCTCAGTCTTCATCTTCTGTATCCTTGAATTCTGTTCTTTTATTGTCCTCTACTTTTATATATTTTGTTCTCTACGTTTCTGTTATTCTTGCATCTGAGTTGATTTATTTATTGCATGACTTAGGAAAAAACGATTGAAAATATTAAAAAAAAAACCAAAAAAAACAATATAAAACTAATAACTAATAAACTTTTACGATATAAAAACGATTTGAGCCTAACTGGTAAGGTGCTGTTACAGTCAGACAGGTTCCCAATGAGGCTTAGTCATTATTTTCGATCTACTTAAAGGTCGGCTAATAATGACCGGAAAGTTGAGATTAAAACCAACAAAAATAAGATGAAAAAAACGCTAATCAATAATTAATAATAATTGAATGTGGTTGATATTTATCAAACTTACCCTACACGCAAGCCACCAATCTTCCACTGGGTGGCATGCCACTAGTGTTTACCGCTGGTGATCCGCTGTCGGACCGCCGCCATTTTCGTCTCGGCATTGTTACCAGTGGTGGACCGCGAGAGGCCCACCAATGACCTGCCGGTAGCTGCCTTCAGAGGACCGCTGTCGTTGCCATCGGCGGCTCACCAACGGGTCACTAGCGGCTTGCGTGTAATGTTTGTACGGCTGAAGACTAAATGAGGGGAACATGAAAGTAAGAAAATCGTGTAATACCAAGTGTTTTACCGGAGAGTTCCTATTGCCTAGATAAGCAACAATCGAAAACTTGGATCCCAGGATCGAAACTTCCCACCCAACCGACACGAGTAGGAATACACTATTGTTTCAGGTACCAACCAGGTCACACAAATGACTGTTTTTGACGTAGTTTTCAACTCTTTAAACCGGTGGGGTGGGGTTGGTTGTTCTTGGCTCTCAGAAAAGAATTTCAAATCTAAGGGGAGGAGTTTTAGACAATGGAGAAATATAAGTTATATCTGTAAGTTATAGGTATAACAGAGAAAAATTTACTACCTGATAATCCAAAATGGGGAGAAATTGAGAAAACTAGGGATTGCATGGGGAGAAATGTGACCTGGTACTCTGAGAACCATTAACTCCACTTGCTCGCTGAAAAAACAGTATAGCATGATTGATGAAAAATTCAGCGGAGGTACCAACGGTTGAATTATTTCTATTCATTTCTTCTTAAAATAAATGTTTGTTTTTTTGTTTTTTTTTGTGGCTTTTAAAATAATAGTAATAGAATACAACTGCTCGGATCTTACAATAGTCACAGGAGCCGATTTAAAATATTGTAAACACATGCCCTGAGGCCGATCGGCTGAAAATCGCAAGTTTTACAATACATCGAAAGTAAGCCAATGTTTTTTTCTTGAAAGAAGAGCCAGGGGCAAACTGTTCTTTCAAAGTATTTCTTTCCGAAACCAAATTGTGAGCCAATCTTACGATTAAATCGATAGCCACTAATAAGCAATGAAATAAGATACAAAAACAATATGACTCCCGGATTTCGATAAAAACCGTGTATCGTCAATAACTGGTTTAAAATGATGATGCATATATAATTGTATGTAAAATGTTGATTGTTCTGAGTGTAAATATGAGTTAAGTAAGTAATTTGGATATGCAACTGCTATCGAGCTGTCAATATTATTAAATAACAAGTATTTTGTTTGTCTTTCTTCTTTCTTCCCCCCCTTGTTTTGCTTTCTTTTGTGTTTGTGATTTTGGGCCGAAGTCAGCTTCAAGTGCAAATTGTTTGTGCAGGCAACCCAACCCCAGAGAGAAAGAGAGAGAGAGCGACAGAAAGCAAAAAGAGGAGAAGAAATAGATAAAGATAGAAAAAGAAAAGAGAGAGACAGAGAGAGAAGGTTGTGAGAAAAACAGAAAAGGAGAGGAGGGGGAGAAAATGAGACGTGAGAATCAGGAAAGAGAGGAAGGAAAATAACAGGAGACAGACAGGGAGAGAAGAGAAAGAGAAGGGGTAGAAATAGATGGGATGAAAGAAAGAGAGGAGAGAGAAATAGCTGAAATGAGAGAAAGATAGAGAAAATGACGAGAGAAAAGAGAACAAGGTGATAAAAAAGAAGAGAAAGAGAGTGATAGTAAGGGTTAAGGGAGAGTGAGAAAAGTGGAGAAATAACTGAGATCCTGAGAGCAAAAGAAAGAATGTAAAAGAGGGAAAGAAAAGGAGGAAGAGGTGAGCAAAAGAGTAAAAGAGATAAAGTGATGAGAGAAAGAGGAAAGAGACAAAAGAAATACAGAAAAAACAACAGAGATACAAAGGAAAACAATATGAGGGAGAGAGAAAAATAAATGAGATAGTGAGAAACAAAAAAAGAAAGAACGAAGAAGAGAAAGAGAACGATATGAGAGAGAGCGAGTGAGAGACCAATTGGAAGATGACATGAAGTCGATGTATAACCACGTGATTTATATAAATGATCGGATTGGTAGGAAATGAGAATAATGAAAAGCAAAAAATCAGATTTCGTTTCTTTCATAGGAAAATCATTTGATGGAAATGTAGATAGGTTAAATTAGGTTAAAAGAAAAGAAAATCAACTACGAAACGTTTTCGACTAACGACGAACAAGTAATCATTAAGCAAGAAGGATGAGTAATGTTACCATGTTAGCCAGACTAATAAACAATCAAGTGAAAATATCTAGAAAAGTTAAATGTTCTGTTGCAGGGAAATGGGTGAAGCGATGGGAGTAGCAGCAGCATTGGCTAGATAGGCACTTTAAGAACAACAATAAATTACATACAATAAAAAATGGGTGCGTGGCTGATAGGTTAGAATCCCAGGTTTGGATTTCAACATAGGAAATGACTTCTTGATAATATCTTGCTGAGCAAACGATCCAGCGTTGGAAAGTGCCTGGAAACTATATTTTTTGGAGCCATCAGTATTTATATTGGCCTCGTGACTGTTTGAGCTTACTAGCATTGTTTAGGCTTACTAGCCTTGTTTAGGCTTAATAGCCTTGCTTGAGCTCACTAGCCTTATTTGGGCTTATTAGCCTTGTTTGGACTTACTAGCCTTGTTTGTGCTTAATAGCCTTGTTTGAGCTCACTAGCCTTATTTGGGCTTACTAGCCTTGTTTGGACTTACTAGCCTTGTTTGAGCTTAATAGCATTGTTTGAGCTTACTAGCCTTGTTTAAGCTTACTAGCCTTGTTTGGGCTTAATAGCCTTGTTTGAACTTACCAGACTTGTTTGAGCTTACTAGCTTTGTTTGGACATACTAGCCTTGTTTGGGTTTAATAGACTTGTTTGAACTTACCAGCCTTGTTCAAGTACGAAAAACACCAGATTACGCGTGATTTCTCTCTCAGAAATTGTACGGTCAACACAGTAAATGTGCAGTACAAACCGCAGATTGGCTTTGTAGATATAAAAAAGCATAAATGTTACTGAGCTAGTTTCTACAACAGGCATGAAATAGCCAACTTGGTAGACACTATTGTATCATGAAATTGATGAATGCATACAAACTAGTGTTTTATGTAAGATGGGCTAACATGTCAAAGTTTTAAACTAAATTGTAATGTTTACTCCTAATCAATAATAATAAAATAGTCGTCATTGGATACCACTAGGGATAAAGCATGAGAGATACAAAAGTAATATATGTACTAAACACTAAAAACTATTTGTTTGATTTTTGAAAAGGTAGAGGCAGGTTTCTGTCGATTCCTGACATATAGAGAAATTTAATATAAGATCAGAAATTTTGAAAAAACAAAAAAAAAAATTTTATGGAAGAACATTTTTTTAACATTTTCTCATGACCAGTTTTTATCTCGTTTCATTTACCACGATATAAATATAAAATTTAATAATTATATTTTTAATTTACCCCCACTATATATGTGCATTTACAAGGGAAATCTAAGAAATGTAGCATATGAAAATTTCAATAATTCCGGTTGTGATTGGGACCCTGGGTTTGATTGGAAAAGGTTCTGATAGACTCATTCAAGGGATCTCTGGTAGTCCATGCCTTAAAGAAAAAAACCTTCTTCTCACAAGTACAGCTCACACCTTATGAAGGGTCTCATCTATGTAAAAGGTCTATGATCTTAGGTTGTTTTATTTTTTTACAAAAATGTTCAGGGGAAAATGCCATGATGCCATTTCTAACCTTAGATCTCTGGTTAGACCCGGAAGGAAAAATACAACTTAAATCAAATGAAGAAATAATAATAATAATAATAATAATAATAATAATAATAATAATAATAATTTTGACTTTTTGCCGATGAAGTTTTCACTCCCTCGGCAAAAAGTCCTGTTAATGAAACATCTTTTTGATAAAATGGTTGCCTGTCGACGAACTGTTTGTCGACAAAACATTCGGGAACCGTATTGAGCATCTGGTAAATAATAAGATGACTAATTTAATAAGCACACACACACAGACACACACACACACATATATATATATATATATATATAGAGAGAGAGAGAGAGAGACAGACAGACAGACAGACAGACAGAAAGAGAGAGTCAGAGACAGAAAGAGATAGGTTCTTGCTAAATATCATCATTCTTTGAACAATGTGAACTGGCGCTACAGTATCACAAACAAAGAATTATACCAAATCGAAGAAACCACATCCCTTGAGGACTACCAACAGCAGCAACAAATAATATGGACAGAGCATGTAACTCATAAAGAAAATAATGACATAATCAAGATGTTAACATTCTACACTATTTCAAACAAAATCTTAGGAAGGAAACGATAATAGCAACCGAACTTGAAAAACCTATTTTCCTGAAAAATGTTTTAAGAGAAAGATTTTGCAATTTTAAACCGAAAGCAGCAGTGACTGCAATGAATGACAAATGCTTCATTGCAGGGAACTAGCTAATGTCACCATATATATATATATATATATATATATATATATATATGACGTCACACATTATGAAATGGACAAAGTCCAACAATTATTTTAAGACATTTTTATGTTTATACATTCTTTTTATAGATACAAATATTTAAGTAAATGCTCTGTTTATAATAAACAGTATTAAACAACATTTACTGGCCTGAATGCCCGAGAAATTTTCACAGGATTCGAACCTGCATCCTATACGGAACCGTCATTTAGTTTGCCGTGCCTTTAACCGATTTGGCCACAGAGGAGCGTTCGGTTAGCGAGGTCAAATTTACTGTATTTAAACTTCTATGAATCTCTCACGTACATTCATATCTGCTCATAGCGTATCAAATGTAAACAAATGATGTCACACATTATGAAATGGACAAAGTCCGACAATTATTTTAAGACATTTTTATGTTTATATGTTTTATTATATATATATATATATATATATATATATATATATAAGTACCGCGCATATAATATATAAATAATAATATATATAATATATTACACACACACACAAACACACACACATACATATATATATATATATATATATATATATATATATATTTATATATATATATATATATATATATATATATATATATATATATATATATATATATATATATTTATGTTTATATTTATATACACACACTTTTCACATATATATATATATATATACATACATATATATGCAGTTCCATGGAGAGTTGCAACCGCATATGCTATCACAGATGTTAGCTCTATCACGGATATTGAGCAATAAATACTTCATACCTCTCTCTCTCTCTCTCTCTATATATATATATATATATATATATATATATATATATATATATATATATATATATTCAAACATGTTTCATTGAATAATATATATATATATTATGTTTACTTATTTTTATATTCATCCTATGCAGTTCTCTAATCAATTTCTTCATGTTAAAATTAACTTCATTATGGAAGGCACCGTCGTTCTTTCTATCTTTTCCAAGATCATCTTCAGGGGTAAATTACAAAGACAAACTTATTGTAACTGCGATAAAATCTGCATTTTGTTGTAATGGTGAATTTTATAAAAAAAAATGGCGATGTATTATGTATGGTCCTGGTCTTAGATTTATTGGTTAAAATTGTGAGACTAACTAATGTTAAATGCATTTTCTTCTTAGTGAATCCTTTTCTTTCTCGCTAACTTAAAATACAATAAACACCAAAGGCTCTAATATTATATTAAAAACGAACATATGTGCGTATTCACACGCGCACACACACGCACACACATACGATACGCGTATATATATATATATATATATATATATATATATATATATATATATATATATATATATTAGAGAATATGCATAATATCCAACGCCGATAACAAGACTCGGAGTTTCATGCAGTTTCTGCAATCTTCAAGTGCAAATGCAATCTACTGTATTTGCATACAGTCTATTGTATTTGCACCTGAAAATTGCAGAAACTGCCTGAAACTCCGAGTCTTGCTATTGAGGTTGGATATTATATATATTCACTAATATATGCTTATAGCTGTTTCATAACATTGAGCGCTGTATTTAAAACTCTCGTGTAAGAAATATATTTATATGTTCGTAAAAGTTTTTTCGTGTTTTTATGTATGTTTTTTTATCATACACATACCTATATATATATATATATATATATATATATATATATATATATATATATGCTGTTGCATTGAGAGGTGTTTGTGACCTCTGAAGATCGCGAAAGCGTGAAACCTAAAAAAACAAACAACTCACCATGCAACCGCATATGTTAGCGCTATCACGGATACTGAGAACTTTCCACTAGATAGCGCATATATATATATATATATATATATATATATATATATATATATATATATATATATATATATATATATATATATATATAAAGTTAATTAGTAATCTGTATGGCTAATTCCAAGGAAGATATAAATCCCGCAATGTCTGACGAAGCGAAATAAAATATTACCATAGCTTTCTGAAGTCTCCGATTTGTTATATATATATATATATATATATATATATATATATATATATATATATATATATATATATATATATATGATAGCATATATATATATATATATATATATATATATATATATATATATATATATAACCGTGTCACTTGATTGAAATCAAAATTTAGTGAAAGAAAAAGAAAAAAGGTCACTCCATGGTAGCATTTGAGCTCGAACCTGAGTCAAATATTTCATGGAGAAGGTTAATGAAAGAATCGTGACCTTCAAGTGAAAAGTCGCCCAATGAATATCTTGAAAGGAGAAAGCCAAATTGCTTGAACACACGTGCTAGAACACACGCTTACAAAAAGAAATAAAAAAAAAATGGGGAGGGAAGAAATACGGAAGGAGAGGCAATAGAAAGAAACAGAAAATAACAACCGCGATCGAGTGTAAAACATCAATTTCGGGAAAACAAAACAAACAAAATAAAATATGGACTGGAAGTTGGTTCCTCCTTGGTGTTCTTAGCCCTCTTGGCTTCACCAACAAAAGAAAAAAATCTCTTCTTTTTTTACCTGAAATACGCTGAGTTTTAAATCTTACCAGAGATGATTGACACAAGTCGGTAATCTGTTGTATTTGTTACCACAGAAAAGCAATAATGTTTCTCGTAAAGAGAAGAAGAGGAAGAATCTTTTAGAAGAACACACATTTGATCTCATTTGTCATGTTGATAGTTTTATAAAAATCTCTATTCATGCTTATCGTGCTACTGAATCGATTAACTCTATAACCAAATACATGAGAATACAAGTGCACATGCCTGTGTGCGCCTCAGTACACTTTCTTTCTCTATTTCCTTCTTTCTTTCATTCCATCTTTTCCTTTCTTCTTTCTTTCTTTTCTTTCTTTCTTTTTTTTTCTTTCTTTCTTTCTTTCTTTCTTTCTTTCTTTCTTTCTTTCTTTCTTTCTTTCTTTCTTGCTTGCTTGTTCACGCGGCAGATTTTTTTCATTTTTACCTTAATGTACTAATTCATTTAACTGTTTATTAAAAAAAAGAAAACAAATGGAAAAAAAAACGTTAATATGAATAGCTAACCTTTGCCAGGATTTCCTTCATGCCAGCCTTTCCTTCTTTTTTTCTTCTCTCTCTCTCTCTCTCGGATTACCCTTTTATTTCCTGTTTGTTTTCTCTTTACTTCTTTTCTCTTTGGTTTCCTCTAACCGACTTTTTTCTATACACATAGAGAGAGTGTGTGAATGAGAGAGAGAGGGAGAGAGAGAGTGATGAGCAAGATAACGCGCAAGAGAAAACGAAGGATAAAGAGAGAATGTAAAGCAATGTAAAAACATGAAAGCAAACCATTTTCTTAAATACCGAATATCTGTGAGCATCTGTTATGGCGTAGAAATTCGTGTGCCGGAGTTGCAATCCATTATTTTTCATAAGCGTTCGATTGATCATAAGTGTGTCCTTTTTGAACAGACAGCTTAGTTCAAGTAAATCAGTTTAAAAAACCCCGAAGGCATATAAATATAGTAAAAATTAATACAAGCATATGGACATAATAACTGTAAAAAATGTGAAATTGCAGATTCGTCAACTTGCATAAGCGCTGGCACTGAAGACCTATTCGCGCCTTTTCAATTGCCATTTCGCCCCCGTACGGATGCGTTGTGGCTGATGGATAAATCGTACACCTTTTGGAAATATATACTCTGTTTTGTCAAAGAATGAATGCTGGACAGCCTCCTCACAGATGAAGAGAAAACTGGAGGCAACAGAAATGTTGTTCTAAAGAAGGATACTGAGAATACCTTGGACGAAGTGCGTAAGCAACGAGGAAGTTTTAAGGAAAATGAAAACAAAAAGGACACTTATACTCAGAAAGAGAAAGAGGCAGCAGAAATATTTTGAACACATAATGAGGAAGAAGGACTTGGCACTCACGGGGCATAGCTAAGGCAAAAAGGACAGAGGAAAGCAGCGAGTCACTTACCTGTAAAAAGATGGCGGAACGGTTGGGAGGTTTAACAAAGATATAAAAATTACTAAGAGCTACAAGAGATAGGAGGTTATGGAGAACCATGATCGCCCACGTCCTAAAGGAGCACGACACATAGAAGAATATTCTGTTTAAATTATAGTTTGAAGTTATACACCAAGTAGTTAAACTTAGTAAATCTAGAAGTGTATGATATAGAAAGGACGCTTCAGCATGGCCTAATGGTTGTCGAATTGGTCTGGTTGACTCTACCATTATTGAGTAATAAGTTTGATTCTAACTGTCTACCGAATACTTGCGCCTAACTAGGCTTAGAAAATAATGTGCTATATATAATGTTAGAACAAAGCAAGTCAGGTTACTGTAGTTTCCGTTTCATTTTTAGAAGAGACTTGAAGAGATGGAGATGCGCTGCTACCGAAAAATATTAAGAATAACATCAACAGAACATGTGAGCAATTAGGACGTCTCAAATAAAATAAGAGCAACAAGGGAAATGTCAAGCTCATAAAGAAACAGTTGAAATTTCTGGAAGAGGAAAGAAGCCTCAGATAATTTAACACTCACATCGAGTGACTTCTCTAACAGATTTGTGTTAATGCATGGCAGAACGGAGACAAAGAGGAATATAAAATGGTAAAAAAATAATAAAGTAATAAAAGACAGGAACTTGTGGAGAACCATGATTATTTACGTCCTGAAAGAATTTGACATATACGAGAAGAATGATATTTTCCCCGACATTGGAACTCCCTTCCTCTCACTTGTTTCCCTGATAACTATAATCTTCAAAAAGTTAAATGCAACGTTAATCGCCATCTTCTGTTACCTTGATCCTTGTTTTATTCCTTCCCTCAATCCCTCCTACATACACTCTTTTCTCTCATTTTCACTCTCTGTAACCTTTGCATCGTTGCTTGGGGTGAAATGATGAAAAAAGAAAAGAAAAGATGTTTGCATATGGACAAGAAAACATTATTTTTATGGAATTTTTCTTTTGTATGAATCCATCATTAAGCGTCTAATTTTCAAATAAATATTAAATGAAGTATGAAATAATTTACTTGAAATTAAGCTGTGGAATGAAGAATTTTGTTTTCAACATATACCAACAAGTTTATCGCTCGGGGCATCTCAGGGTTGAGTAATGGTTTGGGAGCTTGTCTGTTTAAAATTAGTAGCGTGTTCGTTTTCCTTACTGGATGCTCGATACTTGCGACATTGTGTTAAACTAATCTTAGTAAATAATAACAGCATGTACCTCGATTCTCCTGAGCAGTAAGTAGTATGGACTTCGCTCTGCTAGATCCACTGCTGATGTCTTAACTGTTACAACTCACAGAATCAGCTAGGCACTAGACCGGCCTTTCTCAACCGGTGCGCCCGGGGTCACTAATGCTCCCTGAAAGATGGCCAAGTTAACAGAAGGGTAATTTATGCATTAAATTTATATTTAAAAATCCTTATTTTTAAAAAGCTCCCATTTTTAAATCAAGTCTTTGTCATTTGATATTTTAAACTCGATGCTAAATTCCTTAATCTTTATGAAGTAGATAATCCTTTCCCTTTTTCTTTCCCCAGGGATTTTAAATCGGTCATTATTGTCCTCTCCGAAGAAAAAATACCAGAATCTTCATAAATCCCTTTAAATGAAAAATATGCCGTTAATCTTCTTTGGGGATGCTAAATCAAAAATGACAACACTTAAAGGTAATATTTTTCTTTGCACAAAAAGCACATCAAGCACAGATTTCATACATGCATACGTAAATATACAAGGTAACGTCTTAAAAGTACATGCTTATTTCAGGAGACTTCTTCATTATATTCCTATTTTCAAATTTCATGACCAATTTTTCCTTATTAAAATTTAAAATAAGCCCCAGAATTTTAGTTATTCTACAAGTGCGCCCTGAAATAAAAATAAAACGCCAAGAAACAGTGCACAAGACAATAAATTAATCACAAAGCCAATCGCTTTAGATATATCAAGGGCCTTTGACAAGGTGCGGCATCGAGGGTTGTTATATAAACTCTCCAGCTTTGGAATTTGTGGAAGGATTTTCTCAATTATCAAGTCCTTTTAAACAGGTCGTTAACGGCCAGTCATGGGAAAACTATAAGATCCTCAGGGTTCTATCTTTGGTCCTACCTTCTTTCTGTTCTGTATTGGTCCGTTCCAGAACAAACTACAATCGTTAGTGAATATCTATGCGGATTCTACAACATTTTGTCGGAACACCTCCCAAAATCTGGATGATCAGAACTTGTCAGTTGACCTCTTCTCTGACCTAGTTCTGGTGGCTCAATGAGGGAAGGACTAGTAACGTTCCACTGTCACCGAGTAGACCTTGAACTTTCGCCTATCATGATGGCTAGGTGTTCTCTCAAGGAGTCTTTTTGCATTGAGTGCCTATTGGAAATCAAACTCATCCCAGACCTCAAGTACGATCTCTTGCTAAAGATGCCGAAACTATGGTTAGTTCCATGTACCGCTTCAGTAAGTATCTGATTCCTCTTGATTTATCTTCACAAGAGCCAGATCAGACCAAAAATGGAGTGTTGCTACCTGTACTGGATGTACCCAGTTTTCACTTGCTTGTTTTGATATAGTTTAAAAACGTCTACGCGGTCTTGCGGGTGATTAATTATTTTCCACCCTACAACCCCTTTCTCATTGACAAAATATCGCAAGCCTCTTACTACTTTATCGCTATTTCCATTGCAAGTGCTCTGGCGAGCTACAGTCCTTGAATACACCAATCCTGACTTTTGCAGCTGAGACCCACTAACACGTACACAAAGATGAATCATCCATAATCCCTTCGTATTCCATTAGTAAGGAGGAAGTCCTACTTGGGCAACATTTTCCCAAGAACTGCAGCTTTGTGGAACAGACTCCCGGCAGGATGTTTTCGCTATAATCTTAACCTCTTCTTCCTACGGTTAATCGTTGTTTTCCTACATATTAAGATGTTGATTCTTAATGAGTTACTTATACTAGTGATTTTACACGAAACTAAGTTAATCTTAGTAAATACTAATGACATACGAAATTTTACCGCTACTATTTGTTAGAAATATTTTTGTTTGCATATTTATTTTTCAATTTTGACTCATGACGTTTTTCTACTTGACCACAGTATTTTTATGAAGCTGGGTTGCCATGGTAATGATTTTTTAGATTTTTTTTTTCTTTGTTTTGATAATGATCACATAAAAGGAGTGGGATGTCTACAAAATAATAGAAATGTTTAATAGAAATGTTCACCATCAAACTGTTTTTTACATATTATATGTGGAATATGTGTAAATATATATATATATATATATATATATATATATATATATATATATATATATATATATAATGATGTTCATTGTAGATGTACCTACGATGAATAAATAAGTCCAGTGTTTAAATTCTATCTTCAACTGCTGTTAAAAGAGAAGGAAAATGTTTTTGTATAAATACATTTAAAAATCAATTCTTAAATTGTGCGCTGCTTGAAAGCAATAAACGAACAGACACAAAAAAAGGAAAGAAAATGTTCCTATGAACGGAAACACTGACAATGGCGTCATCCCATACTAAGTGGGGGCGAGAGACAGAATTATGGCGGGAAAAGGCCAGAAGACAAGTTAGCAATAGCGTGGTTAAATGAATAAAACCTGATGCAGACAAGCGTGAAAAATGAATTCGTCCATCGTTGTTTAACTAATGAGAACATCATTGAAAGGATCTACAAAAATAATGGCCTCATCCGGAAGCCAGGGGAACAGGAACAGCGGCAATGGTGAACGTGTCGGTCGGAGGACCGGGAGGTGGACGCGAGGTGAGGTGTGTAAATCAAGAAATAATACAAAAAATAACCTTTTGAAAAGGTTGAACGTTAACTGGTCGGACGAGATGGAGAAAGGGTCAAATGAAATTGGAGGTAAGAAGGGGAAATCGGGGTGGGGAGCTTATTGTAATTAAATGACAGGGAGGGGAATGGATGAGCAATAAAGAGAGTAGAGGAGGTGAGTCGGGAGAGATAAACTATGACAAAAAAGCAGACAGACTAAATGATGAATATAAGAAAACATCTTTAAATCTTTCAAAATAAAGGATTTCACATTTCTTTACTGCCAACGATCAAACATTTAAAATTTAATGAATACAGTGTAACCCGGATATAAGAGAGTTGTCGGGGACCGTATAAGAAGTCTCTTATATCCGGGTTTCTATTATATCCGGGTTTCTATTATATCCGGGTTTGGTCTATTTTGTTTAGGTAAGTATGGCTCTAATTTGGGACCAGATAAAATCTCTCTTATATCCGGGTTTCTCTTATATCGGTATCTTATATCCGGGTTACACTGTATAACGAAAAAAATACCTTAGAAATATGTAAGAAAATGAACTTATATATGTTGATTGAACTAAAACACGAGATCTATTTTAAATAAAATGACGTCATATTGTTCTTTACTCACGTTAACCAAAGAATCAAATGTATATAGAGCGATTTATTTAGAACTATTAGGTTGATGCAAAAATAATGTCGTTTTCTCACATATGTTACTATGTGATAGAACGACATTATTTTTGCACCAACCTAATAGCTTAAAAACCGTACTTCGTGTGGACTTTTAAACAAGATCTTGCAGAGGGTTATTGGGCTTCCGACCCAAAACTAAATGGTCTTCTAGTCTTAGCAATGATAATTTTGAAAAAATAACTTTGAATTTCTCAGTTCACTCCATAGAACTTCAAAACTTCACTTTAACTCTTATTCGGCCAATTCCGGCCAAAAAGACAGATTTGGGTCGAAACTCCGATTTAGGCCGAAACTCCGATTTGGGCCGAAGTTTCGATTTGAGCCGAAATTCCGATTTGAGCCGAAATTCCAATTTGGGCCGAAATTCCGATTTGAACTGAAATTTTGATTTGAGCCGAAATTCCGATTTGAGCCGAAATTCCAATTTGCACTGAAATTCCGATTTGGGCTGAAATTTCGATTTGAGCCGAAATTCCGATTCAGGCCCAGAATTGAGTTTTTCAAATCACAAACTCTGCGAAACTTCAAAACCTCATGTCTGAAACCTCTCATTTTAATTCTGATTCCTTGGCATTTTGAAGAAATAAAATTGCCTCAATTCACAAAATTTTGGAGATATTTTAAACTGAATTTAAAATGAAAAATTTTAAATTTACAAAGTTTTTTTTGTGTTATTTTAAACTCAATATAAATTAAAACCTTTTAAAATCACTAGATTTTTTTTAGTTATTTTAAAATTTGAATTTTGTTTTCAGTTTTATTTTGATTGTTCTGTTATGTAACATCCATCGTATCACATTCGATGTTATCTGACCAATAAGCGAATGTTTAGTACCGTGAGATTTTTAAATTATATATAAAAACATAGAGGAAGAGGACAAAGACAAAATTAGCTCAAAGAAGCTTTTAAGTGTTTACTGCGTGAAGATTGTTTGTAAAACAATCCTGAAATGATAAAATGTTGACTTGAGACTTAGAAGATATCACAAAATAGTTAAGTGCAGAAAAATTATTCAAGTGATAAAACATTAATTGATATTTAATTTTCAAAGTAATTAATCATTTCCATGAATTGACAACTGTTGTCAAAAGAGATTGGAACTTAATCCAGTTCTAATATCAGTCTCATATAATAATTTACTAAGGGTGCTTCAACGTGGTGTAATGGTTAACAAGCTTGTCTCGCTCGATCAATTACAACTCAGTTGTGAGTTCGATCTTCACTGGGTGCTCCAATACATTCAGCCTTGTGACGCATTTAAAGCTATGCTTAGAAAATCACCATATGTTAGCTTATCACATTGCAACTATTTAAAATAATAAACATCTGTACAAAATAAAAGTTATTCTAACTTGAATAGTTATTCATATATTAGGTTGGTGCAAAAATAATGACGTAATAATGTCGTTTTTTGACGTTTTTTTTTAACGTCAAAAAACGACATTACTTTAGTATTTACGATTTTAGAATAAATAAAACTGTATTTACTAAAGATGAATTTACCATTTGGCAAATATCTATGTGTTACTATATTTCCTTATATTTCTTAATAGAACTGAAACATGGTATCTATTTGAAATGCAATGATGTCATATTGTTCGATGTTTTTCAATATTCATGTTAATGATAGATTTAATTTTGCAATAATGTTCACCTTGTACAAGACCCAATAGCCACAGACGGTTACAGAGTAAGCGGTACAGTTTATGGGCGAAATTCCGGTTGGCCCTAGACTTGAACCGGTTAAGATTGTTGTGGTCGAGGAAGCATTCTATTAGGAGTTGTTTCCACAAAGCAGCAGTTCGTGGGAAGAAGCTGCTCGAGTAGAAATTACATATCATCAGTGGAATACGAAGAGAACGAAAGGTGGGTTCGCTACAATGGGTATGGAGTGGTGGGTCTTAGCCGTGAAGGTTAGAATTGGTGGAACTAAGGAATCAGAAGAATATAATTCGCAAAATACGGGCTAGGGAGGACGTTACCGATGTTTTATAACAGGGATCATCACACACACACACACACGCGCGCGCGCGCACGCACACACTGAAATACAAGTCTTATTAATGAACCCATAGCTGTGGGCACAAAAGGTTGGTTCATACATTTCCCAAGGATATTTGCGCGTAAATGAATATAACAAACCCAACGTGAATTGGAACTCGACTCTCTGATTAACAATTCCGAGCCATTATCCATTACACCACCAGCATATCCAGGCTTACACCACCTAGTATTCCTAAGTGGTCACCCATGTACATACTGATCAGGATTGACGTTGTTTAACTTCAGTTTCAACGTGATATGGCCGTAAGACTATTCATGATATTAAGAACATATATATATATATATATATATATATATATATATATATATATATATATATGTGTGTGTGTGTGTGTGTGTATGTGAAGAAATATAGTTTTAAGGTGTGCTATATTTATGGGATAAAGTGCTCAATATCAGAGATAGAGCATATACAAATGTAAATATAAAAGTGAACATTGAAGTCAACACTTCATGCTAGACGCAATATTGCGTCTAGCATGAAACAGCCTGTCGACTTCAATGTTCACTTTTATATATATATATATATATATATATATATATATATATATATATATATATAATTTCGACATGTTCTATCTACTTATTTTCAATTGGATCCTTTCATATTCGCGGATAAGCTTTTTGGTGTCGTTATTGAAGGACGAGAGAAAATCGCCGTGCTATGTCGAAAGTACTTGGAATAAAAGATCAACATGGAGACACAAGTGGGTGCGTTAAGAATACGACTATAGATCTGATGTTCTACTGAAGTACAGAAATTAAAAAATAATTAGATCTGCCTTTTAAATCAAGATTAACCAAGATATCAAACATCTGTGGTACCTCCGACATCAGCTTGAATACATCAGAGACACATCAGAGACTAATTCCCGATTAAGTTAGCGCGAACGTTGATTAAATACGAATTCTACACGAATTAGTAGATTTTGGAAACATTAAAATGCAAAAAAGCAATAGAAAACCCATTTCAAGCAAGATTTGAAAAGTAAACTGACTAATAAAGATTTTAAGTTAGCGGCTCGAATCCATTACATTCACTTACATGCTAATACCCTTCGGAAAGGTATGAATCCTATTCTTCTCTCCCCAGCTATGGGTAAATAGCAGGACAGACCGGGTCCTGTAGCCTTGGACAGCAACTGGTCTACTTCAGAAACCAATGGCAACCTACTGCGGGAAAAATTTCAGACATGTATCGAAAGATACATGATCGCCCAAGCGTGTATGATGCATGGCACATAACTGATTAAGACAAGCTCGCTAACCATTACACCACTTCGAGGTGCCCCCATACAAACCTATGATATATGTTAGATATGTCGGTAAAATATTTATAATAAAAAAAAAAAGACTTAAACGAAATAAAGAGAAACCAATTTTACACTTTATTTAGGACGCTTATATATAACATCAGGAAGAGACAATTGAAATTTCTAGGAAACATAATGAGGAAAGAGTGCTTGGGAAATTTGATACTCACAGGACAGATTGAAGGCAAGGGGAACAGAGGAAAACAACGCATAACCTACCTAGCGAGCTTGTGTAAATGGATGGTAGAACAAGGTTTAGGAGTGATAAAAAAAAAAAAAAATTATTAAGAGCTACAAAGGACAGGAAATTGTGGAGAGCCATGACTGCTAATGTTCTGAATGGATACGGCACATAGAAGAAATATTAATAGCAAAATCCCTTTTCTCAATGTTTTACTAGATTCTAATAATCATAATTTTATTACTTCATTATATAAACAAACCCAAATTCTTGTAATCCTATTTATAAAAGTGTATGTCTTCAGAGATATAGAGTAACCGTTAGAAAAAACAAAACAAAAAAACTTCTAAACTAATTACTTCACATACATTATTTTATAGATAATTGGACAACCAAAACCAAACTTAGTTTTTTCAAACCATGACATCGTCGAGCAAAAAAAAAAAAAAAAAAAAAGCTTTAGAACTTTTATAAAAATAATGATACAAACAAATGTAATATAAACAAAAAAAATAACGGCATCATTAACGCGTTCCGCTATAAACAAGATCAAAAAATGCCAACACATATCAGTTAACGATAGCAAATGCATACCTGAGATTTACTATTTTTTCTAAAAAAAATTGAAACATCAAATCTAATCAACAGTGGACATTGAAATTCACCTTGATGTAAAAACAATGTTGTTTAAGAAATATCCTGCCTTTTAGAAGGTTATATCTCGAACACTAATAAAGAAAATCAACATCAAATTCCTACATTGGTCACGCAAACACAATACTCTCTCGTAGGTTAATGCTACTTATTAAAAACTTTGTGTATTTGGTACTCATATCAATCAGTACATCACATATGACCAATATATGACCATTAATATTACATAGATACTATAATAATAATAAAATATTATAGAGAACTAATTGTAAATAAAGAATCGCAGTACTTTAAACTACCTACGGAAAATGTAATAAAAATTGAATAAAAAAAACTTTATGAGTCAAATTCAATAAAACATGCATTGCTACACAGAAACACACACTCTATATATATATGAAGTGCTACCTAAATTTAAAAAAATTGATAATAAAAACAGTTAAGCTTATACCAAGTTTCCGCCGTTTCCTTCAATTAGTATGTATACAACAACCTAACACAGGAGACTGCTCACAAAAAGTAACGGTAGAAGTGTGCTACATTTAATTTGCCCACGCTCTTCAAATTCTATAAACTTTTGAGTAACACACAAACGCACACACACACACACACGCACACGTTAAACGTTATTACTTTTCAGTCACTATATATATATATATATATGTGTGTATATATATATATATATATATATATATATATATATATATATATATATATATATATATATATATATATATATATACAGGGTGATTGAAATATAACTCCCTATTTTATGTATGATGGACTCTCACGTCTTGTAAAAGTTATAGCGAGACATGAGAGTCCATAAAATAGGGAGTTATATTTCAATCACCCTGTATATAAAACGATACTCAAATATTACTGCTTTCACGCGACTTAAAGTTTCACGTAGACACTGTTTGTTATACAAAGTACAAGATACTCAATGATGTAAGTTATTTTTCTGAAAATACAGAATTGAGTATCTTGTACTTTGAATCCCCAGAAGATTTTGAGCCTCCAGATGAAACTATTTGTGTATCGTTTTTTTTGTTTTTGTTTTTTTTTGTTTTTTAATTTATTTGTGTAATAAATGCGAATGTCGGTGTGTCACTGTGTCACACGTTTTTTTTTTTCTTTTTTTTTTTAACTTTACGCCTACGGGCCGTAACCCAACATATCATACTATTTTGGAATCAGTCTGAACTCCGTGAGCAAATTAAAAATATTCTGGGCCGGATCTGGACCCACAATCCTGATCTTTTGGATTCCCAACTTTTCATTATTGCAATTGTTTTCGGCGATTTTTTTATTTACGTGATTTCTTGCGACAATTTTTTTTTTTTTTTTTTTTTGTACGATAACTATTTTTTAAGTTAGAAATAAATTTGGAAATAATCGAAATTATTTGCGAAAGTCAGCCATGAAATAAAAACGATTGTTTGTACGGAAAGTAAGAACCTACGTACATCAAATTGTCTTTAAATTAAATGGCGGCAGAAGAATTATCGTTGAATTTTTAAAAAGTAAGCTTAAATATTAATGCAATACTTAAATGCAGCCATCAATTTTGAGTTCTCCTGTAGTTTATTGTTTCTTATCACATCTGTTCCTCCCTACCTATTGTGATGAACGCCAAATCAAGAGCCCTTCGCAGGAGCTAGCTTAAATGCCACCCGATATGTCAGCTTTTAAGCTAATATATATATATATATATATATATATATATATATATATATATATATATATCTTTTTATTAACTCTGTATACATATATTTTATAGTTTACATCGAACGCTTTTCTTATAGCGACCTTATTTGTTTTATCAAAACAATATATATATATATATATATATATATATATATATATATATATCTGTCTTTTTTACAAATACTTTCATGGTAGTTGCTCCGATTTCGCTGGTTCCCAGGCTTCATGAATTCAAGCGTCCTACGAGGCTGGCATCCCGCTCTCAGCCTTTCACTGCTGAAACTGTTAAATGTAGCCGTCTCTTCTACTCCAATAGCTTCATATCTCGCACCTCTCGCCTGTGGAAGTCCCTTCCCTCTTCCTGTTTCCCTGATAGCTATAATCTCCAAGTATTCAAATGTAATGTCAATAGACATCTCCAGTTGTCTTGATCTATCCACTATCCTTCTCTTCATCCGTTCCTCTATCACTCTTATCTGCTCTCGCTCCAAATCCTATGTAACCCCTTGTGAAATGCTTATATATATATATATATATATATATATATATATATATATATATATATAGAGAGAGAGAGAGAGAGAGAGAGAGAGGGAGAGAGAGAGAGAGAGGCCAAAGTGTAATTTCTTTTGAGAACCCATTCTCGGTCAGGTCAAAAACTTTTCCGCGTCTCCTCTCTCTCTCTTCCTTTTTCTCTTTTCTCTCTCTCTCTCTCTCTCTGTCTGTCTATCTACAAACAATCATCAGACTATTCCTTTATCCAGTGTCTGTAACGGTCTATCTCCATTGTTGAGCCTTTTTACCTCATAAATATCGCAAATTATAAATATACGCACATGTATGTATGTATGCGCGTATCTGGTATAATGAAGCATTTTGTCTTATTAACCATGATGTTTGCTGGTAAGACTTGAAAGAAAAGCTTATCTTCTGTATAAATGAGAGAGGAAGAGAGAGAGAAAGAGAGTGAGAGAGAGAGAAAAGGGGAGAGCGACGGAATGGAATTGATTTCAGAACACATCGCTCACATCTTTTCATCACGAGGAACTCAAAAACGTCAGTTGATCTCTAGGCAGCCCAATATTTTATGTTAATTTGTTCCTTTTGATTTCCTCCTGTGATAGTGCCCTGCTCCAAAACAAATAAACTAAATAAGTACATACTTAAAAACACGGTTTTGCCCGATTGATATAATGTGGCAAATGAGCTGATGCTAGATTACAAACAGTTGGCGAAGGAAACAGTGCTCTAGCCTCTTCAACTGTCGAACTCTCTGCCTTGAGCGGAGAGGAACCCGGCCGAGGCTTTGCCGTACGGCAAAGTTTCTTCCGGAGAGGTAGCAAACCGTGAACCCGTTTATACGGGTTCTAAGGGAATATTTTTGACCGAGCCTACGGGCTCGGAGAACCCACGGAAAACTCGACCTTGTGCCACATACATCTCTCATGGGTAGGGGGGCTGTTAAATATTAACAGTTAGCGAAGGCAAAATGAAACAAGCAAATTGAACCAATGGACGTCGGTCAGTAGAGAACACAAAGTCAGACAGTATGAAATCTTTATGCGGCCTTTTGAGTGACAGAACTACTATGATAAATAATCAGTAGGAACATACCATATCAGTAGGGCAATACCTCTATCCTTTTCTGTTACTCTTTCTTTTCTCTTTCTCTCTCTCCCCCACTACCTCAATCTCCTCCTCTCTCCTCGCTTTCTGTCCTATCTCTTACTGTCCCTTCTTCCCTCTCTTCACGTTCCTTGTCCCCTCTCTATATCTATTACCTAGTGTTATTTCATACTCTGTTTTTAATACATAAACACTCGAACATTGAACAACTTTGGGTGTCGCTTTGAACGTGTGTCCAACCGATCTGTGTATCCTACCACTACATTTGTATTTTACATTATTTAACGTAAGGGGAAAACCAAAAACGAAAGTAGAGAAGGCCATTTATTGTCGTATTATAAAACTTAAAAAAAAAAAATTAATTATAAAATAAGAAATTTGACTAAAAAAATCATAAAACAAATTTGAATCTTTTAAATAAAAACATTCTGAATGTTGAACCTATTGAGAAAAAATGTCGGGAAAATGTCTTAATAATGTAGGATACAAATGTGGTGGTAGGACACACGCTAAAGCAGAAACTGATCGGTAGGACAAACGCTAAAGCAGAAACTGATCGGTAGGACACACGCGAAAGCAGAAACTGATCGGTAGGACAAACGCGAAAGCAGAAACTGATCGGTAGGACACACGCGAAAGCAGAAACTGATTGGTAGGACACACGCTAAAGTGGCACCGTTCAATTCTTTTGGGTGTTTACTTTGTGTCTGAATCATCAATATTCGTTAACTTTTCTCATTTCGCTTTTAAATAATTTTTTTTTAAGTATGTCTAATCCTGATAGTTACTTTTTTTTTTCGGAGGAAGCGTTGATGGCGTAGACATTCAGTCGTATTGGCTTGATTGATATAGACAATATTACAGTCCCAGCCAATTAAATCCTTAGTGAGAATCATTGATATCATCTTCACATGGTCGCCATTAATACACGCTTCATATTACAATCTTTTTGCATACACCTAATTCAAGAATAATATTTACACGGATTCCCTCTCTTTCTCTCTCTCCCACACATACCTGCCTTTTAGCAAACCCGGTACACAAATTTTACATGAGCTCATGCATTACACCCCTCAAATAATATTTATCTTTTAATCTTACTTTTAGATACAAATTATATCCGCGCACACAGATTAAATCAATCTTTAACAACAGATCTATCTATCTATCTATCTATCTATCTATCTATCTATCTATCTATCTATCTCAATCATATGGACGAACAGCAGATAAAGTTAAACCACCCTGACTGACGGTGCTGATTTTGACCTGTGTACAGTACATGTCCATAGAAGAACAACATAAACAGTGTCAAGAAATGCATTTCAATCAGTGACATTAATTTTTACAAAATTTGATTGCTTGGTCATTCATTTTTAATCAATTTAGAGAAGATATTCTAAGTTCCAGTCTTCTACCGTCTTATCATATAGTAACATTCATGCTAGTGCAGAGTCTATTTCTGAGCTGATGACGCATGCTGCAACGATGTTCAGTGTGGTGAAAGTTCAGTTTGTGTAATACGCAGGTAGTCCTTTTGTTCATTTAGAGCAATTTGAGAGCGGTTTGGTTTGAAACTGGGTGCCTATTGTTATACATGCCAATTCAATGTTGTCAACAACGGTCAAATGACAATTCCTGCACCTATAGACCAGGTTCTGGACGGCCTTGAAGCTGCATAATCCTCACTTTTCAGTTTTCATAGAGTCTTCGCTTATTTTCTACCCAATCCCTTCACACGCCTATTGATATTTCCAAATGTTCCACTCAAGCAGCTTCATCCAAAGAACTGCTACTTTAGTTGGTAATTACTTGAATATTATATTAATCTCTTCAACTCAACGGACAATCGTTATATATCCTCATCGTAACAACATTCATCATAATCATTTTAACAGTAACACTAAGATCGAAGTATTTGAAGGCCAACATTGAAGAAAGCATGGCTTCCATAGCACAGATCAGAGGAAATGTTACCTCAGGGATGCCAAGATGTCGTTTACATGCTAGACTACAGGCAAGCATTCCTCTAAGCAGTCTTCCACCTACACCACGACACTGTCATAAACAGTGGTGTACCGAAAGTGTCACCCAGGGATTCGGATGGTGTACTTTAGAGTTCAGCGATGAAAGAAGCTTCTACATGTAAATAATGGTCGTTTGCGTACACGGCATAGACGTAGAGAGTGATATCTTTGAGAAGGTATTCGCAGCACGACAAAGATATCTAATCTCTCGCATGATGGCGTAGGATGCCATAAGTAACAACTCTCGCTTGCCCTTGATGCAGGGAACACTAAACAGCGCTATGTACGTCCAGAACATTGTTCGAGCCGTTCCAGATAAAGGAAGGCGATCTGTTTTTCCAGCAGAATAATACCTGCCTCCATACGACTCAACATGCTCTCCAAGATGTTCGTCAACATCCCTGTTCGTCTCGATTGCAAAACTTGCCCCCAACTGAACATGTAGGTAATATGATGGGACGATGGCTGACACCTTCAGTTGACCTACCTACAACTGCGTCAAAAGGTTCATGTGATGTGAAGCAATGTATTACATGATGGCATCCACCGTATGTACGATAATATGTGTGCTATAACGTCTAAACAGGATATAGAGTGTATTAATATGACGGCTGGGTGCTATTGATAGAACCCTTATATTGCAATTTGTGCATATATTGATCTGTGCATATGAGCATTCATTGTTACCCAGCAAGATTATCTGGACGTTTAACATGAGTAAATTGAAACACTTATTCAGAATACTGAAATTTTATTTTCCGTAATTGTGTATAAATGCAGACACAGACACAAACACACACACACACATACACACACATATAAAGAAATATGGTTTTAAGGTGTGCTATATTTACAGGATAAAGTGCTCAATATCAGAGAAAAAGCGTATGTAAATATAAATATAAAAGTGAACATTGAAGTCAACACTCAGAGGCGACAGGCTGTTTCATGCTAGACGCAATCGTCAGTCCTGGCTAAAACTCATATATATATATATATATATATATATATATATATATATATATATATATATATATATATATATATATTCAGTTGTATGGATATGAGTTTGTGACACTGTTGCAATTTACACTTTCAATACTTTCAACGATATAAATTATGTTGATGCTGGTAACAAATATTGCATTGTACACTTACAATACTTTTTAACGATATAAATCATGATTACGTTAGTAATGTTAGACTAGCAACGCTATTACAATATACACTTTCAATACTTCTTAATCATATAAATTATGATGATGCTGGCAACAAGTATTACAATGTACACTTACCATACTTTTTAATGATATAAATCGTGATGATGTTGGTAGTGTTAGACTGGCAACAGATATTGCAATGTACACTTTCGAAACTTTTCAACGATATAAATTATGATGACGCTGGCAACAAATATTGCAGTATACACTTACAACACTTTTCAACCATATATATTATGATGATGCTGGCAACAAATATTGCAATATACACTTACAATACTTTTTAATGGTATAAATCGTGATGATGTTTGTAATGTTAGACTAGCAACAACTATTGCAATGTACGCTTTCAATACTTTTCAACGATATAAATCATGATGATGTTGGTATTTTTAGACTGGTAACAAATTTTGGATCCGTTTCAAACGCGCAGTACAATAATGTTATTATGTGTCTATAACAAAGCCTTTATGCGTAGAAATTGTTCCTCATACAACTGACTACTAAGGAAAAAAGTTTCTCTTTAGAACAAGTGTTAAACGAGTTATTGAGGAATAGGAAAAAAAGAAAAGAAAAAAAAAGAAAAGAAAAAAAATTGAGAAAACATTACAAGTTGGGTTTGTCGGTCAGTGTTTAATGTCAAATCCTTAGCAACAGAATCATCAGTCACATACTCTGAACATCTGACCCTTTGAATTTCTTTGGAATTATATATGACACAGATGGATGTGAGGACGCGCGCAGTATGCATCGTGATGCTACTCGGGCAGCAAAAACTATATCACTCAGATGTTAATACTAATTGTTGCTTCATGCATCTGTATGTCCACGCCAGAGATCCAGTGATTGTCGGTAAAGACTGGGCGACAATAAGTCTTCACAAATCTCCTAAATTTTCACACCAGTTCCCACGGCTGGGGCTCAAGTGACAATATGTCTCCCCAGTACTCCAAGACTCTCCCCAGTATTTTTTAACATGTCATTTGTATGAACCCAATTCTCCTCCCTGAGCTTTAGTTACACGTATCCTTTTCCTAATCTCTTCGGGGTCGTTTCCAGCGCTTCGATAATAACTGATACGACTGTCAACTTCTACAATATGGCATGGTTGAAATATTTATCTAACCTTTCAATTTTCTTTTAGAATTCTTCTGTAATATTCCATTATCAAATCCTTTCATTTCTTGTTCTTTATAAATACCAGATCCGGTTTTCTGTCTTGACATGGGCGATCCGTTTGAACGTTAAAATCCCAAAGGATATTATGTGTTTGATTCTCTAGGACAGATTCTGGCTAGCCATTATCCTACGCCAAGTCGCTTGCACAGTTCCCATTGGACCAACTTCCACATTCAACTATACCTATTCGTTGTATTCTTTTTGAACTAACTTACTACATTCGTTTATATAATCTGGTTCATTGTCTTATCTTTATTTCTATAGTGTGTATTTGACATTCTCCAGTTTCCTATCCAGCCTGACTATTTTTATTTTATTTTTATTTTTATAATAGCATTGTTTTTTTCTTTCTGTTAGTAAGAGCGATTTTTTAAAAAAATACTTTTTTGGTTACTTTTGCGTCGTTATGTCCCTGTCGCTATACATGTTCTTCTTTTGATTTCGTTTCTATATTATTATTATTATTATTATTATTTGGGGTTTTTTGAAAAATATTCGTTTTGTTACAACTCGAAGAAAGAAGAGGAATTGCAAGGTACGGCCTGCGTATATCTCAGAGAGACTGCATGAAGCCAACTTTCAGGACGTGTGAGGTGGGGGGGGGGCGAAGGAGGGATGGGAATTCGAAAAGAAGAGAAGAGGTAAAGTTGTCAACTTTGGTATTTCACAGCCAGACATGACAACAACTGACGTTAAGTTTGAAAGGATAGAAGGATTCATGGTCATTGAATATCGCTTTTTTTTTCTTTTTTGTTTTTGTTTTCTGCATTTTTCGTCTCCTTTCCCTGTCACCCATAGCCATAGATTCGGCACAGCAGACGAACCCGATCACACTGCATTTACCAAGTCTGTGTTTTACACTCAACACCCAGAGTTTTCTTTTGTATGAACACTTCCTATTCTCTATCTATCTCTCTTTCTCTTTTTCTTCCTTGCTTCACCTTTCTCTTTCTCTCTTGTTCGACACATCTTTGTTCTCTCTATTCAACCCCCACACATACATACCAAAGGGGTGGGAGGAACAGAGAGAGAGAGAGAGAGAGAGAGAGAGAGAGAGATAAATAACTCTTGTGCGGATAGAGATTAAACAATTTAGACTTTAGAAAAATAAGCCGCTTAACTTCAGACTTCACAGTTAAAAATTAAAATAGGGTGCTAATATTCTTTGTATATGAAATTCTAACAGAGATTATTATATTCTTTAATTGTTATTTATGGGGGTATGGGAGTTGGTGTGGTAAACATCATTTTCGACAGTGCGGAGTATGCAAAATTCTAAACAACAGACAAAACTTTTTTTTAAAAGAATGGATATGCTATGTTGGCAGGTGAAATGTCGGCAAACTTATACAAAGAACAAAATGTTGCGTTTTTGAATAAAAGACGATAACTAGTTACCCATAAAAATAAAATGGTACTGGTAAAATGAGTGAATCTGTTTGGTTGAGAATCACATGTGGGCAATAAATAGCACTGAACAAAATCGAAAGACAGAAGAACGAAATATTCATAGCTGTGCATAACACTAACAGCAATCGACTTTATTTTTTAACTTTGTGTCCAAGCGAACGAGAACAGATTTGATGTGAAGGAATTCGATACGGTCCAGCAGACTTTTCAAAGAAATGAAAATAACAACTGTACAAGAAGAAATAGTGAGGAAAGACAAAACATCGATTAAATAAGATTTAAGATAGATAGATAGATAGATAGATAGATAGATAGATAGATAGATAGATAGATAGATTCCTGAATAATGGATCCGTAGAAAAATGGTGATATACACATTCTTAAACTATCACACACTAACATCCTAAATATTCTACACACACACACAAACACACACACGCGCACACATATATGTGTGTGGGTGTGTGTGTGTGGGTGTGTGTGTGTGCCTTTCATTGAATGTGACAAAGGAGAAATATTTTTTTTATTGTTTTTCCATTGTTCTAACAGTTTTTTTCCTTTTTGATGAACTAGGAGTCTGTAGAAAATGGTTGTCCTGATTATCGTCTCAAGCGCTTTCGCCCAATTTCATTAGCGATTTTCAAGGGCTTCATTGATGATATCTATCTATGTTTGTGTTATAAATTATAAGATTTTCCACGACAGTCATGTATAAAAAAAAAATTGTTGTCCAAATATAGAATATATATGTGTAAAGTGGGGAGGCAGCAAGAATTCATCGAAAGAAATTTTGTTAAATTCAACCAACAATGTCGTTGTATCTAATTTCTTACTAAATTTTTCCAATTTTTAAATAAAGATGTTGAACATCGTGATCAACATTGTGGATAAACTGACTAATGTTCATATTTTGTTCTGTTTTTGTCCAAGTACTTTCAAGCGTCTCAATCATTTCTCAAGTACAGAGTGTTATCAGTTTGGTAGTTTTTATATATATATATATATATATATATATATATATATATATATATATATATATATAGTGTGTGTATATATATATATATATTTCTATATACATGCATACATGCATATATGTGCATTTGTGAGTATATATATATATATGCACACACACACACACACATATATATATATATATATATATATATATATATACAAACATACATACATGTATATGTGTATATATATATATACACACATAAGTACATATATATACATATATATATTTATAAATACATATATATATATATGTGTATGTATCTATGTGTGTATATATCTCAATCTCTCTCTCTCTCTATATATACATACACACATAAGTACATACATATATATGTACATATATATATATATATATATATTTATACACATATATACATATATATGTGTGTGTGTATATATATATATATATATATTAGGTTGGTGCAAAAATAATGACGTAATAATGTCGTTTTTGACGTATTTTTTAACGTCAAAAAACGACATTATTACGTCATTATTTTTGCACCAACCTAATATAAAACTGAACATAGAAGTCAACACTTAGAGGCGACAGTCTGTTTCATGCTAGACGCAACCTAGCATGAAACAGACTGTCGCCTCTAAGTGTTGACTTCTATGTTCACTTTTATATTTACACACACTCTATCTCTGGTATTGAGCACTTTATCCCATAAATATAGCACATCTTAAGAGTAAGACTATATTTCTTCATATATATATATATATATATATATATATATATATATATATCAATGTTTAGAATAAACAAAAAACAAACTTGTCATGTGTTAATTTCTGGAAAATGGACAAAGGAAGCGAAATTCAAGAGAAAAAGCCCGGATTCCATAAAAAGATATTGGCGTGCAAGAAAAATAAAATAAAATAAAGGAAGCTGAACATGGAGAGATGTCATTAAATCATGAAATCCGGACGGAAGAATTTTCAAAGTTCCTTGCATCGACTTAAGAAAAGCGATATTAGTTCTTTCTTTCACATTGTGTAAATAAAACGTTCATTATTTTCTGATTACCAAACATTACTGCAAACAGCAAGCATCTTTTCGTCTTGTAAACAAAGAAAAAATACGGTCAATAAACTTTTAATATTGTCTATATTATGCAGAAACCATTTAACTGTCAAAACATTAAGGAAATTGGCGACAAGATAAGAGAATTTTATAACCAAGTTTTATCAGTTTATTCTCTCTTTTAACATAATTCAATTTTGGGAATTACCAGTTAGAGACGGACTCGTGATTATTGGTTTCTTGGATCCGTGCGTTCATCTCTGCCAAAATAGACAAGTGATCATCAGGTATGTCAGGTGTAACGTATTAGAATCTTTCTGAAAAACTGTACTGAGGCGAGTAAGAATCATTTTCAGGAAATCCAAAACTTGAGCTCGCCTCTTCACGATGCGTGTGGGTGTGTATGTAATGGGGGTGGAAAAGTTTGTTTATATTTCCTAGAAGTAGATATATAGTTTTTAATCAATCCAGTTTACATGTTATTAAAAATTTCCGCAACATGAAAATGGTTTGATAAAGAAATTGTTCTTGTACAATGGTAAAAAATTTAAGTTTTAGTAAAATATAAGCATTATTGTTAATTTTTGACTAGCTTAACTTTCATCTTAATTTTTCATGTTTTTTTTTTTTTTTTTTTTAATCACTTCTCTAAGTACTTATCGTTTATTTTCGATTGGCGTTGTATATTATTGCCGTAGATTGACGGTCCCAGTAAAGTTGCGATAAAAGTAAGTAAAAAAATCAAGAAAGAAATAAACTATTCAAAATAAATAATTATGGTTGACAATCCTTAAAGAATAAAATAAAGAAAAAATGTTACAATAATACAAATAAGATTGTGACAGTTCGGATTGTACACGAAAGTCATGGAATGACTTTTATGATTAAGGTTGGGGTTGTGATTGGGATTCGAAACTGACATAATTTTTTTGCACGTGAGATGGAGACAGCTGTAATAGTTTCACAGACAGAGATAACCGCAGTATAGGCCACAACATATGTATTAGGAAAGCTACTGTAGGTAGCAGTTATTGTGGTAGTCGTAGTGTCAAAACTGTTTTATCTAAGATTCTGACTTTAAACTTACCGTTATATGGTCCTTACAATATAGTTGACAGTCTGGCAAAATGCTGCTTGAACATCCGACACTTTCCAGCAGTAAAAGAAAGTTTATCAGCCATATCATGAATAATAACAACAGAGAACGGAGACAGCGACAGAACGGTGTCCGCATCGTCTCGCCTACATCACTTACACTAACGCCATCACAATCATCATCATCACTATCAACAGCAGCAGTAGCAGCAGCATCAGTGTAAAGATGTAGAATGGTGGTGCTGCTGCTGCTGCTGCTGTCTGTAGTTTGTAGAAAAAGAAAAACAGAAAGAAAAAGAGAAAGTGATACAGAGAAATGGAAATGTCTTCTTTTTTACTGACAGAACTAGCTCGCGTCTGGTCCCCCTGGCCCATAAACACAAGAACAACACAAGACTTCACTATTAATAAAATAATCATCAAATATAGTTATTTATAATAATAATAATAATAATAATAATAATAATAATAAAGAAATAAGAATAGAATGAAATGTATACACGACATCATCATTAGAATCAACAAGGAATACGGAAGAAGACTTGCTGGAGTATTGAATATATTCTTGGTGTCACTTAGATCTCCGAGTAAAAACAATTAGTTTTCACCAGCATTTGATCTCGAGATAGATACAGCTGCTGTGAAACTAATTGTTTTTACTGGAGATCAAGTGACACCAAGTATTTTTCAATACTACCAAAGTCTTCTCCGTATTCTTGTTGATTCTAAATGATGATGTCGTGTATACATTTCTTCTTCTTCTTCTTCTTTATTATTATTATTATTATTATTATTATTATTATTATTATTATTATTATTATTATTATTATTTGTTGTTGTTTTTGGTGGTAGTGGTTTTATTAATAGTGCAAAAAAGTCTTGTGTTGATCTTGTGTTTATGGGCCAGGGGGACCAGACGCGAGCTAGTTCTGTCAGTAAAAAAGAAGACATTTCCATTTAAACTCACATATTTACTGTCCAGTTTGGTTTCCTACTTGGAGCAGCGGTAATGGAACTGAGGTTCGGTATCGTTTGTCACCGGGGTGATGGGTTATGGATAAAGTCTCCTCTTATTTCTTTAAAAATGAATTAAAACTCTCCTTTGTTAGATTTTAATCCTGACAGTTTTTAATATTGTATTGTCCTCATACTTATTAAGTTATTATGCGTATTGTGAAACTTACACACACTATTATCTATCTATCTATCTATCTATCTATCTATCTATCTATCTATCTATCTCTCTCTCTCTCTCTCTCTCTATATATATATATATATATATATATATATATATATATATATATATATATATATATATATATATATATATTAAGAAACAGACAACTTTAAAGGTTCATGGTGATTATAGTTTATTTCCTTGGAATCGAAATTCGATTCTAATTCCTCAATCAACATTTTCATATGTGCTCTGTTTTTACACTGAGCCCTCTGGGTTATATCCTCCTTAGAATTATCCATACGGATTACCAAACACATCTCTTTACCTATATATATATATATATATATATATATATATATATATATATATATATATATATATCACACAATCGCTGACCGGCAGGGAAGCTTCACATATACGAACAGGAATACACTCTCCTCTTGAAACATACATACATTTTGATACAGAGAAGGAGAAAAGATAAACAGAGACTAAGACAGAAAAAGTCAGAGGGTGCATAAAGAAGAAAACTTAAGCAATAAAATACAGGAGGCTGTAGAGAGCCTTGATCGCCCACTTCACGAAGGGAAATGGCAAGAAGAAGAAGAAGAAGAAGAAGAAGAAGAAGAAGAAGAAGAAGAACCACCACATCAACAGAATGTGTATGAAGACTAGTTCTTACAAAGTTCGATTTTAAGCAACAGAAATGCATAGTTTGTAATTACTTCTTCATATTTAACCACAAACAAAAAAAGTTATCACATTGTTTGGTATTTTGTTCGTCTTATGCTTTGGGTTGACAATATTCGAGAGAGAAGAAAGGAAGTAAAACTGTACTACATTTTGGCGGGTTTCAAATTTACAAAGTATAATCGATTCTTTTCATTTTCAATAACCTATATAAGTTGATTTGATGAAGAATGAAAATGAGAAACAGTTGTCGTCATCGATTGAACAAAATTGATCACAATTAACCTGCGTTTTCTTTTAACGAAACAAAAATGCTTGTCGTATTCTCGTAAATGGCACCTTTATTTTCTTTAATTCATCGGCTCTTATATTTTCTTTAATTCATCGGCTCTTATATTTTTTACGTTTTTAATAAACTAAAACCAAAGAGAAAGCTGAAAAGACGAAAATTTATTTAAAAAATAAATAAATAAAAACACATATTTCCACATATTGAAAACAGCGTATTTATTTATTATCAGACATTTTCTTATTAGACTCCGGCCTTCTCCATTGTCCACCAGACACGGGACGTATGGGCCTTATCCTGCAACATTGATATGGTGTTACCAGGAGTGAGGGGTTAAATTTTGTTTTTTCCTCTGTAGATCCCAATTTGCCTTTTCATTTTCTTTTAGCTATGTGGAGAATAATAAATGAATTCAGGCCTATTACCTCAGTGTGAAAAGTGAACGCAACAGTGTCAGTCGGAATTTGATCTCGGCCTGCTGATTCCATTTTCCGCGTCAATAACCGTTACGTCATCCGCACATTATTGACAAATAAAACAAAGATGTAACATCTCTTTCCCGTCTTCTACGCCATTTTTACTTTACTTTTTAAAAAAATTGATTTCTATTGTTTATTTACTGGGTGTGGTCTTTCTCTCTCTTCTTCATCGATTCCACCCACAATAATGTCCAATCGATTCTATCATAACTTGTGTTCGAATCAGTAATTTATCTTAAAAAGAGTTTTATTTTGGGCTGGAAGTATTAATGCCAAGACGAACAACGTGTGGGAGGATAGACGATTCAATGCTAAATGTTACAACACTTTTTAACGTTTCAATAGACAAACAACCCAACTTTTGGGAGAAATGAGTTTTTGTTTTGTTATGTAAAAAAAAGGTGAAAAATACAAGACAGTAAAATGAACTGTTCAATTTTGTCCCATTTTCAACACTAAGGGTTCATAAAATTTAATAATGTATTACAAAATTCGATTTGCTCTTCAATTTAGTTTTTTAATGAAATAAAATAATGCAAGAATGAGAAAGACATAGATAGATAGATAGATAGATAGATAGATAGATAGATAGAATATGATATATAAATTTATACATAGATATATTAGAACAACGTTAAGCAATGAATGAAAAATTGGAGAAATTCTATGCGTCGCGTTTGATCCTAGAAGGATTTAACTAACGAAAAAATTATTTTATATAACTCCATCAATAAAAACATGACTTCAGTCTGATGAAGTCCGTCTAGAAAACGAAACGTGTTACACAGAATATATATATATATATATATATATATATATATATATATATATATATATATATATATTAAGAAGAAGAGAGAAACCGCAAACGTTTTTGGGTGTAATGTAGTTTCTCTCTTCTTTTTTTTTCTCTCGCTGGAACAACTATAACCTCTTCCCTTATATATATATATATATATATATATATATATATATATATATAGAGAGAGAGAGAGAGAGATAGATAGATAGATAGATAGATAGATAGATAGATAGATAGATAGATAGATAGATAGATATGACACAACTAATATAAATTTGAACAGACGAAGATAGATATAAAAACCGACCGAGATAGATGAATTATATAACCAGACTGTATATACAACTATGTGATAGAATTTGTAAATCCTGCATGGTGTGCTATCGCAAATGTACCTGCATCAAGGACCTGGTTTTAATTTGAACCTTATATCAACCAGTTTAGGATTACAAAATTTATTTTTACAAAAACGAATCCACAAAAATTAATTTAAATTAAAAATGCAATTTCAGTAAGAAAAACTGCCTAAAAGTACATACTGTAAACAAATCCGTATCTACTCTGAATTTACAAGCACGCACACAGATACAATGTAGTGCTTCATAATGTTGTCAAATGAACGAACATAGTCGAGAGATCATATGACTATCTTTTCATTTGTTGGTGTGTGCGTTCTTCGAGTCCCACACGTGTCAAATCGAAAATTTCGCTCGTGACATACAGGAACAAGCAAAAACGGTAATAATTTGCGGGTTTTAACGATGAAAATCAGCCAGGTGTATGGTCGATATGTTAAATTATTGGCTATTCTTCAAATACTACGCAGATTAAGAGAGAGAATGGAGTGAGTGTGAGAAAAAAAAAATAAAAAGAAAAGATGATTTTTATATTTAATTCTGCGAAAAGAAAATTTATGATAGAAATGATGTCTCTGTTAAAGGGAGAATCAATGAGAAAGGGTGAGTTGCTCGTTCTGTAGACTAGAGTGACGCAAGTTGTTTCTGTAGATCACTTGCTAATGATGTTCGATCCTTACTAAGCACCGAGTACTATTTTCTAGTCAAGTGATTCAGATCACATTATTAATTTAGGTACTTGCCGCTGCTTGAGTGTTTAGCAACCTTGCCTCATAGGCCATTTATTTCAACAGTAGTACAAAGAGTTTCATCCTCACTAGATTTTTTTTTTGTTTTGCTTATATAATCTTGTACCAGACTAAATCAAACTCAAGATGAAAAAAGATGAAAGAGAGATAGGGTTTTAGATGTTGGCTTGTGCGGACGTGTGTGTGTGTACGTGTGTGTGTGTATAAAAAATTAAAAATGGATAGAGAAGAGTAGATGATAAAACAAAAATAACGAAATTAAAATAGATATGTAATAAAAATAATCATTTTTATTTTGTATATTAGAGAATAATAACTGTTAAAGAGGAGGAAAGAGTTATTTTATTTTGATTTTTTTCTTTTTTTTTTTTTCTTTTTAAGTGCCGAATAACTGTGTGAGAGAGCATAGCATGCCAGTCTCGGAAAATCCTCGAAAACCTGTTTTTTTTTTTGTTTTTTTCTTCTAGTTGACATTCGGCTATTGTTTTTGGAAGAACCTCCTACGCCACCTCTTTATAATCTGTGGACCGGGAAAACACGAGGAGAAAAGGGTACATAATATTGTTCAAATAAAAACTAAAACAAAAAAAGTTAATAGAAAATTAAAAAGTGGCAGAGGGGATATATAAAATTTTAAAGAAACAGTGAAATGAGAGAGAGAGAGAGAGAGAGAGAGAAAGAGAGAGAGAGAGAGAGAAAGAAAATTCGTGTATATTTTAAAAAGGCGAAACATAATAACAATAAAAGCAATATTTTTATTTAATTATTTTAAAGTAATAGGAAAGTGACACAGAAAGGAGAGAGACATTAAACGCGCACATAGAAAACTTGATAGGGTGGTGGAAATCCTGCAATTAGGAGACAAAAAAAAGCACTATTTGTTGTAGTTAAATTTAGTTTTAAAAAAAATTGTACTCGGAGGTAATCCACTAATTAAGCATGCCTTTTTAAAAATAGTTTTTTATTTTTCGTTTTTTTTTTTTTGTTTGTTTTTTTTTTTTGTCACAAGTATTGACGACACAAAGCTGTTGGTGTTCTTTGCCTTTAACCAACGGCGGTAATGTGGAATAAGTTGACTTAGACTGAAATCGCCCTTCCTTTTTATGCCTCCGCCAGCCACCGGCGCACAGCGACACGTGTCATAATCACTTAAGAACAATATTAGCCAAATAATTAATGCCATTTTGAATATGAATTAAAAAGAAAGAGAAAAACAACAAACAAATGAAAAATAAACTTTATTTGTTTCGTCTAAAGTTTAAACTTATCTTGCAGTCTCTTACTACACAATGTATGCGAGTCTGCAGCGACCTTCATGGGAATGGCAGGGAGCAAAAGATATATTTGAACTGACCACTCTGTCACACGAACATCAACGAATAATACTGATAATCTTTTTTGAGGGAAACATAAAAGTCGGTATTTTATACTACACCATTATAATTCATTGAGGGTAAATATAAACTAGTATACAAATGAAGCACGGTGGCTCGGATTGAGGAATCGGAGAGCCGAGTTCGAATACCAGTCGGGTTCATTGCATTCACTTATGTGTTAATACTCTTGGGAAAGCTATGAATCTATCTCTTCTACCCCCAGCTATGGGTTAATTGTCATAAAAGACAAGAAATGGAGAGCCGAGTTCGAATTCCAGTCGAGTTCATTGCTTTCACTTACAGGTTAATATCCTTGGTAAAGGTATGAATCCATCTCTTCTTCCAGCTATGGATTAAATAGCAGGATAGTTTTGGCTCTTGGGTTTTGGGTTGCCTTGGGTGGCAATCGCTGTAGAAAGTTAACTCTGAATTCAAAGCTTAAAGGCCTAGTGTACGGACCGAGTGTGACCCAAATCATATTCAGTGGTCTTCGGCTATCGGTCAAGAGCTTGGAGAGGAGATAGGCGCCGCCAAGTTATCTGAAATCCTACTGTTTCAGCTCACGAAAGGATCACGAGGAAGAAGAATCAGTTTGCTTCTTCTACTCTCAGGTACCCTCGATTATTGAAACAGTCAAGGGTTAAAAAAAATACGCATGACGCTGGTAACCCACGCTAGCGAGGAACATTACAGTATTTGTTGAAACTGAAGAACGAAACCAAAGATGAAATGTGTCTTCTTGGCTTCAATCTATGACAATTTTGTTGATATGAACTGTATCATTTTTCTAAAATCATTGACATTAATTTTCAAAATAAATCAGAAAACTTAATTTTCCATTTCTTTTTTACTCGAAACATTAACTTCTAAACCTTTTATACAATTCGGATAATCGGGAAAATGTTTATAGGTCTCATTTCAGAAAATAAGTACAAGCGAAAAGAAAAAATAATGTATTTATTTTAAACTCAAAACAAAATCAAAAAATCTAGGATAACAGATATAAAAAAGGAGTTCATTTTGGGAGATTGTTTTTTTTTTTTTTTTTTTACGGTTTATCAACACTTTATGGGTTATTTAAAGCCGAAACATATCTTTGATTGTAAAAACTATTCATTTTAGCGAGTGAATATTGTATTAGACTTTAACACTTTGTATATAAGTGACTTAATTTGTCAAACAAAATGTTTGCACAGCCACTGTATACAACTCTGATCATCAGACAAGAATGTGGTTGAATTTTATGTTGTCAAATCCTACTATGGTAACAGGAAAATGACTGAAAATCGAGGATGATGCTACTGTAGTTGTCTGGCCACTTATATCCAATGGATGAAATACTTATGAATATTGCATAGTGATAATGGTCATATTTAAAAATAAACAAAAAAAAAAAACAATAATAATAACTCAGAGTATTGGGCACGAGGTCATTATGGAAGGGTATTTGTGCGTAAGTGAATGAACGAACTCGTCATTTTTGGAGAGAGTCATATAAAAAGTATAGAATCAGGAACTTAACTCTTAATATCAGATTTAGTCCCCACTATTAATATCTGATTTAGTATTTTTATTTTTATTTTTATTTTGTTACATCCTGCTTGTTTCCGGGAGAGAAGGGCAAATTATCTGTAGGAGCTGATAGGCTCACCTATCGTCCGGTTCGCACTCCTCTCCGGTCCTTTGAACAGGAGTAGAGATTATCCTTTGTTTCCTGTTTAGGATTTGGTTTGCTGTTCTTACTAAAGTCTTTTCCCTCTCTCTCTCTCACTCCCAGGAGCCCCTTGCATCCTAGTGGTATTTTTTCTTTGCTTGGGGTGAACTGATTTAAAGAAATCTGTTTGCAGCCCCATCTTTTAGTGAATGCCCAAGCTACTGTACAGGGATCCCGATACTCACTTGTACCTTGTTTCTGAAAAAGCTAAACTAAGCATAGTAAATACTTTTGGACTGTGTTGTGGCTGAGTTAATTGCTATTGGTACGAGATGTTTGTCTCTAAATGTTGACTCGAACTTCGAACGCAGATAGGCCCTTCCACCTTTGAAGACTAGCATAACGCAGTCTTATTTCTACTCCCATTTGCATCTATTAGATTGGTGCAAAAATAATATCGTTTTTTGACGTTAAAAAATACGTCAAAAACGATATTATTTTTGCACCAACCTAATATTTTACATTGCATCACTTGGCGGTGTATAATAATTATTGAAAAGTAAGCCGAGTTTAGTTGAGAAGAATTTGATGAGACTTTTTCTATCTTTGATTTTATTACCAGATGCCTAATATATATATATATATATATATATATATATATATATATATATATATATATATATAGAGAGAGAGAGAGAGAGAGAGAGAGAGAGGTGAGAATCTCAATATACTGGGTTGCGTCATCAGATCTCATTACTGACTTTATGGATAGTTTTAGGTCTTTTAACATCATATCATCCCACCGAATTGACCCTCTGAATTCAACTAAGATTATAAATACGACTGTAAACAATAATAATGACTAAAAGAAAGGATGACTGATGCAAAAGAAACACACACACACACATTGTTTTTGAACTACAAACTTCCCATGATTTCTCTCGAACGCTCATATCTGCTCAAAGCGTATCTTGATGTACACATATATCTATAAAAATAACGTATAAAGAAAAAAATTATTAAAATAATTGTCGGACTTTTTCCATTTCATAATATATTGTGTCATTTATTTACGTTGTTTGTTCCACACAAAATAATAAAGAGGATTACAGACTGGAGAGTTAAGTGGACAGGTGATGTAGTCGCAGAAATTATCTGACAGGGTTCTCCTGCAGAAATTGTCAGACTGGGTACTCCTCCTTGTGTGACATAGTGCAGAGTCCTGTTCCCAGACATAGGCACTTGCAGCGGTCACCCTCTTGACCCAGGGCGACACTATCTCCTCAGGCACCTGATGTAGGCCTCCGTGTTGAGTCTAAGGCTCTCACCAACAAATTCGGGAGTTCTTTTCTTATCAGAACGATCAGAGTGAGTTTTCCGAGCTACCGTACCTTCGTAATAACCATTAAACTCATCCAACTCTTTCCGAATCATTTTCATTGTCCTCAGATTGACACGCAAACACTCTGAAATGTTCGTATTGGAGCTTCCGGCGCGAATGCCAAGCAGTACAGCATGCCGTTTCCAAATTTCTGGCGGAATGAATTTTGTCATGGTGCTCTTTTTCTCACAGATGGCGCCCAACTGACCCTACTATATTGTATAGTCGGTGAAATAAATAAATAACAACAACGCGCAAGCACGAAATAAAAAAATGTAAAATGGCGATAATTTACCCATTGCAACCTGTATTTTATTATGAACACGACCATGATGTGTGGACGGTGTTCGGAATATAAAACATTTCTATTGCTAAAAAATCTACATCCTCGATAATGGCTAATAGATTAGCCGAAAAAGTGCTGAACAGTTTTTTTTTCCATACACTATGTCCCAAAAAGAAATCTCTGCAAGAAAAATACAATAAAAAATTTAATCACAGTGCTATGTCAGTCATCTTCAATGAAGTCTATAGAAAAGAGACTGCTGCCTAAATAAAAACACACACAAACACACACACACACATACTAAGAAATTCACCCTAAGCAAAGCGGAAGTGCCATTAGTACGTAGGGGGTTACAGAGAGAGAAAGTGGGAGAAATGACTGTGTATAAGGTAGAATTGAGGAAAGGATAAAAGATGAACTGAGTTCAAGACAATAGAAGATGGTGATTGACGTTTCATTTAAGTTTTTGAAGATTGTAGTTATTAGGGAAGCAAGTAAGAGGAAGGTACTTCCACTGTTGGTAAGTGCGAGAAAAGAAACTGTTGGAGTAGAAGTGGCGGTTACATTTACCTATTTCGACAGTAAAAGGGTGGGACCGAGATGCTAACCTAGTAGCATGTTTAAATTCATGTTGTCAGGGCACCTGGGAAAAAGCTTCTCAGAGCAGTTGCCATGAAAATATATTTAAAAAAGACAGAGGGAAGCCACATCACGTCTGTTAGAAAGTGACTGAAGTCAAGATGCCAAGTCAGGATCGATTACATTGCAGATACTTCTTTGGATTTTGTCAAGAACCTCGAGATGAACAGCAGGGGCACCAGCTCAGATATGGCAACAGTATTCAATGCACGGACAACTGGTAGATTTGTAGATGTGTAAGATGGGCTCTGACAAGAAAAATCTTCTGGTCCTACACAATGAACCAACCTTCCTTGCAGTAAATGCAGCCATTTATTCAATGTAGTTGTTCCACTTCAAGTCAGTCTTAAACGTGAGTCCAAGCAGACTCGGTGAGTCGCTCTCCTGGAGTCAAGCATCAGCCATGCTGATGACGGGCAGGGAAGTTTCTCCATGGTGGTTAAATGAGAGTAGTTTAGTTTTGGAGGCGTTAAAATTTACGAGCCATTGATTGGAGTTCCTTTTCGAGAGCATCGGCCAGGTTAACTTTGTCAGCGCTGACGGATTATTTACTCCTGTCAATAGTAATATTGGTAGGAATAAATGGTAGTGTCATCTGCATAAATGCCTACTTGGGAACTGATGACATCGGGAAGATGATTGATTAAGATCTGGCACAGTGTAGGATCAAAAATGTAGCTTTGGGAGACACTTGCATTCGCGTGAAATGATTTGGAAATGCGCCCGCTCAGAACGACCTTCATTTCACGATTTGATAAGAATGTATCTGTCTATATTTGTGAGATGAGGTATTATGTACACTATTTACATTATTCGGACTATTGTCCTCATCTTTGTCGCCATATCTATTACAACGTTTCGGCCGTTGTACGCTCCGGCCTTCTTCATTTGGTTGGAATGTCGAACTGAACCCTTTATTTCGCTCACTGGGGTAGACTGTTCTAGTTCCACGTGCCATGATTAATGGATGTCAGTTATCAGTTATCCCCTGTTAATTCCCCTCTCCAAGTTCTCCACTGCCTTAACCGGGTATTGAACCCACACTCTTTGGGTCCTGTCACTGGATCTAACTAACGCCTTTATCCACTGTGCCATGTGTCCTTGAGAGTGTGAGTTCAATACCCGGTTAAGGCAGTGGAGAACTTGGAGAGGGGAATTAACAAGAGATAACTGATAACTGACATCCATTAATCATGGCACGTGGAACTAGAACAGTCTACCCAGTGAGCGAAATAAAGGGTTCAGTTCGACATTCCAACCAAATGAAGAAGGCCGGAGCGTACAACGGCCGAAACGTTGTAATAGATATGGCGACAAAGATGAGGACAATAGTCCGAATAATATAAATAGTGTTGATAGGAATGACTGGATTAAATCAAATAATCGTCCTGTAATACCGTAGCCCCGCAGCTTGCGTAGAAGAGCAACATGCCAAACCCTGTCAAGCACCTTTGAGATATCTAGCGACACAGCTCGAGCTTCGCCGTTAATATTAAGATCTTGATATGCATATTCAGTTTTGGTCGTAACGACGTCAGGGGTAGATCGGATAAAACGGAAACCATATTTTTTGTCAGAGGGTAGGTCGCGAGAGGTAAGATGCTTAGCCACTTCAGCATTGATTAAAGCGTCGAATACTTTACCGAAAAGTGATAGGATGATAGTTAAATGGGTCAGAAGGTTTTCCAGAGTTCTTAAAAACAGGGTCTCCAGACGAAGATTTTTCAACTAGCTGGAAGGAACGAGAGGATAGGTTGGAGAGAACTGGAGCTAGCTTTGGAGCACATTTCTTTAGGTTGACCTGCTGATATCCCGTCACACATCCACTTGCCTTATGTAAATCTAATTTAGAAATGGTGTTCGAGACCAGCGATGGTGTTATGCGCATATCACTCAATTCGTGGGAGGGGGAAATTTCCGAGGAAACCATACAACCTTATTTGCTGTAGGTGTTAGGACTTCGAATTGATTGAACAGGGGAGGGATTGACGATTTACTGTTGTTCAGCGCATTCTTGCAGAGCCACCAATAATCTCTAGAACCGAACTTGCGAGATGATATTCGTTGATTCATTATATATATATATATATATATATATATATATATATATAGAGAGAGAGAGAGAGAGAGAGAGATAGATAGATAGATAAATAGATAGATAGATAGATAGATAGATGAAACGTATATCAATCTAACATGTTTCACTTTTATAAAAATTAAAACATGTTAGATTGATATACGTTTCTTACTTGTTACTTTATCTTATCATCCTGTCAGATTCTGATCCATATTTAATCTGCATTCGATCTTTAACTCATAGGTCTGATGAATTGGATCATGATTACGATTCCAATGTAATAAATTATAACCATGGAATATTAGTCTTTGAGCATATTCTTTGGAATATTATATTTTTACTCTGTCCTGGATATTGAGTTCTACCTGGATTCTATCCTCTTGAAAATTTGTATATATATATATATATATATATATATATATATATATATATATATATATATATATATATATATATTGATCACTAATATTATCTATCTATCTATGAGCCGTTCTAAAAGTAATGCCTTCCTAGCACATGACGTCACCGCCAACAACTTACCCACGATTTTTCCTTGTTGCAGTCTGTCAAAATGATATCTGACATGAAAGTACGTACGAAGCGAGAGTTTGTCATTGATTGTTTTCCCTGTGGGAAAAAGTATATGCACCTTGACATTCACTGACGTTTGCTGAATGTTTACAACGACTAAACTGTGGATGCGAGCAAAGTTAGAAAGTGGGTAATGAATTTCAGCATTGGCAACAATAGCGATGTATATCATTATCCACTTTTCGGGTGTCGCTTCACAGTTGTCAACACACGAAATGAAGAACGCCTCGAAAATGAATAGTCATTGGTGGTGATGATGTGGAGAATTTTGTTTTGGATCTGAAAACTTGACCTTATTATATATATATATATATATATATATATATATATATATATATATATATATATATATATATATATATATATGATAAAATATAATTTTCAGTTATTCTATATTTATGTCCTCATCCACAAAAAGACTGTTTCGCTGTATCACACACACATACACACATATATATATATATTCAGTTCAAAAGTTTGAAGCTACCCGCAGAATTAGCATGGAATGAAATTGGCAGAAGAGTGAAAAAAAAATGCAAAAGAGATAGCTCTTAGAGTTAATGAAAAAAGGAATGGAATCAATTATCAAACTTATACTTTGAGAAACTTTTGCAACGAATGTCAATAATCAAGGCTGAAGAAAGATATTTCGAAAAGAGCAAAATTTAATTATTAAATGGTTAAATTATAAAATGTTTTTTTTTGTCATAATAAAATGCCTAATAAAAAAAAATTGTCTCACATTTTTTTAACTATGTATAATAATTTTGTCTTATTTAAAGTACAAAACAACTACTATTGGGGACAATTTTAAAAATTACCAGGGGTGATTTCAAACTTTTGAACTGTAGTGTTAGGTATATTACAAACATTATATAGGAATTAAGATTACTCCATAATAATACTGATGATCATCAATTCACCTTATAAATTAGAATTAATTTATAAGAATTTACAAACCAAACAGGTTAACAACAAGAAAAAAACAAAATGAAATTTATATGCTCTGTTTGGATAGAACATTGAGATCACTCGATCAATCAGTTTATTTTAAAAAGGAATCACTTGGATTATATATCACAACTGGATTTCCTATCTTCTCTTATTTTTATTTCCCTTCGACATTTTTTAATTTTCCCAACTTTTATTTCGTTTTTATTTGTACAATTTTCTGTATCGTTTTCCCACCCGACACACGCACACACAACATACACACATGCACACACACACACACTCACGCGCGCACACACACGCGTGTGTGTTCATGTGTGTGTGTGTGTGTGCCTTAACTGAACGCGTATTTATAATTAAAAATTAAAAAACAAAGCATGTTTAACAATTTGACGTTAACTGAGAGGTGCCAATACAATTGCTAAACTAAAAAAAAAAAACTACATTTTACATAACTTAACTCTTTAAAACATAGTCAAATACAATAGTTACTATATACCAAGGTTAGTTCAACGTGATCACAGCAGTTGCGCTCTTAACGAAGACTTAACTGAACTCATAACCCGAGCGACGATAGCTTAGAGCAGGCACCGAACTACACGCATATTACACAGTAAGACAGAGAGATAAATCGTAAAAGTGTGGGAGTGAGGAGAATAGAAGGAGAGAGAGAGAAAAAGAGAGAGAAAGAAAGAAAGAAAGAAAGAAAGAAAGAAAGAAAGAAAGAAAGAAAGAAAATGAGAGCGAGTGAAAGCAGACGGACATGGCATCGTTTGGCATCGTCTGACGTGAAACTACTACGACGATAGCTTATTCGAGAGCGGGTACGACCTACACGCATATTACACAGTAAGACAGAGAGAAAGACAGATCGTAAGAGAGTGGGAATGAGGGGGGAAGAGAAAGAGAGAGGAAGAAAGAAAATGAGCGCAAGAGAAAGCAGACGGACAGTAGATATTTGGCATCGTTTAACGTGAAGCTCCAAAGCTCCAGTCAGTTATGTAGTACTGAGTGAGAATAGAAAACACTAATGGTGAGCAAGTCGAACGAATTAATGATTGGTCTTTTTTCAGTCACACGCACGCACACACCAACACACACATATACTCCAATAATATATATATATATATATATATATATATATATATATATATATATATATATATATATATATATATATATAATATTCAGTCGTCTAGATATGACTTTGTAATCCTGGGTTTCACGCTTTTGCGATCATCAGACAAACTGATTTATTTTTTAAAATTTGAATCTGTTTCGTTTATATTATAATTAGATTATGTTCGATTATGTTTGGTATGGGGGGGAGAAAAATTATCCTCTGTGTCCGTTTTAGGGAGACACACATACGCACGCAGATACATACAGGTGTACGCATTATAGTTCACACAGGCATACAGATATATAAACAATGCGAGACCAGGCGAAGACATATATTCATTTTGTTCGAGCACACGTACATACGCAATTTCAATCCTTTATGTTTTTAACTCCATCACTGATATTGAGCGATTCTACTTTTCTAAGTTTTATAGATGAAAAAAAAATCAGAGCAGACAAATTACACTGTTCTGCTAGTATTGACGTTAGTAAGCCTTTGATTTTGTTTTGAAGTTAACCTCTCTTGGGGTCCAACAGCTTCAGAGTGGAAAAGAAGGCAATAGAACTCCACTACCATGAATGAAAAGTTATTCTGTTTAATTTAGTGCAGTAACATACTTATACTAAAACTCATTCCTAAGTGTATACGATAGTGGTGTAGTATTAAAATAAAGACGTTGTTTGACCCCACCCCCACCTTCCGGAGAAAAATATTGGCCTCCAAGTGGCCCCCAACTTTCAGGGTTCTAGAATCGCCACTGCCAATAAGTATCACGCATATATAATATATATAGAAAGTATATAATAATAATAATAATAATAATAATAATAATAATAATAATAAGAAGAAGAAGAAGAAGAAGAAGAAGAAGAAGAAGAAGAATTTAAGCTCTACTTCTGTATGGAGCACTGCTTTTAAAAATAAAAACAAAAATACTAAAGAACTCCGGCTTATTTACCTAACGTGTTCTTTCTTATTTTTCTACATATCTGCACGCATATATATATATATATATATATATATATATATACGTGCAGATTATTTACCGGAGTTCTTTAGTATTTTTGTTTTTATTTTTAAAAGCAGTGCTCCATACAGAAGTAGAGCTTAAATTATAATCGATAATTATATTATATATATATATATGTATGTATGTATGATATAATTTCTATATATATTATATATGCGTGATACCTATATATATAGAGATATATATACTATATATATATATATATATATATATATATATATATTGAGAGAGAGAGAGAGAGAGAGAGAGAGAGAGAAAATAGAGACGGTCAATAACGCCGAAATCGGATCTATCAAACACCCAAATAATGTTGGGTAAGTATTACCCGGCTTTCCTATGTGGGAATGTAAAAATAAAAAAAAAAACTCTCATCTCTATGCCCCATAATTTCACAAATTCCTTCCCCTGTACATCGCTTATGCAAAACTTTAAAGCAAATGACCCTTCCGTACTCACAAATAAATCTATCATTAACTCCTCTAATGAATTTCTTCAAATACTGCACTCAAATAACCTTTACTCCATTAGATGTCGAAATCCTCTATACTAATGTCCCTGTAAACTTAGGTGTAGATATAACGATACAGTAAAATCTCTCGCTCCCTGCTTTTTCTTTGTCTAAATATATATATAAATGTGCATAAAAAGAAAAAAATCGAAAAATATAAATACACCGTCTACGAAACTCTGGAGTTGGGATGCTGATGGTAACATCAATCAGCTAAGTCACAAATTTTACACCCATTAATCATATATATATGTATATATATATATATATATATATATATATATATATATATATATATATATATATATTTATATATATATATATATATATATATATACAGAGAGAGAGAGAGAGAGAGAGAGGATGCGATGGGTAAATTGACGCCATTTTATATCTTTAATTTCGTGCATGCGCGTTGTTTGTTTTTGATTTTGTCGACTGCACAGTATAGTAGGGTCAGTTGAGCACTATCTGTGAGAAAAAGAGCACCATGACGCAATTCAATCCACCAGAAATTTTGAAACAGCATATCTGTATTGCTTGGCATTCGACCGGAACCTCCAATCAATCTGAGGACAGTGCAGAGGATTTGGAAAGAGTTGGATGACTCTGTTGTTGATTACGAAGGTCTTTGGATTGATCACTAATGATAGTGACGTTATGCCTCCATTTATCTTCCCACAGGGCCTCAGCCTCAACACGGAGGCCTTCATCAAGTGGCTTGAGGAGGTAGTGCTGCCTGTGTCAAGAGTGTGGCTGCTAGAGGACCATATGTCTGGCAACAGGAGTCTGCACCATGCAGCACAAATAGTAGAACCCAGTTATGGCTGTCAGACAATTTCTGCGACTACATCTCCCCTTACATCTAGACACCTACTACCTTTGACTGAAACTCACTTGATTATTATGTGTGGGGCGCAGTTGAGCGAAAGGCCAACAAAACTCCATGTAGCACTGTAACTTGTAACGTCTGGAGGCCTTAGCTGAAGTCAATGGCGATTTTATTGAATAAATTTACTCTTTAGTATTTCAAGATATTTTTGTGTGATTTTGGTACATATATCTGTTAAAATGAGATGTCAGTGTTATTTTCAATTTTGCGTTATTTAGATGACAATTTATCCATCGCACCCTCTACATATGTGTGTGTTATTAAATATAAACTTTTCTTACAATAAGCGTTCATTTTAGTGGGCACACGTGTTTGAGTTGCTATACTTGTTTTTTTAGTATTTTTCTTAAGCAGTGAAATTAATAACAACTGACCTAGAACAAGAAGTCCTAAAGCTGATCGTTATGCATACCAGTATACTAGTAAATTACTATATAGTGCTAACTGTAATGAAAAACTCCAAATATTTGTGGCTATCACCAAACTAGAGAAATACCCAACACACAGTATCTTTCACCACAGGAGACAACATCTTGAAATGTTTTAAAAATTTAATATCTTCCTCAGCCGTTGTCAGGTTTTGTGACCCTTGACAAACTATTTATTTTTTATTATTTTGAATGTATATCTCTTACATATGGTTATTAACTGTCCTACACACGGCCTCACTTGTATACGATGCACGTATATTTAAATTAGAAATGTAGCGTTCCTAAAATACCAGGATGAAGCTAATAAATTTCTTTTTCTTTTCTGTGGTAGTGATAACATTATCGTTCAGGAAAATGACTAAAGATAATCGAAAGTTATCAAAAACAGTATGGACTTTGAACAGTTTATCCATAAATTTAAACCAAATGGACGACACAAACTAGAAAATGTAATAAAAATTTAAACATATTTTTGTGGATTTTAATAACACTTCTCTGAGTTAATTCTTATTACTTAAATATACATTTCATACACCTCTTTCTCTCTCTCTCTCTCACACACACACACACACACACACTGTGGCTAGACATCCGATTACTTCAAGCCGGGATCGAAACCCAACCGATTTGCCATTAGTCGGAACTATCGGCGCAAGGCAGAGGAAGGGAAATTCTAACGTAGTATATACGAATATATACAAACGCCAGAAACAATCAACAACGAATGGATTGCGTTCAAGCATGAAACTGACTGTCGACATTCGTTGTTGATCTCGATCTCTGTGACCACACTGCTTATCTTTATGCTCTATACCGAATACTGAATACTTGTATATATATATATATATATATATATATATATATATATATATATATATATATATATATATATATATATATA
>OZ010588.1:13218665-13443665 GCA_963932145.1 Acanthosepion lycidas
AATACTAAAAATAGAAAAGCAACTCTAAAACTAACAGAAAACGAGATCAAGCCATGTAAATTAGCCCCCCTTTTTTACTGTAACTGATGTTTTGATTGTAAAAATAATTAAAACGGTTTATTATGAGTTATATGTACTAGTGTACATAAATGTTCCATAGAATTTAGTTGTTAAATACAAGTTTATTTTCATTAAATTAGTTTTACTTCAAAATAAAGCATATATATTTACTATTTCTATAATACAATTCCTAAACTTATTAATAAAAAATAAAATAAGTTTTTTAATCATCAAATGGTTATGGGAGTCAACCAAAAAAAAAATAAAGTATAAAAGTAGTCCATGGTAAAAAATGCATTGAGAACCAATGCTGTAGATAAAAGCAACAATTACTATTATTTTTATTGTAACAATTTCTCCAGTTAATTAAAATATAATGATTCTGACATTTCAGAAGTTGTTCTTTTTGAGGGGTAGAAACAATTAGCAAATATATTTATAAAAGATAGTTGTGAAAATCATTGCTTCTTCTGTTTCAACTTTGAAATATAACTTTTTTTTTACATTTAAAAGGAGAGATTTCTGATATAGAAAGATGATTGAATCATAAACTATTTAGTCAATACTATTTATAGCTTCGAACTCGCTAGTAATTTTAATATTTTCTTACTACAAAGAAAATTATAACAACATTTTCTGCTCATGAAATTATAGCGTAGATATATCGGCCAAACACCTCTTAGTTTCAGGTAATAGTACATAAAGAAATTAATGCAAAAACGCTGCATATGAAATGGCTAGCAGAGTAGTAAATTTTTAGTGTTTTGTATTCGTCAATGAAAGTTTACGTTTGAACCTTATCTAAAACGTTTCTTCCATTGTAAACCTTAATTTAAGTCATATATTAATATATATATATTTTTAGTTAATTGTGAGAATGAGATAAAACGTCATCGGGGTTGATACAATGCCGAACAGTTCTCTTCCCTGTCCATTTCCCAAAATCTGAACACTTGACAAAGTGTCAATTTTGGAATTCAATTCTTAGTCGGGTCGAGTAATTGTCAGCACCGTCTCGAAAAATAGCTGTTACATTTGTTTTCATTTCAATAATTTGTCATCGAATGCGGTTGATTAATCAAATCTCTAAGCACTTTTAAAAATATTTAAATAAATGAAAATATTCTATTTATTAAGTGTTTTTCTATTTTTATTATTATTATTGGCTTTTAAGGCAAGCAGAGATATTTTTCCAAGAATCTTGGACACGAGGTTAAAAAAAATGATTAGAGAAGAATCCTGAAATGGCAAATGTGAAATTCTTTTAATTTCACCATAATGGCAAGTATTAGTTCTTTGTCTCACTTCATTGAAACATTATTATGATTAATATAATTCCAAAAGCTTTTACAAAATACATCTTTAAAACAGATGCATAATGATAAAGATTTATTGTATTTTCTTTTTTCTTTTAGTTAATCACGATTATTATTAAAAATGATTTTATAGTTAACCTATGAAAAGAAAAATAACCAGAAACCACAAGAAATAGTTTCATTTTGAAATTTAAAATACTAATCTTTAAAATTAACTAAAAAAAAAAAAATTGAATGATGAAAGTTGAAATATGTAAACTATCAGGGAAATTTTAAAGGGAATCCAATCATGGATTTGATCGAAATTTGGACAGCTACCTGTCTTTGACCAGTATTATATCAAAGCAATATTATGTCAAGGCAATCGCCACCTCATTTGTCAAAAAAAAAAAAAAAAAATGTAAGGTAATCACGCTGTTTGTGCACTGACGAATCATATGTGCGTACACACACACTTCTACAGTGACAACTATATGAAACGTTTTGGCGGGTGGCTTTCTCTTATTAAAGAGTTGCGTAATTCTTTCGTTTGATGACATCTATTTTATCGTAAAATTGCGAAATTGGTTAATAATAATTATTATTCATAGATTATGGCACACTATCAATTCTACTCTCTCCCACTCTTTCCTTTTCTCCCTCTTTTCTTCACCCATTCTTCTCTCTCTCTCTCGCACTCTTTCTGTCACTTTCTCTCTCCTAATCTCCATCAACAAGAGACAGTTTAGAATAAAGGCAAAATGGAGATGCTACTATTTTATGGGTATTTTTCTTTCTTCTTCATTTTTTGACTATATATATTATATATATATATAATATATATATATATATATATATATATATATATAGATAGATAGATAGATAGATAGATAGATAGATAGATAGATAGATAGATAGATATAGATATATAGATATATGTGTGTGTGTGTTTGTGCGTGTGGTATGTATGTACGTATGTATCTATGAGCAGAATAATCAGTAAGTCGGTAGCCTAATAATGGAATAAACATTATTTTCACACAAGAAATACTTCTTTTTCATTCTTGTCAGTGCACTCAATACAGCGATTAATATTAATCAAATAAATAGAACGTTGTACAGGTAAAATGTTCACATGAAAATTTAGCCAACATGTCATTCTCCGAATTTATTCATGCACCTTCACACACACACACACACACACACACACACACACACACACACATATATATATATATATATATATATATATATATATATATATATATATATATATATATTATGCTTAGTTGTAATGATGTGAGTTTGTGAGCCTGCGTTTCACGCCCTTGCGATCGTCAAATGAAACCCAGCGTCACAAACTCACATCAATACAACTAAGTAAGTTAGCCCTATCACTGATGTTGAGCGCTTTCAAATAACTACCACGCATATATATATATATATATATATATATATATATATATATATATATATATATATATATATATAAATGAGTGGATACAGATGTCAACAGTCAGCGGTGTCAGCATTTTTCATGCTTAAACGCAATTTTCAGGCGATGGAGTCTGCGGCTAAGCATGAAATCAGACTGACGCCGCTTGATGTTAACTACAATGTCCACTTTTATATATATCTCTGATATTGACCACTTCGACTCATAAATATAGCATAGGTATGTTATATTTAAAACTCTCTCCCTATATATATATATATATATATATATATATATATATATATATATATATATAAATATATATATATATTAAGGAGAAAATATTTGGAAAATATACTTATAGCATTACTGCCAACTATAAGCACTCGCTTAAAACATCGCACAACCATCTTTTCAACAGATCCATTATTTATGAATCTAACTTATGTCTATATCATACCTAAAATAATAAAAATTTACAAATACTTTAAAAAAAAATACGCATGAGAAATGCTTTACTGATAAATCCAACCAAAACGTGTTTATTACAATGTCTTACTTCATTTCCCCCACCCACACAGAGTTGACGACCACAGACATCCCCCCACACACATATACATACAGGAGAATATAAAAATCTAACTAAATACAAAATTATTGTAACATATCGCTACATTTCACCGACATATACGAGGTGACATCTATAGACATTCCTAACACACACACTTACACACATGATTAAAGGTTGTCGTCCAGTATACACCTAGACACACAAGCGTTTCTTTACTTACGCACTCTTACCCTATCACACACTGCCTGACGCATGTCCGACCAATAAGAACTAATCGAAAATCGTAACATACCAGTACTGTCTCTTTGCTTTTTTCATTTTTATTCTAAATCTCGAATGAAGCCTTAATAACGGTGAAACATGCTAGACTGAAATACGTTTCCTACTTGTTCTTTATTTTTTTTATCATCTTCTCGGATTCCTATGTATATCTGATCTACATTTGATCTTCAACTTATAAAGTTCTTTACTAAGTCTGATCATGACTTGGATAGCGTAAAATTTAGACTTAGTAGATAAAATTCCGACACCTCGTTGTGAAGTAATTACTAGAAAGTAAAACCATTGTTACTATAGCGAGTGCTATCCTTACTGAGAGATCTCTTTAAGCTAAGCCGGCTTAATTCATATACGCCGACCGTAGCGCGATGATTACCAAACTCTTCTTGGAAACAATTCATTAGTGTAACATCTGTGATCCAAAACCAAACTAAGTTAATCGAAATGACATTCCCATTTAATAATTGTGTAAAGTGTGTGGGGATTACCCCACCTGTTCTGCCATGAATCCCACTAAGAGGTACTGTTGCAAGACTATAAAAGAACAAACATTGCTCTCTCTCTCTCTCTCTCTCTCTCTCTCTCTCTCTGTAAATATTTAGAAAGATAAAAAAAGAGGTTTAGAAGAGGCTTATAGAATATGTTTAGGATGACATAAATTCAAACTGTCTAATGATTTAATTCTGTTTTAAGTTCAAATCTGTTTATGTCTTTAAATTATTTAGCTAAGTCTTTTTTAGTTCTTATCACTAGAAAAACACAAACATTGGTAAGAGCTACAATGGACAAGAAGTTGTAGAGAACCATGATCACACACGTCCCGAAGAAACATAGAAGAAGGACACTACTCATCAATATGCGTGTAGAGATGTAGTGTAGGCGTTATCGTCTTGGAAAGTAAATCTGGCGTATCGAGTTCAAATCCCAACCTTTTGGAAAGCCATGCTTGGCAACCAGTCTATGAGAAGAACAAATTGTAATTCGAATTTAGTTGGGCGTAAGGCTAGCAACTCCACCCTTGAAAAACAACTGGGAGGCTGTGTCCCTATATTCCATAGGGCAGTCTACAAAGTTAGCAATAACAAAAATAAACATGTATAATGACATATATAATTATTTAAGTAGGATAGCTTAGTCTAGCTGGCACAAGGCAGCAAGTATTGGACTCTCAAAAATATCGAAATCATTTCACAGTATTAATGCTCTGTTAAACTAACTCGCTAGCAACACAGAACAGTTTATTAGACTAGCTAGTTAGCCATAGCCTCATGATGAGATGCCTTAATACGTTTAGAATAAGGTCACTTTTGATTTGAAGGGTATTCTATGAGGATCGAACATACTATGCTTTCTAGGCAAGATCGCTTGCTAGCCATTACCTCCATCAAAATAGTGTCCTTTGTTTCGTTACCGTTTAAACACACACACACACACACATATATATATATATATATATATATATGATATTTCTTATTCCTTAATTTATTTATTCTACTTTGGGCGGGGAGAAGCACTTCACTGTCTGAGTAACTTAAGCCAATGACATTACACCCGAAAGGCGCGCCTCCACGCGTGTACGTAAAAGTACGTAAAACCGAAGTAGGTCTATGATCATCCTAAGTGATAATCCTCCTGAACCAAGCGTAAAAGGGGTTCATTCGGACGAAGAGAGCCAACTGATACCAACTGTACCAAGCGAAGCAGGACTAACCATGTTATTTTCTTTTACTTGTTATTTTAATTGCTACTCATTCGCAAATTTCGCCATCTACCTTTCCTTATTTCATTTCTGTTAGTCACAACCTAGCCCTTTTTGGTTGAACCAAGTGGCTTGTATATATCTAACTGTCTCTAGATCTAGAAGGTGCGCTTTAGCTTCAAGAAGTTCCGTGGTAGTTCTGGCTGAATTCTTCACCTTACCTAACCCAGAAAATACCCCCAGAAAAGAAAAGAAAAAAAGAAATAATGGAAAATGTGCCCAATCCACAACAAATAAATATATACGCTCAGATAGAAAACACAATAAAAGACATTGAAAGATCGTCATGTGCGATTTCAATATTTGAAAACAAGTTTAAAAAAAAAAGAGGAAAGACAAGAGTTCTTAACATCAACTGTGATTATTAGTAATCTAATCTCATTAATATATTCATTTTGAGTTGTTAGTTCGATCCTAAGAAGCTGTCCTATTATTGCGATCCATTTCTATAATTATCCCCCGACATTTTTTACAATGATGTTCACCATGTAAAAGGCGCAATAGACACTCGAGGTAGAGTGTTAATGAGTAAGAGGTAAAATTTATGGAGATATATGGAAAAGATAACGGTTAAACCTAGATTTGAACAGGTTAACATTATAGTGATCGGGGAAACACCATCTTGGAAGTTGATTCCACAAAGCAGCGGTAGGCGATCATGATTCTCCACAAATTCATTTTTCTTTATTATCGGTGAATTGTCATGAATTCTTGGGGTGGTTTTCTATTGCCTTCTTCATAGTTTAGAATTCAGAATTTTCCTTCTCTTAGAGCAGGGTCTACCCTGCTAATGAAATCAGAGTTGGTGGGTGGGGGATGAAGAAAAGGCGGGTTCGTGCTCTTCTCAAGAGTCCGAAGGTGAATGCAACAAACGAGGCCAAAATATGAACTCAACTAGCCAATTTCATTTTCTGTGTCGATATCCGGTGCAATACCCGCACATCTTTAGTCAAACTTAGAAGACTAAAACAATGAAGGGATAAGACAATAACAATTACATAGAAGATCGTGGTGTTGCCTTTAAAAGAGAAACCTCATCGTATTTTTAATTAAATTAGACATCAATGCCATTTATTCGATAAAGACCGTTTCACCAATTTTCTTCTTAACGCTGCCAAATTCTAGTCAAAGTCACCGTGAAAAAGCGTTCCTTAAATAAAGTACAATGTCAATCAAAATAAAGCGCTAATCTCCATACAATTCCAATACGTCACCTCGAAAGAGATATTTCTAAGATAAATCATTAAATAGACATATGGATATACCATCAGTGTGTAATGGTTAACAAGCTTCCCGCAGATTATTACTAATGAGTTCGATCCTCGTTGAGTGTCCTAGATTTGTTGTCTTATGTCAAATTTAAGCTACACTTAATCATTAAATGAACATATACTCTTAAATGATTTGAAATTTTGCACAGTTGTTGTGGCCAAATCTTTCAGAAAACATTAGCATTTAAAACATTTAAAGGAGATAGAATTATGACATACGATCAATCAGATAAACAATCCAAACTAAAAAGCTTAAATTAGGATGGATCAAACAGGTTTTGACATCTGTTTTATTAGTTATGCCAGTGGTTTTCATCATTTTTTAAAAATATTTTCACGTAAAACTTGTTGGCTTATTGATTTACTTATTAACAATGGAGGTAAAAAAACAAAAAAAAAAAAAAAAAAAACACTTTTCTGTCATTTTTTAAAAATTTGTTCAACAGATTTACAGGAAGAATCATTATTGATATGTGTGAGACATAGAAAGAATTTACAAAGCTATATAAACGCATTAAATCATTATGTAGTGATAGAGACACCAAATGTTTGATAGAAGACAAAGTTTAATGCAGAACTTAAAAATTCAACCAAATTCAAAATTCCTAACGGTTCATCTGGAGATAAAATCGATATTTTTTTTTTTCTTTAAGAAACAATCGCAGTACATTTGTGAGTTGCGCACGCGCGTGACCGAATCAGAACGCGTAATGCCAGCCAAGACATAGAGCGTTAGTAAGAAGTGGCGAAGGTGGTGTGCGAGGAGTTTGCAATACCTGGCAGAGTTTGGCAGAGAAAAACATTAAGACTGCTTGTAATTATTGTTTAATATTGGATAATGTCAGCTGAGACATTTTATGTCAGTGCTACCCAAGTGAATGACATGATTGTTTTCATTGTCATCGTTATTTACTGTCAAACAATGACAGTACGAAAATATGAGTTTTTACATCAATTACTGAACTGAAAAAAAAAAAAGAATACAAAAAAAAAAAAAAAAGAGAATATTTGCCTAAAACAAGAAATTCATCCATTTCCTCTTGAAACGAAGCAACACGTGCGTGCCCTCGATACATGGGATTGTCAGTATATATGCGCGTGCATTGTCTGTTTGTGGGGAGTGCATAAAGTATTCGCACGCATACGTGTTGTTTTTGTTTTGTTTTTTGTTTCTTTTTGTGATGGTGTAGTTTTTTTTTTTTTTGTTTTGTTTTTGTTTTCACTGAAGTGTGCGCGTGCGCCTGTGTGTTCCGATTGCACTCCGACTTTGAGAGAAGGGGTTTGAAAATCGCTTTGTCGCTCTTCAATCGATTCTCAGAGTCTTGACTCAAAAAACTGATCACAAACCAAACGTACGTACCCCTGGTTGCATATTTGCACTAGTGAGACGGACGGACAGATGGATATACGTTGATAGAGAGATGCATATATCGAAATAACTATTCAACACACATACACACACAATAATCAAGACACAACATTTTTCATAGTTCATCGTCTTTCGCATGAATATATATATATATATATATATATATATATATATATATATATATATATATATATATATATATATATTGTATCATAACCGTGCCAAACTCAGTGAAATGTGCACTTTCTTCGTCAACATTCTGGATAATAACAGACACCCAAAGAAGGCCGGACGATACACGGCCGAAATGTTGTAAAGAAAAAAAAGAAACAATACCCACTAAGAGAAAAACAATATGAAGGAAATCAGCCTAACAATATTCAAATAAGAACTAACAAAAATAAAAACGAATATATTTTTCTCTATTTTCTCTTTTTACTTCAGAATTGAGTGCAAAAAATCATTTCATTAGTTTGTGCGAGAAATGAAGCTTCCAATAAATTACAATTACAAAGTCTTCGATAAAGCTTCCAATAAATTACAATTACAAAGTCTTCGAAATTACATTTTAAGAAAAACAAAATGTCCAGGTTAAGTAATTTGTTACTGGCAAACATAATTATCATTATTAGTAATAGTATTCGAGTCTTCTTCTGATGTGTTGTTTGATAGAATCCTTTTTACCAAGTCTTTTTTTTACCTGAGACCAAAGATAAAGGAAGATTTATCAAAAGGCTGTAAAATTAGCAAAATACATTGACAGAGTTTTCTTGAGTATGTGAGTGATACCCACGAGTATATTATTATTATTATCATTCCAACAACAACAATAACAATAAGAATAATCACTACTATAAAGAAATGTGTTCTTACCTTACTGTATGTTTCGCATGTTTGTCGGCATTTTGACAATACATGAGAATTAGATCCAACGTGTACAATTTCCAAAAGTAAAATAAAGTTTATCAGAATTAGTTTTAGAAATGTTTGGTGATATTTATAAATTTTGTTATTTGTCGTATTCCTGTAATTTTTGTTCTTCTCATTATTATTGTCTTTTGTTATTCTGATGTTATTTCTATTGTCATAATTATAACAACAATTGTTGCTGTTGTTTAGTATCATCGTGCAATTCTTATAGTGATCGTGTGCATCCGATAGAGGTATTAAAAGCATCAGCGATGTTAGTATCGCCACATCCTGCTTACCGTTATATCTTCATCATTGCTAAGCTTTTATGACTCTTGCTGCTGCTGCTGCTGCTACTGCGGCCGAGGCCAGCAGATTCCGATGCTGGTGTTGTAGTTGTGAGTAGTCGTAGTTGTAATAGTTTGGGCGAATCCTACAAGCTTATTTCTATTATTATCATCTTCCTCATCGTCTCATCATTGTTTTTGCGACTACTCTTTTATTTGTCATTTACTCTCCTTTTTTCCAAGAATATATACTCTTCTCTTTCCTTCTCACAATTAAACTTAACTACTCTCTTTTATTTTCTTCTTTTTTCGCTATAAATAGCGAGTGAGATAAACCGAACGTGTTTCTTTTCTAGCTCTCTCTCTCTCTCTCCTCTCCGTTTCACCGTTTCTTTTCTGGCAAGCAGAGACATTTACACTTTATTATTCATTTCTTCTTCTTCTTCTTCTTCTTCTTCTTCTTCTTCTTCTTCTTCTTCTTCTTCTTTTTCTCCCCCCTCTCTCTTTGACTTACATATACTATCTATCTGTTTCTGTCACATTCTGTTTGTTTTTATTCACTTTTTTACCCTTAGGCATTTTTCTAATATTTATTTTCTCTATATTTCCCTTTGCTTGAACATTTAATTCCTTTACCGATAGTCTCATTTTTCTTATTTTTAGGTCTTTTTTCTGCCTGTCTTTCTCTATTTCTTTTTTTATAGAACTGGGTATATAGATAGTTAAAAGGAAAACCCCCTTACGGCACGCTACTAAGGCTTTTTGATTTCTCTCCTCTCTCTCTCTCTCTCTCTCTCTCTCTCTCTCTCTCTACTGATGAGTTACAAAAGCTAACCAACCCAGCAGCTGTCAGAGGAAATGCGGGGAGAGTAAGACAATTCACCTTGACAAACTCATATAGGAAATTAAAATACGGGGGTATGCGACCGAGCGCGCAGATTTGGTGAGGGACCAGTGAACTTTGAATTTTTAGAAATATAAATGTGCAATGAATAAAATGTTTCAGTTTATAATCAAAATTATATCTGACATGCATAATTATGTACGTATGTATAATAATTTTCCAATGTATGTTTGAAGAGAGCGACGGTTGTATGGCTTAATGTGTCCACCTGTATCTGTCTATGCCTATGCATCTGTGTGTTTTAAAGGCACACATACATACACACACATACGCATAAAGACACACATAAGCAAAGATGCAGACGCATATTCGCGCATCACGTGGTTTCTTTGGATACATTTCTGATATGTTTAACTATCAGTTTCTCTTCTTTTTAATAAATTACCTGTAAACTGATTGTTATTTTTCTTTTTTTTTTTTTTATTTGGCAAATAAAATATATTTTTTTATTTGAAATCTTCAGTCCATGTTTTTTAAATCTGTTATTAAATATAATATTTGCATCATGGAACGAAATCAAGTTATTACATCTTTACACACATTCACAAGGCACACTGTCTCACGAAGGAATCAACTATTATTCCATTGAACACACACACAGACAAACACACACACACACACATATATATATATATATATATAGAGAGAGAGAGAGAGAGAGAGTGAGAGATGGTAAAATAAAGAACAAATAGGAAACGTATATCAGTCTAACATGTTTATTAAAGCTTCGTCAGAGATTGAGAAAAACAAATGAAGCTTTAATAAAAGTAAAATGTTAGATTTGTTCTTTATTTTATCATCTTGTCATATTCCGATCCATATTTGATCTGCATGTGATCTTTAAAACTTACACACACACACACACACACACACACACACACACACATATATATATATATATATATATATATATATATGACAATAGGAAAACTGTTTTCCTATTGTCATTTATATTTATAAATATTGTATTTCTACAGGTTAACTCTGAGAAATTTTCATCTATATATATATATATATATATATATATATATATATATATATATATATACATATATATATATATATATATATATATATTGTTAAATATAACAGACGATGAGTGTCTATTATGTTTGAATCACCAGTCGTTCTAAACTTCGTATGGTTGTTTAATTTCGGATGAAAATGAAGACAAAAATTGTCCAACATTTGGATATTTTTTATTAAGCTGGTCTTTGATCTAAGCTTTCAGCTCACATGACCCATCTTCATATATATATATGTGTGTGTGTGTGTGTGCCTGTGTGTGTGTGTGTGCCTGTGTGTCTGTGGGTATGTCTGAGTGGGTGTGTCTGTGTGGGTGGGTGGGTGTGGTCTGAAAATCGGTTAAGGTGGGAATCTATTATTCACCATGCTGTGATGATTTCGTTGTGCACTCTGTTTACAAATGTTCTATCCTCAATATTGAAATCTCTTCCTCCACAAATATCTTCTTTTATGTGCCGTGTCCTTTCAGGATGTAGGAGATCACAGTACTCCACCCCATCCTGTCGCTTGTAGCTCTTAATATGTTTTGTCTTTTTGTTATTTCTCCCTGACCCTGTTATACCATCCACTTGGTGAAGCCCATTAAGTATGTCACGCGTTGATTTTCCACTGTCTCTCTTTCACTTTATCCGTCCTGTGAGTATCAGATTTTCCAAGACTTCCTTTCTCATTACGTGTCCTTGAAATCTCAGCTGCCTCTTCCTGATGTTAGGTATAAGTTTCCTCTGTTTCCATTCTCTCTAAAAGATTGTCGTTGCTCAAATGTTCGGTCCATGCTATCCTTAGCATCGTTCTGAAAGAACTATCCTTCTGGTGCTTCGAGTCACGTCTTTATCTTTGAGGAGATTGTCCAGCATTCGCTGCCGTACAGGACAGATATCACGTAGCAGTTCAGTACTCTTTTCTTTGTTTTCAACGAATCTTTCCTGTCTTGTAATACTCTACCTAGCTTTTGGAATGCGTCTTTGGTCACCTCAATACGTCTTTGAATCCCAGTGTCGCACTTTCCGTCCTCTGCCAGAACACTTCTCAGATATTTAAATTTCTGTACCTGCTTGTACCGACCTCCAAATTGTATTTTGGGATTATCTTTTTGCTGGTGAATATGCATTCTGTCTTTTTGTAGTTTATGCTTAGTCCCTTCTTCTCGCTCTCCTTCGCTACCTCATGTTTCAGGATTTGTAGTTTCCTTTCCATGCCTGCTCTCAGCACTGTTTCATCTGCATATCTTACGTTGTTAAGATTGTCGCCGCCAATGATGAATCTTGGATTTCCAGTTCTCTCAGAATTGCCTCGTTGTATAGATTGAATAAGTCCAGTGAGAAGACACATACTTGCCTTACACATCTTTCTATTTTTGTACATATGCTGAACTCATTTTTTATCCGTATGCAAACGGTTTGCTGCCAATAGAGATGTTTTATTATTCTGATATCTTTCCCGACTATAAGGTTGCTGATCAGCTCTAACAGATTTTTGTAGCGTACTTTGTCGAACGCTTTTGCGTAGCCTATAAAACACAGATAAACATTCATTTGCATATGCATTTATATTGCTCTTTATGATCAAATTCTGAGCATAAATATTGCGTTCCGGTGTCTTTGAAGGACCCGCACTGTTCTTGTCCTATCTCTGGCCTGATTCTGTTGCACGCTTTATTCATCAGAATTCGGATGATGAGTTTGTTTTGTGGCTCATTAAGCTGATCGTTCGGCGGAGTTCACATTCGTTTGCGTCTGGTTTCTTAAGCAGTGCTATGAAAATAGATCTGCTGAGATCTTCCTGTATATAACCACTACTGTAGATTTAATTTATTATTTCTGTAATCTTGTCTATGCCGAAATCATCTAAGGCTGCAAGCATCTCTATTACATTTACGTCTGGCCCTGCCGCCCTGTTTCTGTTCAATTTGGACATTGCGCATTTTTCATGAAGCCATTCTTCTTTAGCTTCCCTGCATTTGGGCCTTATTTCATTGTGCAGTTTTTTGTATTCCATTCCATTTCTTGGCATTGTTTTCTGTCTCCTTTGCATCATGTCAAGAATCTTATCTGTGATCCAATTGTTTTTTTCTTCTTCGTCCATTCTCCTTTGGGATGATGTCGTTTGCTGATGTCACTAATGCTTCTCTTAGTGTGTCCCATTCCGAGTTTACATAAATATACGAATTTTAAACAATACACAGTACACACATAATATATATATATATATATATATATATATATATATATCGGGAGGGAGAGAGAGAGAGAGAGAGAGAGAGAGAGAGAGAGAGAGAGAGAGCGAACGGACATAGGAACCGACACTGCATGGTGACTGATTCAGTAAGATCTTCGGACCAGGTAGCCATGTGACTATGTTTATATGGTGTAGAGTAAACTTGGACGAGACTCTGACGGAACCGTAAATATACACGAAAATTTGTAATTTAAATTTATTTTTCTTTACTCTGACATTAGTCGCCGATTATCTGTCATTTGTTTTTATAAAATACAATTCTTTTCCCGATGACGTCGGACAATCGATCAAACCCGTCTAAGTAAAAAAGAAATAATTTTTTACAAATTGTCTTTCAGTCTTTCATATATATATATATATATATATATATATATATATATATATATATATATATATATATATATATATATATATATATATAATATATATATATATATATATATATATAATGTGTGTATTGTGTATTGTATATCACCGTGCTGATAACAAATACGGCGCCAGTTTGTTTACATTACGCAGATCAGTACGAAAATTTCAGTGATTGCGCAGGTCTCTGTTGCCAACATTGTGTGAAAATTTTGTGTGAATTGATTGGAGGGTTTTTGAAATATTAGAAAAAAGTTATCTCGATAATAATTTGGCACGCAGTATATATATATATATATATATATATATATATATATATATATATATATATATCGCCACGCCGTCGAAACTTCCATAATCACATACCAATTGCCTGTCTCAGTTCATCTTCATTGGAGAACCATTGTCCTTTCAGTTTCTCCTTTATGGGTCCAAATAGACGAGAATCTGAGAGCGCCAGATGATAGATCGAGTAGCTTTGAAGTCGCAACCACCCTCTGCTCTTTCGGGCTTTGAGAATCCACTTTGCGTGGTTTTTTTTTATGTCCACGAGACTGACTAAAAGTAAAAAAAAATAATAAGAGCATCAGCCGGTTTGGCTTTATCCACATTCACAGCAACAGCTGGCCTGTCACTGTGGGGCTTGTGAATCAGTTCATTTTCTCCTTTCTAAGATGCTCAAATTCTTACTCTACTTACATCAAATACACCCTTTCCATAAATATGCGCTAACCTGAGAATGTTTGCAGCACTTTCCCCTTCCCAAAACAGAAATTATATTACAGAGATATTATATTATAGAGATATAAATCCACAATTTCCTCCATTGGATTCTAAAAACCCATTATATATAAATAAGATATAATAAAATTAAGTAAAAATTAAAAAAATTAAACTCTGATGAGCACTTTTAAGGTTATATTAGAATAGGTATTACTTTTAAATGACCCTTATGTATAACTAAACGAGATACATGAATATACGTGGGCTATTTGACATGTAGACGTATGTGTGCGTTTATAAGCGGGTGTAGGGGTGCAGAGATGTCATAACGGTTAACAGCAAGGTATATGGAATCGGTGAACCGAGTTCAAATTCTGGTTGTTGTAGATGGTGTTCACTTCGCACTATTATCTTTGGAAAAGGCATAAATCCATATCTCCCTATTAGTCAGAATAGTGACTACCCACTGGTACTGGTACGAACTTTGTCGTTTACAACATTGCCAATCAGACGTCAAAGCCAAATATATATTCATTCACTTAGTGAGAAACTAACTAACTGCCAATGAGAATTATAGTTAAAACATTAACCCCTGCTAATAATACCGCATACACACGTATGGGTGAGCGGAGAGAGTTATTTTCATTCGTCAAAAATGTTTTCAACAACCAATTAACAGTGAGTCTTTGGTTTCTGTTGCAGAGTTCAAATACCTTTTTTTCTTTTTAATATGCATATCTTTCTACTATTCGACATATGTTAACAATCACTAATGAATAGAAGACACGTGCTACTTTACAAAATCAATGATTATTACAAATGGTGAAATTGTTATAAAAATGACGTTGATGAATCCATGATAGTTTGCAGAAGTAACAAAGAAAATGTGACGCAACTTATCGTTTTGACGATGTTATGTAGTGTTGTTTTACGACACGTTATCAGTAGTCAACTTCCTGTCGTTTGACTCTTTAACTCTACACTTTATTTATTCTATAACCAATATATGAAAATATGTAAACTCCTATTTGCCAATCCTACTACATGTCTCTGAATCGAAGAGGTTTAATGTCTTTCGTTTTTATTGGACTTTTTCTCCAACCCCTTTCCTCCTCTCCCCACTTGAGGTTTTATATCCTGTTCTTTTTAATGGAGATCTTGATCTTATTTCATTTTCTTCCATATATGAGTCAATCCCGCTATCATCAATAAATTCCATTTCGTTTACATTTTCCTGATTTGAAGAACTCATCCGTTCTTCTTAGTCAAGATCCTCCTCCACCACAACATCTACCTCTTCGATTCCGGATCATATATGGTTAGAATGAGTCATTAGGTTTTTCCTTTTCTTTGATATAATGGCTGTATTATGTCCCCTTTGTATGATGAAATTAGCTTTCTCAGGACTTGCTACATTGTCTTTTTTATACCACATCTTTTCATTTATTGGGTAAGGCATTGTTAATGGAGATCTTATTTGTCTTCCCATTAATGCAGATGGGCTTTACAATCTACCTGCATGTGAAATAGTCCTATAACTAGGCAGTAACCATGGTAAGTAATTGTCTAGAATATCTCTTTTTGGGGACAATGCCATCAATCCCATTTTTACTTTATGTGCAATTCTTTCTGCAATCCCATTGGATAATACGGTGGTGTTTTGTAATGAAAGGCAGTAATTCGCCTCAATCACTTACATAAATCTTCACCACAAAATTCTGGCGCGTTGTCTGATTAGGGACCCCATTTCTAGAAAATATCACTCTTGATATTTACTTTATTGTAGTTGTTTTTCTATTTACACTCTACATTGTTCGGATTGTTGTCCTCATCTTTGTTGCCATATTCACGACGTTTCGGCCGTTGTACGCTCCGCCTTTCTTCAGGTGATTGGAATTTCGAACAGAACCCATTATTTCATCCACCAGGGTAGATTGTTTTAGTTCCCCGTGCCATGCCTCTTCCAGGTGTATCTCCTTTTAATTCAAATCTCCAAGTTTTTGTTCACCGCTGCAGTAGCTAGCTATTGAACTCACGACTCTTTGGGTCAAATGAGGTCACATGGCCCAATGAATAAAAACGTTGTTTGGATCTTCTTGAAAGGTGCATTATTGGATGGCCTTCTTGCGACAAAATAAATGACACAGCTCGCCCAATCGTATCCATAGTTAAGGTAAGCTCCTTTTGGGGATAAAAATTTTACCATGTTTTTTTTTGCGAGTATATTTTTTAATTCCTCGAACGCTAAGCGTTGTCTTTGAGTCCATTTTTACTCACTATTCTTTTGACGGTTCAGCAAATGGTTCTATTAAATCGCTGTATTTTGGTAGGTATCTATTATAAAAATTAAGCAATCCTAAAAAGGATTCTAATTTTTTCTTTATTAGTAGGTTTATCTGAAATGTTCACTATTAACTTTGGGTCCTGGTTCAATAGCATCTTTTGGAATCTGCTACCCTAAATACGAGATTACATCGCAATCAAATTCACATTTGTCTCTGTTTATGGTCAACCCAACATTGTTTTTTAACTTGTTTAACACATGTTCTGTTTTATGATTTAATTCGTCTTGAGTGGTGGCACCAAGGCAAATATCATCTTGATAAATAATCATGTTACTAATTTCGTCAGTTAACACATTTTCCATTGCTCTCTGTAAAATAGCGCTTGCTGTTTTTACTCCAAAAGTGTTGTTGTCTTGTTCACCTCAATAAACCTATGGGGATGTTTACTGTGGTAATTTCCTTGAATTTATTATGAATTTATATTTGACTATACGGCTATTTTAAATCTATTTTTGCAAAATATTTTATGCCCGATAATTTCGGGATAGCGATTTTGATATTGGGAACAGGAAACGAATCCGATCATATTTTATGATTTAAATCACCATATATTCTTAAGTCTGTATCTGATTTTCGCAAAAGTTCAATGGGAGAAGCACATTTACTGCCACTGGGAGGAACATGCCCTAAAATTCCCTCCTCTACCGTTTTCTTTAATTTAGCAACTACTAAAGGTAGAAAGTAAATAGGTCATTTACGGGATTCGAATTAGCTGTACTATTTTCTTTTAATTATATGCTCACTTTATACCCCCTATAACACTCCCGTTTTTACTTTTTCTGATTTTAAACAATTGATTAATTTTGACGTATCCAATTTAGAACATCTTTTCCCACTAGTACATGACTTTCTTTTTTTTTTACTGTAATGGGAATAATTTTAAATCGGTCACATGTTATATTGAAAATAACGCAAAGATTTTATAAGATTCATCGAAATGTATCACTTTCAGATGACTTTTTCTCAATTTCTGCTTACCCATTTATTCACAGAAATTTCTTTGAATTAGAGTGACTTCACTCCCCATATTCACATTTCTATGGAAAAGTCATGCCATTTAATTTTTTCAAAAGAATTATTTACCTTAGGTCTTTGTATTGAAAAGACATCATCATTTTTTTCTTTTTTCTATACTGTCTATTTTCTTCACGTTTCATAAAGACAGAAAATGATTTTTTCTTCTGGAATTATGGCAATTTTTTCCAAAAGTGGGGTACTTTTGTCTGACAATTTCATGCCCATAGTATTTACATTTCTTGTTTTCCTTTTTTACACTGTGCGTTTCAACATTGTCCTCAGTAGAATTATACTTTTTAATGAATTCCATCTGTTTTATAACTTTCACACGTGTAGTTAGAGACAAATTATTCAATTGTAATTGTCCTAATATCTTATATTTATGAGATATATCAGCCATATCTTCAATCAACTGTAACTGAATCAATTCATCCTCTATAGTCAAAACTTGAGTTCCCAGTTTCTCAAGCTCACAGAATCTACTAGCTTCTCTTAATCTGTGAAGATGTATAATTGATTCATCTTGTTTCTGTTTAATAGACAGGAATTTGGTTCTTTCCGCTATGACAAGTTTCTTTTTAGGTCGTAAATTTCTTATTATAATTTCCAAAATTTCGACGAAAGTCAAAACCTGCACTTCTTTGGGGTATGCCATAACAGAAATTTTCATTATAGTTTCACAACATGTCAAAGCAAGGAAGATATCAGTTATTTCATTTTTCTCTCCTCTTGCCTTTCTGTCTTTCAATTTTTTAGCCCTAGCCTGTGCTCCAAAACACCGAGTCCAAGTCTCGACAATTTCTGGTTCGTCCAAGCAACTTAAACATCCTATCGTCGACGACATATTGTTGCATAGTATTGTTTTATAACATGTCATCAGTAGTCAACTTCCTCTCGTCTGACACTTTACGCTTTATTTATTCTATAACCAACATATGAAAATAGGTACTATCCTATTTGCCAATCTCACTACACACGGCTTGGTTTGATCTCAGTGATTATGCACAGTACATTGAAAATAGCCTTGAAGTAGAAACCAACATGTTAAGAGACTTGCTATTAAGGGAGGAACCACAAATTTGCACAAATTTTTGTCATACAAGAACAATAAAAGCAAATGAAAAAAATCCTAAATTATAATGAAAAGTAAATAGAGAGAAATATTATCCGGCAGAGTCAGCTGTATGGCTGTAACAGTTACCTATTTCCTATCGTTGTCAGCACTCGGTAAGGCTTTCACTGATCACCAGATTTTATAAGGCTGTGCTATAAGGCTTTCACTGATCACCAGATTTTATAAGGTGGTGCTATAAGGCTTTCACTGATCACCAGATTTTATAAGGCAGAGCTATAAGGCTTTCACTGATCACCAGATTTTATAAGGCAGCGCTATAAGGCTTTCACTGATCCCCAGATTTTATAAGGTGGTGCTATAAAGCTTTCAGTGATCACCAGATTTTATAAGGCAGCGCTATAAGGCTTTCACTGATCACCAGATTTTATAAGGCAGCGCTATAAGGCTTTCACTGATCACCAGATTTTATAAGGCAGCGCTATAAAGCTTTCACTGATCGCCACATTTTATAAGGTTGTGGTATAAGGATTTCACTGATCACCAGGTTTATAAGGCCGTGCTATAAGGATTTCACTGATCACCAGATTTCATAAGGCAGCGCTATAAGACTTTCACTGATCGCCAGATTTATAAGGCTGTGCTATAAGGCTTTCACTGATCACCGGAATTAAATTCCAACACTATGTTTTTGAACCTAAACGTAAGATTTAAACTCGCCTCCTCAAAAAACGGTAACTATTTGGAAAAATATTTTGTCGTTATTTATCATGTAAAACCACAACTTTAAAACTAAGTGCAATACCACGCTTCCAAAATCGACCTACCCTATTGTTTCGGTGGCCCAGAACATGTTCACTGAAAATTCTCTTGCGATTGAATATTTTAGCAGTTGTACTATGATTTTTGAGGTACCTGAGCACTTTCTGGTCTCTTAACCTTCATAGATTCCATGATGTTCTGTGTGTAAAGTCCGCGTCGTCATGTTGGAACCGTTGTAATTCTGGTCTTGAGTATGTTACTAAGATCCCGATTCCACTTCTTGATAACCCTGCCGGAATTCCTCTTGATACCATGGTCCATGTTCATGGTCTTCTTTATGTGTTATACAATGCGCAAGAACACAGCTGCTATGTTGGTGATGCTTTTAGAACTGATTTGTGCACGAAGCAATTTAATCACTCTTATGAGAAGCAATCATGAACATATATGTATTATGACAGCTGACAATATATTATTTGTCCTGCATTTGATTTCAAATTATTTGGCGTAATTTTTGGTGGGAAATTTTAGGTTAAGGTTTACTGTACGTTTTGCTTGTCCACTCTTCCGGGTTGATCTTTTCATTTGAAAAAAGGAGTTTCATTTTTAAATCATTAAAAGTATATATATAAAAGTGAACATTGAAGTAAACACTCAGAGGCGACAGGCTGTTTCATGCTAGACGCAATCGTGGCCTGACGATTGCGTCTAGCATGAAACAGCCTGTCGCCTCTGAGTGTTTACCTCAAGGTTCACTTTTATATTTACATATGCTCTATCTCTAATGCTGAGCACTTAATTCCATAAATATGGCACACTTTAAAACTATATTTCTTCATATATATATATATATATATATATATATATATATATATATATATGAAGAAATATATATATATATATGTATAACACAATATATATAACATATATATATTTATAAACATATGTATGATAACACAGGGCATGTTTGCTTCGTGTGTCATCTAATAATGCCGTTTGTTACTATAACAAGGAAATATATTATTAAGCAGTAACAGAAGATTGCATGAACGATAATATGTATAAAGTTGTATATATATATATATATATATATATATATATATATATTTATATATATATATATATATAGTTGTCTCTTCTACTTCAATAGCTTCATGTCTCACACTTCCTGTCTGTGGAATTCCCTTCCTCTTACTTTCTTCCCTGACAGTTATCGTCTTCAAATATTCAAATGTAATGTCAATCGACATCTTCTGATGCCTTGATCTAATTCCCCCATCCTTCTCTTTATATTTTCCTCAATCACGTCTCTTAATCTTGCTCTCACTCTCTGTCCCCTTGCGTACTAGTGGCACTCCGCCATGCTTGGGGTAAAATGCTTAAAAAGTATAAAGTTTGTCATTTAGCTGAGTGATGTTAACTTCAGCATCACAACTCCAGAGTTTTGTAGACGGATCCTCCAGGAATCACTCCGTCCACTCGTCAAGGTTATATATATATCTATATCTTTCTACCTTTATATATATATATATATATATATATATATATATATATATATATTATTTAAAATTTGCTGTATTTATGGGTGATGGGTGCTCAATATTGGAGTCAACGTTTATAGATAAAGACAGCGTGAACATAGCAATCGACACTACATGGGGACTCATATTCTGACGATCATTTGAGGCGTGAGACAGACAGTCACCATACAATGTTGAATCCTACACTGTCTCTCTGTCTATTTTGTTTTGAATTAGAAAAGTTAACAATTAAAGCAACCAGGATCATTATAATCAGAAAAAAAGGACAACTTAAAAATAAGATTAGCCAAAGCAAGGATAAAATAAAAATCCCAATTTTGAGTTTTCAGAGTTAAAAATGTGAAATCTGAACTTCTGATGTGTAATATTTCATCTTAATTAGTGGAGAAATTAGACTATGTATGAGGAAAAATAGGTAAATAAACATACGCGCGCCACCTCGAACGCCCCTTTGTCTGTGGTAGGCTTTCGTGTTTATATTTGAAATATCTACTCTAAAGATAGTTAAATATTCAGTCTTACGGACAAGTTTATTCCTCGTTTAAGGTGCTGCAATATATTATGGCTTTTTGTTAGATTAAGCTGGGCCACGAAAATCTATTTACCAAGTTTAGCTTAGTCTAAAAGAAGGCCTCAATAGTTGTGAACCAAGTTAAATTTGAACTCGCTACATTAGTAATTTATATCGAGTGCTACTGGCAGTATGTAACTCAGTTATACATGCGGATAATCGGGTCATTGACAACTAAACCGGTTCCCCCATTAAGCGTTTCTGGTGAGGAAGAATGCGAGACACCAAACGGAATTAACAGCAAGACCTGTCAAAAGGCGGATGAAACTTTTTGTAGGGTCAACCGTCATCTAGGACAATGAGATAGACCGGGCTCCATAACTATGCATGCAGCCATTGTCTTGATGACACGATATCTCTGGTCGGATAGCTTCCTAGATTGATGTTAACAACCAGAGCTGAGGCCCCTCCGATGGAATTAACAGCGTAAGGTCAGATGAAACTTTTTGTGGGGGTCAACGGTTATCTAGCACTGAGACCCGGCTCCATAGCTATGCATGCAGCCAGTGTGTGATGACACGACATCTCTGGTCGGATAGCTTCCTAGATTGATGTTGACAACCAACGCTGAGGCTCCTCCGATGGAATTAACAGCGTAAGGTCAGATGAAACTTTTTGTGGGGTCAACGGTTATCTAGCACTGAGATAGACCGGGCTCCATAGCTATGCGTGCAGCCGGTGTGGTGACGACACGACATCTTTGGGCTGATGGCTTCCTAGATTGATGTTAACGGCCAGAGCGAGGCTTCTCCGATGGAATTAACAGCGTAAGAGCGGATGAACCTTCTTGTAGGGTCAACGGTCATCTGCTAGATGACCGTTGAGATAGACCAGGCTCCATAAATATAAAAATAAATATGAAAGATACGATATGATAATACTAATGGTGAGAATAGCATTTTTCATACAGAAAACATTCGACATTTCGAAGAGTTTCGATCCTCACGGTGTGAACCATACTTTCGGTCTTGTCTCACATCTAAGCTACATTTAGAAAATTACAAGGCACATAGACGTGTTATAATGATTAGCAAGCTTGTATCCCTAAAACAATTGTGACTGAGTAGTGAGTTCAATCTTCAGTGGGTGCCCCATACTTTCAGCCTCGTGCCACATTTAAACTTAGAAAATCTCCATTAACTGAAGAATAGGTTGAAATTTATAAATTCTTTCTCCTAAAAGATTTTTACAGGAAAATAGATTTCTCAAGTCCACTAAATATTATTGTTCTTTCTAGGAGTTTTTTCTTAATCTTTTGTTTGAGTTTGCATGAAAAGTCATCATCCTGATTATGACATTATTTTCCGTTCTTGTCACATGTGATACTCATTTAAGTTGTTACTGCTGTTGGAAGTCTTCAAGGGATGTGTTCTTTGTTTACTTATTTTTGGTAAAGCTCATTGTTTATGATTCTGTAACGCCAACCTTGTAAGATGTGGTTAAATATTGTCTTCATTAAGACCCAAAATATTCGTTTTGATTGAAGCTATTTTTAATCATTGATTTTAGAAAATGGCTGTATATTGCTGGTAGTTTAGATATTTTAAAACAAGTGCATGATACACGTGCGAGTTCTAAGGTTGATAGGGTAGAAGTCTGTATATCAGATTAAATAGACACAGCCTGTCAACAGAGTGCTGTCAACGCTGCTGGTAACAATGGCGTATGATGAGGTCTCTTGAAGTTCGTAAGGACCACGAGCAAAACTCAAATCTGTCTTGGCGTGTGACATATACAGATCGTGCTGCAGAGCATTTACACCTCTTTATTCGGAAACATGCCTGAATAGTTATAACCACACAACTCCAGTCGAATCCATGTCAGGTCGCGTAGCCGCCGTTATTCAAACAAAGAGTGAGATTATTAGGATTTTGACTTTAATTTATTGATACTTCAGTTTTTATACTATAAGTTTTCCTTTATACTTAGTTATATTAGATCGATTGTCCTGAATATTTTCTCTGGCGCTCCTTTTCAGATATTTACGATTATTGGCGCCCGTGTTAACATTGGAGAAGAGTTAGTTCAACCGAGTTAATGCCACCGGAAGTACGCATTGGCGGGAACAGTCAAATGACAGTCACCAAGTTAAAAACTGCCAAATTTTACATTGCAGGTTTTCGTTTCGTATCCACATTGCACTTACATCTAAATGTTTAAAATATGTCTAAAAGTATAACTATATAGACAAAATGATAAACAAATGCTTATGTAAAGAGCTGTGTCTTATCTCAATCAGGTTTCAAAGTGTTCAATCATCTGTTAAAATTATAGCGGCCCTCTAACGCGTCTGGACACTCATTGTCTCTGTGGGAGTTCACAGCGGCCTCATGGGGTGTTATCGCCCACTTTGTGAATCATTGTAAAAAAACAGAAACAAAATCCATCTGTATTCTATACATATTATTATTATGAAAAGAACTTTTGTTAAAATATTATATCAGAATAATAGCAGATATCATATAGTTGAATGAAATGTCACGGTGTAATCTAGTTTATCGACCTTTGACACAAAATTGGCGAGGCAATCTAATCTATATAGTTTTTTGTAGTTGGAGTTGCGTGCAACATTTATTTTCTCGACAATAATATTGCATATCAAGGGTGGTACATTTTCATGCTTAATTAAATGGGTTCTTATGGCGCTCTGGTCTGCGAGATGTATGGTCACCGAGTGGTGATAATTTTTATGAAACATGTATTAGAAAGGATTGCTTCACAGTTATTTTGTTGTTATTATTATTATTATTATTACTACTACTATTATTAACAACGTTATATTTAATGGAACACGTGTTTGAGTAGGCATCACCAATTTTTAACCAGTGAAATTAACGTCTTTCTGTTTAAAGATCGAAAGTCTTTGGTCAGTAAACCGTGAAATTTGTATGTAGATTATTATTATTATTATATTAGGTTGGTGCAAAAATAATGTCGTTTTCTCACATGTGAGAAAACGACATTATTTTTGCACCAACCTAATATTACGTTTATAGTAATAAGAAATAATACAGGATTATATATATATATATGTGTGTGTGTTTGAGTGTGTGTGTGTGTATGTATGTATGTATGTATAACAAAAAATCAACATCCTCTATCAATAAATACGATTCAAGATAAACCTTTCCAAAACAAAAACTATTAGAATCCATCATACAAATTAAGGATGTAGAACTAGTAAATACTAAACACTAAATATTAGGTTGGTGCAAAAATAATGTCGTTTTCTCACATATGTTACTGTGTGAGAAAACGACATTATTTTTGCACCATCCTAATACCTCGATGTATTAATTTAGTATAGGAGGTACGGAAATTGAACATAGAATAGACTGTGCAAGAGGTAGTTTCGCCCCAACACTGCAAATTGCTACAAAACCAAAATGTTAACCTAAAAACTCGTGCCATATGCTTAAATAGCCTCGTCAGATCAAGACTTTCGTATGCATGCCATGCATGGCACTAAACTCGTTCAGATATATCTAAATTGTTAAAAATGACTTCGAACGAATTAAATCTGTACATCTTAGCAAGGAGCACGCTTTTCCGAACCTTGTAGACTGGCTCTACAGAATCACAAAGAACTGTACCAGATAACAGAAACTACATCAATTGAAGACTTTCAACAATAGCAATATCTAAAAGGGTTAACATATATAACCTGAAGAGAAAATAATGACACAATCAACAAGTTGACATTCTACGGCACTTTAAACAACCGATCAAGAAGGAAGCCACTATCAATAACGGAAAGATGCCGACATTCTACGCCACTTTAAACAACTGGTCAAGAAGGAAGCCACTATCAATACCGGAAAGATGTTGGAATTCTACGCCACTTTAAACAACTGGTCAGGAAGGAAGCCACTATCAATTCCAGAAAGATGCCGACATTCTCCGCCACTTTAAACAACTGGTCAGGAAGGAAGCCACTATCAATACCAGAAAGATGCCGACATTCTCCGCCACTTTAAACAACTGGTCAGGAAGGAAGCCACTATCAATAGCAGAAAGATGCCAACATTCTACGCCACTTTAAATAACTGGTCAAGAAGGAAGCCACTATCAATACCGGAAAGATGTTGGAATTCTACGCCACTTTAAACAACTGGTCAAGAAGGAAGCCACTATCAATACCGGAAAGATGTTGAAATTCTACGCCACTTTAAACAACTGGTCAAGAAGGAAGCCACTATCAATACCGGAAAGATGTTGGAATTCTACGCCACTTTAAACAACTGGTCAAGAAGGAAGCCACTATCAATACCGGAAAGATGTTGGAATTCTACGCCACTTTAAACAACTGGTCAAGAAGGAAGCCACTATCAATACCGGAAAGATGTTGGAATTCTACGCCACTTTAAACAACTGGTAAAGAAGGAAGCCACTATCAATACCGGAAAGATGTTGGAATTCTACGCCACTTTAAACAACTGGTCAAGAAGGAAGCCACTATCAATACCGGAAAGATGTTGGAATTCAACGCCACTTTAAACAACTTGTCAAGAAGGAAGCCACTATCAATACCAGAAAGATGCCGACATTCTACGCCACTTTAAACAACGGGTCAGGGAGAAAGCCACTATCAATACCAAAAAGATGCCGATATTCTATGCCACTTTAAACAACTGGTCAAGAAGGAAGCCACTATCAATACCGGAAAGATGTTGGAATTCTACGCCACTTTAAACAACTGGTCAAGAAGGAAGCCACTATCAATACCAAAAAGATGCCGATATTCTATGCCACTTTAAACAACTGGTCAAGAAGGAAGCCACTATCGATACCGGAAAGATGTTGGAATTCAACGCCACGTTAAACAACTTGTCAAGAAGGAAGCCACTATCAATACCAAAAAGATGCCGATATTCTACGACACTTTAAACAACTGGTCAAGAAGGAAGCCACTATCGATACCGGAAAGATGTTGGAATTCTACGCCACTTTAAACAACTTGTCAAGAAGGAAGCCACTATCAATACCAGAAAGATGCCGACATTCTACGCCACTTTAAACAACGGGTCAGGAAGAAAGCCACTATCAATACCAGTAAGATGCCGATATTCTACGCCACTATAAAACAACGGGTCAGGAAGAAAGCCACTATCAATACCAAAAAGATGCCGATATTCTATGCCACTTTAAACAACTGGTCAAGAAGGAAGCCACTATCAATACCAGAAAGATGCCGACATTCTACGCCACTTTAAACAACGGGTCAGGAAGAAAGCCACTATCAATACCAGAAAGATGACGATATTCTACGCCACTATAAAACAACGGGTCAGGAAGAAAGCCACTATCAATACCAAAAATATGCCGATATTCTATGCCACTTTAAACAACTGGTCAAGAAGGAAGCCACTATCGATACCGGAAAGATGTTGGAATTCAACGCCACTTTAAACAACTTGTCAAGAAGGAAGCCACTATCAATACCAGAAAGATGCGGACATTCTACGCCACTTTAAACAACGGGTCAGGAAGAAAGCCACTATAAATACCAGTAAGATGCCGATATTCTACGCCACTATAAAACAACGGGTCAGGAAGAAAGCCACTATCAATACCAAAAAGATGCCGATATTCTATGCCACTTTAAACAACTGGTCAAGAAGGAAGCCACTATCAATACCGGAAAGATGTTGGAATTCAACGCCACTTTAAACAACTTATCAAGAAGGAAGCCCCTATCAATACCAGAAAGATGCCGACATTCTACGCCACTTTAAACAACGGGTCAGGAAGAAAGCCACTATAAATACCAGTAAGATGCCGATATTCTACGCCACTATAAAACAACGGGTCAGGAAGAAAGCCACTATCAATACCAAAACTATGCCGATATTCTATGCCACTTTAAACAACTTGTCAAGAAGGAAATCACTATCAATACCGGAAAGATGTTGGAATTCAACGCCACTTTAAACAACTTGTCAAGAAGGAAGCCACTATCAATACCAGAAAGATGCCGACATTCTACGCCACTTTAAACAACTGGTCAAGAAGGAAGCCACTATCAATACCGGAAAGATGTTGGAATTCTACGCCACTTTAAACAACTGGTCAAGAAGGAAGCCACTATCAATACCGGAAAGATGTTGGAATTCTACGCCACTTTAAACAACTTGTCAAGAAGGAAGCCACTATCAATACCGGAAAGATGTTGGAATTCTACGCCACTTTAAACAACTTGTCAAGAAGGAAGCCACTATCAATACCAGAAAGATGCCGACATTCTACGCCACTTTAAACAACTGGTCAGGAAGAAAGCCACTATAAATACCAGTAAGATGCCGATATTCTACGCCACTATAAAACAACGGGTCAGGAAGAAAGCCACTATCAATACCAAAAAGATGCCGATATTCTATGCCACTTTAAACAACTTGTCAAGAAGGAAGCCACTATCAATACCGGAAAGATGTTGGAATTCAACGCCACTTTAAACAACTTGTCAAGAAGGAAGCCACTATCAATACCAGAAAGATGCCGACATTCTACGCCACTTTAAACAACTGGTCAAGAAGGAAGCCACTATCAATACCGGAAAGATGTTGGAATTCTACGCCACTTTAAACAACTGGTCAAGAAGGAAGCCTTATCAATACCGGAAAGATGTTGGAATTCTACGCCACTTTAAACAACTTGTCAAGAAGGAAGCCACTATCAATACCGGAAAGATGTTGGAATTCAACGCCACTTTAAACAACTTGTCAAGAAGGAAGCCACTATCAATACCAGAAAGATGCCGACATTCTACGCCACTTTAAACAACGGGTCAGGAAGAAAGCCACTATAAATACCAGTAAGATGCCGATATTCTACGCCACTATAAAACAACAGGTCAGGAAGAAAGCCACTATCAATACCAAAAAGATGCCGATATTCTATGCCACTTTAAACAACTTGTCAAGAAGGAAGCCACTATCAATACCGGAAAGATGTTGGAATTCAACGCCACTTTAAACAACTGGTCAAGAAGGAAGCCACCATCAATACCGGAAAGATGTTGGAATTCTACGCCACTTTAAACAACTGGTCAAGAAGGAAGCCTTATCAATACCGGAAAGATGTTGGAATTCTACGCCACTTTAAACAACTTGTCAAGAAGGAAGCCACTATCAATATCGGAAAGATGTTGGAATTCTACGCCACTTTAAACAACTTGTCAAGAAGGAAGCCACTATCAATACCAGAAAGATGCCGACATTCTACGCCACTTTAAACAACTGGTCAAGAAGGAAGCCACTATGAATACCGGAAAGATGTTGGAATTCTACAACACTTTAAACAACTGGTCAAGAAGGAAGCCACTATCAATACCGGAAAGATGTTGGAATTCTACGCCACTTCAAACAACTTGTCAAGAAGGAAGCCACTATCAATACCGGATAGATGTTGGAATTCTACGCCACTTTAAATAACTTGTCAAGAAGGAAGCCACTATCAATACCAGAAAGATGCCGACATTCTACGCCACTTTAAACAACTGGTCAAGAAGGAAGCCACTATCAATACCGGAAAGATGCCGATATTCTACGCCACTTTAAACATTTGGTCAAGAAGGAAGCCACTATCAATACCAGAAAGATGCCGACATTCTACGCCACTTTAAACAACGGGTCAGGAAGAAAGCCACTATCAATACCAGTAAGATGCCGATATTCTACGCCACTATAAAACAACGGGTCAGGAAGAAAGCCACCATAAATACCAAAAAGATGCCGATATTCTATGCCACTTTAAACAACTGGTCAAGAAGGAAGCCACTATCAATACCAGAAAGATGCCGACATTCTACGCCACTTTAAACAACTTGTCAGGAAGAAAGCCACTATCAATACCAGAAAGATGCCGATATTCTACGCCACTATAAAACAACGGGTCAGGAAGAAAGCCACTATCAATACCAAAAAGATGCCGATATTCTACGCCACTTTAAACAACTGGTCAAGAAGGAAGCCACTATCAATACCGGAAAGATGTTGGAATTCTACGCCACTTTAAACAACTGGTCAAGAAGGAAGCCTTATCAATACCGGAAAGATGTTGGAATTCTACGCCACTTTAAAAAAATGTCAAGAAGGAAGCCACTATCAATACCGGAAAGATGTTGGAATTCTACGCCACTTTAAACAACTTGTCAAGAAGGAAGCCACTATCAATACCAGAAAGATGCCGACATTCTACGCCACTTTAAACAACTGGTCAAGAAGGAAGCCACTATCAATACCGGAAAGATGTTGGAATTTTACGCCACTTTAAACAACTGGTCAAGAAGGAAGCCACTATCAATACCGGAAAGATGTTGGAATTCTACGCCACCTTAAACAACTTGTCAAGAAGGAAGCCACTATCAATACCAGAAAGATGCCGACAGTCTACGCCACTTTAAACAACTGGTCAGGAAGAAAGCCACTATAAATACCAGTAAGATGCCGATATTCTACGCCACTATAAAACAACGGGTCAGGAAGAAAGCCACTATCAATACCAAAAAGATGCCGATATTCTATGCCACTTTAAACAACTTGTCAAGAAGGAAGCCACTATCAATACCGGAAAGATGTTGGAATTCAACGCCACTTTAAACAACTTGTCAAGAAGGAAGCCACTATCAATACCAAAAAGATGCCGATATTCTACGACACTTTAAACAACTGGTCAAGAAGGAAGCCACTATCGATACCGGAAAGATGTTGGAATTCAACGCCACTTTAAACAACTTGTCAAGAAGGAAGCCACTATCAATACCAGAAAGATGCCGACATTCTACGCCACTTTAAACAACGGGTCAGGAAGAAAGCCACTATCAATACCAGTAAGATGCCGATATTCTACGCCACTATAAAACAACGGGTCAGGAAGAAAGCCACTATCAATACCAAAAAGATGCCGATATTCTATGCCACTTTAAACAACTGGTCAAGAAGGAAGCCACTATCAATACCAGAAAGATGCCGACATTCTACGCCACTTTAAACAACGGGTCAGGAAGAAAGCCACTATCAATACCAGAAAGATGACGATATTCTACGCCACTATAAAACAACGGGTCAGGAAGAAAGCCACTATCAATACCAAAACTATGCCGATATTCTATGCCACTTTAAACAACTGGTCAAGAAGGAAGCCACTATCGATACCGGAAAGATGTTGGAATTCAACGCCACTTTAAACAACTTGTCAAGAAGGAAGCCACTATCAATACCAGAAAGATGCCGACATTCTACGCCACTTTAAACAACGGGTCAGGAAGAAAGCCACTATAAATACCAGTAAGATGCCGATATTCTACGCCACTATAAAACAACGGGTCAGGAAGAAAGCCACTATCAATACCAAAAAGATGCCGATATTCTATGCCACTTTAAACAACTGGTCAAGAAGGAAGCCACTATCAATACCGGAAAGATGTTGGAATTCAACGCCACTTTAAACAATTTGTCAAGAAGGAAGCCACTATCAATACCAGAAAGATGCCGACATTCTACGCCACTTTAAACAACGGGTCAGGAAGAAAGCCACTATAAATACCAGTAAGATGCCGATATTCTACGCCACTATAAAACAACGGGTCAGGAAGAAAGCCACTATCAATACCAAAAAGATGCCGATATTCTATGCCACTTTAAACAACTTGTCAAGAAGGAAATCACTATCAATACCGGAAAGATGTTGGAATTCAACGCCACTTTAAACAACTTGTCAAGAAGGAAGCCACTATCAATACCAGAAAGATGCCGACATTCTACGCCACTTTAAACAACTGGTCAAGAAGGAAGCCACTATCAATACCGGAAAGATGTTGGAATTCTACGCCACTTTAAACAACTGGTCAAGAAGGAAGCCACTATCAATACCGGAAAGATGTTGGAATTCTACGCCACTTTATACAACTTGTCAAGAAGGAAGCCACTATCAATACCGGAAAGATGTTGGAATTCTACGCCACTTTAAACAACTTGTCAAGAAGGAAGCCACTATCAATACCAGAAAGATGCCGACATTCTACGCCACTTTAAACAACTAGTCAGGAAGAAAGCCACTATAAATACCAGTAAGATGCCGATATTCTACGCCACTATAAAACAACGGGTCAGGAAGAAAGCCACTATCAATACCAAAAAGATGCCGATATTCTATGCCACTTTAAACAACTTGTCAAGAAGGAAGCCACTATCAATACCGGAAAGATGTTGGAATTCAACGCCACTTTAAACAACTTGTCAAGAAGGAAGCCACTATCAATACCAGAAAGATGCCGACATTCTACGCCACTTTAAACAACTGGTCAAGAAGGAAGCCACTATCAATACCGGAAAGATGTTGGAATTCTACGCCACTTTAAACAACTGGTCAAGAAGGAAGCCACTATCAATACCGGAAAGATGTTGGAATTCTACGCCACTTTAAACAACTTGTCAAGAAGGAAGCCACTATCAATACCGGAAAGATGTTGGAATTCAACGCCACTTTAAACAACTTGTCAAGAAGGAAGCCACTATCAATACCAGAAAGATGCCGACATTCTACGCCACTTTAAACAACGGGTCAGGAAGAAAGCCACTATAAATACCAGTAAGATGCCGATATTCTACGCCACTATAAAACAACAGGTCAGGAAGAAAGCCACTATCAATACCAAAAAGATGCCGATATTCTATGCCACTTTAAACAACTTGTCAAGAAGGAAGCCACCATCAATACCGGAAAGATGTTGGAATTCTACGCCACTTTAAACAACTGGTCAAGAAGGAAGCCTTATCAATACCGGAAAGATGTTGGAATTCTACGCCACTTTAAACAACTTGTCAAGAAGGAAGCCACAATCAATATCGGAAAGATGTTGGAATTCTACGCCACTTTAAACAACTTGTCAAGAAGGAAGCCACTATCAATACCAGAAAGATGCCGACATTCTACGCCACTTTAAACAACTGGTCAAGAAGGAAGCCACTATCAATACCGGAAAGATGTTGGAATTCTACAACACTTTAAACAACTGGTCAAGAAGGAAGCCACTATCAATACCGGAAAGATGTTGGAATTCTACGCCACTTCAAACAACTTGTCAAGAAGGAAGCCACTATCAATACCGGATAGATGTTGGAATTCTACGCCACTTTAAATAACTTATCAAGAAGGAAGCCACTATCAATACCAGAAAGATGCCGACATTCTACGCCACTTTAAACAACTGGTCAAGAAGGAAGCCACTATCAATACCGGAAAGATGCCGATATTCTACGCCACTTTAAACAACTGGTCAAGAAGGAAGCCACTATCAATACCAGAAAGATGCCGACATTCTACGCCACTTTAAACAACGGGTCAGGAAGAAAGCCACTATCAATACCAGTAAGATGCCGATATTCTACGCCACTATAAAACAACGGGTCAGGAAGAAAGCCACTATAAATTCCAAAAAGATGCCGATATTCTATGCCACTTTAAACAACTGGTCAAGAAGGAAGCCACTATCAATACCAGAAAGATGCCGACATTCTACGCCACTTTAAACAACTTGTCAGGAAGAAAGCCACTATCAATACCAGAAAGATGCCGATATTCTACGCCACTATAAAACAACGGGTCAGGAAGAAAGCCACTATCAATACCAAAAAGATGCCGATATTCTACGCCACTTTAAACAACTGGTCAAGAAGGAAGCCACTATAAATACCGGAAAGATGTTGGAATTCTACGCCACTTTAAACAACTGGTCAAGAAGGAAGCCTTATCAATACGGGAAAGATGTTGGAATTCTACGCCACTTTAAAAAACTTGTCAAGAAGGAAGCCACTATCAATACCGGAAAGATGTTGGAATTCTACGCCACTTTAAACAACTTGTCAAGAAGGAAGCCACTATCAATACCAGAAAGATGCCGACATTCTACGCCACTTTAAACAACTGGTCAAGAAGGAAGCCACTATCAATACCGGAAAGATGTTGGAATTCTACGCCACTTTAAACAACTTGTCAAGAAGGAAGCCACTATCAATACCAGAAAGATGCCGACAGTCTACGCCACTTTAAACAACTGGTCAGGAAGAAAGCCACTATAAATACCAGTAAGATGCCGATATTCTACGCCACTATAAAACAACGGGTCAGGAAGAAAGCCACTATCAATACCAAAAAGATGCCGATATTCTATGCCACTTTAAACAACTTGTCAAGAAGGAAGCCACTATCAATACCGGAAATATGTTGGAATTCAACGCCACTTTAAACAACTTGTCAAGAAGGAAGCCACTATCAATACCAGAAAGATGCCGACATTCTACGCCACTTTAAACAACTGGTCAAGAAGGAAGCCACTATCAATACCGGAAAGATGTTGGAATTCTACGCCACTTTAAACAACTGGTCAAGAAGGAAGCCACTATCAATACCGGAAAGATGTTGGAATTCAACGCCACTTTAAACAACTTGTCAAGAAGGAAGCCACTATCAATACCAGAAAGATGCCGACATTCTACGCCACTTTAAACAACGGGTCAGGAAGAAAGCCACTATAAATACCAGTAAGATGCCGATATTCTACGCCACTATAAAACAACGGGTCAGGAAGAAAGCCACTATCAATACCAAAAAGATGCCGATATTCTATGCCACTTTAAACAACTTGTCAAGAAGGAAGCCACTATCAATACCGGAAAGATGTTGGAATTCAACGCCACTTTAAACAACTGGTCAAGAAGGAAGCCACTATCAATACCGGAAAGATGTTGGAATTCTACGCCACTTTAAACAACTGGTCAAGAAGGAAGCCTTATCAATACCGGAAAGATGTTGGAATTCTACGCCACTTTAAACAACTTGTCAAGAAGGAAGCCACTATCAATACCGGAAAGAAGTTGGAATTCTACGCCACTTTAAACAACTTGTCAAGAAGGAAGCCACTATCAATACCAGAAAGATGCCGACATTCTACGCCACTTTAAACAATTGGTCAAGAAGGAAGCCACTATCAATACCGGAAAGATGTTGGAATTCTACAACAATTTAAACAACTGGTCAAGAAGGAAGCCACTATCAATACCGGAAAGATGTTGGAATTCTACGCCACTTCAAACAACTTGTCAAGAAGGAAGCCACTATCAATACCGGATAGATGTTGGAATTCTACGCCACTTTAAATAACTTGTCAAGAAGGAAGCCACTATCAATACCAGAAAGATGCCGACATTCTACGCCACTTTAAACAACTGGTCAAGAAGGAAGCCACTATCAATACCGGAAAGATGCCGATATTCTACGCCACTTTAAACAACTGGTCAAGAAGGAAGCCACTATCAATACCAGAAAGATGCCGACATTCTACGCCACTTTAAACAACGGGTCAGGAAGAAAGCCACTATCAATACCAGTAAGATGCCGATATTCTACGCCACTATAAAACAACGGGTCAGGAAGAAAGCCACTATCAATACCAAAAAGATGCCCATATTCTATGCCACTTTAAACAACTGGTCAAGAAGGAAGCCACTATCAATACCAGAAAGATGCCGACATTCTACGCCACTTTAAACAACTTGTCAGGAAGAAAGCCACTATCAATACCAGAAAGATGCCGATATTCTACGCCACTATAAAACAACGGGTCAGGAAGAAAGCCACTATCAATACCAAAAAGATGCCGATATTCTACGCCACTTTAAACAACTGGTCAAGAAGGAAGCCACTATCAATACCGGAAAGATGTTGGAATTCTACGCCACTTTAAACAACTGGTCAAGAAGGAAGCCTTATCAATACCGGAAAGATGTTGGAATTCTACGCCACTTTAAAAAACTTGTCAAGAAGGAAGCCACTATCAATACCGGAAAGATGTTGGAATTCTACGCCACTTTAAACAACTTGTCAAGAAGGAAGCCACTATCAATACCAGAAAGATGCCGACATTCTACGCCACTTTAAACAACTGGTCAAGAAGGAAGCCACTATCAATACCGGAAAGATGTTGGAATTCTACGCCACTTTAAACAACTGGTCAAGAAGGAAGCCTTATCAATACCGGAAAGATGTTGGAATTCTACGCCACTTTAAACAACTTGTCAAGAAGGAAGCCACTATCAATACCGGAAAGATGTTGGAATTCTACGCCACTTTAAACAACTTGTCAAGAAGGAAGCCACTATCAATACCAGAAAGATGCCGACATTCTACGCCACTTTAAACAACTGGTCAGGAAGAAAGCCACTATAAATACCAGTAAGATGTCGATATTCTACGCCACTATAAAACAACGGGTCAGGAAGAAAGCCACTATCAATACCAAAAAGATGCCGATATTCTATGCCACTTTAAACAACTTGTCAAGAAGGAAGCCACTATCAATACCGGAAAGATGTTGGAATTCAACGCCACTTTAAACAACTTGTCAAGAAGGAAGCCACTATCAATACCAGAAAGATGCCGACATTCTACGCCACTTTAAACAACTGGTCAAGAAGGAAGCCACTATCAATACCGGAAAGATGTTGGAATTCTACGCCACTTTAAACAACTGGTCAAGAAGGAAGCCTTATCAATACCGGAAAGATGTTGGAATTCTACGCCACTTTAAACAACTTGTCAAGAAGGAAGCCACTATCAATACCGGAAAGATGTTGGAATTCAACGCCACTTTAAACAACTTGTCAAGAAGGAAGCCACTATCAATACCAGAAAGATGCCGACATTCTACGCCACTTTAAACAACGGGTCAGGAAGAAAGCCACTATAAATACCAGTAAGATGCCGATATTCTACGCCACTATAAAACAACGGGTCAGGAAGAAAGCCACTATCAATACCAAAAAGATGCCGATATTCTATGCCACTTTAAACAACTTGTCAAGAAGGAAGCCACTATCAATACCGGAAAGATGTTGGAATTCTACGCCACTTTAAACAACTGGTCAAGAATGAAGCCTTATCAATACCGGAAAGATGTTGGAATTCTACGCCACTTTAAACAACTTGTCAAGAAGGAAGCCACTATCAATACCGGAAAGATGTTGGAATTCTACGCCACTTTAAACAACTTGTCAAGAAGGAAGCCACTATCAATACCAGAAAGATGCCGACATTCTACGCCACTTTAAACAACTGGTCAAGAAGGAAGCCACTATCAATACCGGAAAGATGTTGGAATTCTACAACACTTTAAACAACTGGTCAAGAAGGAAGCCACTATCAATACCGGAAAGATGTTGGAATTCTACGCCACTTCAAACAACTTGTCAAGAAGGAAGCCACTATCAATACCGGATAGATGTTGGAATTCTACGCCACTTTAAATAACTTGTCAAGAAGGAAGCCACTATCAATACCAGAAAGATGCCGACATTCTACGCCACTTTAAACAACTGGTCAAGAACGAAGCCACTATCAATACCGGAAAGATGCCGATATTCTACGCCACTTTAAACAACTGGTCAAGAAGGAAGCCACTATCAATACCAGAAAGATGCCGACATTCTACGCCACTTTAAACAACGGGTCAGGAAGAAAGCCACTATCAATACCAGTAAGATGCCGATATTCTACGCCACTATAAAACAACGGGTCAGGAAGAAAGCCACTATCAATACCAAAAAGATGCCGATATTCTATGCCACTTTAAACAACTGGTCAAGAAGGAAGCCACTATCAATACCGGAAAGATGTTGGAATTCTACGCCACTTTAAACAACTGGTCAAGAAGGAAGCCTTATCAATACCGGAAAGATGTTGGAATTCTACGCCACTTTAAAAAACTTGTCAAGAAGGAAGCCACTATCAATACCGGAAAGATGTTGGAATTCTACGCCACTTTAAACAACTTGTCAAGAAGGAAGCCACTATCAATACCAGAAAGATCCCGACATTCTACGCCACTTTAAACAACTGGTCAAGAAGGAAGCCACTATCAATACCGGAAAGATGTTAGAATTCTACAACACTTTAAACAACTGGTCAAGAAGGAAGCCACTATCAATACCGTAAAGATGTTGGAATTCTACGCCACTTTAAATAACTTGTCAAGAAGGAAGCCACTATAAATACCAGAAAGATGCCGACATTCTACGCCGACGAATTCCTCACAGTTAACGGCCATCCGACCCCAGCTATGGATTAAATAGCCTTACCAACCCGAAATTGGCCAAACGTAGAAAGTACAGCTACACCCCTAAAAATATGGTCAACCAGCGAGGTAGTCCTTCAACAGAAGTGAGTAGGCGCTGAATTTGGAAGATGAAGATACTAATACATAAAAAATATTGAAATGATAATTGAACTACGTCTCAAAAACACAAAAAATTTTGATATACTGATTACCAAATAAGGTTATCCATTAATCCAATGTTTTTCAATATGTTTTATCTCACAGCACACTTGGATCTATAGTTCAAGTTCCGCGGCACACTTGAATCTATAATTAAACTTCCGCGGTACACTTAAATTATGATTATCAAAAAAGATTTTAAAAAAAGAGTATCCTTTTTGTTATTTATTAATTAACACAAACAAAACAATTTATTATAATTTGTAATAAAAAGATAATAATTTAAAACTCTTTTAAAAGTTTATATTTATTTATTTTTTGTTTATTATAATTTAACATTTAATGAAATATCTGTGCTTGAATTTTTTTAGCATATCTTCTTTGTAAGGCCGAATTCTGTGCTTGAATTCTTTTTGCACATCTTTGTAAGCTCGAATTTTGAACAGGCATACTCTTAAATCTTCTTCCGACAATTTTAGCCGTGATAGAATTTAGCTTTTAATATTTATTGCAGAAAAGCAATTTTATTTTCCATCACTGTATATGATGCACTTCACAAAATCTGACCAAATAAAGATTTTTTATTATTCCTTCTTATATATATATATATATATATATATATATATATATATATATATATATATATATATATAGGTGTGTGTGTGTGTGCGCGTTTGTGTGTGTGTTTGTATGTGTGTTTGTGTGTGTATTCAGTTGCTGAAAACCTGAAGAGTGGACTGAATTCCAAAAAGGTTCACTCACGAAACTCTAAAGTCGAGCTACTGAATATAACTTTAATCAGCTAAGTGACAAATTTTATTTGTATTAATCATATATATAATCGACGTGATGTGGCTTCGCTCTGTCTTTTCTATAAATATTTTCATGGCAGTTTTTTTTTTCCTGGTGCCCAGATTACATGATTTTAAGCGTGCTACTAGATTGGCATCTAGATCCCACGCGTTTACTGTTGAAATAGCTAAGTGCAACCGTCACTTTTACTCCAACAGTTTATTTTCTCATACCTCACACCTGTGGATCTCCCTTCCATTTACTTGCGTCCTCGATGAAATGTTCTAAAATTTAAATGCAACGTCAATCGCTATCTTCTATCTTCTTGAATATCCTTCATCTTTTGTCCTTTCCTCATTCCTCCCTATACTCAGTCTCCTCTTTCACTTTCACTCCCTGTAAGCTCTTGCGTACTAGTGACATTACTGCCTTGCTTGGGGTGAAATGATTAAAATGAATAAAAATTGCAATATATATATATATATATATATATATATATATATATATATATATATATATACATATATATAATATCGCATATTGAGTGCTGGTGCTAATAAAATAATGCTTGATATATAATAACAAAGCTATAATTTATATTATTAATAAATATGCATTTTTCTCACCTGAGTTTCATGCACAACGCACTCGTCAGGTGCTGATTGAAAATTATTTTGTTTCGAAGTCATATCTATCGATGCAGACACCAGTTTCACCCGCACAATATTATAGTCATAACAAACTTGTACAACACACTTGTCCTCCACTCATGAAATCAACTACTACTTGCCCGACATGATTGTGGCCAGGCAACAGTCTTCAGTTTTCTAGAGTCTAGGTTAGAAACCTTAACCGATAACTGATTGGCTTAGTGGTACCAACATTGAATTAGAATATGATTTTATACAATGTCCCTCTTATCAGTCACTGGCGATCCCATTCTTGTACCACTTGAAGTTGCCTGCAACTTTCATTCGTTACTTATACTTATTCACCTTATACATATTTTCTTCTATACAGTTAGTTATGTGTCAGTCATTTGATACCTGACTGACGACGCATGATACGGCCCTGAACCCGTTTATGCGGGTTCAATGGGCTATTTTTTGGCCGAGCCCACGGGCTCGGAATACCCACGTTAAAAAGGCCTCGTGTGTGTGTGTGTGGGGGGGGGTGACACCCTCGTGGGGGGTGACTGAATATCGTCAGTCATGTATTGAAAGATACGAGGCAGATTTTTTCCTGCGTTAGACCAGTTGTCATTCTTCTATTTACCTATAACTGGGGGGAGAAGAAGAAGATTCATACCTTTCCCAAAAGTATTAATGGATTCGACTGGAATTCGAACTCGGCTCTCCAATTCTTCAGTCCGAGGCGTTATCTCTTACTCCACTATAAACGTTTTTTTTTTTAAAAAAAAAAACGAAAAAAAAAAAAAACAGGTCACTAATGCAAGGCGATAAAGACACAAGTGGTTACAGAGAGTGAAGGGAAAATGAGTAAGTGTTAGTAAGGAGAAAGGACAATAAAAGAACAGAATTCAGAAAGAGAGAAGATGGTGACCGATGTTGCATTTTAATATTTTGAAGATCATAGGTGACATAAAAGCAAGAAATTAGAAGAGAGTTTCACAGATGAAAAGTGCAAGAAAAGAAAGTATTAAAATAGAACTTATGGTTGCATCTATTTCGACAGTAAAACCATAAAACCTAGTTGCCAATCGTTTGTGACGTACGGTTACCATCAAGGATTAAATATAACTCAAGACTTCAATGTTAAGATAAAATAGTATTTAATTACAACCGCAAATAAATACTTAACAACAAAAGAGTAAAAGTCAACCAAAGATAATTAACCATTTCAGTGAATACCTTGTTAGTAGCTCGGCTTAACGTCTGCTAAATCCTAAATCAAAACCCAAATCATCCTCACACATGAATTCGACCGGATAAGTTTACTCAATAGTCACTCAATAATCACTACAGTCAGTAGCCTGACACCGCTATTTATACACCTGGCGGAAAACATATATTCATATATCTAGAGTGTCACGCTCGAATCTCGGTGTCGGTAGTTACTTATTTTCTTTCTATATGACACAATCTAGTAGCAAGCTTAAATTTATACAGTCGCGGCACCAAGAAGAAAAGCACATTAGGACAATAGCCATGGAAATATTTATAGAAAAAAAGACAGAGGGAAGCTACGTTACGGCGGTAGGAAAGTGTCTAGATGACACGTCAGGACCAATAACATCACAGACCCTTCTTTAGCTTTTATTAAGAATCTCGTTTGAAAAAATACCTTAATCGTTAGCCATTACTATTTATTTATTTATTTTCCTCATTAGGAATAGATAGATTGGCCTAGCGTCCGGCTCCGGTCTTTTGAACAGGAGTAAAGGTTTATCCCTGTCTAGGATTGTGTTTCCGGTTCCTTCTAAAACCTACTTCGACTCTATACTTCTAACTCTGTAATTCTGTTTACGTCTGGACTCTAAACTCTTTAATTCTGTTTACTATTTATTTATATTTCCTCAATAGGAGGAAATAGGCTCACCTATCGTCCAAGAATAAACAGCACTGATGTTTACATTTTTTTTTCTGCGTTTAAGTTCATTAAATTTACCTCTGTTTGGTTAGTGTAGTTATGTACACGCTCCTCCCCGTTTTGTTTTTAAAGAGTACAGGTTTATCCCTTGTTTCCTGTTTAGGATTGGGTTTCTGATTCATTCTAGAATAGATTCTTTTCATTCTCTTTCACTCACAATATAGTCCCTAGCGTCTTAGTGACGTCATCGTCTTGCTTTTTCATTGTGAATTTTATATCCAGCAAACGTCTAGCAACTTTAGTAGACACAGTTTCAAGGGTGATCGCTAGTAGTACTGCTATTTATATTTTTTCTGCTTTTAAGTTCATTAAATTTACCTGTCTTTGGTTAGTGTAGTTATGTACACGCTCTCCCTGTTTTGTTTTTAAAGCGTAGACGTTTATCTCTTGTTTCCTGTTTAGGATTGGATTTCCGGTTCCTTCTAAAACTGAATTCTTTTCATTCTCTTTTACTCACAGTAGCCCCTTGCGTCTTAGTGACGTCATCACCTTGCTTTTTCATCGTGAATGGTGGTGATTTTACATCCAGATGGCACGCCCTCTAGCAACTACAGTGGACAAATTTTCAAAGGCGATCGCTCAACGTATTGCTGTTTACATTTTTTTAAGCGTTTAAATTTACCTGTCTTTGGTTAGTGTAGTTATTTGCTTTGTCTGAAACACAGATCTCGAGTTGTTTATATCTGTGATACCTATAAGTAGGCTCATCAACACTGCGTATTTTTGCTGATTTGTTTAAAACTGGTGTTTCCAGTGAATGTTGACCGTAAAACTAACTCTAAAGAGGGTCAGTGTAACTTCCAAGATGATCAGTATGGCTTTGAATCAAGCCGAGAAGCTCGGCTTGACGGTTGAACTCTCTGCCTCTGAGCAGAGAGGAACTCGGTCGAGGCTCCGCCGAAGGGCAGTCTCGTTCGGGGAGGTTGACCAACCCGATCCCGTTTATACGGGTTCAACGGGCATTTTTTGGCCGAGCCTAACTAGAACAATTTCCCTAAAATCCACGTTAAACTCGGCCTTGTGCCACTTGCAACCCTTGGGGGGGGGGGCTAGATACCGAATCAGTATTGTTTTTGCATGCAGTTATAATACCAGAGGATAATTTTAACCTTTTTTTATTTTTATTTCGATTTCACTCAGTTCTCTGAGTTTTTTCTTTTTTCAATTACGTCATTGTTATTTTTCGCGACTTCATAAAAATGCACATTTGATAACGAATTTGAAGCCATCTTTTACAATCGTTCTTGCTGTTTACTGTACGAGGACTTCTCTCTGCAATATACAGTTAAATGACTGAAAATGCTTAAAATGCTTTTTTTTAAGTTTTGTACTGAACATTTCTTTCTCAACAATATTACAATCATATTGTTCCGTTGCGGCTGATAGTGATTAAATTACGATTTTATTTTGGGAAGACACAGTTAGAGATACACAAAGCAATCACGTAATTTAAAAAAAAAAAGAGTCTATCTTCATTGTAATAATAATGAGAAAACGTCGCTCGCTATCTCACCATAAAAGATGATGTTTCCTTCGCCGTAAGAACGGTGTCCGTCCGAGTAAGTGGTCGCACAGATCCCGACCTATCCACTCGACTTTTCCTCTCTGGCCCAGTCAAAAGGTACGATCCGGAACTGCAGGTGATGGAACAGTTGCAATAAAAGGCCAGATCGAACTTCAACGCCAGACATATTTTTCTTGTACGTCACATCCCGTGCAATGAGTCTTGCTCAATCGCACAGGCTCATAACCCGTTGAAAAGGAATCTTGAAATCAGAGTTAGTATTCCTCTAGTCTGGCTGTCCTATCAAGACCAGAGAGCCAAGTCTACTTTGTAGGTTTAGGGTTTTTTAAAGCTTTTGTCCTTATTTACATACTGACTATTGTCATCATATTTACTGTTGTTATTACAACGTTTCGATCGTTGTGCTCTCCAACCATCATCAGGTGCTTGATGACCCGGCTAATCGCCAGGGAATTTCAAACTGAACAGTTTTTTTTTTAAATTACGTGGGAGAATAGCCTCGTGGATCAACGCGTTGGTTCGTGAATTTGGTGACACGGTAATTATGCGTTCAATCCCTGGACCGGGCCTGTGTACTTGAACTCAATGGAAACAGTGCAAACAGTAAAAAAAAAGAACTAAACAAAATACCCTTAGATATGTTCATCGGAATGAGAGTAAACAATGCCTTAGATTAAATAAATGGTTTCAGTTCGGAATTTCCTGAATCGGCAAGCATTTGGTGAAGGCCGGGGAGTACAACGGCTGAAACGCTGTGATAACAGCAACAAATAAGGATAATAGTCCTTATAATGTAAATAATACAGGCATAGATTTGTAAACTGATTATAGCAGGAGTATTCCATTAAGCACCACAGATAGCTCAGTTCTGGAAATTAATATGTTACTTTACACACATGTAAGCATACAATCGCGGCCCTTCGTCAGTCTCTCTGTGACTAGACAGCTTCACTCCACGATGTTTTTCTATTCTCGCTTGCACCGATATGAATAAAAACTGGGAAGGCTCGGTTTGTTGAACTAACTAGATGCGACCGTCTGTTCTATTCTAATAGTTTATTTTCTCTCACTTTCCGCCTGTGGATCTCTCTTCCTGATTTCTTGCTTCATCGCTACCTAAAATCTTCAAAAAATGAAATAGAACATTAATCGCTATTTTCTATCTTCCTAAATCCTTTTCTTTTATTGTCCATTCTTCTCATTTCTCCTCACTAAAGCCTTTTTATTCTCTTTCCCTCCTTGTAACCCATTTCGTTCTAGTGGCATTATCACATTGATTGGGCCGAAATAATTAAAAAAAAAAAAATGATGGGGAAATAACGCCACGACGAAAAAAAGAAAGCACGTATCCTGTTTCCAAATTCTCCAGTCTTCTTTCCTCATTATATATTCTAAACATTTCAGCTATGTCTACCTGATTTTTTCGCAGTAATAAATTTATCCTTGTCGCTTGTAGTATTTTTTAAAAGATTTCTAACGTAATTATACGGCATTCGCTGATATTTTGGAAATTAGACATTACATTGCAAGCCAACACTTTTTTCGTTATTTCTAAGAACATTTTTCGATCCTTTGATACTTTGCTTAGTTTCTGAAAGGCATCTTTCTATATGCTTTTGGATTTCTGTGTCACACTTTCCTTCATCTGTCACTATATTACCCAGATACTTAAATTTTGGCACCTGTTCGATTTTGAAGTTTCTGAGAGATAATCCACACTTTGCACAGTTGCTTTTGCTGAAAAAAAACCCCAGGCATTCTAACTTCTTGCTGGTTAGACATTTCTTCTTGATGTAATCGACGACGTTGTTTAATAATCGTAGTTTTTCTTCTGAATTTGCTATAAAATACATTATCATCTGCGTAGCATATGTTGTTAAATTTATGTCTACCAATAATAAATTCTGATAGGTGTTTTCATCCTCTTAAAATCATCTCGCTGCAAAGGTTAAATAAATCCGGCTTACAAAATACCGCACAATTTTTTTTTTTTACTTACATTGCCTCTTCCGGATGTCTCAACTATTTCAGTTAAAGGGAAATAAGTGAGATATCTGGAAGAGGCATTGAACGTCTAACTAGAACAATCTTCCCCGGTGGACGAAATAAAGGGCCCGATTCGAAATTCCAATCACCTGACGAAGGCCAGAGCTTACAACGGCCGAAACGTTGTGAATATGGCAATGAAAATGAGGATAACACTCCGAATAATGTAAATAATATAAGTACTCATAATACCTCATCTCAGAGATATAGACAAAACTTTTTTGTGTGTGTATTTATTTAACTCGTTCTTTATCTAAATACAAGCTGTTTATTCCCGGTACAGGTTACGGATTTTTTAAAACTATCTTTTCCATGTAGATCAAGTTTCCCTAACATTTTAAAACCTTCTTCGTGTCATACCTTATCGAATGCCTTTGTGCAATCCATGAAATACCTACATAGCTTCTATTGCTTACTCCGACAGTATTCGGATAATAAAAATTGTATTTCTAGTTCTAATGTTTTCAACAAAACCACGTTACTAGTTCTTCATTTCCGGTAAAATTCTATTACGACCTATTCATTAATGTCTTGATTATTAATTTTTTCTCTGGGGTTTATCAAGACTGATTGTTGGGTGAGGTTCATATTCAATCGCCCTTGATTTCTTTAACAGCACAATGAAAACAGATCTACTGAAGTCCTCCGATATTTCACCACTATTGTATATTTCGTTTATTACTTCGGTAACCATATTACTCCCCAAACCATCCAAAGCTCTCATTATCCCTGTTACAATCTTGTCTGATATTGCTGATTTGTTCTTCTTCATCTTGTTCAGTGATGACTTAATCTCAAATTTTAGTCTCACAGGTCTTTCTCTGCTTTTATGTATTGAAGTTTTCTCTCCTTTGTTATATAAAAGCTCTATTATCTACTCATCCTTCCGAAGAATACGATTTCTTTACTCCTATTAGCTTTCTTTTTCTTTTCTTTTTTACATACCTACTAACTCTGTGTTCTGTAGTTTTTCCATCTCTGCACATTTCCCATTAGGAATTTTTTCTTTTGTTTGCCTCCACTTATTTCTGCTGTTTTTGTTTAACATTAGGCGAGCTCTTTACTGTCTCTTGCTCTGTCCTTTCAGTGTCTGTTTCCCTTGTCATTCATGTTCTCTTTTGATCTTGATCAATTGTATTAGCAGAAATGTGTTTCAAAGCGAAGCATCCTTATAAGTATATAGATATCAAATGCAGATCAAATATGGATCGGAATCCAACAGGATGATAAGATAAAGAACAAATAGGAAACGTTTATCTATCAAACATGTTTCACTTTTATTAAAGCTTCGTCAGTGATTGAGAGAAAGACAAAAAGATAGAATTTTGATATTTTCAATTTTTTTTTTTTGGAGGCGGGGGTAATTTTCATTGGTCAGATTGACCCAAACAAAATTGAAAATACCAAAGTTCTGTCTTTTTGTCTGTTTTCTCTTAATCTCCGACGAAGTTTTAATAAAAGTGAAACATGTTAGATTGATATACGTTTCCTATTTGTTCCTTATCTTATCATAGATATCTATTAGGTTGGTGCAAAAATAATGACGTAATAATGTCGTATTTTGACGTATTTTTTAACGTCAAAAAACGACATTATTACGTCATTATTTTTGCACCAACCTAATATATTCTTGCTGGTTATTGTTTAGTCAACAGGGTTCTGATTCAAATGTGCAAGATGCATTCGATATGAAATGCTTTACTAGATATAAAATAACTCTAACTGGATATATTTAAGCGGTAATAGTCATTTCTTTATTTAACGAATGAGGACGACTTCAGCTCATACACTGAACACGAAAAGAACTGTTTCTATTTTCATTCCAACACCCATATACAGTTTGCGTTGAATAAAGCCCCATCGATTTTTATTAATAGTGTGTGTGTGATCAGCTTAAACTCGTGTCCAGGTGTGTCGTATACGGCGTTTCCTAGTCGTTCGTTTCAGCTTTGTCTTGACTTTTGAGCTACAGACGAAGTCTTTACCATATAAAATATAGTAAAACTATTCAAACTTACTATTTCACTAATTTTTTTAAAATAAAACCCACCACCTTAACTTGCTTTCAAAAGTCTGTCTATGTACTCTTCCATCTCTCTCTCTCTCTCTCTTCTGATTATTCTTCTATCCATTCACTCATTGATTTCGTGATAAGCCTTTTTTACGCAGTTTCCAATATCGTTAAACAGATTCCTCGATATGATTGTTGAAGGTTCCATCTCAAGTAACAAGTTTTCACCAAATGCTGATTTTCTGTTTTTAACAAAAATCACAATTCTTATTTTGAATGGACAACACATATAAACCAAGATCATTAATTTACTAATTTGTTATCAAACTTGAGAACAATTACGACATATGATCTTTTTAATGGGATACCCACACACTTTATAACTGTAATTGGTCCAGAAATTACATATTTTGCAAAGCTCAAGCCTTGTATCTGATCCTTTGTATTTTTAAGCGAATTGACGAAATACTACCTGAAATATAGATCCATTCGCTTCTTTGCTTATTAATGGATTCTAGCCACGAATGGACATAGTCCCACAGAAAATCGAGGGAAGTATCAAAAGGAGTTAAAGACATAGACTTGGTATTGTTGTGACCCTGTTGTAATAATAGTACACCATATATCTACCGAAGTTGACTTCAAAGCTTCAAAATTAAAAAAAGCTAGTATCAAAACGGTAATCTTCAGGAAAAAATAACCAAAAATAAAATCCAAAATAAGATTAGAAATTTGCGGATGTAGTAGAAAAAAGTTCAAGAGATGCGACAAGAGAGTTTACAATCAATCGTTGTTGATTTGAGTGCAAAACCTTCGATTCTATATCTCTTTGAAACAAATAAATACAAGGTTTTCCAACAAGTCATTTTCAACAGTCAACTAAAATATGCCAGCTCGTTGATACAATTCTACGTCAAACGCCTCCTTTTTTTTTTTTTTTTTTTTTTACAAAGAGTGAAACGAAGCGGCTTGAGCGGCGTGTAAACTGTAAGTAATGACATTTATAAAAATGTATGAACTTTTTCTACATCAGACACATGCCTATTTTTTACGAATATTTTAAATACAACTGTTTACTATGATACACCCACAAAATATAATTTCCAGACACCTTTACATACAGAACTTTGTTGTTAAAAAAAGTAAATTGCAATTCTGAATTTTACCATAATTATTAAAAATTTACTTATGGTATTGTGACTATGACAAATAACGCCATGATAGACTCAGCTCAAGTAATGAGCTGAGTCTACCACGGCATTATTATCCACTAACCCCAAACATACACACGTCTATAAAGATAAAATTGTGTTTAACCCAATGAGAAAATCAGAATTTTCTCGTAATCTGCATATTCTATAAAGGACGTAATTCAAATAGCAAGCGTCCTGGGTATGACGATAAACTATATCTGGCAGCAAGGTTTCTGATCGAGAGGTTTTTAGGAGCGTGGAACCACCTCTTAATTGCTGTTGTTCTCGGGTTCACTCTGGCCTAGGATGGTAGCACCTGTTAGGGTCCCAACTATAGGCAAATAGTTAACCCCCAAATTGTGGTCAAAACACTATGAAAGTATAAAAAATATATAGTAAAAATACCAGCAGTACATTTTCATAGTAAAAAATACATTTTCGAAAAAAGAAATTACCAGCAATGCATTTTTTTGTAAAAGAAATTACTAATGCCCCCAAGAAAATTAAATTTCAGCATTAAATTACCCATAAGGATGTTGGTATACCGTTAAAAAAACAAACAAAATCAAATCGCAGATATTTATAAATTCACTCCAGAGCTAGGCCATAATAATCGCATATCTTTTATTCGAACCCAGAAGTAATAACAGAGTCGACAACATCCTGCCGCAGTTACTTGTGGACTTTATAAGCAGGGCTGGATATTATGCGCCTCGCCAGGACTGCATAACCGGTTTTGAATTTAGTGTTGTCCTTCACCTAGACTGATTGCCAACCATGGCAAGAGAACCCAGTCTCTATTTAATCCATAGTGGTGGACAGAAGTGATAGATTCCTGCTTTTCCAACTGTAATAGCACGACAGTGAATATAACGAACTCGCTGATTTATTTTTCTATTAGTTCTGGGTCTGACGATAAACTACATCCAGCAGCAAGGCCTCTGATCGGGAGATTGGAGGTTTTGAGGAGCATGGAAACACCTCTTACTTGCTGTTGTTCCCAGGTCCACCCAGACTCTTGGTGGCAGCACCTGTTAGTGTCCCAACTATAGACAACTAGTGAAGCTCCAAACAAAACACTATGAGAGTATAAAAACTTTTATAGTAAAAATTACCAGCAATACATTTTTATATAAAAAATTACCAACATTTTATCTGTAGTTGAAAGCATACAATTATGTAAAACATATTTAGTTGAAGCTATGAAATTGTGTTCATAATAATGAATCATTGAGGTGTTGATATGCCGCTAAACAAAACCAACCAACCAATCTCTTTCTGTGCCGCTAACCGTTATATTACGCACACATCAGATATTTAATGAAGATCAAATTCATTAGAATTGCTTATTAGCATCTTTCCTTAGGTTTCATCGCTTGTATGAATTTCAAAAGATTCCTTTAAAAGCGTGGATCACAAAAAATATTGCTTTTTAAAATGATTTTCTTTTTGTTTTTGTCTTTTTATCTAAACATTCATTCATTAGAATGGATGGTCGCGTATGATGAACATTATTCGGTACCCACTGTAACCTTAATACAAAACTAAATCTTGCATATATAAAATTATTGTTTATTCACTTTCTTTTTGACTCCGTCAAAATGTCAGCTGTGAGCGTATGTGTTTTTTTTTTTTCGTAGTTTCGAGTGTTTGATCTTCTTTGATCACATCTGTCTTGTGTGTGTATATCCTAAGTACAGGTTGGTTAATTTCTTCTTTCATATCGGCGCAGCAACCGGCATCTTTTGAGGTCCGATTCAGCACTTGGTAGCTTCTTGGTTAACCCTTTGAGGCACCTAGCTCTTTCTATGTTCTGACTTACAAAATTTACTTTTGTATCTATTAGAATGATCCCAGTACGTATACTACTTGTTTTTTTTAGTATGTAATTCTTGACGTGAATAGCATACTATACTCAGTAGATTGACCGTATGTTTTCCTAGAACGTGGTAATAGTCACGGTGAAAAGGTCGACTCTGATAACAGGTGGTTTATATGCATACTGGTCTTTCTGGGTCATCCTTAACTGTTGCTGTTAACCTGAAGTAGGAGGTTAGCAATAATATACAAACGTATGCGAAATAGAATGTAAATTTAATTATTTCGAGCCTCTACATAGAGTCACTATAGAATTAGAGTTTTTAATCACCTCCAGAAAAGTGAATATGAAACTATAGTTCATTTCATGGACCTCCCATTTTCTCAAGGTAAAACTCAGGCCTGCTCCCAGGGACTAGATACCGGTCGCTGACCGACTAGTCAGCTAAAAGAGAAAAGTTGATGAGGGTTCAATGTAATCTCCTTTTACTGTAGGCGCACACAGTCAGTAACAATACTGTCTCTTGATTGGTTGATTTCGTCGCAATTCACCTTTCGGGTTTCTTTCTTTTTTGAGTTATGTCTCTTGACAGAGTTACAGGTTGTGAGTTGGAGAATGAAGGGGAAAGGGAAAATGTATTTTTGTATATCTCTCTTTGAATATGTGTCGTTTTTTTTTCTATCTAAAGTAAACTTTTGTCATTTTTTTCTGCGTTCACTACAATAGTTCAATTATATCTGTATCCACGTTTTAATTGTTAACACATAGAGAGAAGCTCATTTAAGGAACTCGAATCCTCTACTAATAGAAACTGTTCAGCCAAACTGTGAGAACTAAAGAATCTTTGCTTGTTCGTCAGCTGAGATTTTGTCGCGCGAAAATTGTCTACCGGATGAAGAGGCAGTTCTCTCGAGAAAAGTCGCTGGTGATCAAATCTGGCTTTCTGAATAACTAACTAAATAAAACAGTCCATCAAATTTGTTAACGAAAAAAAAAAAAAAGAAAAAAAAAGAAGCATATTGTAATAATGTATAAAGAAACGATATCATATGACATTGCGCTACAGACAATGATACAAACGAAAGACGAAAAAACGAAATATGATACACTTTTTTTTTGTTTATTTAACTAAATATTGATTTATTACATTTACATTTTACAATAATGTTTTCTTTTTTCTACATAGCACTCTACAAGAGATTGGAAAGTCCATTCCGTGATATCGTCATTTGGTATGAACTTCTGCTTCTTAGTAGATGATTTAGGATTTTTTGACATTTTCCTGTTTACAATTCATATTGTAAAAAAATAAAATAAAATCAAAATCAAAAATAAAATGAAATAAAAAATAAATTAAATCACAAATTATTAATTAATCTTCTTCAATTCTATTAACCATTATTCGTAAAATAAGTAATTAGAAATAAATAAATTAATTAAATAGTTTGAAAATTTCCCGTTCAATGTTTAAACTTGAAATTTAAAAAAGTATTTTTTTTTAATTTTGCTTTTTTGCGGTAGATTGATCAATTTATTTTAACGAAGAAAGGCAAAATTCAAGCCAGTTATTAAAATTATGTTTGTCAGAAGTTTTTCTGTTTAGTTATTTTGGAAGAAACAAGTTTATTTTATGAATTTTTGAAATTAGATTTTAACAGCAGCTGGTTTGTCGTCTGCTACATTCAATATTTATTATGTAGGTTCTTAAAAAAATCAAAACAAGATTTCCACAAAAAATAACTTTTGTAATTAAATTAAAAGATTTCACATTTTTTAGTCTTTTAGTCTCTAGGTCAATTAATTTTAGAAGAAACTTGTTTGATTCTGTTTTAGTAAATTTTATTCTTAAAAAATATTGATGTTGAAGTTTGTTTTTTCTTAATTAGGACAAAATATTTTTGGTGCTTGAAATTTATTAAAAAAATATTTTGTAGCAATTTTTATCATTTTAAATGAAAACAAGCGTAAACTTTTTCAAGTTTAAAATTTATCACAATTTTAATTACTAGTTATAGACTATAGTTATTTTCTCTATTCGAAGCCTAAAGAAACTGATAGTTCATTTCCCTCTCTTTTCTGTTTGTTTAATCAAATGATGTTAATTATCTTTGAGAAATCAACAGCTTTTTTTTATCATCGCTTACTCATCAGGGACTAAGTTATTTTTGTTTGTTTAAAAACACGTTTTTTTTTCTTCCGTAAAGAAGAAAATACTAAATAATAATACTAATAGCAACAAACCAATCGCAGGAATTCGATCTGTTCCAACCAAATATCTTTCGTATTATTAAAATTCACTTTGCCAGCATATGTAGCATTACTAGCATATGATGATGCTTGCTTGCTAAACAAGATAACGCAGAAAGCGAAAAAGGATTGTAAACATCACTAATTCAACCACAACAACTGTACCGACTGCTGTATGATACAACTACTGTGTGTCGTCTGCGACACTGATGTACGACTCATTACTCACTCCTTATCTAATTATGTTTCTTTTAAAACTCTATCAACATGATAAACTGTTTGATAAAAATCCTTGAAAATTTTTTAGTTGAATAAACTTAGCATTTTTTGTTAGAAAATAACAGCCCTTCTTGAAGATACTATAAGTGCAGCCGCTGTTGAGTGGGAAAAGGAAGGCTAGCTTTGCACAGACGTAAACAAAAATGGCGGCCAATGTGTCATTTCGCTGGTTGGAAATTTTGGAAAATGATTTTGATAAAGCTTTTGTCGATCTTGACCTATTGCTCGGTGAAATAGACCCCGAGCAATATGAACTTACTTGTGACGGCAGGCAAAAGATGACTGCACTTAGTGCAGCCTTCGCCCAGCTATGGCACAAAGCACAGACCATCTTTCAGTACAACGTGAAACTCGAAGTAAGTTCATGTAATTGTACATAATGTCCACATTTTTGTCATCCCTGGTCTTTACCTTAACGCATGTAAATGCTGTTTCCGAAAAGAATATTTGCTGGAATGAACCTGCACTGGTTTATAGGTAGTCTAAAGAACATGTTTAAATATAAGTTTTGTTTGTGGATAAATTAGCGTAGAAATAATGTTGAAAATTGCGATGCTCTTTATCGATTCTGGTTTGTTTTAAAGAATGGATTCTTAATAATAAAAAAAATAATAATAATAATAAGGTGCCGGCTTTTAACAACCTGTTCGAATGTCTCTACAAATGTCAACACAGATGCACCCTGTTTTATCTTATCATTTTTAAGGGGTATTACTTCACATCAAATGAAACCCTGTAAATAAAAATAACCGAAAACTAAAACTAAAATAGCAGATAAGATTTTATTTTATTTTTTTTGTTTTATTTTTAATGAATTAAATTAAATATAACATTTATTTATTTATCTGAATGAATTTTAATGCATTTTTAACTCTTGACATATATTTTATATCTTGTGAAATATCTTTATTTTGCTATGAAATATAATCCAACACTAAAGAGTTGAGTACTAACTGATTCTTTTGTAATCAGCTGTTTTGACGGAAAAACGAAACTAAAAAACCTATAGCAATATTGTTTTTAATTTTATTTCATATTATTTTGAATTAATTCGCATTTGAATGCAACAAGAGTTATTTTACTTGTTCAAGCAATAAACTGACTTACCCGATTTTTTTAAATTTTACTATTACTGAAAACTTTTACAATAAAATTACTAGGTACTGGGGTGTGTCCCAGAAAAGACAGTTAAGTAAAAAAAAAAAAAAAAAAAAAAATCACCTGTTAAATTAAAATCAGCTGGATTATTTTTACTGTTCATGACTAAAACTTTTGGTTCTTTTTTTTTTTTTTTTTTTTTTTTTTTAGATTTTTATATTGAAATCATGAAAGAAAAATTATTATTACTATTTTTTTTTTTTTTTTTTTTGACTTTTACAATTATTTTCAAATTTCTAAAAAAAATTTATGATTGTTTTTTTCTCTTAAAAATAGTAAAAAATAACGATGAATGAGTACAGAACTCTTGTAAATTTTTTTTATTACTGTCCCATAATTGTTGTTACATTTAGTGTAGAAAATTTGTATGCAAATGTAACAAGTGTTTTTGGGACAGAGTAGTAGTGTATTTTCATTTTATTTTTATTTTTTTTAAAATAATAATTGTTTTTGTTGCTGTTATTTTTTTTCTTAGAAAATGACCACAGAAATATTTTTTATATTTTAAAAAAAAGTTAATATAAAAATCTATTATCCTATTTTTAATGTGTTCTCATTGACTTCCACAATTTTGGTTACCTTTTTTTTGTTTTAAAGTTTACAACCATACTGTACCAAACCAAACTCTAGCAATCATGTTTTAGTTTGATTAATTATTAAAAGCTTTCCATAATTGTTCCATATTTTACTGTCATGATTTTTTAAAAGGCCTTTCAATTTAGAATAAACTTAGCAGCAATCTATGAGACAGTGACCACAGCCTATTTTATTTGATTGTCTCTTATCATGGTGTTTCAAGAAACTAGTCTTAATGACTCTCTGCACATTGCATAGTTTGGCCTTTATGTAACATTGCAGATAGCAAATAGTTTTTATTCTATAAAAATCTTATGAAATGTAAATATCCATGTTTGTAATTTGGTAGATTGTTACCATATTTCCTGTTATATATAATAAGACATACATTCCCTACCCACAAATCTTTCTCTCAAACACCCTGCATCTTATAACCCATGGTTGGGTTTTTGTGTTAGATTAACATTTAACCACCCTGTTTGACACAAAATTTCCCTGATGACTTCAGGATTTAGTATATGTAAAAATATTTAAATTATGATTACAAATGAAAATAACTTTAAAATAGTAAAAAATATAATTGAATCATCAGCTGAATGATTACATTATTTTTCTTAAATATTTCTTATCAAATTATAGGTGCATTTTATATATGGCAGGAAAGATGGTTATTAAGGTGTATGTTGATTGTCTTTAATATACTCATTTTCCTTGCAATGATTACATTCTTCTTTCTATGTGTCATGTCCCTTCAGGATGTAGGCGATCATGGCTCTCTACTTCCTCCTATCGCTTGTAGCTCTCAACAATTGCCCCTCTGCCACCTCCCCCAGACCACATTCTGTCATCCATTTCCTTAAGCCCACCAGGTATGTCATGCAATGCTTTCCCTTGTCTCTCTTTCCCTCTATTCGACCTGTGAGTATCAGATTCTCTAGGCCCTCCTTTTTCATTATGTGTCTCAGAAACATCAGCTGCCTCTTCCTTATGTTAAATATAAGCTTTCTCGTTTGCATTCTCTCCAATGTTGTTCACACACTTGATCCATGATATCTTTAGCATCCTTCTGCAGAACCATATCTCCATTGCATCGAGTCTCTTCTTCATCTTTGAGGAAACTGTCCAATATTCAGTGCTGTAAAGGAGGACAGATGTCATATAGCAGCTCAGTACTCTTTTTTTTTTTTTTTTTTTTTTTTGTTACCAAAGAAATCTTCCTGTCTCGCAATACTCTGCACAGCTTTTGGAATGTGTCCTTGGCCATTCCAATACGTCTTTGGATCTCAGTGTCACACTTCCCAGATATTAAAACTTCTGCACCTGCTGGATTTTAGTGTCCCTGACCTGCAAATTGCATTTTGGGCTCATCTTTTTACTGATGACTATGCATTCTGTTTTCTTGTAGTTTATGCTTAGTCCCTTCTTTATGCCAGAAATACAATGTTATGTTTATGATCTTTTATATAGAACTCAGTTTAATTCAATGTTAAAGCTTATTTTTTTGTTTCATGTGAATAAAACTCTTTATTGTAATCTTATCTCGAGCTATAAGCAGTTTCTTTGTTATTATAATGAATGCTAAAAGGTATAATTATTGATTGGTAGTTAATGCCAAAACAGCAATTACAAAACTAAAAGTAATGAATCTAAATTTGTGTGTTGAAACTAAACTTGCTGCTGTGCTTGATGTATAGATCATCTAGTGAGAAAAACACTAACAATAGCTTTTAAAATAAGCTTTCTTGTCATTATTGTTTGATTTAAAAATTGAGTCAATGTCTAAGTTAATCTCTTCACCTAAAATCTTTAGAAATGTTTTTTTGTTTTTTTAAAGTTATTTTGATTTATTTACGTGTGAACTATTGTCTTCATCAGATGTATGTTGATCCGGGTGACCCACAAGGAATTTCTAACTGAACCCTATATTTAATTTGTGGGGGTGTAATTTTTTCTTGTTCCACTGACCATTTCTAGGGATATCTTGTCTAGTTCTTATTTTTAGTACCACTCAGTTATTGCTTGCCTTGTTTCCACTGAGGCCAAGTACACACTGCCCAGCCCAGGGACTGAACTCACAATTTCTATGTTACCAAATTCACAAATCATCACTTTAATCTGGATTGACATATATCTGATGAAGGCTGTGGGTACAACAACCAAAATGTTGTAATAACAACAATAAAGATGAAGACAATAGTCTGTATGTAAATAGTGTAAATAATGATAACTCATTGTCTCAGAAATTCAGACAAAAAATACAATCTTTTTTATATATGCTGGGTCTAAAAATCACACTGAGGCATGCAACTGTAGTGTTGATTCCTATGTGTACACTGTCTGTGTTTCTGTGTGTATATATATATATAAAAACTTATCTTCACAAATTCAAGTTTCATAGATGTAATTTTATAACTATCTTGATGGGCAAATTACATAAATTGGTTTGATTGTTTAATTGAACCATCCAACCCCTGATGAGCAAAGTGCATCTGCAAAACATGAAGTCTGGAAGTTAAGTTTTAAATTTTTTATTTGTTTACTATTAATGCTTTATTTCTTAATACTGAACATTTTACTTACAAAGACAACTTGCCTTAAAAGCATTATCCTCCAGAGATACACTAGTTAATTTGATTTTATTTGTTAATGTTTGTTCAAACACAACTTTTATTTTACATTATATACATTTGAACTTTTGATCTCATCTTTGTTGTTGTTAACAAAATGTTTTGGTCATTGGGCTTTCATTAGGTATATACCAATCTGGGTGACCTACAAGCAATTCCTGACTGAATCCTTTATTTAATTTGTGGGGTTGTAGAGTTTTCTTGTTTCACTGACCATTTCTAGGGGTATCTTGTCTAGTTCTTATTTTTAGTATTGCTCAGTTAGTGCTTGCCTTGTTTCCACTGAGGCCAAGTACATACTGCCCAGCCCAGGGATTGAACTCACAATTTCTATATTACCAAATTCACAAATCATCACTTTAGTCTGGATTGACATATATCTGATGAAGGCTGTAGGGTAAAACAACCAAAATGCTGTAATAACAACAATAAAGATGAAGACAATAGTCTGTATGTAAATAGTGTAAATAATGATAACTCATTGTCTCAGAAATTCATACAGAAAATCTCATTATATATTTTTTTCTGGTTTGGAAATATTTTGTCTTCATTCAAATTGAGTGTCAAATAGCAAAGAATATATGAAGTTCAAGTTTCTCCTATTGATATATTGTTGTAATCTAGGGAAGGTTACTGAATAGAATAATCAAACGAAGGTTGGTAATGAGTGATAATACTTAGGATAAGAACAACACATATAAGATTCACCAGCAGAGCGTAGAAGTAGTAGTGAATTGCTAGAAGCGAGTCAAGTGAATTCCACAATGAATGTCCAACTGCAGGTCAACATACAGTATTTTCTACTGTATTTATGGGAATGGGGGCATACCCATTATTGTCCGTAGGTATTCTATAAGATATAGTTTCTGGACTTCAACAATATTGTTTTTTATAACCCTATCAGCACTTAAGAGATTTCAACTGGACTTCTAAATGAATTGTTAAAAAATGTGAATATGTAATATTAGCGCAATTAAATTGATATATATCAAAAACTGTTGAAAATTGAATATTGAAAGTTGATTTTAAATGAAAGTAAATTAATTTCTTTTTCAAATGATACAAAATATAGCCTTCTTGGTACTACTAGTTATGAAATATGGTTTTGGAAAGCTACAAAGCTTACAGACATATGTTGAAACACTGGTTCTTATACGATCATAAAGTTAAGCTACATCGAGCCTGGTCAGTACCTAGATGGGTAACTGCTTGAGAATACCAGGTGCTGTAAGCTTAGATGTGCCTTTGGTGTAATGGATAACAGTTTGAAATTAAAGAGCTGAGTTCCAATTCCAGTCAGGTTTGTTATATTCACTTATATGTTAATACCTACCTCTTCTCTCCCTGGCTATGAGTTAATTAGTAGGAATTGTTTTAGTAAATCATTATTATCTAAAAAAGAAAATTCTTAGAATCTAAAAATATTTTCTGGCTTTAAATAACCTGTAAAAGTTTATAAACCATAAAAATATCAATGAGTCAATAAATGGAAAGCTACAAACCTTACAAAGTTGTAGATTTTCAGTTGATCATGTAACAGGTGTTAATGCTGTGTAATAAAATATAATGCTACCCAATTATGGGCGCATTCAAGTGCTTCTGAACTGCAAGCATATAAAACTTGTAGGTGCATTTTGGCATTTTCATTCTTAGAGTTAAAAGGACATAAGTAGAATAAGCTTTTGGATTCAAATGAACTTGGTAAGATCATTGGAGAGTTTTCTGCCTCAGAGCAAAAATTAGAGATGTCAGATTTTAGTTCATGTGACCTCTGAGGATGGTATAAGTTTCTCTAAAGAATAGGAGTTAGCCTGTAAAGGTAAAGGAGGTAGAAATGTGAATCAGTAATGACAGGGATCTGGCATGATGTCACCTTATTTCTGAAGGTCATTTAGTTACCTGCATTTGACTTGAATAAGTCAAGTGATCTTGTGTCAAGTTATGTCATCTCTGCCCTAAAGCTGCAACTTGAAAATCTTGGAGAGGCTTAGATCACATGAGTATGAAATTGTTTCCTTAAATGTCTATTTGTGATCATTATCCTAATCTTTCTAGGGAAAGTGATGAACCTCTGTGTCAGAATGATAGCCAGTCACTTTATATAGTAAATAAATATAAAGCTAAATATAATTTTTGTTTTTGTTGCAATTACAAATTGAAGTGTTTTGTTTGCTCATTGATTTGTACTGTATAAATTAAATTATTATTATTAGAGCTTTTGTAATAATAAAATTATTTCAAAACAGCAAACTAAAATTATAAGACCATGTAATCACATTTTAGTCTATGATTGTCTTCAAGTTAACAATATGATTTTCTTAGCACACACAAAGAATAGAGTTATAAATGGAAATTTATTGATTGATTTGTTTTTTTATGGCTTATCAACCCTTTGTGGGTTATTTAAAGCCAAAGCATATTTTGGATTTTAAGAATAATTGTTTATTTTTTTTGTGAGTGAGTATTTCATTAACAACTTTCTTTTACAAATAACAATCATTTTTCAAAATAAAAATCTTACTATTTAACCCATAGATGGGGGAGGCGATTTCATACCTTTTCCATGGGTATTTGTGCATAAGTGAATGTAACTATCCTAGTGTAATTTGAACTCGGCTCTCTGATTTCTCATTCCAAGTTACTATACAGTACACCACCTGCATATCCAGTATGCATGTAAAAAAAAAAAAAAAATATGGTAATTGTAATGTCATTTCAGATCAAATGCAAACCCATAGATATTTCTGAATTTCTTTTCAAATTCCTGTTAATTGTTGGGGGTTAACCTTTAATTATTTCTTATTTGGGTGACAATGATATAATAATACTTTGACATAAAATTTTGGTTTTCTTGCTGAAAGACTATATTATTGTATGTGCTAACACTATTGTCTACTTTTAAAGTTCTGTTATTGGCCATAAATCATCTCCTGCTGTTCTGCTTCCATTCTTGTTATGCTCAAATAAAATGGTTTCAAATTAAACTATGTCAGTAGAATAACCTCAAATCAAAGGTTTCTGATCTAATATAACTTTCATTTTTCAATATCACTTGTCTGAGAGATTTGTATCATTTTAAGTAAACGTTTTGTATTAAAACCCATAAAATTTGTATTAAATTAAACAATTTTACTCTTAAGAATAAGTTTGCATGTTTGTCAAGTGGTTAGAATGTTAACCTTCTGACCATGAGACCTGAGTTCAAATCTCATCACTGTCAACTTATCAAGGTGGTGATCCTAGTGTGTGGCATCATTGGAAAACCACACTGTGAGTTAACTTTCAAGCCTCATGACTTACATCAGAAAAACAAAACTATTTGGGTGTTGTTGATAGTTGTACTAGCATGAAGTCACAAGTCATTGTGATTGAAAGTTTGAGTGTAATAACCTTGTGCAACTACTAATGTTCTTTCCCATAAACTGTAACTAAGGTTCGGTCAGCATCGTTGCAGTATAAACCACAGGTTGGCTGTGTGGTTATTTAAGAAACACAAATATGTCTGAGTAGATTTCTGTAATAGGGATAATCATCAATGGATGGAAAGCCATTACACTCTTAAGAATTTATATAAAGAATTTCTTGCACTTACATTTTAGAACATTTTAAAATTGATGTTAGAGGGCTCTAAATGAATATGAGAAACTGCAAGAAAGATTAAAAATATATTTTTGGACATGCACATTCAGAATATGAAGTTATGAAAAAAACAAAAAATAAATGAAAAACTACATTTTGTACTGTTCTTGTTATAGCTTAAAATTTAAATAATTAAATTAATTAAAATTTAAAATGCTTTTAAAGTAAAAACAATTATTTATTTAAGTACTGTATTTGATGGCATATAAAGCCTCTATTTTTTTTTTTTTTTCAAAAGATTATTTACTTAGGTGCAGTAATCAAGCATTACCTGTGCCTAGCCTAACTGCATAATACTGTAACATTAAATGTTAACAGGGAGGGGAGTCTTATAATACTTTAAAATATTCTAAATAAATATAGATATAGACTCCTTCAGATTAGTGCTGTTCCTGATATGTGTTTTGGTGATTATGCCTCTTTCAATTCATGACTGAATAGGCAGAAGATTTTCCCACAGTAGGTTGCTTTTTCTTTCTGCGGTAGACTGGTTACCTGTTCGGCTATTCAACCTATAGCTGGGGTGGTGAAAAGAGATGGATTCATACCTTTCACAAGGATATTTGTGTATAAGTAAATATGACAAACTAGGATATTTAAAATTAATATCAGTAAAAACAAAAATGGTTGAAAGCGGAATGAGATCAGCAAGGTCATAAATTTAGATATATCAGATGCTAAAATTTTAAATTTTAAATCTAAAATTAAACATCCCTGTATCATCAGCATTTTCTTGATGTAAAATTAAAGCAAGTTTCATTAAGACAGGTCAAAGTCAGCAGTAAATAATTCAGTGCTATTGGTGAAAATTTATTTATTTCTCTATTGGATCATGTTATTTAAGTCATAGCAATTATGTGTGAAAAATAATGTCTGCCAAAGCTTTGGTGGCACACCTCCACTCAATGGTCAAAATTTTTGATGACATCTCTGCATAGTTGCTCCTCAATCTCATCAATATGCCTTATCATCTCATCCTTCAGCTGTTGAATTGTTGTTGGCTTGTTGGCATAGACTTTACTTTTAAGATGACCCCAAAGGAAGAAATCTAAAGGTGTCAAGTTGCATGATCATGGTGGCCAATTGACTTTGCCGTTTCAACAGATGATGTGACCTGGGAACTTGTCATTGCATTTCTGTTTGAATGTCCATTTTTGTAATAGGGTTTGATAACTTTAACACATTGTTTGATTGTTAATCTTTCCATGGTTGAAATTACCAAAGAGTTAAGTTGTTAAATCTGAAAGAAAAAGTAAAAAATCATTAAACATTTAAACTTAATTCACATTTAAAATCAGTTCAAGTTATTGGAACATCCTTAGAACACCTTTATAACCAATATTTGTGGTATTTCATTCACTCCTCCATATATATATATATATATATATATATATATATAATGATTTCCATCAATGGGATGAAATTTATAACACAGGATCTCCTTTTTTTTTTTTCTATTTTGTCACAAATCCCGCTAGGATTTGTGTATACACGCACACTCATCAACTTTTTTGGCTAATTCAGTCTTATAAAATTTATTTATCTCCAGTAGAGCATTTAATTAGATAATAAATTATAGGGCAATGCTTCAAAGAAATAAAATTTTAAAAAATACAACTGCATTTTAAACAAATTCCTTTTTTTAGCCTTTGACCTCTGCGAGTGTATTATGTCTGTTTATTCCAAGGAAAAACAATTTTTTTACTGCCTTAACTATGAACTGTTAAAAAAAAAAAAAAAGATTGATTATTCAAGTAAAATGTTTCTATGTCATTAGTAAAATTTAATAATAAAATGATTGATTAGTTTTCAGGCTTTTGCAGGAAAACAATGATATTTGTAGTACAGAATAAGATATGGTTAGTGATAAACAGCTGTTATGTTTTAATGTAGGCTAAATTAGTACTTTAGATAGAAAGTAGGGAAATTTAGTTAGTGACCAAATTCAAATTATTGTTGTTGCTGCTTATGTTACTTTTATGTTGATGCCAGGCATATATATTAATTCTTCTGACACTATGTTGTCACACGATTCTGCATATATTTACATATTATTATTATTATGTCTTGACAAAAAAAGGAGAAACAAAATCGCTCTTATTTTCATTGTTGGACTGGGAAAAATTAATAATAATTTCTTGTTACTCCCTCAAGTTCAGATAAATGGTCTCATTTTAAGTTTCAGAGAATTTTAAACTTCATGGGATAGTGCCATTGTTTCTAAACATTTGAAGCATATCACTGTATTAAAATTATACATATAAGAGTCCTCTTTTCTCAGTAATGCTTACTGGTACTCTTGACCACTGACAATCCTTTTTCCTCACTAATTTTCAATGCACAATTTGCAAACTAGATTTTAACTTTTTGCAAAATCTGGTGCTTAATCATAGAATATTTTCCTTTACTGCCAAGAATATATACTTTTTGCAGAAATTAACTATGTCTTGACAGTGGTGTGATGGAGTTGCAATAAGTAAAATCTGAGTAAATCCCAAAACTTTGTCTATATATACTGGATTTAAGTGCAATTGGCATTAAAATAAAACTGATTATTATTTTATTATTTTTTCATATTTCCATAATTAACTGCATCACTATATAAGTCATTTTCAGAGTGAGAGAAAATGTTGATGTAATTGTTTGATGAATCCTGCCTATGATATCACAGATTATATAAAGAATACTTAAAACTTGATTGCAGTATAGCATCATCCCCTCTCCATAACAAATGCAGAATTGTCATCATTGGCATAAGATAGTTTTTCTATTTCCTGGAGATGTATTTACAAGTTTTCTTTAATCCACTCCTTAAAATCTGACCAAATGATCAGATATCAGAATTTTGGGTGAGAAGGGCTTCTTGGTAGGGCTGAGAACTTTACAGCACTTCTTCATATAGACAATGTACTCAGATTACAAGCAAAAGGTTAGCAAAATGTTTTGTCTGAAAATTATAATTCAATGAATTTTGTAGACTAATAGACTAATTTAGCAAGATGCAGTTAATTTTTATTACTCACAGTAATTAGAATTATTCTTTTATGTGCTGTTTCTCTTCAGAACCTGGGTGGTCATTGCTCTCCACACCTTCCTATCTTTTGTAGCAGGAATTAATGCTTGTTTCCTTACCATCCCTCCCAATCTTTGTTCTGCCATCCATTTACACAACCTTGTTAGGTAGGCTAGTTGCTGTTTCCCTCAACCTCTCTTGCCTTCAATATGGCTTGTGAGTGTCAAATTTTCTGAGCTCTCTTTCCTCATTGTGGGCACCAGAAATTTCAACTATCTCTTTTTGATCATAAGTGTTTTTTCATTTCCATGTTCCTTAAAACTTGATTCTTGCTCATATGTTCTGTTCATAGCATTTTCAGCATCATTCTGTAGAACCACATCTCTGTTGCCTGAAATATCCTTTTTATCTGTTGTCCAGCATTCACTGCCATATAGGAGGATTGATATTACATATTAGTTCAACACTCTTTTCTTTGTTTTAAATAAAATTTTCCTGTTTCTTAATACATTGTTCAGCTTTTGGAAGACATCTTTCACTATGCCAAGGTAACTTCATATTGTTTTTGTGTCCATCTTAACACTTTTAATACTTTTATGACTGACAAGACAGTACAATCTTAGTTATAAATTATCCTCTTTTTCTAATTAAAAAAAAAAAAGACAAAGATCAGTGAATGATACTTTTTAAATGATTATAACATTTGACTGAAGATGATAATTCAAAACAATTTTAACTCTCAGCCACTTGTTATGACAAATCACTTCATCCTTATGTTTAACATGATATTTTGACAATCACTTGATTTTATCTGGTCTGTGTCACCACTGATAAACTTTAATGGGACTTCAAAACTGCCAGATATATATATATATATATATATATATATATATATATATATATTAGGTTGGTGCAAAAATAATTTCGTTTTTTCACATAGTAACATGTTAGAAAATGAAATTATTTTTGCACCAACCTAATATATATATATATATATATATAATTTTTTTTTTTTTTTTTAAGAGAGATTTTGTTACAGCTGTCCTATTCAGTTACTTAATGAATTTACATTTACTAGTGGATCAATTGGTGTTGTGTTCTCATTGCCACATGTTTTTTCTTGTTACTTCCTTGGTGTTATGTTGATTTCACTAAAATTCTATGTTTAATGACATTTTCTTTATGTAAATATCTGTTAGTGAAACAAGATACTTCCTATAAGATTATAGCTACTCCTCCTCCTCTGCAAATATAACTTTTATAAAATGAATATCTCTTTATATAAGCTGAATGTATCCTTGCCATTGGAGAATTGCTCAATCATAACTTAATCTTGTCAAGTGTCTTAATTGCATTATCTGGTGTATTCCATAACTTCTGACTTGGACAATCCTGGCCTTGAATTGCCATAGAAGACTTACAGAAGAATTGATATCTCCAAACACCCTTTCACTCACAAAATATGAAAAGTAATCAATATGACTGCATTGATGGTTTCACTTCCAGTAGTTTTATTAGTATTCTTCAGTAGTTACTTTAGCAACATGTCTCTATAAATACTAAGCACTGGTAGCTTGTACACCTGTCACCAACCCATTGTTTTTGTAAAATGTTTAGTAGCATGGAAATATGCAAATCTCTGCTAATTGATGTACTATATGCAAGTCACATCACCAACTTTATCCTCGGTCTCCTCAACCCAATCCTTGAAGCTATTTTTCTTGTTATGAAAATTCTGACAATGTATTTCCAATATTAAAATATTATGATTGCACAACTTGTTTATATACCTATGTTGTATTATTATGTTGTCTGGGGCTTTTAATTCTTTGAATATTAGCTACACTTTCAGTTTGAATGTGTTCTTCAAATTTTTTTTTGTGTTTGAAACTGGGCATTAGTTGGTAGTTTGCCAAAAAAATTCTGCAAGATACCTACTAGTGGTTCTTTTCTTTTGTAGTAAGGATGTCTTAAATTGTCAATAAATCTTCCCACTTGGTCATTTGATTAAGGTTAATATGAAGGTGAATAGCAGTTTTTGATTCTATGCTCTTTACAAAACTGTCTGATATGATGATGATTCCCCATGGGAAAATGTCCATCACATATTCAGATGGTGGTGGGAAGTGACGTCAGAGAAGAGTGATGGTGGGGAAACCAGGAAGGCAGTATAGTGGTAGAAGAAAGAGACAAGATTCCACCTAAGTGCCAATAGATTCAAAATTAAGTTAGCACATTTTTTTTTCTATTATTCTTATTTTTGCGTCCCAGGGGATGGGTAGTATGAATAGGCACTTTTTGCCAGTCACCAAAAATAACAGATTTGTGCAGGTGGCATTAATGTATGGTGCCACTGCTTGGAAATTAACTAAAACCCTAGTGTCTAAGCTTGACGGAACCTACACTTAGATGCTGAAAGCTATACTTAACATCTCTTGGAGACAACATCCAACTAAATCATACCTCTATTGACCCACCCCTGATATTTCTGCAATCTTGCAGGACACTGCTGGCAAACAAAACAAGAACTTGTGAGTGATCTACTGTTCTGGACACCTAGCCATAGAGCAAAACAAGTTGGCTGCCCATCAACCACCTACATTGACCCACTATGTTATGACACAGAATGCCACCCTAATGACCTTCAGACCTTGATGCAGGACCATGATGTTTGGCATGATAGACTCGTGAATATCTGAGGTAGCTTGACTGAATAAAATAATAGAATCCCCAGAATATTAAATACTTATCTTATGCAATAGTGGTTGCTGTAATAAGTTTTGTAATAGTGAAAATCTCTGGTCACTTTGTAAAAGTGTTCACTAAAACTAAATAATATTGACTGCAACTGCAAAATCCAGATGTAAGCACTATCAGGATTTCTGGGAGATTGTGGGTGATTTGGTTATTCCTTGGAGACACGACTTAGATCATCATGGATGTAATGGGTAAAATACATAAATAGTATCTGTAAGCCCACATTTAACTTGCAATTCAGTTATAGTAGTCATAACAATTTAAGTAGCTTGGTGATTGGTTTGGTACAAAACTACAAATATGGAGCACCCAGTGAGGATTGAACTAACTCATGACTAATGAATTACAAATAAAATTTGCTTACCATCATACCATGATGAGATAACCACAGTTTCATTTTAGTAGGTCATATGCTAAAGTGGTAAGAGAGAGTGTCTGCCTGGCCAAAGTTATTAGTGAATTTGTAATTGAGGATAAAACCATATGTTAAAATCATTCTTGCGCACGGTTGCTGCTGTTTGTTGGTTTAAACTGGAATGCACATCTAGAAACTAAAGGTAGTTTGTGGTCAGCCAGGTGATTGAAATGTTGCTGATACAGCATCTCGTGGAAATTTTTTTAACAGCAAAATAAATGACAGCATCTTCTTTTCAATGTTGTTATAATTTTTCTTGGTTGGCATGAACAATGTGGTTATGTGTGTGATCACTCTTTTGAATTTATATGGAGAGATACAAGAGATCACAGCTCTAATAACATCATTTGCATCATTGGAGACAATCACTGTTTTTAGTGTTGGATCAAAATGAGTTAGTAGCAGGTTTGAGGCAAACACTGATGTTTGTTAACAATCTGGGAACCATTCCCACTTTTTTATTTTTTAAAGTAGATGCTTGAGAATGTTTTTTAAATTGTGTTGTGCAAGAATACACTTTAATGACTCATTAACAAGAAGATTGAATGGAGTATAGAAGGTGTAATGGTGGTGGCATTTTTCAATCAGTTCAATGTTGACATCCATTTCTGTTAATGATGACCCCCCAGGCATTTTATTTTCTTAAAATTTTCACTTTTATTACTTTATATTATTACCTCTTATTATTCTTGTCTTTTTTATGCCAAAACTTTGGGTTAATAAACTCTTTAATCATTTGCAAAAGCAACACAAAATCAGAGCTAATAAAGTAATAACAATGCACCTTGGGTTACAGCTAAAAATTTGTATTTCATTTCATACAGAATGTTGGTTTCAATCCTGCTTGGAATGTTTGCAAAACACTTTCCACTCCCTATTTTATAGGCAGAAGCACGCAAATACATGCTGGGATTTTTCCCTAGACAATAAAATAGGCCAGTTCTCAGTTTCATCTGACTCAGTCCCAGTTTATCTTGTCTTGAAGTCAGTATACTATGTTCACTTGTCTGAACTTGTTTTTGTGTGTCAACCCCAATTCTTAGTTTGTGAACTTTTTGCCATATTATTGTTGCTTTGCCTTGCATATTTTGTTTGTTTGCTTGATAATATTTTTTTCCTTGTTCTTTTTTTTTTTTTCTTGTTATTGCAAACTTTGTCAATTCTGTTTCTTGGACAGTTTTGTTACTTATTTTGCCTTTGATGATTGCTTCTCACTCCACACAAATGAAATCTGTAATATGCCTGTTATTTGCATCATTTCCAAATATATTAATCTCACCCAGGAAAGCTGCAGTGTTTCAATTTGTTAATAGGTTTTTGCTAGGTTGACTTTAGTAAAATAATTTTTCAGTAGATGTTAGTGATAGTAAAGTTCTTTGTAAAATAAAATGGTGTTCTTACATTAGGGATGAATGATATCAAATCAAGATGGCTCCTGAAACAATATGACTACTTTTTGACTAAGGTGATTTTATTAAAATGGCTGTTTCTTTTTGTGTGTAGAACAAAAACGCACTGCTTCATGTTGGCTGTATGTAGCCTCCTTCTTATTGAAGAATATGTCATTTCAGTACTTGACTCTGTTGGGGGTGGTAGTTGTTCTGATCCCTTTTGTTGATGTTGTTATCTCCTCTTGGGATATATTACATTCTCTGAGGTGAGCCGTGTATCACATACCAACAAAAAAATTTGATATTCAATAGTCCAGGTTATAGATCAAATTCACAGCTCCAAGGCCCAAATATGTCAACCAGTGCTTTTATCTTTACCCTCTCCAAGGACAATTGTCAAAACAATTAAGATTTTAAAAACATATTTGAAAATTTGCATCACAAATGAGTTATTTAGTTTTATTTTAAATCTAGTTTGAAATCTACTGAAAGAAGCAAGCATATAATACTTCATGTAGAGTCATTCCTGAACTTTTATTTTTTACATTATCAATGAAATATTTGTGTTTATTAACACAATTTCAAAATGGAGCATATTCAATATTTTTTCAGTTGCTCTTTGCTATGAATTCTTGTAAAGATACTATTTTTTTTTATTGGATTCAATTAATATTAGGTTGGTGCAAAAATAATGATGTAATAATGTCGTTTTTTGATGTTAAAAAATACTTAAAAAAACAACATTATTACATCATTATTTTTGCACCAACCTAATAAATCTGTGATTTTTGTTATAACTATTTTACTTTTATATATTTGGTAAAATTTGAAAAAGCTAAACCAATTTCATACATATTCTTTTTCTTACACATATAATTAATGGGCAAATAAAACAATAATGTTTATATATATATATATATATATATATATATATATATATATATATATATATATATATATATATAATCGAGAACAATTTTATGGAAAAAAAACTATGACAACGTGTAAAAAGTTTTCATGTAGTGTGTTTCATCCTTTAGAACTTCATTAAGCTAAAGTGATGTTTACATTGATGTGACTACACATCTGCACGAATGAAAGGGCGTACTGAGAATAAATTAATATTAGCATTTAGTGTGTGTGTTTATGTATGTATATATATATATATATATATATATATATATATATATATATATATATAGTAAAATGGCTGTTCTAAATAACTTTTTGAGAACTATTTGTACTTTTTTATATTGTGTCAAATAGTAGAACTAATCCTGTTTATCAGTCATAAAGTTAGCTATATGGCCACCAAATGAAACTATCTATTAATCATCTTAATTAAAAAACCTATTTTTTAACTTCTATTAGTATGGCTTATGCTAAGCTACAGGAGAACAACTTCTTGATCTCTGGTTTCCCATTGTCATGAGGTGGAACAATTAAATAAATTGCTAATTTTGCTTCTCTAGGAAAGTTGGTTCACTATGCTGTGCTACACAGTTTTTTTTTTGTTGCCAGGATCTACCTTGTACATTTATAAGTCTATTTTTTGTTTGTGCAACAAATATTACTGCCATGTCTGGTATGATGTTTCTATTGGAGATTTTTGACAAAATCTGCAGAAAAATATACAGTGTTATCAGTCTTGACATGGCATCTCAGCCTTAGTCACATTCCCACTACTGCAATGTATCTTCCCTGTGTCTTTTCTATAAATATTTTCATGATAATTGTTCTGATGAGCTTTCCTCTTTCGTACCTCAACTTCATGAATTTAAGCACAGTATTGGATTGGCAGATACATGACATAATTTCACTGTTTGAATTGCTAGTTGTAACCATAAGTTCTATGCTAATAATTTCTTTTCTTGCACTTCTCAGTTTTGGAACCCTCTTTCAGATTCTTGCTTTCCTGTCAACTTTGATCTTCAAAAATTTAAATGCACTGTCAATTGTCATCTTCTGTATCTTTGAACCATGTTCTTTTATTGTCCTCTTCTTTCTTTCACTATCAGTAATCTCATGCATCTGGCTTTTATTATTTTGTTTGGGGTGAAATGATTAAAACATATATATCTCATTGTTCCTGGCCATTAAAATCATAGTATTTCCATTCTATTCATCAGCCATTGTTAATGAAATCAGATTTTTGTACATGTCCCTCTCCCTTATTTTTAATTTTTTCTTAAACCTTTGCAAATTGACTTTATTTTTAGTTTTTTCCCATTTTTAGGGCAATTCAAATGTAAATTGAATTTGTGTACTATCTACACAAATTAACCTTTCTATGCCATAAATATTATTAGGATTATACTAAAGAGATATGGTATATTTGGTTTTGGTTGTTTCTATGAAAACCAAATAAAATTTCAAGATCTATTGCACATACATGCTGTTAATGTGAGGCATCTTCCAAACTAAATTCATCTAATTTTCCAAACCTGTTTCAAACTCATCACAGTCAAGATTAGTCTGTAAGGTCATTAAAGCATTTATCAGTCTATACTATTGAAATTTGATCATCTATCAATAAAAAAAAAATTCTAATTTAAAAGCATGCTATTGCCATGTGGAAGCTGCTATGTTTGAGCTGATTCAGTAACACATATTCCGCTATTTGTATCATTAGATTAAGGTTGGAAGCAAATACATATACATGTATGTGACTTACCAGATCTGGTTAGTCTGCTTGGAAATGGTTAAGGAGTCTTTAAAAAAACAGAATAAAATGTGAAGATTGTTTTTAATTATACTACAAAAAAGATTTCAGTTCATAATTGATAACTTCCAAATATAAATCTTAGCTTGTGCTTTTCTTGTTAAAAATTTAGAAAGATTTCTCTAACAGAAATAAATCTAGTATAACTTCAGCCTACAGTGTGGATATCATGAAGACCAATTTGTCTAGCTGTTGCTTATATTAAAATGTATAATTAAACATAAATAAAATTGAAGCAAAAGAAAACATTGTTTTTTAATGTGACATTACAGCTGTTGGATTTTCTTTTCTTTTTTTTCTTTTAACTGCCTCTTCATTCTGGCCAACCCTCTTCTCTTTGCTCAGATTTTAAAGTGACTCCTGTGATACAAAGTAGCTGGTTTTAGTAGGTTACTTAGCTCTCAACTGCCTGAAAACATCCTACCTTGCAAAGATACATTAAACACAAGCAAAAGTTCAAAGTACTAGTTTTTACCCCCTACCTGGTTGTTAAATTAGAATGCACTTCTGATTGACATTTATATTTGCTCACAGCTGTTGCGGCTTGTCTTGTCAACTAAATTATTACTCTTCCTTTAATTTATTAAAATTTTAGTTTTGAACCCAGAATAAGTATTAGTGAGTTGTATTTCTATTTTTTAAGATTGTTTCATTTACTATGATGAATCTACTTGGACTATAGGGACCCTTTTTACTGGGTCATTAGTTTTGTTTCAATTTCTACAATAAGATTTGCTTATGATTATTCAGACATTTCATTTATACTTCAAGTTATGTTTTCTTGTAAGTCACTTTTTAAATTTCTTATTCTTTCCTCCAAGTAAATGCATGTATGTGTGCACGCACATACACACTTGATCACAAATTGAAGTTTAAAATATTATTGAAGTATATGAATATTTAATATCAATTTCTTGTAATTCTAGGTTGTATTTGCACTTAATATCTGTCTTTCTCTTTTTCTCTTGAAGTGCTACTTTCAGTACTGTTATATTTTCATAAAAAAAAAAGAATAAAAAAAGGAAACTAGCTTTCTTGTCCACGTGACTTTTCACACGTTCCTTTTCCTCTTTAAAAGCTGCGTTCTTCTTCCTTTTCATTCTGAATTCTTTCCTTTGTTGATTTCTGACTGCTGTGAATTAAGTTCAGTAAAGCCTTAAGAAAAGGTTATTCTATCCTTGCTTTCTTCTCTTTACTACGTAACAATTCTATTCTAGCTTTCTTCTCTGTACTACGTAACAATTTACTGAACTTAACTCTTCATGGACAAGATTATTCGTCTGGACAAGTTTGATATATCTTCTGCAGACCCTCAGGCTAGCAAGCTCTGGAGACTATGGTACTGTAATTTTAATTATTACTTATCAACTATTGCTTCTTTAAACCCGGACAAACTCGAAGTCCTTTATTTAAACATCGGTGCTACCGTTGCTGATGTTATCGAGGGTTGTTCTGGATTTGAACATGCTGTTGAATTGCTGAAAAGTGTTTGACAAGTCTCCAAGTGTTATTCATGCTAGACATTTGTTGTCTACACGTCTGCAGCAGGAAAATGAGTCTGTAGACCAATACCTTCAGGCCTTGAATCGACTTGCTGCTGACTGTTGCTTCCACGATGTTACTGCTACTACTTACAGGGATGAATCTGTCCGTGATGCATTTATACGTGGTCTCCAGTCCACCGTAATACGTGCCAGACTGCTTGAAAATGATACACTAACTCTCAAGGAGGCTAATCAATGTGCTAGAGCCTTAGAACAGGCTCACTTTCGTGCTGAATCATACGCTTCTCAGATTGGATCAGCTGCTGCTACTACCACTAGGACTAAAAATGTGTTTACTGATTCTGCCGAGGAGGCCACTTCCACTACTATTACTAAAAAATATGCTTTCTGACTTAACTGATTCTCGTACGGAGTGTGACTCGCGGCAAGTGCTGCAATTGTGGAGGGAAACGTCACTTTAAGGATAATCGTCGCTATTGTCCTGCCCATGATAAGATATGTCGAAACTGTGGCAAACTCGGTAATTTTTCTAAAGTTTGCCGTTCTACCATGCTGGCACCTTCACGTTCTACCTCAGCTATTATAGAAGCCTGTGCTAAAGACAATGATAGTTCTCCTCCAGTTACTAAAACTTTAGAATTAAAAGGAAAGAGATTAACTGCCCTCATAGACACTGGTAGTTCTGATAACTTTATCAGTGCCCGTATTGTTAAAACAATGAAACTGTCTACTTCTAAACGGAATTTCGTAATTTCCATGGCATCATCTGCCATTTCCCTCAAACTATCTGAATATTGTACTGAGGACATTATCTTCAATGGTTATGAATATAAACAAATTGACTTTACAGTACTTCCTGATTCCTGTATGGATATTATACTCGGAGTGCCCTTCTTAAAACTACACCAGAGTATCACTATTTCTTTTGGTGGATCTCCGGATATTCTAAAAATCTGCGCTTTAACCAAGATCATTTGTGCTCCTGTTAAGTTGTTCTGAAACTTGACCGCTGATTGCAAACCTATTGCTACTAAATCCTGAAATTGCCGTGCGGAGGATGCTCGGTTCATTGAAAAAGAAATTCTACAACTGCTTGAGGATGATATAATTGAAACAAGTTACTATCCGTGGCATGCTCAAATTGTTGTAACTTCGTCATCTAATAAAAAGAAATGATTGGTAGTCGATTTCTCCCAGACTATTAATCGATTCACCTTACTTGATGCCTACCCCTTGCCTCGAATTGAAGATCTCGTAAACCAAATAGCCCAGTATCGTATCTATAGTATAATTGACTTGTCCAAAGCGTACTATCAGATTGAAATTTGCCCCGAAGATCGCCCCTATACGGCCTTTCAAGCTGGAAATCGTCTGTTCCAATTTAAACAAATACCCATGGGTGTTACTAACGGGGTTTCTGCCTTTCAGCAATTTATGAATTCTTTCATTTCTGATAACAAATTATCTGGAACCTTTTCGTATATAGATGATATAACTGTTTGCAGTAAAACCCTGGAGGAGCACAACGTCAATTTGGAATATTTCTTAAAGGCTGCCTCGACATACAACCTCGAAATAAACCGGGAAAAATCAGTTTTTTCACTTCGTTCTTTTGACGTGCTTGGATATCAAATTTGTAACAACTATCCAACCCGATCCTGAGCGTTTGAAGCCACTTTTGCAAATGCCTCCTCCTTCCGACTCAAATTCGTTAAAAAGGTGTCTTGGTATGTTTGCTTACTATGTGAAGTGGATACCTAAATATTCACACAAAATTCGTCCACTGGTCGAAAATAAACAATTCCCTATGCCTCCTATGGTTATAAATTCTTTCGAAAAACTTAAAGACATTGTCGAGTCATCTGTAAAAGTTATTGATGATGAATTGCCATTTACTATTGAAACCGATGCCTCAGAAAAGGCTATTGGAGGCACTCTTTTACAAGCTGAGTGACCTGTAGCATTCTTTTCACGGTCGCTAAACCCCTCTGAAATACGACTTCATATAGTCGAAAAAGAAGCATATGCCATAGTCGAATGCGTTCGTAAATGGGGAAACATTTTACTGTTATTACTGATCAACAAGCCGTATCTTTTATGTTTAAACCTGCTAATCGCGGAAAAATTAAAAACGATAAAATTATACGGTTGAAAATGGAACTTCTTTCCTTTTCCTACGACATAAAACACCGTCCTGGAAATGAAAACACAGTTGCGGATACCTTATCCAGAGTATGTTGTGCTGCTGCTTCTTCCTTGAAGGAACTTAAATCGATACACGATTCCTTAATACATCCTGGGGTACAGCGCTTTTGACACTTTGTAAGGTTACAGAATATGCTGTATTCACTTGATGAAGTCCGACGTGTGACTTCTGAATGTACAACCTGTGCCAAAATAAAACACCAATTCTTCGATTCTGCTAGTAATGTTCTGATCCGTTCTACTGTGCCATTTCAGCGTCTTTCCATAGACTACAAAGGGCCTATCCCGGTATCTCCGACAGGTTACCGATATATATTTACTGTTATCAGCGAATATAGTCGATTTGCCTTTCCTTGCTGCGATTGCTCTTCGCAAACTGCTATTCAGTGCCTGACAAGTATTTTCTCCATTTTCGGGATTCCCTCGTTCATTCACTCCGATCGAGGAACTTCGTTTATGTCGGGAGAATTTAAACAATTTCTAACACAACTTGGAATTGGATGCAGTAATACTACTGCTTATAACCCTAGAGGCAATAGTCAATGCGAATGTTACAATGGCATAATTTGGAATACCATATTATTGGCCCTGGAATTGAAACAGTTACCAATTAGTGCTTGGCAGGATGTTCTACATGATGTGTTAAATGCTATCTGCTCCCTGCTATGCACCACTACGAATGCAACCCCCAATGAATGAATGTTCAATTTTGAAAGGCAGCCCTCCACCGGTACTGCGTTGCCTGTTTGGCTCTGTGAGCCTGGGGAGGTATTATTAAAACGATTCGGTGGCAAAGGTAAATATGACCCTATCGTTGAGGTGGTGGAACTCCTTGAGGCCAACCCTACGCATGCCAAAATACGTCACAATGATGGCCGGGAAGGTTCGGTGGCGCTGAGACGGTTGGCACGTTTTCCACGCTCGGATGGACCTCAAAATGGACCTGAAAATACTCAACCTGACGTGGACCATGCAGATTCAACCCTTTTGCCTGATGCAGGTCCCGTTAATATTTCTTCACCTTATACAGAAAATGAATCTGTGAATAATAGCCAGAATCCTGAAAGTCAGGCTTCTCTGGCTCTTCCAGTGGTGAACTACCTCCACGCCGGTCTAGCAGGATTTGTAGACCAATCCAACGACTGGATTTATAAAACTTTTTCAATTACAATCTCTTTTGCAAGTGGGGAAGAATGTTAAATTTTCGTAAAAAAAAAAAAAAAAAGAATAAAAAAAGGAAACTAGCTTTCTTGTCCACGTGACTTTTCACACGTTCACTTTCCTCTTTAAAAGCTGCATTCTCCTTCCTTTTCATTCTGAATTCTTTCCTTTGTTGATTACTGACTGCTGTGAATTAAGTTCAGTAAAGCCTTAAGAAAAGGTTATTCTATCCTTGCTTTCTTCTCTTTACTACGTAACAATTCTATTCTAGCTTTCTTCTCTGTACTACATAAGTACATAGCATAAAAATATTCTCTTGCAGTACATTTCATCATTTATTGATATATTTTCTTGAGTAGCCTTCAAGTTGTTGGCATTTGTCACTATTTTAGTGACATTATATGTATATCTGGAGATGTCATTTTTTTGTGTTGTGTTCTCAAAATAGTGAAAATATTACAAAACAATATATATTTACTGTCATACTATTAGAATCTAATTAATAACCAACAAATTATCAAATTTAAGGTTACACATTGAACTAAGTTCTCTTGCACTGAAAAGGGCAGATATTAATCTTTTAGCTTAATGATTTTAGTTTGCTTTTTTTATTGCATAGCTGACTTTATCAATCACCATCAATTAAAGAGTATAGATGGAAACATTTTCTTGCTTTATCATTATGCAAATGTATTCTTGTAAAATATATTTAGCTATGTTGATTATCTATGTCGAGTACTATTTGATTAATACTTGACATTTGTAACTGAAGCAAAATCTTGAAGAAAGGAAATTTCAGCAAGGAATAACACATGTGCTGCTCTTGCTAAAACTGTTATTATGGATGAGATTATGACTCAACAAATTAGTTAAGTTATGCAGTGGCTTATTTGAAATTGTGAAAAGCTCTGAAAACCGAAAATCTTTTTATTTTCATGAATGTTATATACATGCCAAAACAAGATGTAACCAGTTATTATTCCGAGATGCCTTTGCAGATGTCTTAGTGCTCCCTCTATTCAGATGTGCCTCTAATGCTCACAAATATTTTGTTCTGTGTTTGGTTTATTACTTTAAGAATGTGAAAATGTTAACAAAATTTATAGATTCTTCTGTGGATAACAATCCACTTATCTACCTAATATATGTTACCTGTACTACCATTCCTAAATCAAAAGGAATTCAGAGTTTTGAAAAGTGCCTTGTCCCAAGGGCTTCAGATAAAAAAATTATCTACCTGTATAGTATATGATTCATACCAGTATATACAAGAGGATTGAATTGAATTTAATGTTCATCAAGAACTTCTCATCTAAGAGGAGTTGATCTGTGGTGATTTCAATATATACTGAATTCACTGTATAATATATAAAAGCAAGCTTTGTACTTAGTATCCCACCTGGACATCAAAAGAGCTAGGTGCCTCAGATGGTTGATCTAGACAGTGTCCTGATAGCCACCAAGTGCAGAATTGGGTCTCAAAGAGTTTTAGTGGGTTTGCTAACATAAATAGAAAGTTAACTTTGCTGAACTTAGGGTATACATACACAAAACAACCAGATGAAAGAAAGTTATATAGACATCCTACCCACAAGGGGAAAAGTGGTACTTAATTTGATGGAGCCCAGAAGTGAATAACCAATTATTTTATATATGGAAATTTTTTTGTTCACTCAAGATAGAGAGCCAGTGATTGAGATTGTTGTATAGGAGGAAGTAAGAAGTGCAGATTATGAGAATAAGTAGGATAGATAATGGTTGATTCTATATTTGGAGATATTAAGATTGTAGTGATTGGGGAAACGTTTTCTTGCAAGTCTGTTCCACAATGTAACAGTTCTTGGGAAGCTGTCTTAGTGGAACTTCCTCCTTACCAATGGAATATGAAAGGAATGAGGATAATTCAATCCTGTTTACATAGCATGATGGATTGAAGCTGTGAAGGCCTGAACTGGTAGAAGTAAGGAATGTAGCTCATCTGAACATTTGCCATGGAAATAGCAATATAGTAACAAGAAGCTAGCAACACTTCATCTGTGGGAAAGGAGTTGTAAGGGGGTGTGAAATAATTCATCATATTCCTCATCCACAAGTTCACATAAATGCTTTTGAACTCTATCAAGGCTGGAAGGTAAGGAATGGCCTGCACCAACACATATATGACAGTATTACTCCATTTTTTATCTGATCTGACTTGTGTAAAGTAAAGCCTAGCAGGAGAGGTCAGGTACTAAAGATCTGAGAATGTTCTTACGCATATTGTTAATATAAAGCAAAAAGAAAGTAGGACCGAGAGGAAAAGGCTTGGGATATGACTGTATTGAACTTATGAGCCTCAGAGGACTGGCCATTTAACGATGACCTTCAGGGACTTGATAATTGAGAAAACCCTTCCAGAGATGCCATAACTGGGGAGTTTGTGTAACATCCTTCTATGCCACCCTTTGTCAAAAGCCTTTTAAATTAAGGTGATCACTCTTGTCATGAATTTATTATCAAATGCTTTACTGATTCTATGAGGGTCAACTTCAAATTTCATAGGCAGACCAATATACTCTCATAGAATGTAACCAAATGAAATTAATTTTTCAACATAGTCTCCCTAGTGGTCCACGCACTTTTTCCATTGGTGTTGCAGTGCTTCAATCCCATTGACGAAGAAGATTTCATCCTGTTCGTCAAAAAGGTCATCAACAGCAGATATGTCATCACTGCAATACTAGCCATGTTTTTTCCTGTTGGGGAACAGATAATAGTCAGATGGGACCAAATCAAGAGAATAGTGAAGGTTATTAACCAGTTAAAAGCCACAGTCATGCATAGCTTTGAAACCAAAGACTTGTGTGCTAGAGCATCATCCTGATGGAACAAGACTCTTTTTGTCAGTTTTCTTGGGCATTTTGTCTTGATAGCTTTTTGTAACTGCCTCAGTAAGTTGGCATAGTATTCTTCATTGATGGTTTTGCTCTTTTAAAGATAATAAAATCAATGCCTTTTACATCCCCAAAAAACTGAGGTTATCATGTTGCCTGCATATGAAATGATCTTGTCCTTCTTTGGAGCAGAGGGGTGTTTCCAATGCATGGATTGTCTTTGTTTCTGGCTCAAAATGATGAACCCAACACTCATCCTGGGTTAAGAAATGTTCAAGAAAACCAGCTAGATCTGCTTCAATGTCAGATATTTCCATGGTGTGATCAGACTGCTATGCTTCTGATCAGCTGTCAGAAGATATGGCACCCACTGAGTAGAAATATATGTCATGCTAAGTTCATTGTGCAGAATATTCTCAACTCTCTCACAGGATGTGCTAATATCATTGGCTATTTGATTTATAGTCAATTGCTGGTCATCACATTTTTCAGTTATTTAAACTAAACACATTCTAATAGTTCATCTCGGACAAATATTTTCAGAATTTAGAAAACAATACTCAGCATTTGATAAAAATGCTGCTAAAATCAATTCAATTAATACATATTAATTTCCTTATTGTTTTCATACAAAGAACATACATCTGATTTATCACAGATTGGTCATGCCTGAGATTATGGCTTATATAAATCTTATGCTGGAAAATGTTGAAAAGGTTGATAATGATATTGTCTATGCTGAAGTTCAACAGCACCAATGCTGAATTTCATACAGCAAAGTGATGAGTATATTTGACAAATGTTTCAGTTGGTTGCACTTTCAATCAGAAGCTACCATTACAAAGACACCTACTTGAATGCAGCTTCAGAAGTTAGTAGAAGAAAAATGACAAAAGTTGATACATTTATTTCTGTTGAAAATAAACTGGACAAAACCTTGAAGGTTATTTGATCATATAAATGTTAAATTTCTTTCACAAATTTTAAATTCTTTTTTGATAGTTTAGATATTTTCTAAGATTTTGAATTATCTGAACATATTCTTTCAATCCCTGTCTCAAGATGTCCAGATACTTGATGAAGTACTGTATTTCTGCCAATAAAGTTTAGCAAAGGTTTCTGTTTCCCTATGTCTGTATGTATATTTCTCTCATTGTCTACACAATATCTCTGAAAATTCTCTGTATTTTAATGACGTTTCGTGAAAAAGTGGGAACAATTTATAAAATTTTGTGGTAGATCTAGGATTTAAAAAAATAATCTTAACATCATCATAATGGAAGTGTAGCATAATAAGAATAATAAACTCCTTGTGATATCCACAAAATGAGAGTATATGAAGTTAAAGGATATATATATATATATATATAATGTGAATGTTCCATTTTTAGTGGCCATGGTGTTGGCAAAGGTATAGGCTCTCTGAGTGCTTTCTAGTTAATCATAAAATTGTTTTATTCTGTGGAACTTTAATGCTTTGCAGTAGATTAATTTTTTAGAACAATGATAACTTCTTTGATTCACTATATATTTCATGGATTTGTATTTTATAACTTGCTCAGTATTTTGTGCACTTGGATGCCGAAGTCTTAATTTTTATTATTCTTTCATTGTCATGTATCAAACGTTTTAGCTAATTTCTTTTTGTATTTCCTTATATAAACTGACAGCCATTATTATAAAAATAGTCTTGCACCATTAAATTATCTAATGATAATAGAAAATATAATTCTAGAAAATCATTCTATTTGAATAGAAATTAAACAGAATGAGCATTTAGAGGGAAAACCATTTGAAGCCCTAAACAGTTTATTTTTCCACTCTTGATTAATTTCAAATAGAGAGCGAGTCCTCTTGGAGGTGTAACTCTTACTATTGTTTCATTCTATTTTTGTTTTTAAATTAAAATTTTAATCTTTTGGGCTACTGGATTAACTTTGATACCTGGAGATTTTCTAAAATGTTAAGTTATTTGTTCCATCACACCAGATTAAATGACTAACAGCAACTCAGTAACATTATTGATAGACTCTATAGTTTAATTTGTTTTCTTTGATTTTTAAGTCACTCATACATAAATAAATGACCACAGACTTGTCTTACTTTGTAAATAAACATTTTTGCTAATGAAATTTTATTGACTTTTATTAACAACTTGAGTACCCGTGCCATCAAAATTGATAGCAAGAAGGAATTTATTATAAGAAATATGCATTATACTGTAAGTAATTTTCATTTAATCCAAGTACAATTTTGTAATTTAAAGTATTTTCTTGTTAACATTAATAATTGAACAGTGTACAATTTATGAACACCTCAGGAAAGAAGCCTGTATTTTATCTTCATTGTGTGTTTGCATGTATGCATGTATAGCTTTTGTATGTGTACTTTTGTGACACACTTTGGGTGTTTTTGAGAATCAAATTTGCTGAGAAATTAAAACTTCATTCGTAGTGATAGTTGATCACACAATCCAAGACACCTCAAAGAAAAGTAACTATATGTGAAGTTTAATTCAAGCAGAAATAAAATATAAACCTTGGCCAAGTTTTGTCTGACATATAGTTATCTCATCTCTTTATCCATTTCTACCCCCCCTCTCTTTCCGTCTTTCATTCTTTCTTTCTTTGAAGTTGTGTATTTGTTTCTTTCCGTAGCTACTTTCAGTCACTCCTTTCGCTTTGATCATAATTTGCAGAGAGAGGAAAAGGAGTTTGCTTTGTAGTTTGTCAGCGTGGTAGCTTTTCACATGTAGATGTGAATGGAGTCATGACTTCTGTCTGTCTCATGTCAAAATATTGCACACTGCCTCTCAATTGTTACACACAAAAAAAAACTTATACATGACGTCACACTCTATGAAATGGACAAAGTCCGACAATTATTTTAATATATTTTATTGTTATATGTTATTTATATAGACATGAATATTTAAGTAAATGCTCTGCTTATAACAAACAGTATTAACAACCTTTACCAGCTTCTACGTCCGAGAAATTTTCATAGAAAATATGTCTTTCGACAGGAATCGAACCTGTATCTTACATGGAACCATCATATAGCCTGACATATTATAAACGGAGCATTTATTTAAATATTTGTGTCTATATAAATAATGTATAACAATAAAATATATTAAAATAATTGTTGGATATATATATATATATATATATATATATATATATATATGTGTGTGTGTGTCTGGCATATTATATTTAAGGATAATATAATATAGATATTATGATGTTCCTATTTTTCCCTGTGCCAAACCAGCCTGCTTAGTGAGTAATCTTTCAAATGGAAAATCTCTATGGGTAATGATCAAGCTTGAGTAATTCAGAGAAAAAAACTAAAAGATGTAATTTATAAACTAAGAAAACAAATATCCATCCACTAGTAATAACTGTATGGATGATATTCAGTAAAAACTGAGTTGGAGAGGATGCTGAAAAGATCTTTCCTAAATTTGATCATATAACCAAGCATTTTTTTTTCCTTGGCCAGCTTAAAAACTTTGCCTCACCCTCTTCTATATGGCTTAATGATACCATGCATTGATTTCAAGTAGTTTACTACATATTTCTACATATAATCATTTTCAGGTTACATATGAAAAATATGTTTGTTTGACTGGGAGTGATACTTAGCAGAAATATTGTAATTCTCTAGAATAATTAGTGCATGTCATTTACAAACCAATATTCTCTGCAAGTGTTGGTAACTAAAACACTATAAAATTATGAGTTCTGAGAAAGACAGTCTTTTTGTGTGAACTGTGCAAATTTAAAATACTGATGCTTAAGTAAAATAATTGTACAATTTTGATAATTTTCACAAAGACTTGGCAGATAAGACCTACTTTTCCCAAAATATTCAGTCAATCAGTTATGTGCCATGCATGACACATGCTTAGGCAATCATGTATCTTTTGGTACATGACTGATGAGGCAGATTTTTTTTCCCACAGTAGGTTGCCATTTCTTGCTGCAGTAGACCAGTTACCATCCAAGTCTATAGAACCCAACCTGCTCTGCTATTTACCCATAGCTGGGTGGAGAAGAAGAGAAGTCCTATCTTTCCCAAGGGAATTAGCATGTAAGTGAATGTAATGGATTTGACTGGAATTTGAACTCGACTCTGATTCCTCAATCCAAGCCTCTATTCATTACTCCACTGTGCCTCCCTGTGAACTGTACAAATTAAAAATACTGGTGCTTAAATAAAATAATTGTACATCTTTGATAATTTTCACAAAGACTTGGCAGATAAGACCTACCTTTTTCCAAAATATTAGAAATTCATAATTACTTGTATTAAGTTGTTTTGAACTTGGCCAAAGAGAAAATATAGATGAAGTTTCATTAACATTTGATATACCATCCAACATTTATTTTCTTAATATATTCAGCTATAATGGTCATGGATGTGTCTTATCTGTAATCAAATACAGTAATGAATATTAAGATGAAAAAGATTTGATAATTTATTTTAATAATGTACTTATGACCTTCTGTTTTTAGAACAAATATATAGCATTGTTGTTTTAATTTTACATTTTGTTGGTGAAAACTGAAGGGAAATTAATTTTAAAATAAGTTATTTTAAATAAATTCTATTTTTGCAGAGTAACTAATCTCAAATTCTAATAACTTTAGTACTAACAAAAAAACAACTAATAAATACATTATTTTGCTATTATTTGAAAATTGTTAACAAAACTGGTTTTACAAAATAACCTTTTTATTTCTGATGCATTTTCTATCAGACAAAATCATTTAAAATTTAAATCATTATTTTAGATTCTAACTTAAATATAAAGAAAATATTAATCTTTTAACATTTTCTGAAAATATTTATTTTCTTTTTTTCATATTTTTGGAGCCTGTACAAGTGGATACTTCAATTGCTGTTTGTGACATGATGTTTATTTACTCATTAAATATTTAAGGTTGTCTATTATATATTTTTATTGAGAAGTTAAAGACTTTGTAAAGTGTTCTCAGATAATGTAAAAATCCCTAGCAAACAAAAAGAGAAGTGATTTACTTAAAATTGTTCATTTAAGAGAATTGTTGGTTTGGATTATAATATACTACTAAAAATGACTGTTTGATAGCATATAAAAAACATTTTATTTTTTTACAAAGAATAACTTCTGACTTTCATATGCAAAGTTGTAGTTAAAATACCAATAGATATACTAACATTTTTTTCTTAATATTCCCTACTGAAACATATTATTCAATTTGTGAAGGTAACAAAGTACAGAGTAATTAATATTGGAACTAATAAAATAATTGTCACTCTTAACACCTGATATGAAATTGTAAGACGGTAGTTGGAAAAAAAAACAAACCTTCTGATTGAATCCTTCTCAGTTAGAGATTCTTCTTTTTATGATTATGTTCTGATACTTTGTAGATTATTATCTTTGGCACCATAGAAACATGAATTACATTCAGCAAGTGACACCATTATTTGAGCTGTTACTCTTAAAACTGATCCCGATAAGTTAAATAGACATTGTATCATCATTCCAATTCAATACATCTTTCTTTTACTTACTTGTCTGACAGGGAGTGATGCTTTTCTTAGCAATGATATTGCAATTCTCTAGATTAATTAGTATATGTTACTTTAAAAAAAAAAACAACTCATTTTTTGCCCCTGCAAAAATTGGAAAATGTCATGTTTTGATGAGTAAAAAGTGGAGGAAGCTGACTGTAGTCAGGATCACAGTCATCGTGAACTCTATGATCAGTTCCTTAGCTGCAATAATATGTGCTTTGCCAGGGAAACACATGATTTTCAATTCAAAGTTTTCCTTCTCCTAGACTAGCTGCCAACCAAAGCTGAAGAGCCAAATCTCTTCTACTATTTAACCCAGAACTTTGGGGAGAAGAGGTGGATTCATACCTTTCCCAAGAGTATTTACATGTAAATGAATGTAATGAACGCAGTTGGAATTTGAACTTGGCTCTCCACTCTCTCATTCTGAGCTGCTACCTATTATATCTATGATGAGTTGAAATTGTATAAAAATGACAGATTAGCCAATAATAAGTTCTTAGTCTTCACCATGGATGATTTAAAATATAATCAATTTGAAATGTGGACAAATTTTATATGATTTTTACTACTGATAAGTTCATTGAAAACAATGTCTTGTCAAAGTTGATTAGGAAGTGCTGTATAAAAGACAAATGTTTGAATAAACTATGCAACTGTCTGACATCATTTGACAACTTTTTTTTTTTTTTTTTAAATGAAGAAAATGTTTATCAGTCTCAGTTGACTTCAAATGAAAATAAATTATCAAATAATTGTTAGGTGTTTGATAAAGTTTTGCAAATTGATTGTTATCTATGAAAGATAATGACTTCTGGAGCAAGTGCCATCTTCAGTAGGAATGTTTCCAACACCAAAACTTTGACTTAATAATCACTTTTACATATGCTCCTGATTACCAAATTTATGTTCTCATGATGCGTAATTATTTAACTAGTTTACAGGTATTACTCTTAATCAAGGATGCCTATCATTGACTTGTTACTTGAACTAGTCATCTACAAGTTTTATTTTTGTAAAGCCTTGATACAGAATATTATAAACCAGATAGTTCTTGTGGACTGCTAAAAGCATTACATAGGAAAATGTAAATCTTGCTGTTGTTGGAAAGTTAACTTGGCAGAGTACAGAAAACATATCCTGATCAAATTTAGATCACAATGTCTCTATATTCATACTGTAATATCTAACTTCCTTATGTAATATATCCTTCAGTGTCAATTTTGTTATCAACAATTCATCTATATAATAAATTTGAATATCAGTGTGTCACTATGTCACACTTTTTCAACTTAAAGGGACACAATTCTCTAACTTTCAATAGCTCATGTTCAAATGAAAAAATACGTCTCTCAAATTACAGTGTTTCAAAATAAAAATATCCATGTTTTCAACTTTACTCATATAGGCCAACGTATCATATCATTTTGGAATCAGGCCAACTAGGTGAGCAAATTAAAAACATTCTGGGATGGACCTGGACCTGCAATCCTGAAATTTGGGATTTCCAAGTTTTCATCATTGTGATTGTTTTTGTCATTTTTTGCAACAAATTTTTTTTGTATGATAAAAATTTTTATAACTTGGAAATAAATTTGGGAATAATTGAAATTAATTGCAAAATCCAAAGTCACCCATGAAATAGAAATAATTGTTTCTATGGAAAGTAAGGACCTGCGTTCATCAAATTGTCTTTAAATTGAACTTTGAAAAGGTAAGCTTAAATATTAATGCAATACTTAAATGCAGCAATCAGTTTTGAGTTCTTTTAGTTTTATTGTCGCTTATCCCTATCTATTGTGAAGAAGGACCAATCAAGAGCTCTCTGGATGAGCTAGCTTAAATGGTGCCTGTAGGGTGGCTTTTAAACTAGTTTTACATATAAGGCATAGTTGGGAGGAAAAATGGAAGCATTACCAACAATACAGAGAAGAATCCAAATTCTTACAATCCAAAATACGTTAAAGCTTTAAATAACCTACAAAGGGTTGATAAACCATAAAAAAAAAAAAAAAAAAATTACTCAATTACTCACCATCAAATTTTCAGTTCTTTTGGAGAGATGGCTGAGTACATGTATGGAGGAGACAGCAAGAGGTTATTGATCCAGCTTATTGAGTGAAAGCTGGTGATGACTTTCTAATGGTGTATTATGTTGGAGTTCTCAAGGACAGGCTAGATATACACAGACCATTTGACTCCCCTTCCCTGTATTTATGTTCACCATATTTCTTGATGATAATGGTATATTCTATCAAAATAATGATACCTCATTTTGCTTGGCCTATAAGAAGTTGGTTCCAAGAATATTTGGCTAACTTCCAGGATTCCATTGGTCCAAGCGCTTACTAGATTTAGATCTCATTGAGCATGTATAAGCTATGTTAAAAACGTTACTGATTTCCCTGTAGCCACACTTGACAAACACAACTTGGTCAGGGAAAGTTCTGGAAAATACCTGGATATATCCATGCAATAATTCCCAAAAATTGTAGACTCAACACATTGGTTAAGAGAAGAGCTACATATTATTAAGTAGCTGATCTAATTTTTTTGGCATTTATAATTTTGGTTTTGTACTCTTTTATACTAAGTATAGCTGCCACTGTGATTGAATTGTTTCCTTCAATTCTTCCAACTCCAACCACCAATCATGAGGCTTATTTGGTATGGCACACTTGACACTTTTTTTTTTTTTTTTTTGAATCAGTTCACCCCATGCAAGGTGATAATACCACTGGGTGGCTACTGGGAGTGAAAATGAAAAGACTTTAGAAGGAACCAGGAACCCAGTCCTCAACAGGGAAAAATGGATAAATATATACTCCTGTTCAAAAAACTATGGAGAAATGTGAACCAGATCATAGGTGAATGTATCTACTACTATTGAGGAAAAATAAATAGTAAATAAAATTTCAGGGTTTAGATCGAGATGTTAGAAGTATAGATTTAAAGTAGACTTCAGATGGAACCAGAAACCCAATCCTAAACAAGAAACAAGGGCTCAACATCTACTCCTGTTCAAAAGACTTATTATTTTTCAAGTAATTGTCTCTGCAGAATTATTATTTTGTTCCCATAATCAAAAATTCTCTGTTTATTTAAAAACTGAAGAATTCCCACCAGCATGACTACTCTAGACAGCATTTGTATTTAGTAGCAAACAGATTGCATAAGCATTTAGTTTTAAACTCACTTCACCCAGAAAGATCATTGTCATGTCATCTTGCAGTTTGTATTTTTTAATCAAATTTGACATTGGTGTTTATTTATTTAGGCACGACTATTTCACTAACATTTTTATTTGGTAGAATACAGTAAAATTGACAATAATGATGATTTTAATTTTTGTAAAAATTTAAATATGATTTTATTTGTTGAAAAAGTATTTTTAATTAAAAAAAAAAAAAATGGTTTTCAAGCAAAAATACATGATTCTTTATGCTCTGCTACTGCTCTGTAGAAATCGGTTTAATTTTCTTTAATGTTTCTTTTGTCTCATTTTTGGAAATAAAGCTGTCTACAGTAACAAGATCTTGATTCAGTCATCAGCAGATATTCATAGCACATATGAATTCTATTGTAAAGCATATTTGAAACAGCAAAATCTAACACTTTCAGAAAACAGCAAAATACTGGATTTGCTATTTCTTTCTTCCAGGATTTTTTGCTGTTTATACACAAAAAAGTAAGTGTATTGATAATGATAGTAGAATTAATAGCATCAGTATTTACAATATATTACCATTAAACATCACTTTTAATGTGCATGTACATTAAATGTCATGGGCACATGGCTGAGTGGTTAGAACATTCATATTCTGACCATGAAACTTTGGTTTGAATCTCACCATGGTCATTTTGTCAGGAAGGTGGCTTCCTCAAGTTATCAGACTAGAGGGGTCGATTCCAGCATGCAGCACCTTTAGAAAGTGTGTGAAAACCATACCATGGGTTGACCCAAGCCTTGTGAGTAAAATTAGGTAGATGGAACCCTTGGAGGCCATCAATAGCTGTGGTAGCACAAAGTCACAAGTCATCATGGCCAAGGGCTTGAGCATGCTGGCCTTGTTCAAATTGTTGATCATATTAGATAACACGCTCCAGAAACTGTAACTAAGGTCTGCTCATCATAGTTGTAGTATAAACCACAGGTGGGCTCTGTGAGTGTTGAATGCACTTGAGCAAGCATCTGCAATAGGGATTGGCTAGCCACCCTAATAGATGGGTATCCTCAAATATGAGTGGCCAGCCATACATTAAATATCAAAAATAACTTCTGCCAGTTGATTTTTGTTTTGTAAAGTTATTCAACAGAAGACCAATTGGAATAATCTTCAGTGCTTATATTCATTACATTAAATTTTTGTCATAAACATGTCTACACATTTGATAAGTGCCATTAATATATTCAACATTATTCAGATTATCAAATTTCTTTGTATATTTGCTGTTGTTTATACAGTGTTTCAGCTAGTGTGTCTTCTGTCCTCTTCAGGAAAAGGAAACCTCTAACTCTAGAAATCAACAAGTAGGATAATTCTGTACATGTCAGACTTGTCTGTTTTCACAATGTCATGTACATAGTGTTTGTGAGATTTCAAGCTCTAGGTGGAGTTACAGCACCCCAACATCTACCTTTTACAGCAAAGAAGATCACATCATATTGAAATCTACAGTTGACAGGCCTATATATACTGGTACCTTGAGCTTACTTGCTCCTTAGTCATACTGTCTACTAATTATCTAGGCTTTAACCAGAGAGAACAATATGTAACCTACTCCTTCCAGATATAGTTTTTTTTTTTTTTTTTCTTTTTTTTTTAATCATTTCACCTCAACCAAAGCAGTAATGCCATTAGTATGCAGGGTGTTACAGAGAGTGAAGGAGAGAGAAAAGACTGAGTATAGAGGGATCCGAGAAAAGGAAAAAAGCTGAGTGAGGTTCAAGAAGAATTGAAGATTGTAGTTACTCGGGAAGCAAGGAAATGGAGAAAAGGAACTATTGGAGTAGAAGTGGTGGTTACATTTACCTAATTCAACAGTAAAAGGGTGTGACCTAGAGGCCAATCTAGTATTACGCTTAAGTACACATAGTCCATTCACCAGGGTAAAAAGCTTGTCAGAGCAGTAGCCATGAAAATAGTTGTAGAGAAGATAGAGGGAAGTCACATCATGTTGGTGAGGAAGTGACTGAAGTTGAGATACCAAGTCAGGATTGATTACATTGCAGATCCTTCTTTGGATTTTGTCAAGAAACTTGAGATGAGTAGCAGGAGCACCTGACCAGATATAACAACAGTATTCAATGTATGGTTGACTGGTAGATCTGTAAATGTGTAAGATGGACTCTTCTGGTACAACACAGTGACCTAACTTGCAGTAGATTGATTCAATGTAAGCATTCCACTTCAAGTTAGTTGAGAACGTGAGACCAAGAAGGCATAATGTGTTGCTCTCCATAAGTCTAACATCAGCCATATTGATGGTGGGCAGGAAAGTTTCTCTATGGTAGTTAAATGAGATCAGTGTTGTTTTTTTTTGTTTTTTTTTTGTTTTTTTTTGGAGGCATTAAAATTTATGAGCCATTTCCTGTTCCAGTTAACCACTGATTGGAGGTAATTTTTAAGAGCAACGACCTGGTTGGCACTATCAACTCGGACAGATTTGCTATTGAGACAGGAGAAAATCATAGTGTCATCAGCATAAATGCCTACTTAGGAACTGATGACATCAGGGAGATCATTGATGAAGATCAGAAACAGAGTAGTTTGCCATACCAGTCTTTTTCACCTCACCTCTGTTCAGGCCTGACTTGTATTCTGTGAGTCTGACTTTAAGATGATGACTAGTTTCACCTTTTATATATCTAACCACATATGCAAGGTATGTTATAAATAACATTTTTCCATCAGAACTTTTTCATAAGTGTAGTTTATGTGCTGAAGAGTAAAGCTTTAAATCATGTGGTTTCCTGTCAACATTGTTCTCAGCAGGAACAGAATAAATTTTTGTCTTATTGTCTCTGTCCATGTCAACTATGTTGTCCTTTATACCTTTCACACTCTGTTGAAATTCTTCCATTAGGCTGACTATGCATCTAAATGAATGCTAACAATCATCTTCTCCTACACCATTTCAGTTTCTCAACACATCTCGATTCTTGGAAAGTTTTTTTTTTTTTTTTCCCCGCTTGCAAGAAGGAACCAACTCTAGTGATGATTGAAAGAATTGATCTACAATTAAATTCTACTCTAACCTTGTTATATTTATAAATTTTTGATATTTGTTCTGTCATCTCTCTTACATAAGGAATTTTTTCTGTAGCTACATTTCTTAGATGTCTTTAAAGAACATTTAATTTTGAAGAGATCCATTTATTTCATTTAATGGTGTATATTGACTGAATGTTTCCTTATAATCTCATCATTATCATTCCAACATTTCAGCCTCTTGACTCTCTGGCTTTTCTTAGATATCTTTAATCAACATTTAATTTTGAAGAGATCTCTTTATTTTAATCAGTGGCCTGTATTATTATCATTATTGTTTTTTTTTTCTCTCTCTCAGGTACAGTATTCCTTTGAAGGATTTCTCAACTTGTCACTATCAATATTTTTTAATTCACTACTGGCACTCTGTTTCCCTACTATGCTAGTGTACTCTTACATTGCTTAGCTCAGAGATTGAACTCAGAATTTTCTTGTTGTATATGAGCTGTCTAAAAAATTCAAAGATTGACAATATTAATTATTTCAAAAATGATATGAACAAATATTCATATACATTAGAATAAACTTCAATGAAATTAATGTAAAAAATAAAATAATTCCCATTTAAAGAGTTGACACTGAATATGAAATAGAACTTCTTTTAAAATTATTTCCTTAACTGTAGAAATGAAACCATTTGTAAGATTATTTTTCTGCCAGTGTATTAATATTACTGCATTTTTAGGCTCTCAGCTCAGGGTTTTGGGAATAATGAATTTGTGGCAAAGCAAATTAAGTGTGTTGAAAAGCAGATTTATAATATTTATATTTTGTTTATTTTTATTAATGTCTACTTTCTTGTCCTTTCTTTATTGAATCTGGTATCCAACTGTCAGTTTTCTGAGGATAACCTAACCAGCTGTTTCTTCATGGCTGGCTTTCATAGTTGCCAGCCGCTGTCACCAGGTGGCAAATTAAACACAGTGTTACCCAGCATCTGAATGTGTCCTGGCAGTAGGAATGGATATCAACATGTTATTTTATTAGAATGCTAAGTTCTTAGCACACTCCTACTAGAATCTATTCTTTCTTCCTTCTCTCTTCTTATTAAATGCATCATGTGTAATGGCTTAGAGCACATAAAATTCTTGACCATTAGTTGGAAAATAAGAGAATTATTCAAAACCTTCTTGTCAAATAAACTTTTGATCATTTCCATTCAATTCATGTATCATTTTTTAAGAGAGCTGTAATGAATGTTATAATAAATCAGGATTGCAGCTTTTATATTCATTTATCGTCCCACACTATTTAGTTTGTGTGGGGAGAAAATATGAATGTCAATGTAAATATTCTTCTGTTTCTGTTCATGCATTAGTCTCTCAAGAATGGTTAAGTGATTGCATAAACATTAAGCACAAAAGTGAAAACAATTTCAGCTGTTGCAGTGTATGCTCCCAGGGATAGTTTTCTGCATTCAGCTCTTTGTTACTCCACTTCATCTGCAATATCATAAAATGAGTTTATTGCTTGTTATTGCAGTTTTAGGGCATTTCTCGCAACCTTTCTACATATATGATAATTTTTGTAAGATGAATACAAAAAAAATGTCTCACTAGATGCTATTGTTTTTCTCTTTTTATTGATGTTTTTTAATTTAAGCATTCAGTTATTTAAAAACACACACACACACACACACACACATATATTAGTGCACAGTGCTGGTGATAATAAAAACACTATAATAAAAAAAATTTGACATCACTCAGTTTTCAATCTGCACTCGATGATTGCCTCATATATGAAATTCAATATTGTAACAGATATGCACACACACGCACATATCTATATATATATATATATATATATATATATATATATGAAGAAATATAGTCTTAAGGTGTGGTATATTTATGGGATAAAGTGCTCAATATCAGAGATGGTGTATGTAAATATAAAAGTGAACATTGAAGTCAACACTTAGAGGTGACAGGTTGTTTCATGCTAGATGCAATTGGCAGTCTGACGATTATGCCTAGCATGAAACAGCCTGTCGCCTCTAAGTGTTGACTTCAATGTTCACTTATCTATCTATATATATATATATATATATATATATAGACCTTTAAAAAAGTATTTTGTATTTATTAATAACATTTTGTCTGTTTTTCATTATATATTTTCTATTGTGAAACCTAGAAATGTTGATTTTCTAAGGCAAGTAAGCTCTTGGACGATTACTGCAGATCTATCTTTCTCTTCTATCTTGTACTTGTGGTAGACTAAAGTAAATTTAGGAAATACCTTCTGAACAAGATAATGAAAATTAAAAGCTAAAATTATTCTGACACCAGGAAAAAAAGAAAATGTTTAAAAATTTTCATGCATAATTTACTACAATATAAAAGTTTTAAATATATTGTAATTTAATAGATTTTTTTTTTTACTTTTTTAAGCAACAGAATTTTTCAAAGCAGGTATATGGTGTATGATAAAAGGAAAATATATAAAACAGCATTACATAATCAGTTAATTTGATTGAGAAAATATATTTAGTTGCCAGCATAGTACCAAAAAAATTGTAGTTATTTAAGTATGGATAAATTATACAAATATATATTTTAGCAGAAAGGTATTTAGTTCAATAATTCCTTGAGCATGACATTATTTGTAAAGAAAATGTTCATAATCTTCCCTCCTTATTTTTAAGCTAGTCAAATTGTTTGTTCTCTTCAGCGCTAAATACAGTTGTTGATCATGGTTAAATACTGGCTGTATGAGGAATAAACCTACTTCATTAAAAGCTTTGGCTTGAAAATTGTTTATCATTGCTAATTCAATATACAGGGTACGATGGGTAAATTGTTGCCACTTTATATTTTTAATTTTGTGTATGCATGGTGTTTGTTTTTGATTTTGTTGACTGTACAGTATAGTAGGGTCACTTGGGCACCATATGTGAGAAGAAGAGCATCATGTTGAAATTTTGAAATGGCATGCATTACTGCTTGGCATTTGCACCAGAAGCTCTAATGCAAACATTTCAGAGTGTTTGGGTGTCAATTTGAGGACAGTGCAAAAGATTTGGAAAGAGTTGGATGAGTCTAATGGTGATTATGAAAGCACAGCAACTCAGAAAGCACACTCTGATCTTTTCTGATAAGAAAAGAACGCCCAAATTTGTTGGTGATGGCCTCAGACTTCACGCAGAAGCCTACAAGTGTCTTGAGGAAGTAGTACTGCCCTGGGTCAAGAGGGTGGATGATGGAAGACCCTATATCTGGGGACAGTACTCTCCACCATGCTACACAAGTAGGAGAACCCAGTCACGGCTGTCAGACAATTTCTATGAACATATCACCCTTTACATCTGGCCACCTAACTCCCCAGACTGCAAAACTCCTTGATTATTATGTGTGGGGTGCAGTTGAGTGAGAGACCAACAAAACTCCTCGTAACACCAAAGATGAACAGAAGGCAAGGATTATGACCGCATTCACCAACTTAAACAAGGAAACTATCCAAAAGAGTTGCAAGAGATTCTGAAGTCATCTGGAGGTCATGGTTGAAGCCACCAGCAATTTTATTGAATAAATTTACTGTTTAGTATTTCAGGATATTTTTTGCCTAAATTTTGTAAATATATCTGTTAAAATTGGATGTCGAAGTTATTTTCATTTTTACGTAATTTAGGTGACAATTTGTGCATCGCACCCTGTACATTGTTACTTTTTTCATTAGAAACTTTGACTAAGATCAATTATTAGTTAGAAAATAACTGAAATTGTTTGTTTTAAATGAGTTAATGTGTCAGTATTATTGAAAGACAAAGAACAAAAAGTAATATAAGTGATTAATTCAAACATAAAAAATCCTTAATTTTGTATTTATAGTATGAAGAAGTTGAGACATTTTGAACATTAGTATTCAAAAAAGAAAAAATGTTGAAATATTCTAAATTGACTTGACATACATTTGATTCAATGGTGGGTTTATTGTATGTCATTTTTTTTTTTTTTAACAATGGGGTCAGCATTTATCACATGGGTTTGTGGGTAAGGGTCATGTTGGTTTAAAGGATTCATACCTCCTTTTTCTCTTTTGATAGTAATTTTCAACATGTCTCTGCTTCTTCATGCTATATCTCAGTTTTGTACCACTAAGAAATTGTTTAATTTTGTATTTTCAATTTAATTTTCCCTTAGATTTAACTGCAAAACTGTGGCCTAATGGATATATATATATATATATATATATAATATAATTTGTCTGCAGATTAGCTCTTTGAATAAGAGTAGGATTTACTTAATTTTGCATATATGATTGGCCTGGCATGATCACTGACCAAAAGAACAATGTGGTATTTGGTTTTATATAATACTAGCTTAAAATATAAAACCAAATGGTCCTCTGGTCCAGCTTAGAAAACAGTAATGATAATTTTGAAGAAATAACTTTGAATTCCTCAATTCACTCTATGGAACATCAAAAGCATACTTTAACTCTGATTTGGGCTGTAAGTCCAATTCAAGCCAAAAGACTGATTTAGACTGAAACTCCGATTTGGGCTGAAATTCCAGTTCAGGCCAAAACTTGAGTTCTTCAAATCACAGATCCTGCAGCAGATCAAAACCTCATGTCATGAAACCTCTCACTTTAACTCTGATTCCATGACATTTGAAGAAATAAAATTGATTTCCTCAGTTCACAATGTTTTGGTGATATTTTAAACTGAATCTAAAGCAAAAGTTTTTTAAATTCATAAAGATTTTGTGTTACTTTAAACACAATATAAATGAAAAACTTTTTTAAAATCACTAATTTTTTTTCAGTTATTTTAAAATTTGAATTTTTAACTCTTCCCTCCTAAACTGGACACAAATCCCAATGCTGGATGTTCAAGCACTAGATGAAAGGTAGATTTTCAATCTCGAGATCATCCTCATTCCAAAAAGGTATATGTAGAGCAAGTATAACCTGAGTTAGAGGCATTTCAGACACACACAGGCATACATACAGAATTTGCCATTTATTTATTTAGAAGATTAAAGTTTTGCTTTTTTGTTACTGGATAGATATAAACTGAGAATTTTACAAGGAATACAACAGTGTTACATTCTTTTATAGAAAGTTTTAGAATTTAAAAAAAATATCAGATGTAGTTTATTAAAAAAATATTTTTATTTCATAATATACAGTACTCTAGGTCAATATATATAGAATTCTGATTTTATTTGGTCGAATTGTAAGTAATTTCCATTTTTGAGAACCAATTGTATCATCTTAACTACTAATCATACTGAGTAGTTAAGAACAAATTTGAAGCTCACCAAAATAGAGCAATGTTCAGTGCAAAAAAGGATTGACAAGGATAAATCTCCATCACAACAACCCCAAAAGGCTGAGCTCCTTCAAGCAAAGGTGAGGTTGTGCATGTAGTGGGATCTTTGGGGTATTATGATTAAAATGATTTATAGTTCTTAAAGTGCAATGAAATACAAAATGTACACTTATACATCCAGTAGTTGCAACATTTTCATTAAAGTTTGGTCAAAAGGTGCCCTGCTCTCATCAATAGGAAAAATGTCCTCGTCCATGACAACACAAGGTGGCATGCATCAAGTATAACGCAGGAAAATAATTTTGGAATGTGGTCAGTTTGTTCAATCTCACCTGCCATAGTTTCTTGACCTTGCACCAGCCAATTATCACCTTTTTTTGATTGCTGCAAAACCTCTTCTAATGAAAACCTGATTCATGAATTTGTTGAAAATATTTTCTCATCAAAACCTATGTAATTTTACTTGAAAAGTATCAAAAAGCCATCTGTTAAATGCAAATTGCAAATAATGGTTAATATAGAACTGAATGAAGCATAATTGTACTTTATCTTTTGAAGAATAAAATTGATAAACAAAAACAGAAATTATTTGATGAAAAATAAAATTTATAAAGAAATACTTTGGAAAATAAAATTGCAGCACTCTAAATGTATATTTCAATTTACTCAAGCTTCAATGTATAGGTAATATAGCTGGATTACATTAAATGATCAAATATACAAATCAATATGTATAGAGGTGCTACAGTTGGAATGGTAAATAAATTAGCTGATTACTAATTAATCAATTGATCAATTCTTTTTATACATTGCAAAGGCAGATACAGATCTATTCTGAAAGGCAGAATTAGCTGAATGAGGGAAAAGTTTGGCAATTGTGTCTGAGAGAAATTGTTAAACATCTTGCAGAGTATGTTGAATAGCACAGGCATCATGTAGGCAGACATTATTCTGCTGAAACAACACAATGCTTCCTGTTGCAGGAAAGTCAGGAAAAGTTAAACAATGTTTGTTTTTTTATACACATACTATTGTTAAACATTCCTTTCACAGGCACCAAAGTCAAACAGATAGATGTTGATGTGCCACTAAGCAAAAAGTCAACCAAAGGAGTTGTAAGTTATGGTGCCATATGCACTGGGATTGATTATCATGGACACACACAAATGACCATCACATGTATGAAAAGAAAAGATGCATTCATCAATGAACATTACACTACCATTTGATCATCTTGGTAACCTTCATACAACACCACTGGTGACGTGCACAATAGTTTTGTAGTATAAATAAAAATCTGAATAGAAGTATACATGCCCATAGCCCAACTGCAAGTAAACAAGTAGTGTTGACACTCCTGGTGCCATGTTTGCTTTGATCTATGCTGTGCACACAATGCAGTCTTCCACTGCTACCTTTAAAATGCATTGATTTTGATGATTGTCTGCAGTGTATGGTTGTCTAGAACTTTGTCTATGAATGTAGGAATGTTTATTTGACTTCTCTTGCCAAAGCATGACAGACATGTCATGTTCAATATGCACATCAATTTTCTGAAATGATCATCCAGTTTGTCCACTTTTCGCAATCCAATCCTTTTCAAATTGCACTAATTTAATAAAAGGGGCATGTGTGCATTTCTCTGGCATCACAGCTGCTTGCACTGCACTTTTTCACTACAATGAACCTTATCGCAACATACATCATCATCTAAAATCCAAGCTCATTGATATGAGTGTTACTATAGCACAAGATTTATCAGTATGTCTATCATCCTCTAGTATGCATATATTGCACCCGGGTTTAAATAAGCATTTTCCTTTAAGGTACTGCAATTTAATTTTCTATCAGTATAATTGCATTAGTAATGAAATAAGATAAAATTATTAATTAATCCATATCACTTTCAGAATACAACTGTAACAGAGAATTAAGTCAGCTCAATAAAAGACTCCGAGTTGGTTATATGTGGTGCTGTAAGCACCAGAAGTTGCATCCCTTTCTACAAGGGGCTGTTGAGAGAAGACCTAGGTGGCACTGCCTGTTTGCATGTGAACGATACTGGGCAGGTATTAGCCAATAGTCAGCATGGGTCTGGGACTGGGTGAGCTATATAACACCAGTGTATTTCTCAGTCGAGAAAGGTTATCTTGACGTTTAGACATGTGAATATCAGATAAACACAACAACTTAATGAGCTAACTAAAAATATTTAAAATTAATGATAACTAATAAGTTGGTTGGTTGTTTTAGCAGCTTACCAATTTCTATGGATTATTTAATGCTGAAATCTAATATTTTGTATCCAATTTTATTTTATTTTTGGACATAATAATGGTTTAGTGATATAAGTCTTACTAATTAACCCATAGTTGGGTGGAGAAGAGATGGATTCATACCTTTCCCAAGGTTATTTACACGTAAGTAAACCTAATGAACCCAACTGGAATTGGAACTCTTTCATTAATAATTCTGAGCCATTTCCAAGCTGAAAGCACCCAGTATTCACAAGTCAGCAAAACACATTGTTAAAAAAGCTCTTCCACTTCATTCCATTATCTCCATTTTTGTTTTGGATACTATTCTACATCCTACTGACACACACACACACACATATGTATATAAATATTTATATATAACACTCAACAAAGGACAGTTCTAGTCTATACTCAAGTTTCACAGTCTCACAATCTAGTTGCCTGAAGATTGCAAGAGAATGAAATTTGAGTAGTGACTTAAGCTGTCTTTCCTTGAAGTTGTGATGTGTTTTTTTTTTTTTTTTTTTTTTTTTTTTTGTTCTGTCTAGATAGGCATTGAGCACTTCATTTTACGGCATAGATAAGTTTGGTCCTTTTTTTCTTTTTATTAGGTTGTCAGGCAAGTTCTCTGTTGGTCATACCAACATTATTAAGATTTTTAAAGATATATATATATATACACACGCACACACACAATATTTTATGTATATATGTATAAACCATTTTATAAATATATATATATATATATATATATATATATATATTCAATGTTGGTTGGCTTAATGATATCATAAATATGTTTTAAGAAAAAATATTTGTACTGTGTGCACTTTTTGCTTATCCACAATTATAGCTTGAAATTGACATTTTACTTTTTATAGTTTGACAGTTTATAAATTTAAATTTTAAAAACTACCTTTGTGTTAACTATTTGTCTCTATCCTTATGTTGGCCATATGATGCTTATATTTTTATCATCATTTTCACATATTTTTTGTTTGTTTTAAACACTTGTGTTGACATTAAAAAATAAGTGTGCCTTCTCTTAATAATCATATTTCTGCACACTTTAGTCCTGTGTGAGGGCAGAAGGGGGCTTAGATATTTGTTTCCATACCCCTCTTTCAATATACCACGTGGCACTCTGACTTTTCCGGCCTGCAATAACAGACTGACCTATCTGATGTTGCTTACACTTTGTCTTCCTGTCACATAGGATGTCTAAAATAAACAATATAATTCAAATTATCTATTCACGCCTATGTTCTTGTGTCACATGTCTCCATTTGTCCTTTGAATGTGCTGCTGGTCTGTGTGAAATATACTATCTGGTTACTCTGTAATTTCACCAATAATATTGTTCATCATTCTTGAAGAGAGAAAAAATATTATATCTCTATCGTTAAGTAAAAATGCATATGGATATTGGCAATGTAAGCGTTCTATAGAATGCTCTTCTTTGTTCAGCTGTGCAAAGATGGTTATTGAATGTTAAGAAATTGTTTTTGGTTTCTCATTTTTGGATATCTTTGTGCTTTTGTTTACTGTGTGTATTGTTTCCTATAGAAATCAATCCATGCAAATACTTTCCCAAAGCTAAAAAACTATTGCACATTATAAAAGCCAAATAATTATAGTGCATGTCTTGCTTAAAGGAAAGTGAATATTATAATAGAAAATGATGAATGCATAAAGGATTACTTTAACTATTCTTCTTAAAAAGCCACATAGAGTTTCTTGCATTAATTGGAGACCAACATTGTTTGAATAAGCATCAAGATGCACATGCATAGCCTTATAATGATTATGTACATTTTAAAACCTCTTAATTGATGGCTATCCACTTCTAAGCATTATTCCAAGGAAAAGGTAACACTTGTTTTTGGGTAGTGTGATCAGATATTGTTTAATTTCCTTCTGCTTAATAAATTTCAATGGCTTTAATGCTAAGTTTATAATAAGGCTTCATAATTACCAGAATCCCAATTCTTTTATCTAAAAGGTACTGATAAATAGTGTGTACATACGCGCACACACACACACACACACACATATATATATATATATATATATATATATATATATATGTAAAGAGTATTTTATATATTTATTATCAAAATTGGTGCACATCATGTGACCTAAATCTGGATTTCAACTCTTTTTCATCCAATAACCATGGAGCAGCAGGTCGCTGTTATAACTAAACTTGTAACATTTGTTATAACTACCTGTACATGTAGGTCATATTAGTATATTTAAAATCCTATACTACCTTTTTAGTAGTATAACAAAGAAATGTACAGCAAATATTCTCAAACGCAAAATTATGAATATTGATTTTATATATATTAAATATATATAACATGAAAAATTCCAACTTTAAAATCTTTCTCTTCATGCTTCAATATAGTCAAAAGGTTCTGGTTAATATATAATAAATATCATCAATCTTATTGCCAATATTGTTATCATTTTGTTGTCTTTTTATTCCTCAAATTTGATTAACTGGTCTATTAAATATATATCTGTATATATAATGTGTATTTAGGCAGCAATCTTTCATTTATGCATGTTTCATTAAAAATGACACTCAAAGTACTATGATTAAGCTTTTTATTTAATTTTTCTTGTGTTTGAATAAGTGCTTTCTTTTTTGAACACAGTGTGTAGAAACTGTCTAAATGTTCTGTAATTCTGAGCGCTTTTGGCTATACATTTAGTCGTTATCAAGGATAATTTTATTTTTCAGTTTAATTGAGTGTGCGTGTTGTGTGTATCTTTATAATGTTATAGAGATGCTTTATTTTCCGAACACAGTACATTGTGGGCATGTTTGTAGTTAATATTGTTAAGTGTTGGTATTTTCTTTTTTATTATTAGGGCTTCCATTATTTTTAATCTTTTTTTACAGGTGGATGAGGTATATATATATATATATATATATATATATATATTCTAAGGAGTATTTATTTTATATATTATTGTTTATTATATATATATTTTTTATTTTTATGTATTTATTATCAAAATTGGGGCATATAATCTCATTGGAATAGGCATGATGTAGGTGAACCCCCAGTTAAATCAATTTTTTTATAACATATATGTATATAGATATACAGGTAGTGTAATTGTTATTGGCAGAGAAAGTGTAATCAGTGAGCCAAGTAAAAATTTCCTTTCAATTGTATCATTCACTGTGTACTAAAAGGCATGAATCCCTCTTTCTACATCTATGGGGTTAAATAACAGGGTAGGCCAAGCTTTTTTGCATTGGGTGGCAACCAGTTTAGGAGAAGGAAAACTCTGAATTCAAATCTGAGGAGGTCTGTTTGGAGGCTTTGTGGCATTCTGTGCATCATTTCTCTGTTAGTTCTCCCAAAAGGTATAGCTGGTTCTACACAAGTTTTCACCACTATAAATAATATGTTTAGGTAGTCTAACAGTTTGGTCCTAAAATTATTCTCTGTTGTAATCAATGGGAGAGTATTTTTTTTTTTTTCACCCCTAGCAAGGCGGGAAGCCACTAGCATGCAAGGGGTTATAGAAGATTTGGAGTGAGAGCAGGTAGGAATGACAGAAGAAAGGATGAGGAGAAGGATAGTGGATAGATCAAGGCAAGTGGAGATGTTGATTGACATTACATTTAATAGTTGGAAATAATGGCTATCAGGGAAACAGGAATAGCGAAGGGAGTTCCACAGGTGAGAGGTGCGAGATATGAAGCTATTGGAGTAGAAGAGTAGAATTTAACAGTTTCAACAGTGAAAGGATGCCAGCTGGATGCCAGCCTCGTAGGGCGCTTGAATTCATGAAGTCTGGGAACCAGCGAAAGCAGCTCATCGGAGCAATTACCATGAAAGTATTTGTAAAAAAAGATAGAGAGAGGTGACGGCACGTCTGTGAGAGAGTGACTGCAGATGAGATGCCAGATTGGGGCCAATTATATTGCATATCCATCTCTGGATCTTATCAAGAAACCTGAGGCAAACAGTAGGGGCTCCAAACCATATATGGCAGCAATACTCCATGCAAGGGCGAATGATTGATTTGTAGACATGAAGGATCGATTCCGGCATGGCACAAGGAGCCAACTTTCCTTGTGGTGGACGAAGCAATTGACTCAATGTATTTGTTCCATCTCAGGTCAGTAGACAAGGTGAGACCGAGCAGCTGCAGAGAGGTGCTCTCGGGAAGTTGAGCATCAGACATTCTAATGGGGGGCAGGGATGGATCTCTGTGGTGATTGATAAAGAGCAGTTTTGTTCTGGCGGCGTTAAAGTTAACCAGCCAATTACTGCCCTAGTTCACAGCCGATTGGAGGTCCTTTTCAAGATGAACGGCCAGGTCAGTGACACTAGATTTGTTTTTGAGGCAGGAGTAAATTGTCACGTCATCCGCGTAGATGCCTACTTGGGAATCAATGGCATCCGGAACAGAGTATCATCATAATTTCCTCAGATAGATACATAAAATAAGCTTTGGAATAAAGATCTGTAAAAATTAAAATGCTTTTGATCCATCCATTTTCTAATGCCAGCATTATTTATTATTTTTTATGCCACCTTTTAGTTTGTATAAATGTTTGTATTAAATGTAAAAGTTTTCTTCATTATTAATGCTAAACTTAGCTTAGTCAAGCTCAATGTTACAATATGGCAACATCTGTTGAAGATTGAACTCACTAAACTTGTGGGTTCAGTTTGTTAAACATTCCACTACATCAAATGATCTATTAATGCTATATATTAAAATGGAAATATATTTATGGGTCTAGTGGTTAAAGATACATTTATCTGCAGGTCATTTTCATAAAATAATAAAGGTAAGATTAGAATAATATGTACATTATAAACTAAAAGTTTTTGGGCCACCTTCTGGATTTAATCATTAGTAAATTTCATACCTTCTTTGGTTTAATTAACTCCTACTAGTCTAGGAATCTGAAACTATTTAACCTATTAGTGCATGATGTCTAACTTTTTAGAAAGGGAGTTACTTAAAATTATACATGTACCTGTAAGTATTTTTCTTATCAGATAGTACAGAGAACACACTTTTTTTTTTTCTTTAGGTAAGACTTTATTTTCTCCTTTGTCATCACAAAAATCTACCAGCTCTAAGATTACCATTAGCCAGCATAGTAGATTAGGCAAAAAGAACTAAAACTTTAAAGAAAATTTATGCAGTAATGAGTTAATTTTATTATTATTTTTATTATTATTGTTAAATATATGCTAAAAACCTTCAAAAAGAGAAAATCACTCTGACCTGAAGTGAGCTAGTAAGTTTTGAAAAGGACATACATCTTTCAATTTTTTGGCAATCCTTTGAAATCCATAAGGTTTTTCCCAAAACTTTTGGCCTATAGTGTATTTCAAATACAACAAACTGTGTTGATATTAGACAGTTTTATCACTATAAATTATTTGACACTTAAAAAAAAATTTGTTGGTCAGTTAGATAATAATAGTCATTTTTGTGTCATTCATAAAATAGTTTAATCTGATTTAAAGTTGATTTTATCTGTTTTTGTCTAATGTAAATACTACATTGAAGTATTTAAAATTCTGATATACAAAAGTCATATTATAAAATTGTAAATTGTAAAATTATGTCAATAATATATTTGTCATTGTAATAAACATGAAGGAAGACAAATGCTATGTTGCTGCATAAAGTAGTTCAAGATTTTTAAAGTTTTAAGATTTTTATATAATTATGCATTTAAAGAAACTTACATAGTGCTTAGCAATATGTTTAAGTAAAGAGCATCCAATTATATCCCAAAAAACACATGGAAACATAAGAGGTGCTATAAAAAGAAAACTACAACACGTATCAATTTGTCATTTAATCTCCTTTGAAATAATTCCTGTCTTAAAACACAGACTTTATCCAGAATTGTTTCCATTGATGGAAGCATTTATGGAAATCCTTTTTGGGGATAGTGAGCAGATGCCTTGTCGCATTCTCTTGGATTTGGGATTTGATTTTTGAAGAGAAATATGTCAAAAGGCAAGATCTGGGGAATATAGTGGCTGTCAGCCCTACTGAATGTTGTCTTGGCCAAAAACTTACTGTACAAGCCATGGTCAATGATGGAATCTCTGTGGTGTAATGAGATGACCATACTCTCCTTCCAGTCACTGCTATAAACAATAAAAATGAACAAGAATGTTATAACCTGGTGTACCTGTGCAACAGAGTTTAAGGTCAATCTGTGCCAAGTGGCTTCACTCTGTGTACTTTAGCTTTGTTACCATAGCAACAGTCCTGATAATTTTAGATCAGACCTTGTATAAACATTTTCTATAAACATAGAGAAATTTTTTACTTTGATTTCATTTTTTATGGTGCTTACAATTGTACTTTCTATTTTAAAATTAATTTTTAGAGATTAAGGTGTAACTGATTTGTTTTTAATAGCTTTCCTCATAAACTTATTTATTACAGTAATTTTCTTTTTAGCAAATGTTTAAATATTTAACACATTTCGATTCTTAGTAATTGCAATATTGATTAAGAAAATTAATTTCATATGAAATCCCTTTAACCCATTAAGGGCAACACTAAAATCCAGCATTAATTATAAAATTGATAAAAATCTGCTTTCTAAAAACAAAAATGAAATCTGGTATTAATTATATATTTATAACAAAATCTGTATTATAGGTTTACAAAAATCCTGTATAAATTATAAGTTTCTATCTATAACTCACCATCCCCAAAATGGGATGAACATTGAGCTTGATGGGTGACTGCTTGGAAATACCAGGTGCTGTGAGTTTGGATGTGTGGGTGGTGTAATGGATAACAGATTGGAATTGGAAATTAAAGAGTCAAGTTCCAATTCCAATCAGGTTTGTTATATTCACTTATGTGCAAATACTCTTGGGAAAGGTATGAATCCACCTCTTCTCCACCCACCACCAATCTATGGCTTAATTAGTAGAACATATATCAGTAAAAAACCCTTGGAATGATAGGTATCAATGGTTTAACTTGAACAGCATTATAATATATATTGTTACACTTAATGATTTTTACAAGAGTTGACAATAACAGGAAGAACATCACTCTTTATTGGTTATATAAGCATAAAAACCACAACTAAGATTTTTAGAATAAATTCTATAGTTTGAGCACATTTTGCATATATCAGTCATTCCAAATATAATAGTTTACATAAAGCAAAAAAATATCTAAAAGTTTCTTTCTTTTCATTCTGTGAAAACTAATTAAATTTATATAACCAGCAGGGACCATTGACGGAAACAAAATTTTCTATCTTCTAGCAAAATAAGTGAATAAATAAGTTGGATAAGCCAATTAATGTTCTGATCTTATGAAAAAAAAAAAGACAAATGGAAGTACAAGTATCATCATCATCATCATCATCATAGTATGAGGTACTGCTGTCTTTTTGCTTTGAGGTCTTACCATGACCAGCAGAGTTTTTGCTTTCTCATCTTTTTAGTGTTACTTGTTACAATTCTGGACATTGTAGATTTCTCCAGCTTACAATTAACTGAGTGAAATTAATTCACATACCTGTAGGTAACTTTAATTTTTTCTTTTGGGTGGAGTTAACTTTTGTATTTGTTGTTGGTTATACTTTCAGACACTGTCATTTTTTTCTTTTTCTAACCATTCTCTGTAAACCATAGAGATGGTTGTGCATGAAAATCTAAGTCTGGCACCAACAACAATGCTGCATTCACAGTCTCTTAACTTACCTTTCTTTCCCTTACTAAATACATGAAATGAAATTCAGCAGATCATTATTGTGTTTAAATGCCTATATCCATTAAAATGCTGCCATGTTATTGGCTGATTAGAAATTCACATAAAACTGCTTTTGTTCTTATATGCTTTATTAAGTTGCCAGTGAGTGTATATTGTTAAAAATCATATATGAGCACTCATATATGATGAAAAATTAATTTATAATAAATGTTTGTATAATTTATTAGATGGATTCAGTGAAATTCAAATTGAGGATTGATTTTAAAGATCAATAGTCTTAACCTCTGAGATAAGTAAGCAGAGGAAGTAATTGATAATAAACATATTAGCAAGCATAATTTTAGTTTTAAGTAAAAGATTTGGGCAAAGGAATAAAGAAGTTTTAAATATTTTTTATAAAAAAAAAACAAAAAAACTTTTAAATATAGTGTTATTTAGATAAGTAATGGTTAATCATTTTTAACATATTAAAGAGTTGATTTTCTTGATGTGTATAAAAAAAAATTATAAGTTGCTTTTGCAACTCCAAGAAAAATTGTAGATAATCATAAAAAGCAAAATAAAATTTTTTTTGTTTTAAATTAAAATTTTAGCTATTGAAACCACATGGGTATGTTTTTTGTTTTTTTTAATTCTGGAGCAATGTTAGTATATATAAAATTTTTATGATTTCACCATAAATATTTTATAACTATAGAAAAATGAAGAATTAAGTTTAATAAGAGAACAGAATTTTAAAAATATGAATGATTATTAAAAATGACATGAGATTACTTGTGTTTAAAATTAAAGTATTAAAGGCATGTTATAAATTTGAGCTGACTCATGAAAGTTGCTTAGTAGAACACAATCCCAAAAAGGGTAGCAAAAAACCCATTGTGTTTGAAGCAAAAGGTAGGGTAGTTCTGTAAACTTAATGGCTTTTTTACTTTAAACTCAAAAGCTTTTCAGTTTAAAGAAAATCTTCAAACTTAGTTACTTGAGAAACTACCTTGCTAACTATTACTCTGTAGCACTTACCAATCTTTAGGCTTATGTACATGAGAGCTTTTTAGCTGAGAGCTTTGAAAAAAAAAAACCTGAAACGGTAGTTTGAATAAATGTTCTAGCATATATTTATTCTTTCATGTGTTATTTAACTTTTGCTGGATAAAAAGAAAAAATAATATTAGTACATAAATATATTTACATTGAATACTCTAAATCTTTAGGTTGTAAAAGCAGGACAGGAAGTGTCGCAGAATAATATATATTGCAAATACACTGAATTACCCTGTTAAATAAATAGATATAGTTTGTGTTTGTGTGAATGGGATCGTTGGTAAGTGTGTAATCCAAGAAAAAAAAAATGAATGCAGATAGAAATAGAGGAATCAACTTGAAAAGAATAATTCTAACATTCCAATAAAGATGAGTCAGGAAAGCCTCAATATGTAGTTATACAGTGGGATTGATATCTAAAAGGATGATGGGTGCAAAATATCTCATTTATAGACAACAAGCAAGCAAGCCTGGTATTATCGGCATATGGAGGAAGACATAAATCAGAAGAAAGACTGAAAATTCCACAAGAGCATATGGTGAGGAGATAAGGCCTAATGCAAAATTAACTTTTTAAGGGTGGAGAGCAGGTATCATTTTCTTGTTCTCCCAAGAAAGAATAACAGTGAAAATGAATAAATTTATAAAGATTATATTGTACAACTCAAAGAATTGAATACATTTTTATAATCATCATTTGCAATTGTAGATAATTGGAAAAGAATTTGTATTTCTAAAGTCTCTGTTTTGTACCTATAATTATAAACTTTAAAAATTATAGATGTGAACCTTTTTAATTGAAATCACTGAAATTGTTCATATTAAATGAGAGAAGCCAAATAAGTTCTGTTTATATCTCTGAGATGAGGTGTTATGATTATTTACATTATTCGTACTGTTATCCTTATCTTCATTGCCATATTCACAATGTTTTAGTCCTTGTACATTCAGGCCTTCTTCAGGTGGAACTAGAACAATCTACCCCAGTGGACGAAATAAAGGGTTCAGTTTGAAATTCCAATCACCTAAAGAAGGCTGGAATGTACAATGGCCAAAATGTGAATATGGCAATGAAGATGAAAATAACAGTTTGAATAATGTAAATAGCCAAATAATTTGTCCATCCTTGTCAAATTGCAAAAGAAACTTATTTTATAGGTTCAAACTATAAAGTAGTTTTGTGATGCATAGCCAGTGTATGAGGAGAGATCAGTAATTAAGTAATTAAACTGACATAATTAATAGCTGAATTTTGATCTGAAATTTTCATTGTATAATATTTGATCTATGTGATTAATATTCACTGCTGAATTAGGTGCATCGACAAGTAAAGTGATTATATAAAGAGAATGAATATTATGTTCAGTCATAAGTAATTTCTAATTGTACTGATAAATTTACCATTGTAAGTATTAATCTTACATGGCAGTTAAGAGTACATTTGGAATACACTAACATACCTTAGGTTTTGTGTGGCAGTGAATAGAGAGGATTCAAGAAAAAGATGTTGTTCCTCATGGCAATTCATGACTGCAGTACAGCAAGAATAACACAGGAAATATTTTGGAATATTTTTCTACCCCAGCAAGAATATTTACCTGACCTTGCACCCAACCAATTATTACCTTTCTTTGATTGTTTTGAAATGTTTTGATGGGGGGGGGAAAGCTTTCTCAATTGAAAAGTACATTCGAGAGTGTTGAAAATGTTTTCGCATTAAAACCTGCAGAATTTTATGAAAAAGGATATTGAAAAGCTACCTGATAAATAGTAACAAGTTATTTCAAATAGTAGTGAATATATAATTGAATTGAATATTTTTTGAAGAATAAAATTGATAAACAAAATTTATTTATAACTCAGCCTAATATTTTTTATGTAAAATGAATACTTTTGTATCATTACTCTAAAGACTGGCAGTAGTAAATTATTTAATGTACCTGTCAAATATTTTAAAAATACTTTCAAATTTTACTGATTTTGAAGCTTCATAAACACAAAGTTAGAGATATGTAAAAAAAAAAAAAAAAAAAAAAAAAAAAAACCCTAAAAAACAAGAGAGCAGGAGAACAAAGAAGATATTAATAACAGACAACTACTGGCTAAAGAAAGTGAAAATAACTTATTGCTTATATAAAGAAAATGTTAATCTGATAGAAAAGGAAAGAGGAAAATATAAATAAAAACTTTGTAAAGGAAAAATTATATATTTGTAATATAATAGTCATGCAATTGAAACTCTTGTTTTTAATAGGCTTTAATTTGAATTGGTATCTCAATTAAAACATGCTGTGTCCCTTGCAAGTGTTCACAGATCATAAAAAGGAAAAGAAAATATCATAGGAGGAAAAAGGAATAAGGAAAAAAATTTAAATATTGCATTTATGTACTGGCAATAGTTCTCAAGAGAACATAATCCACACCCTGACTGGATATGTCCATTTCTTTATACTAGTTGGTACCATACATTTTTTTAGCAGTATCTGTATATTAACTTGGTTATACCAATATACTTATAAACCTATAGTATATGTAGTACTTGCTATTTCCCTCCAAGGCAAATTGACTCAGTTGTTACAAACTACAACCATGAGGTTTAGGATTGCTTTCTATGTAGATACTTGGTTACAACATTCACAGCAGTTTGAGTATTCCTATTTACAATATTTATACACTACTTATATTTAAATATATAATATTTATATATGAGCAGTGAGACAAGAACAGTCTACTCCCATAGATTAAATAATGGTTTTAGTTCAGAATTCCCTATAGGTTACCTAGATTAACATACACCTGAGGAAGGCCGTATGGGAAAAGGGTTGAAATGTCATGATAATAATAGCAGTGATGAGGACAATAGTCTGAATATAAATAGTTTAAATAATGCTAACTCCTCATCTCAAAAATTGAATATTCCTATCAGGCAACTTTGTTTCTAGAAAATTCTTACTAGACTCTCCTGTTTTATTGTAATTCTAATTCTTTTGAGATGAAAAAATCTTTATGAAGACTATTCAGTAACAATATAAGACAAAAGCTTTTAACATGGTTTGTCAGTACAGGTTACAATCAGAATTTACCCATAAACATTTTTGTTACTTTTATCACTAACCAAGAATTGGAAGCATTGTAATGACCAAAATGATAAAGTTGATCTCAGAATGACAGCAAGACTATGATGTGGGGGATGATTTTGAAAGGGAATATTATTTGTAAATTACATATAACTTACTTGAACTCTCTTTAAAAACAACTATGTTGTGGGGCTGATAAGGATGTCGCTCCCGCAAGCTTTACGAAGAAAGGTGTGAACAGCTAAGACAATGAGGGGACAAAGGCAAAGGTTTAAGAAACAATAATGTCAATTTTATTTATCCAAAATGTACAAGAGTGTACTCTGGAGAAATATGTTTGTATCGGTGTCAGGTCCGGTATGACTGGTTTTGTTTAGGGGTAGTTGATTACGATCGTATCGGCGAAACGAATGTAAAGTTGAAAATCGGTGGTAGCTGGTCGGCTGCCAGACAGGAGAATTGTCAGGAACAGCAGCAGGTTGATCGATGTCGCACGAGATTCGTTGTATCGGTTAGGACGAGTCCCTAAACAGGGCCGAGTGAGTATAGTGATACGACTTCACAGGGAGGATCAACCGCAGAAACTGGATCACGCTGAAGTGTAACACTTGGCGAAGCTAGTCAGATAGGTGATACGTCTTCCAGGGCGGATCGACCGCAGAGACGGGATCACGCCGAAGAGTAACACTCTCGACAAAGCACCGGAAGTTCACAAAGGCAGCATACTACACTTTGATCCAGGCCCCCAGGCCGAGCAGCTCGGATTTGGATGAAAAAAACGGGCTGACAATATGTGGAGCGATGTATTCAAGTACTCCCTGGCTAGAGGGAGTAGAAAGCCGTAGACATTAAATTAATTTCGATGTTTGAAAAAGCGCTGCCTAATCCAATGCTCATGATGTACGGTTTGGACTCAACCATATTGGACTAGTCGTACGGTTTCTCGCATGTTACTTGACTTAAATCTGCGAGATCAGGGGTTGTGAAGGTCAAGGTCGTCTGTCTAAGGAGCAGCTAATGGCGGCCGTGACAAGTATTAAGATTAGTCAAGTTGCCCAGTAGATTTACAGCAGCATTTAATTTTCTTTCAGTGTCTTCATTGAAGTTTTGTTTTGATTAATGTCTATAGGTTTATATCAACTTTTAAGTTTAACTGTCATTTTATTTTCATTTGGTTTAGTAGATGTGTTCCCATGTAGCATTCACTCCTTTTATGAAATATGATTTAATTTGTTTTACATTTTGCATTTCTTTTTAATATTATTTCAGTTATCTTTCATGGAAAATATTTTTGTTATATAAAAAGAAATGCAGTTAAAAAAATCATTTGAAGAAAAAAGTTTTCTTTAAAAAATAGGATAAAACTATTGTGAGAAGTATTACCAACAGGGAAAGTTCATTAAAACTAATGAATTTAAAATTGTAACATTAAATGATTTGATTTTTAACTTTGAAATTATTGGGCATGTATAAGTCATTGTACACTACAGTGTCTCATCATCATCCCCTTGACTTTTGTAATCATAGGGTGGATCCAAATGCAGAAGCCACAACAGTCTATCAATGGCAGCCATTAGCAATTCTGGGACAGTCATACCTGTTCATTGTTTGACATTGTCCAACCAGTTTTTGCATAGGCATCCTCTCCACCTTTAACAGTGCTTGCATGAAGGTCTTGCATAGGCTGTTGTGCCTTGTAATGTGTCTAAACCATGCCATTTTCACTGTTTGACAGTAGCAAGAAGAGGTTCCTGGTGGTCCACAAAACTTTCAACTTTCTTTTGCACACACTCATTGATTTTTTGTTCCCAATAGAAAATGCCAAGGAGTTTTCTCATGCATTTGTTCTCAAAAGCTTGGATCCTCCTCTCTGTTTCTGCCAACAGTGCCCATGTTTCACATCCATATAGGAGAAAGCGATTTGTACAGTCAGTACTTTGTTTGAAAGCTGATTTTGCTTCGCCATATTTTTACCAATTTCGTCATTGCTGCGGCAATCCATATGCAGATTTCCAAGTTGCAGGTACTGTCTTTAAACAAGATTGCTCCTAAGTATTTAAAACTGGACCCTTCCTCCAGTGAATTCCCATTCATGGTAATGTTGACACAGGCTTTACTCTTTGTGCTGTTCACCATTACTTTGGATTTCTTGGAGCTGATCTCCATTTCATATGCTCCTGCTCTTTCAAAACATTTGTTGGTCAAATCCAGGAGCTCACTGTTACTACCTGTTATGAGGTCAATGTCATCTGCAAAACATAAGTTACAGATGGGTCTGCCACCAATAGTCATTCAAGGTTTCTTGCAAGATTCTCTCTAGAAATAGGTTGAACAATGTGGGTGAAAGTATGCATCCCTGTTGCACATTGACACTTGTCTGGAAGAATCCTTTCATTTGTTTTCCCAGAAGAACTTTGCTGGTGGCATTTTTATATAGGGCCTGGATGACTTGGATAATTCTGTTATCTACATTGAATTCCCTAAGGATTTGTCAAAAACAGTCATGCCATACATGATCAAATGCTTTCTTGAAATCAGCAAAGTTGTGGAACACGTCCTTCTGATGTTGCAGGTGTTTCTCTATGAGGACCCAACAATTGAAGATCTGTTCCATTGTACTTCGTCTGGTTCTAAAACCGGCTTGTTCCTCTGATAACAGTTCTTATAGTGTCTGCAGTATATGAAAAATTGACTGAGTGAATTTATTGCAAAATTTTAAACATTTCTACCATCATTTTATTTTTTTACTAAAAAGCAATTGTAATTATTATGTTATATAGGAGAAAACTGTTAACATTTCATCTGGTTAGAACTTGAATCTGCTGAAAAGTTGTAATAAATATTAAAATGCATCTCATATATTTAAGTAAAACTCACTAAAAAAATATTTGTTCAAAATCCTTTTTTGAACATAACTTAAATGTGAATGGCTGAGTTTGAAAGAGTTTGATGATTTTAATAAATAAATGTAAATTTTCAGAATGGCTCAAGTAAATCTTGTTAACATATTTTTCTAGTTGTGGGATCATTCTATGCTTACATCTTCATTTTTTCTCAGGGAAACAACTCTTTGATCCCAACATAAATTTAACCTAGCTTCATAAGCACATGAATTAAAGTTTGTAAGTAAAACAGACACAGTAGTCCATCAGCAAAATCTATTTTATATATCTGTATGTTGTCCTTCACTTTCAATCCTATCTTATTTCATGACATTTTTTCTTACTCTAGAATATCCAGTTCAGAAGATATCTTTTGAAAAAAGATTTTTCAAAGTAATATGGATTGTGATATCTTTCTTGTTCTATATGGTTTTGCTGAGTTGCTGGAATATTTTAAATCAAGAACACTTTCAATAAATATTTTTTTATTGCTAAAGTTTATATTGCTTTCATATTAAATGACAACAGATTTTCCTTATATATCTTCTAAAGTTATCCCTTCTCTAGAATAGTCATACACATATCAAACATTAGTAATTCAACTTTCTTCCATAACAAATAAATTAATATCAACCATAACATTAATTCAATTTGTTGGAGGAAGATTAATAGTAAATATAAAATTTTGCTATGAGATTTTGCGTCACTCTGTACACATCCATTTAAGTCTCTTTTTTTTATGTAGTCTATGAAACATTGGTATGATACAAAAATCTATTTGAACTATTAGGAAAATTTTGTTTAATTAAGATATTAAAGTAATCTGGAACATTACCTGAGAACAAACCACCTGCATATGAATAGAACAAATACCTAAAAATAGAAACGCATAAAACAAGGTTGTACTTGACATTGGATTTATTCAATCTATGCATCAAAGCAATCCTAAATATGCAGATGACACTGTTGATGGTAGACAGTCAAAGGAAACTTCAAGAACTCCTTGACAAGCTAGTAAAGAAGAGCAAGAAGAAGGGACTAATTATTTATTGTAAAACAGGATGTATAGTCGTTAACAAGAAAAACAGCCCAACATGTGAGCGATGAATTGGAGACATAAGAAACAAGTAAGTACAAAAATTCAACTATCTAGGAAGTAGATGGAAATTGTGACACTGAAATCTGAAGTTGCACTGTAATAATGAAAGATGCTTTCTAAAAGCTAAACAGAGTATTAAGAAACAGGAAAACTTCATCAGAAACAAAGAAACTTTGAACTTCTATGTAATATAAATCCTCTTATTTGGCAGTGAATGCTGAACAATTTTGTCACAGTTGAGATTTGAAGCAACAGAAATGTGATTTGACAGAAAAATGCTGAAAATACCAATTATTGATCATGTGAGCAACAAGAAAGTTTTAAAGAAAATAGGAACGAAAAAGACCCTTGTGCTCAGAATCAGAAAGTTTAAACGTTTAGGATGCATAATGAGAAAAGAAGTATTGGAGTATTTGACTCTTAGAGAGCATATTGAAGGCAAGAGGATACAGAAAGGTATAATAAAGTGACATTGTTTAAAGCTTCAAAGAAAAGGAAGTTGTGGAGAGCCATTATTGCTTGCATCCTGAAGGGATATAGCACATAATGAAGTTTGTTTTGTGTAAGTACATAATGTTGGCTTTCTTTGTATCTGTGTAACTCTTAGTATTGTTACTCAATAAAATTACATTTTATACTTAGATGTTCCTTGCTAATACAATATTATATAATTCACTCATTGATAAAGTCATTGCAATTGTGTCCAAAGGGTAATATATATATATATATATATATATATATATTTTTATTTTTTTTTATTTTTTTTGCTGTTTTCTGCATTGTCTAGAGGCATACTTTTGCTTTCCTTTTTAACTCCTTTTAAAATATTGTGCACTTATGTACAATTGTACTTGTGTATATAAAGCAGAGTGCAATTTTTTTAGTACCATCTTTAAAAAAAAAATTGTATACACAGTAGAATTAATTCTTTTTTTTTTTTCCAATAAAAATACTGGAAATGTTTGAAGACACCTCAAATATATACACATGCATACAGTGACCATCTACTTTTTATTTTATATACTAGTGTCACTAATCAAAATCATCATGAAGTAATTAAAGTAATTTAGTACTCTAAAAAAAACAAAACAAATTAAGTTGTTTGTTATATGTTGCATATATGGAATTAGGTGCATATTAATATGACGTTAATCTTAATTAGATAATTCAGCAGAAAATATATCTAATATTTGTTTTCAGGTTTTACTTGTAGAGAAGTTTTGCTTGCTTTAACTAATTTTGATTCTATGGTGATAATATTAAGAAAATATACTGATATAGTAGAAAAAAGAAATGGTCTACTAGTACTATGAACATAAGGGCATTACTTGGATCTGGAGTTTACACAATTTGTATAAAAACTCTTTGATTTGTAATCAGAATTTACACATAATCTCTTTGATATGTGATCAGAATTTTCATCATTTAACGGGTAATTTTTTGTCAATAGGGAACCATTGATAATTAATTTTATTGAAATTTAAACCAATAGCAAAGATGTGGCTCACTGTAGAAGGGTTTTGCTTTTGTTCAGTGAACGTGAATGTACCTTAAATATTCATAAGCATGTGATGATTTTTTCTAAGTAAACACCTAGATGAAAAAGATCCTAGCTTAATTTGAACACACACACACACATTTCAGTGTAGTCAATTTTATTAATGTGGCATATATATTCCAAAATTAAATATTACTTAAAAACACAATAGTAGTTTAATGGAGAGTATGAAGCTAGAAGAGTTCCAGAAGTTAAAAGTGCAAGAAAAGAAACTGTTAGCATAGAATTTATGGTTACATCTAGCCTGAGAAATGGAACCATATCTTAATTAATCCTGTTTCTAGTACCACCCTGACTTGTGGTGGTAACACCTGTTAGGGTCCCAGCTATGGGCAAATTATGAATCCTCCAAACAAAACATTATGAAAGTATAAAAATATATATATATATATATATATATATATATATATATATATATATATATATATATATATATATATATATACTAACAATACATGTTTATAGTAAAATTGCCAACAATATAATTTTAAAGCAAAATGACGAGCAATATATTTTATGGTAGAATTACCAACAATACACTTTATTGGTAATTTAGTTAGGATATTTTACTAGAAAGTTTTAGGCAATGAGAATATTTCATACATTTTCATTTTAAATTTATTTCTTTAAACCAACAAAATTATGTTCTTAAAAACAAAAGAAAATGAAAAAAATACCAATTTTTACAATTTAAAAAGTAAAAAAATACCCCAAAAAACCAGACTGATAGAAATTTTCAAGACAATGCCCAGTGTGTTGTATATTTGTTCCTGTCTCTGAGAAGTTTCAAGAGGGTCAACAAAGGTTAGTTGCAGAGATAGGTATTATTCATCAAATTTATTATTTGACAAGTGTGAGTAAAACCAATAAAAACAATTTATATCCTTTCAGCAAAAGAGGACAAAAAAATGATACGGATTATATATATATATATATATATATTTTTTATTTTTTTTATTTTTTATTGGTACATGATATCATTTTAATTACTATTTTTCTTGATATGTTTTTGCTTTGGGTTGAAAACTCACAGGATAATTACTCCAAGAAAATGAAGAGTTTTCTATCTCATCTCACAAATATAATGCAGTAATTACTGTTTTCGATATTAGAAATGAAATTTGAAATGAGGATGCAGGAAAATCATAGCCTGCAGGTTTTTGAGCCATCCTGCCTACTTTGCCAGACTATTTAAATCTTAATAGTTTTCTTTCAAGAAATTTCTTTGCATTAATGAGAATTTAAAGTCTCTTTTGCTTTACATAAGAAAAAAAATTTCAAAATTTTCTTTTAATCCTGACAACAAATAAATATAGAAAGCAATTATTGTTCCTCATGGATCTTTAGCTGATAAAATTGAGGATTTATTCTGGGTAGATGTTAACATTTTTTCCCTCTCATGCAGATTTGAGAATGAACACTAAAATGTTCTGATGTTTAACATTCTCTACGGAAATAAATGCTGTCCAAACATTCTTATCACACACTCACACAGAGCTAAATGAACATAGTACAATTTGAAGTCGAGGCACTAGAACACATTCACTTCATTTTGATGTAAATGTTCCATGTGGGAATGAAAATGTACTAAAAATCTTAACTGAAGTGTTAATACTTTTTATCATAAATTGTATGTGTTTTTTATATATTTTTATTGTTTTATTTATATCAGTTGTTTTCACAATTCACTGCAGGGCCCTTGCTTTGTGCAAGATCTACAAGACATGGGGTGTAATATACCGTACTCTGCTACCCTGGTCTGTGATATGTTTGGGAAGGTTTATAATTCAGAGGTGTCCTTCTAGATTGGTTGCTTTCTCAAGCTAGAACATCCTGTCTGTTTTACTATTAGCTAGAGGGAGTTGCATCCATGTCCTTTTTAAGGGCATGAGTGCAAAGTAAGTGCAACAACTTTGGTCAAAATTTGAACTCTGTATGTTGATCCTATTTTTATGTCAATAAATGTTATACTACCTGCACTCAGACACCCACCTCACACATACACACACAATTACCAATGCTGTCAAAAATAACAATATTTAAGTAATTTTTTAATTGCATTATACTGATAAAGTATCAAAGGTCCTATAGTGTTCTTCATTTTCTTGTTTAATGCTTTCTGAGCCTTAAGCTAAAAATATTGTCTACTGAATAATTATGATTTCAATATCATCAGGAGAATAAGTTCTATATCACAAAGAGTCTACTATGTAGAAGTGGTCTGTAGACACTTATAGTGCTGTAGAAAAGTGTTATGCACCAATATAAATGCACATTGCATATATATATATATATATATATATATATATATATATATATATATATATATATAACAACAACAACACAAAATCAATCTAAAGAATGTCACAGTTATTGAAAGAGAAAATAACTTACTTAGATGGAAAATTCTTGAGTGTGCCGCTATCGGATCTTGCCAAAATGTTAACTTGCTCCTCAGATTTTTTCAAATATCTCCTTTCCCAAGCCAACATACATGATGATCAACATTTGAAAAGAAAATGACTAAATTAAAATCTATTATTTAAAATAGATAAATACAGAAATAATTTATTAAAATAAAATAATAATTACATTCATGAATAAAAAAGTAAATTATATATATATATCAAGAAGAAAATAAAATAATTCAGCAACAACAACATTTACTTCCTTTCATTTATTAGGCATTAAATTACATCGCTTAACATCCTCCATAGTTTCACCTTGAATTTCACAGTTAACCTTATGAATATTTTTGTGTCATGTTTTAAATTTAAAATTTTGTAAACTCAACAATATTTTTACTTCTGTTCATGCTGCAAAATAAAATCCTTACATTTGCTTTGGTAAAGTTCATCAGAGGATGGAACATGTAGGTAAAGAAAAGTTTTCCTTTTGTCTTGTATATAAATAACACTTTTTGATTATGTATCCATTAACATACTGTTTCCCATAGTGCAATCTTTCAAAATGTGAATTTGTTATCCTTGGACATTCCTGAGCTGTACATGTTCATGTTTTTCAAGATGAATGTGACAGTGTGCTGACAATTCCAAATAATTTAATTCCTTTTGTTTATTAATCCATTCAAATTTTTTAATTCTATTATTTTCAGTTTCTCCTCCATACATAGATTGCAATTTCTTCCTACAGTTTTCTTCATTTTTTTTTTTTTTTTTTTTTTTTTTTTAATATTCCATTCTACTATTGGCATTTTTACTTTCATTTCAAAGCTCTTTTAAAAGTTATATAACCATAATAATAATCTATTAGTTGATGATAAATATAAATGTAATAGAATGCAATTTCATTTACAAAGGCAAGCCCACTTAATAGAAATTATTTGGGAAAAAATGTGGTATATGAAGCCACAACTACAAATAAAGATGAATCTATTACATTGGAACAGCAGAAGGTCAGTGGAAGAGACAATACTATAGCCACAGAGTGAGTCTGATTAATAAGAAAAATATGAACAGTACATCCCGGTCTACATATGTGGAGCATTTCAATGTCATATTTATGCTCAAATTACAAAAAGTAGTCTTAATTGATTTTTGTTATAGAAATTCCATTTTAAAGAATAAAATGATTTTTTTTTCTTCCATAATTCTTTGTATTCTCACTGCAAAATCTTGGAAGGAAAGTTGTTGAAATATCCTGTAAATATTCTGTATTTTTATGTGAAACAAAACTTTATGCAAAGAATGTCAAATTATAAAATTTTATCAAATCAATTTTTTTTTTTTAACTGTCCACTGTTACTTTAATAAGTCATAAATATCTTTCTATAATGAATAATTCTTTTTACTATATGTTAAGTGCTGTAATACCATGGCTTAGTTCATTTTACTGAGCTAAAAAACCTTGGGATCCTGTTAGAAATACAATGATCCCTGAATCAATGAAAATATTTTAACTTAAAACATTCAGAGAACCATTTTAAGAACAGAAAATCTTGTCTGCATGTTTACGTTAAATATTTTTGGGGTCTTGGATACTGTCCAAAACTCAAAAGTAGGTAGTGCTAATTTTTTTTTTTTTTTTTTTTTTAACTCTTTCAAAAAAAAATTCTTTTGGTGACCTTTCAATCAATTAAAAAGATTACAGAATCAATCCTGGGTATTCTGGGTTTTTAATTTGATTTGTTTGTTTAATGGAACATCAACTCCTTATGGGTCCTTTAACACTGAAATTTAATTTTCTTGAGAACTTTGAATTAATAAAGATGTTATTCTGCTTTCACAATTGAATACATGGTAGATGATACTCAGATTTAGTGCATATATATGTTTGTATAGACATGATTATTAGAGGTAGTAATGTGTGTTTCATTTTGTAGTTTTGTTGAAATTATATTTCAGAATACAGTTTGATTTCTTTAAGAAATTGTAGAATATTTTATTGATTAATCTCATGAAAGAGTTTTTCTTGTTGGGTGTTTGGTTGAATTTGTTTAGTGTCATATCAACCTCTATGGGTTATGTAATGCCAAAATGTAAATAATTTGAAAGCAATTGTATACTTTCAACTACAGATAAAATGTATAGTTGGTCATTTTCTTTTTTATATAAAAATGTATTTTTATACTTTCACAGTTTTATTTTAGGGTTCACTATTTGCTCATATCTGGGACCGTAAACAGGTGCTACCACACCAGGTCAGGGTGAACCCAAGAAGTAAAATTAAGAGGTAGTTCCACACTCCTCAAAACCTATCTCTCAAATAGAAGCCTTGTTGCCAGAGGGTATTTTTAGTTTTGCATAAATGTATTTGAGTTAAGCAGGTGTTAATAAACTTGTAAAATCTTCATCAAAAGACACACAGAACTTATTATCTACTTGTTAAATACAGATATTCAATTTGTTTTCGTACGATAGTTCACATGATGGAATAAAGACTGCTTTTTTATCTTTGTTATTAATGACAATGATTCAAAATGTATTTTTCACTAATTTTTTTTAAGATCTTTTTATGATTCTTAAGAAAAGGTTTAACCTGTGGAGATGTAGAGTTGGCCTAATGGTTGACAACATGGGGAGAGGAATAAATGAATAATGTTCAAGTTTCAGTTTTTGTTTAAATAAATTTACAAAAAGCATGGATCTACCTCTCCCAATAGATCAGGTTACAGATTACTTTTTGTTGCTGTTACCATGTAACCCAGTACAACCTGTCACAATTTACTGCCTAATCTCCTTTCCAGGGTAACTCTATTACACTAAGAAGTATAAAGAAAGGATAATTTTATTTGATATTTATATCGTTCTTGATTTGAAAGGCACTTTAAATGAGAATGCTTATTTTAATTGCATGTCTGTCTATAATGATCAAACTTGTATAAACTTTAGTACTGCTTCTCATTTTCAATAAGAGACAGACTTTCACTTCTGATAAAAAGACACAAAGTGGTTATTTTGTGATAATGCAAGCAGTATACAAATGTTTGCTTGGTACATCTCTAGAAAACATATGTACATCCTAGCATATTGTGGATTGCAAAACACTGGTTATATTTCATTTTGTATGAGTGTATATTCATCTGACCATTTAAAAGTGATTTAACTCCAAAGACTTATAATTGAGTCTTTCATTTATTTCTATATTTTGTTCTTTCTCTTTCTCTCTTTTCAAATTGGCTCTGCATGAAGAGATAAGAAATTGTCCACTACATTAGTCATTCTCATGTTTCTTGCTGACAGACTCTGATGCCATAGTTTGGTTAATTTATGATGTTACATTCCCTAATTCTCACAGTAGGAAGAATTGTATACATTAGTAAATGTATGAGCAACCAAGAGAGTGAATAAGAGAATAAGACGCCACAGAGTAATTGCAAGACTTTCAAGTAGTTGTGTTGTCCATAAAGTTACCTATTTACATTTTCTTAAACTTTTTCTTTCTAGTATCATAACCTTTAACCCAGTTATATTTATAAAAAAAAAATATATATTTATAAATTGTCATACATATAATCCATCTCCCTAAGCTTGGATTATTCTCAAAATTTAAACTTAAATGCAAATTTTTTTACTGAAATAAATATGAACAGCATTTGAAATTACTTTGAAAAATATGAATTAATAAAAGATTAAAATTGTATGATACATTGAATCTTACTTAATCGTCTTTTTGTTTTATGCCTGTGTACTGGACAGATGTATTCGTTTCTGAATTTTCAAAGAAGCAATAAATATGGAATCATTTGAAACAAACTTATCACAAATACAGGTTGTAATGGGTAAATTGTCGCCATTTTATATTTTTAATTTTGTTCTTGATTTTGTCAATTGCACAGTATAGTAGGGTCAATTGGGCACCATTTGTGAGAAAAAGAGCACAATGGCACAATTCTTTCTTTCAGAAATTTCGAAAATGCATTCTGTACTGCTTGGTATTCACGCCAGAAGCCCGAATACAAACATTTCAAATTTTTGGGTGTCAATCTGAGGACAGTGCAGAGGATTTGGAAGGTGTATGATGAGTCTAACGGTGATTATGAAGGTATGTCAACTCAAAAGACTCACCGATCATTCTCATAAAAGAACTCCTGCATTTGTTGGTGAGGGCCTCAGACTCGACATTTATGCCTATATCAAGTGCCTTGAGGAGGTAGTGCTGCCCTGGGTCAAGAGGGTGGCTGATGGAAGACCCAATGCCTAGCAACCGGACTCTGCACCATGCCACACAAGCAAGAGAACCCAGTGATGGCTGTCAGACAATTTCTGCAACCATATCACCTCTTACATCTGGCCACCTAACTCTCCAGACTACAACCCCCTTCATAACTATGTGTGGGACACAGTTGAATGAGAGAGCAACAAAACTCCTTGTAGCACTAAAGATGAACTGAAGGCAAGGATTATGGCAATATTCTTCAGCTTACACAAGGAGACCATCCAGAAGTTGCAGGAGATTCCAAAGGTGTCTGGAGGTTATCGTCATAGCCAATGGCGATTTTATCGAATAAATTTACTCTTTCATATTTCAAGATATTTTTGTGTAATTTTGGTAAAAAATATCTGTTAAAATCGGATATCAGTGTTATTTTCATTTTTGCATAATTTTGATGACTATTTGTCCAACACACCCTGTACAAGAATTTAAACTTTATTTCCAAATGGTATCGAAAATCTTAAAAAGTTTCAAAATATGGGATGGTAAAAGAAATTTTGAAACTGTAAATTTCTTGGAATTTAATATCCTATTCTGAGTTACACAGAAATTGATAGGAAAATATTAAGACCAAACTAAATAACAGATTCTATATAGTTCATATTATAAAGTCACTATGAATCTGTTTTTACATTCTTCTCCATTTATTTAGTTTTTCTTATATTACCATTATTTCTTCATCTGTCATTACTTATATATAGCTGTCTTGGGTAGGACGATAAACTATATCCGTGTCCTGGGTAAGACGATAAACTATGCCCAACAGCAAGGCCTCTGAGCAGGAGCTTTTGAGGAATGTAGAACCACCTCTTAATTGCTGGTGTTCCCGGGTCCACCCTGACCCGGGGTGGTAGCACCTGTTAGTGTCCCAGCTATGGGCAAATAGTTAACACCTAAACAATAATTTTTGAAGCAAAAATTATCAGCAATACTTAAAAAAGAAAATACCAGGAATACAAACAGCTCTGCATTTTTTCAAAACAAAGTATTACCAGCTATAGATTTCTTGAAGGAAAAATATTCTCAGAAATAGATTTTTCAAGAAAAAAATGTTCCAGCAATAAAAATTTTGTCAGCATTAAATAACCCATTGAGCTTGATATGCCTTAAAACAAAACAAACTTATATATAGAAATATTCATGTCTCCCTTTAAACTGTATTTCATTTCAGGTGTTGGTCTCACTTATCACAAAATTAACAATGCTTAATTTAGTATAAGAATAATTTGTTGGGCAATATCAAGAATTGCTGATAAATATCCAGTTATGTAAAAGATACTTTAAAAGTGGAAAATGGTTACAAAGTAATTAAAATGACAACATAATCTAACCATTATATTATTTTTAACAGAATATATAAAAAGACATTGATGTCATATGAAAAGTTGAGTAAATAAAGTTTAAAAATAAATCAAAATTAAAAATTAATTTTTGCTCATTTGTAGATAATAATCACTGTCTTTATATAGTTTTTATTCAACTCTTGATATCAATAGCAATCATCTGTAATAGACCATCTATGTTGTACAAGTTGGGGATATATATTTGCTTGAATTAGTATGTAAAAAAATAAATAAAATGATGTTTATTTTCAGATATTGAATAAGTTGGAATAAAATTCCCATTAGATTTCCAGAAAATTTATAATAAAATTTAAAAAAATGTTATTGAAATTCATTGGTGTGAGAAATAATCTCTTTATGATTTTATTGATCCTTATGAATTTAAAAAAAATGTTTTTGCATCAATTTGTTAATATGAAGTCAAAGATATTCTTTTTCTTTTTTTATTGTCTAAAGAGCAAGCAAAAAGATAGGCCTCAATTGATCTACCAAATCTTTCTACCTGTTGATATTGAAACTTTGAATATCATTGTTTGTTACAAGGGATAATAAGTTGTTGGGGTTGCTTGTATTTTAATGAGAGAATATTATAAAATATTTTAAACTAACTTTGATAAAACCTGTTGAAATGTTCCTATGATTTATTTGGCATCATATCTGACTGAATTGATAAGATATATAATGGGACCAACCAATTTGTTTGTTTTTGTGAAGTTGACATAATTATTAGCTGAATTTTGATCTAAAATTTTCGCTGCTTAAGATTTGCAATGTGTGATTAATATTTATCACTGTTAGTAAGGAAGAGGATGTTTAAAAATGAATATTTGTTGTGCAAAACACTTTTTTTTTCATCATGAGTCTGTGAACTTATTGATGGGTAAAACAAGGTAAAAGAAGAAATATTATTTTGTAGGCAGTCTGGTGAAATAATGGTTAGTGGCATGGATTGAGGCATCAAAGAACTGAATTTGAATTCCAGTTGAGTTCATTACATACATGCAGTACCCATCTCTCTCCAGCTATGTTTAAATAGCAGGACAGATTAGATCCTATAGCCTTGGGTAGCAACCATTCTAGGAGAAGAAAACTCAATTCAAACCACCTGCTGCCTTGTAGGTCCTGTCACTTTAGGCAAAGGCTAGAAAAATAGGTATCTTCAAAAATAAATCCACCTCTTTGGAGATGGAGGGTTGTGATGACCACAGCTGCACAAAATGTGCTAACTGAATAAAAAAAAATTAAAAATTAAAAATTGTTTGACAAAAGTTTTATTTAAATGTATGAACAAGTTAAAAATAACATTTTGAAAATTCATTTCAAAGTTAAGTGATTAGTTGACTATAGAAAAATGAACAAAACAGGCATAAATCAATTGATGTAAAGACATTATGAAAGCTGTAAACGGTGAGGATGCAATACTTTTTGTTATAGCCAGAACATCATTAATATTGAAAATATGATATCACAACAAAGATGACTGTATAAAGAACATAAAAAAGAAACACTGGACAGATATAGAGTGGCACAAAAAGATTATTCAATAAGATGGCCCTCAGCTTTGATACACCCATAGAAGTGATCAGAGGGTTCTAATATTGGTCAACACCTCCATGATAGATGATAGTGACTATATATAATGGATAGTAGTTTGGATTGAAGAATTGGGGAGATGAGTTTGAATTCCAGTGATAATACCATTAGGATAGATATGAATCCATCTCTTCTTCTTCTCCAGCTATGGGTAAATAGCAGGACAATGAGCCAGCAATATTGAGAGGCCACTGGTTGTTCCCCCTCATGATAATGCCCCTGCTTCCTCATTGAGGAGATACAAATTAGAAGTGATAAGAACCTACATGTTGGAAGAGATGATCATAAAAATTCTGAACCAGTCACAAGTTGAAACTGTTCTAACCAATCAGTCCCAAACAAATTACCCGTAATCTTCATAATATATGCTGTTAGTTTTAAAGTTTTATCTTTGAATGACACGTTCTTTATAAGTTCACCCATAAACTTAATAGGATCGCCAGTTATGCTTTTAGCTATTTGGTTCGTTCTTAACCAAGTTGGCTTACCCAGTTTTTTTTCCATGTTTGATAATTATCGATAAGTCTGAACCCAAATCAAGCTGTAGTTTTATATTTTTGTTAAATATTTGCACTTCAATTTCCTGATGTCACGACTTTCTGGTTCATCAGACTTGGTAATTTTTACAACACTTCTTTTTTCTTGTTCTTAATCCTCAGTGAGAACTTTTGTGTTCCAATTTATAGCAATTAAAACATTTTTTATATTTAAAAGGACAATCTCTATACCATTGTAATTGACCACGCCAGAAGGCAAAGTGACTTTATTCTTTGGTTGGCATATTTTAAAAATTTTTCTTTGGCGTATTTCTTTAATGTGAACCATGCCAGTTTATTCGATATTTTTTGAATCCTCTCTGATGCTCATGAAATGTTGACAATCTTTGGCAACTTGCTGTAAAGTAATGTTAAGCTAATTTTCAAGCTTGTTGAGTATCCAACGATGTATTTCGGTGTCTTTTGGTGAAATCAAACCCTGGACAAAATTGAAGCATTTTTAACTCTGCCAATTTTAAGTCATCGTAGTATTTATTGACTATACTTGTGAAAGTAGTATAATCTTTGTCTTCTTTGCGGGTGAGATGCATACATTTCCAATGCTTGTGGAACGGTGTTGTTTTTGGATTGAAGAGTTCTGTTAACGATTGAACCGCCTCTTTAAATTTCAAGTTGCTGGTTTTCTTAGGCAAAATATAGTTAGTTAAACTTAGTATATTCTTCTGTGCCTAATTTCCCTTGCAGTAGGTGAACCTTTTTTATGGTCAGCCCAACTTGTACCATCTGTATTGTATAAGTCCTTGTAGCTTATAAAGTATGAAGCGAATGTAATTTCTTCTTCAGGTACAAATGTGAAGTTTTCAACAGCATTCCATAAAGTGTTTTAAGAGGATGCATTATCTCTGTCCTCATTTGTTTTTTTATGGACATATACAAGTGCCTTTGCTCATTCTGTGTTTGAAGGAGCATTTCTTTCAGTTTGTTCTCTAACCTGGATTTCAAGGTGCAATTCCTCAAATTTCTTCTGGTATTCTGCTTGTTCTTGTTGGAATTTCTCTTGTCTTTCTTGGTATTTCTGCTCCAACAGCAAATGTTGTTTCTGTTGGTGTTTCTGTCTTTCTTGATATTCCTGTTCCAACAATAGTTGTTGTTCCTGTTGGTGTTTCAACAACTCTAGCATTACCCCTTTAAATTTGTCCATTTTACTGCATAAAACTAAGAAATGAGTGGGGGGAATTTTTTTCTCTTTACCCTCTTAAATAAGAGGGGGTAAATTTTTACCTTACCCTATCATCAAAAACAATAAGTCTGGAAAAAATAACATGGTTCACCAACCTTCTTCCCAACCACTAAATTTGTGGCTTATGCAAATTTCCAAGCCTCAGCCACTTGATAAAATGAGCATGTGTGAGAGAACATCAGAGGCTGATGTGAGTGCCAAAATTTCCAAGCCCTTTTTCCTCATGTGCTTTAGAAATTTCAACTATCACTTCCTGATGTTAAGTATAAGATGCCTTTTTGTTTCCATTGTCTCTAGAACTTTGTTGTTGCTCACATGTTCAGTCTATGATATTCTCAACATCCTTCTGTAGAACCACATTTCTGTTGTTTCAAGTCTCTTCTTCATCTGTGAGATTGTCCAGCATTCACTGCCATATTGGAGGATTGATATTATGTAACAATCACAGTAGTCTTTTCTTTGTTTCTGTTACTTCAAGTCTCTTCATCTGTGAGGAGATTGTCCAGTATTCACTGCTATATAGGAGGATTGATATTACGTAACAGTTCAGTAGTCTTTTCTTTGTTTCTAAATGCTAATCCTGTAAAATAGTTGAGGAAATCAAAATATTCTTGATATAACATAGTTGCTGATAGCATAATTAAAAATAATTAAGCTTTTCAGTAGGGTTGTTTAGAATCTGAGCAGCATTTGTTGGGCTATTGCTTTTGTAAAAATCATAAAAAAGTATCTTTCTCTTTCAACAATTATATTCTCATCCTTGGGTTCTTATACATAAAAAGGATATAAACTAAACAAACAAATCCCAAATTTCTGTGATTATATATGGCTGGGAGTGAAACTTAATCTATTCATTTAGGAGTCGGCTATCGGGCAATCTGTAAATATAATTTTGGCATATTAGAAAAGCAATGAGCTATAGCTATTATCGGGATGTATGCATTGTCTCTTTTTGTAGCTGAGAATGTGATGGATGTTAACTCATATCTTTAACTGTATATCAAGTACTACTAGGCTTTGGATGAATGACCACTTTAATATACGTACTGTGTGCAGAGTGGAGGTAATCTAGCATTTCCAATATTATTGGTGCCACTAGGATAAGTATCATGGTTCATGTCTACCCTTGCTTCCTTTCACCTCTGTCTGCTTCAGCTCTTTAGATCAGCTGATTAAAAAAAAGGCCTCTGTGAGAAGTGAAATGGAAGAGGGGGATGAGTTTATCTTGTTTTCATGCTTAGCGTTAATGGAAGGAGTAGAGCCCTAAAGTAGAACTTATCTCTTGTCTTATTATTAATGCCTCCCTTAAACAGTAACATCACAATGTGATACAAATAATACATAAGGATTTGATGATAATCTTTATTTTAAGTATTGCAGCTAAAAGATATCTTGAACCACTCTTAAATAACTGATTTATTTATATAACATTATATATAAATCAATTATTAAGCTTAGTTCAGTGGTGCATTTAGTAAGAATCAAATTTATTACAGTAGTAATGGTCTTTGAGATTAGGTTACTAACAACTGCACCATAAAATAACAACAGTGTTGATCATTATGCAGAACGTGTGTAATACAAAATAAATATATAAAATGTGCACATGAAAATACTTACACACACATTTGATCTGTATATTCCTTTTCTTATGTATATATAAGAATGCTCAATTTTAAATGGTTTTAAGAGCTTTTTAATACATATAAAAAGATAACAGGCTGTAAAAGATAAACAAAAAATACTATTTGTGTGTGTGTATGCTGACTTCAAGAGCCATTGCTAGTCTTATGAGGACTATGGCTCAAACTTGTCAGTAATTGTCATACTCATTTAACAAGTTGGCAGCCATCATATATTTGTATATTATATATATAAAGGGTGTTTCATTAAGATGGATGAAAGTGAGCAGTAAATAAATCAGTGTTATTGATAAAAATTTATTTCTCTATTGGAGCATGTTATTTAAGTCATGGCAATTATGTATGAAAAATACCCACATGTCCGTCAAAGCTTCAGTGGCACACCTCCACTCAATGGTCAAAATTTTTGATGACATCTCTGCATAGTTTCTCCTCAATCTCATCAATATGCCTTATTATGCCATCCTTCAGCTGTTGAATTGTTGGCTTGTTGGCATAAACTTTACTTTTGAGATGACCCCAAAGGAAGAAATCTAAAGGTGTCTAGTTGCATGATTGTGGTGGCTAACTGACTTCGCTGTTTCATGAGACTTGGGAACTTCTCATTCAATTTCTGTTTGAACGTCTATTTTTGTAATAGGCTTCGATAACTTTAATACATAATTTGATTGTTAATCTTTCCATGGTTGAAATTGCCAAAGACTTAAATTAAATCTGAAAGAAAAAGAAAAAATCATTAGATGCTTAAACTTAATTTGCATCACCCTTGATATATATATATATATATATATATATATATATATATATAATATGATAGCAACTATATATATAATGATTAATAGCTTGGATTGAGGAATCTGAGAGCTGAGTTTGAATTCCAGTTGAGTTCATTGCATACATCTATGAGCTAATAATCTATCTCTTCTCCCCCAGCTATTGGTAAATAGCAGGACAGACTGCGTTCTATAACTATCGGTGGTGAATGGTCTAAGAGAAAGACAACTCTGAATTCAAAACCTGCGGATGGTTGTTTGGGGAGCTTTTGGTATACTGTGCACCAGTTCTCTGTATTTGGCTCCCCCAAAAAGTGTGGTTGGTTCTTAGTTGGCTGTTAGAAGAACTAAGCTGCATGACCCTCATACATCGAAAATAATGGGAGACTCCAGTATAATATAAATTATATAATATATATATATATATATATATATATATATATAAATAATGTATGCATACATTTGATATGTATATTCTATATATGAATGCTCAATTCTAAATATTTTTAAGAGCTTTTTAATACATATAAAATTATAACAGACTGTAAATGATGCATAAAAAATGCTACTTTTTTGTGCGTGTGCCCTGATTTCAAGAGCCATTGCCATTCCCATGAGAACTATGGATCAAACTTGTTAACAATGGTCATACTTGTTTAACAAGTTGACAGCGACCATTTAATATCTGTGTGTATATTAAATATTATTTATACAAAGGTAAGGTGGAAAGAATCTTGTATGATAAAATGTCTGTAGAGAGAATACACATTATAAGGATAAGGTTCAACTCATTGATTGTGAGTGAGGAAGTTGAAGGAGGCAGCATATATATTGACTTATCTGTGAGATACATGAGTTAAGCTAGTATGGATCCCAAGGCAACAGGAATTTCTTTACTTAGCAAAGTGAGTTTTGAGGAATGCCCCTAGGTCGTCTTCATATGCCAAATCCATTCAGGACATAACCAATCATGGATCTCTACAACTTTGTGTCTTTTGTTGCTCTAAGTAATGTTTTACCTTTTACCATCTATCTTTGTCCTCGTTCTGCCATTCATTCATACAAATTTGTCAAGTAGGTTACTTGCCTTTTTTCCTCTTGGTGTTTTAAAGGTTTAAGTTGGAATTGCGTGAGTATTTGGCATGACTGAAATTGATTGGTCTTGTGTGATCATTTATTTATTTATTTTTTTTGTAACTTTTATTCTTATGGAATATACTGAATGAGAAATAAAAAATGGATTTTGAGAAATCAATGAATAGCATGTATAAAAAGAAGAGGTTCAGTTGTTCAAACAATATTGGTTATGTTAATGATTGTTCTCAAAATTATAGACACAAAAGTCTAATCATCCTTGCTTATTCACTGAAAATTTAATAATATTTTTTTTCATAGTGCTTAGAAATTCTTATTTCATTTCCTTTGGATTAAGTATCCTGGGTAAGATGATAAACTACATCTGCATCCTGGGTAAGATGATAAACTACATCTGCATCCTGGGTAAGATGATAAACAATATCCATCTGATTAGGAGGTTTTGAGAAGTGTGGAACCGCCTCTTAATTTTTGATGTTCTCATGTCCCCCATACCTGGGGTGGTAGCACCTGTTAGACCTGTTAGAGTCCCAGCTATGGGCAAATAGTTAACCCACAAACTCTGGTCAAAACACTATGAAAGTGAAAAAATAGGTTTTAATACCAGAAATACTTTGTAAAAAAAAATTATTACCAACAATGCATTTTTGAAAAACAAATATTACCAGTGATGGAAAATTCTTACCAGAAATAGATTTTTGAAGGAAATAATATTACCAGAAATAGATTTTTGGAAAAAAATATTACCAACAATAGATTTTGATCTAGTGTGAACAAAACATTACCAAGTGAGTAATTTAAAACTTTTTACAAAAATAAAACCAAAGAAGTTGGATTGTACTCAAAAATATGAGTAATTGAAAAATGGTTCAAATATATATGTATACATACACACCTTTTCTTACCAAACTATTGCTATGAATCTATTTCAAAATTTTGTTGGCATTAAATGACTCACTGAGGTTGATATGCCATAAAACAAAACAACCAACCAACCAATCCTTTGGATTAAATTCAAAAAGATTTAACAGTAAAAAGTAGATTGCCAAAATGTTTGCCTTTATCAAGATAGACAATTTTTTCTTTCAATTCAAGATATTTGATGGAGGTAAAATGCATTTTACCTTTATCATTATTTTTTATACACTTTTAATTTTTTCTTTTTTTCTTCATGCTTTCATATTTTTTTTTGTATTTTTAATATTTTTTTTTTTTTTTTTTTTTTCAGCCAGATTATTTTTTATAATTATCTAGAATTCTTTCTCTCAATAAATATATCCCACTTACTTTCCTTAGCTATGAAATAATTTTTCAAAGCATTTAGACTTGAATAAATGAAATCATCAGTAAAAAAAATCATGAAAACTCATAAATTTATAATCCAGAGATAAGAAATCTCACTGAGTAAAAGTTTATTGTTATAATAATAATGATACATTGATGTAATAGAGTTATTGTGAACCTTATAATCTTGTTGATGACTTTGCAGGGTGCGATGGATAAATTGTCGTCTAAATTATACAGAAATGAAAATAACTCTGATATTTCATTTTAACAGATATAGTTACAAAAAATATCATGAAATGCTAAAGAGTAAATTATTCAGTAAAATAACTGCTGGCTACAACCACAGCCTCCAGATGTCTTTGGAATCTCCTGCAACTCTTCTGAACAGTCTCCTTATTTAAGTTGATGAATGCTGACATAATCCCTGCTTTAAGTTCATCTTCAGTGTTACAAGGAGTTTTGTTGCTTTCTCACTCAACTGTACTCCACACAAAATTATCAAGGGGTTTGGAAAGTTAGATGGCCAGATGTAAGAGGTGATATTGTCACAGAAATTATCTGACAAACATGGCTGAGTTCTCCTGCTTGTGTGGCATGGTGTAGAGTCCTGTTGTCAGACATAGGGTTTTCTAGCAGCCACCCTCTGGACCTAGGGCAGCACTGCCTCCTCAAGGCACTTGATGTAGTCTTCTATGTTAAGTCTTTGGCCTACACCAACAAATTCAGGTGTTCTTTTTTCAGCAGAACAGTCAGAATGAATTTTCTGAGCTGTTGTACCTTTGTAATCACCATTAGACTCTTCTAACACCTTCCAAATCCTCTGCACTGTCCTCAGATTAAAACCCAAACACTCTGAGATGTTCATATTAGAGCTTCTAGTATGAATGACAAGCGGTACAGTATGCTGTTGTCAATTTTCTGGCAGAGTAAATTGCATCATGGTGTTCTTTTTTCACAGACAATGCCCAACTAACCCTACTATACTGTGTAGTTGACAATTTACCCATAGCATCCTGTATTGTGTGTTTTACACTAGGGCTACATGTGGTTTTGAATTCAGTGTTATATTTCTCCTAGACTTGTTGCCTACCATGGCTAGAGATCCCAGTCTGCCTGCTATTTAACCAATTAATGAATTTGGTTTGCTGATTTCTCATTCTAGCTATAGTAGGCAACAAGTCTATATTGTGATATTAAAGGAAAGTAAAGCCCTTAAAATAATCTACAGAATAAGATTATTAAGGCTAAAATAAGTCAAGAAAAAAGATTTTTATTCAGGCTGGAACATTTAACAGTATAAAAAATGAAATTAGTCAAGTTTAAATTCTAGCTAAGGCAGTTTGTGCTCACTTCATCTTCACACCCTTGGAAAAGGCATAAATTTATGTCTTCTTTCTGCATCCTCAACTATGGGTAAAATAGCAAGATGGACTTGTTTAAGATAACAACAACTCTGAATTCAAAACCAGGAATGTAATTCACATTCCCCAGCCTTCTATGGATTGCAGTTCCAAAAGTAGAAAGCTAACATGTGGGGTGCAGAAAAGTTATTGGCTTGACTCAAAAACATTTTTAAAAAATAATAAAATAAAATTATGATATTTGATGGTTTGGGCAGATTTTGGGAAGTGGGTTTCAGCACTCCCTCATATTTTTCAGCAAAAATGTTTATAGTATGACAGTTTGAGTATGTCTTAAAATGCATATTGAATGTGAATCATGCCTGTCAGAGTGATTAAATTTACAAATTGAAAATTTTTCTGGGGTCTGGAGCAGCTAGACAATACCTAATTCAGACACTCACTCAGGCACATTTGTGTTTGTTCAACACCCACAGTGCCCACCTGTGGTTTATACTGCAACTATACTGAGCAGACCTTAGTTACAGTTATCTAGCATGATCATCAATCTGAACAAGGCCAGCACACTCAAACCCTCAGCCACGATGACTTGTGACTTTGTGCTAGCACAGCTATCGATGGTCCCGCAAGTGTTCTGTCTACCCAATTTTACTCACAAGATTTGGGTCAGCCCATGGCACAGTTTTAGGCACTTTCCAAAGGTGCCGCATGCTGGAATCATCCCCTCCAGACCGATAATAAATCAACCTTGGTGAGATTTGAACCTGGGTCTCATGGTCAGGAAGTGAACATTCTAATCACTTGGGCCATACGGCCATCATTATATATATATATATATATATATATATATATATATATATATATATATATATATATATATATATATATATATATATATATATATATAGTTTTTTCCTTATAGGTAACATGATTCAGAGTTTCATGCACAATGCAATCTTCAGGTCCTGAGTAGAATATTTTATTAACACCAGCACTCAATGTGCATTATCTTGTATTTATATTTCTTGTTAAAATAAGAAAAGAATAGCAAAAAAAAACACAATTAACAAAAACATTGTGCTTTATTTCAATATTACCACTTTACAGTAATGTTACATTTTTGTTACCTTCTTTTTTTTTGCTATATATGACACTCTTTTTTGTTATTCTTGTTTTAACATTTCCATCCTTATGACGTTTATATAAGTTAATAGTGTCATATGTAATATAAAAAGCTATAATTGAGCTTGTATAGAAATTTTGTTCAGTTGCAGATCTTATACTGATCAATGTAGAAGATGAAAATTCAGCCAAATTGATTTCTCCCCACCCCCATTGAAATAGATCTGAATTTCTGACTTTGTTTTGGAAGATCCTTTGAGACATTGATCCTAAACTCATGAAATGAATGTGATGGAAATGATAAGAGCATTATGAAGAAGAAATGCTTGAATGGTGATGCTTAGCTACACAATGGAAAAGTTTGCTCTTTGTGGGAGGGTTTACATCCATCCATCAAGAGAAAGAAAGAAAGTGATGGGTTTGTCAATAGTCAAGGTTGCTGTGAATGATGCCTGGATAAATGCTTGGTGGGTTTATCATTGAATACTTTTTCTCCTGCACATTCATAGAAAGATTTGTAGGAGGAATTACAGATGGTGGAGTAATGGATAGCAACTCGGATTGAGGAATCAGAGAGCTGAGTTCAAATTCCAGTCAAATCCATTACATTCACTTGCATGCTAATACCCTTGGGAAAGGTATTGGTGAGATGGAAAAGTACTAGGAAGAGGAAAAAAGTCAAACAGTTATGATATTGAGCAAAATTTAATGGGAAAAATTAGCTTGGTGGGGGGTGTTGTAATGGAATGTCCCACTCTCCCTATTGCCTCTTGTGGACTGACTATATCGGTAAATCTATGGTGAGCACAGGATATACCTGGCAGACTTGTTTCGGGAATTACTAGCCTGCTAACCGATTCCCTGTCTCTCAGTAGTGTATTCTCTTTTACAATAAACCTCTCTTTCTTTCATCTACGCCTGTGTTGCTGTTCCTTTCACTCGAGTACCACCTTTGTCTGTTTGTAACCTTCTTTAAGGATACAACAGGTATGAATCCTCTTCTTCTCCCCTTAGCTATGGGTAAATAGCAGGACAGACTGGGTTGCCTTAGATGGTAACTGGTCTACTGCAGAAAGAAATGGCAACCTACTGTGGGAAAAAATCTGCCTCATCAGTTATGTATCAAAAGGTACATGATCATCTAAGTGTGTATCATGCATTTACTGTCTGTAAAGAAATTTAAAGAACATGCTTGATATATTTGGGAAAAAATTTGAGATTAGATTGAATTCAGTATATTCATGTAAGAATACAGCCAAAATTGTTTTCAGGAAAAAAAAAATTAATGTGGCTTAACACTTTGCAAGCACTTATTCCAAAACCAAATAAATACATGTAGTTTTATAAAACAAAATTAATTTTTCAGTGGTAGTTTAAGCTGTTATAGCAATAGTAGAAGTATCCAGCCAATATTTTAATATGTAAGATTAAGGGCATCAAGTGTTGCAATTAGATTCTAGATGACCTGGAACTGTAGACAACATTGATGTTTAACTCTTTAACCCTTAGGAGATGAGAGGGGTGATCTATCAGCTGAAAAGTTAAATGATGGAGGAGACTACTGTGCTGATCCGTCAGCCTGATAATACAAGCTTCAAGATTAGCTGGCTAGTTTTCATAACAACCAATCAGATTGCTTCTCACATTTCTTGTATATCTGGGCCTTTCAATGGCAGTTTCTATGATAGTTTGCTGTGGTCTGTGATTTTACATTAATTTTTTTCTGTTCCAAATGAGGGCATGTGAAAATGGCTCTGTCTTGGCCCTGAAACTCTAAATGAGGTTCAGTCTCCAAAGAGTTAAAGTATTTCACATATTTGACCATTTTTTTTCACTTTTTACAGTATATATTTTCAGTATTTATATAGAGCTCTGATTCTGTTTTTGTAGTATGTTCACTGACCAATGTAACAATGGGGGTGTCGAATAAAGTAGAATAATTTAAGGTTAAAGATTAAGAAGAAAAATTGTAACAACTAGCCACAGGTTGTTAGAAATATATTGTATTTCTGAAATATGATAAAATTGACAGGGTCAGTTGATGGTTACAAGTCCTATTAGAAGAAAGAGGAAAAAAGCTGGATGTGGTGAGGTTTTTTCATTGGTCTGTGAATTGACTAATCAGTAACTAGCAAGAAAGTTAGATTTCCTAGTTAAAATTTTTTTAGTTTGGTAGTGAGCAGATGCGGGCAGGATGTTCTCTCATTCCCTGAACTCTCTCCATTACTGACAAGTAATTGGCAACATTTCCTTGCTTCAGACAATAAAATTGGCTGATATAGAACCCGTTGCATTGTGCTATTTATTATTACAAGTTAATGTTTTGACTGGGGAAAAGATGGCTTTTGAATTTCAGTGATAAATTGAGTCAGTACAACTCTGGAGTATTGGCCTGAAGACAGCTGATGTAACCCACTACAAAGCAATGACCATAGCTTGCCAAACCCCAGTATGAGCTATATAAGATGTGACAATGCAACACCAATAGAAAAATCAAATTCTTTTTCAAAACTAAAACTGGGTTCATTTGTCAAGAGCAATTAGCGCCACCTGCACCGGCAAATATTTTGTACTCCATAATTTACTTGAATACATTTTTGAAACAAACAAGGTTTCTTTATTCAACTTCTTCTTTTATGTGCTGTGTCCCTTCAGGACGTAGACAGTAATAGTGATCCACCTCCTCCTCTCCTTTGTAGCTCTTAAGTTTTGTTTTTTTGTTATTTCTCTCAGACCCTGTTCTGCCATCAACTTGCTCAAGCCCATCAAGTATGTTATGTGTTGCTTTCCCCTGGCCTTCTTTCCCTCTATCCATCTTGTGGATATCAGATTTTCCAAGCTTTCCTTTTTCATTACATGTACCAGAAATTTCAGCTACCTCTTCCTGATGTTTCCATTCTCTCCAAAACCTTGTCATTGCTCAAATGTTCGACCCATGGTATCCTTAGGATCCTTCTGTAGAACCACACTTCTGTTGCTTCGATTCTCTTCTTTGTCTTTAAAGAGATTGTTCAGCATTCACTGCCATACAGGAAGACAAATATCATGTAGCAGTTCAATACTCTTTTCTTCCTGTCTTGTAATGCTCTGGTTAGCTTTTGGAACGTGTCTTTGACCATACCAATATATCTGTAGATCTCAGTGTTGCACTTTCTCTCGTCTGTCAGAACACTTCCCAGATATTTAAATTGCTGTACCTGCTTGTACCAAGCTGTAAGTTGCATTTTCGGCTTATCTTTTTGCTTATGACCATACATTCTGTCTTGTAGTTTATGCTTAGTCCATTCTTCTCATTCTCCTTTACTACCTCCTGTAGGATGTTTTATAATTTCTTTTCCATGTTTTTTTATCAGCACTCTGTCATCTTATATTGTTACGATTGTGGCTGCCAATAATGAATCCTGGTAGGATTTCCAGTTCTCTCAGAATTGCCTTGTTGTATAGATTGAATAAATCTGGTGAGAAGACACATCCTTGCCTTACACCCCTTTCTATTTTTGTATATGTGCTGAACTCATTTTTTATCCGTATGCAGGTGGTTTGCTGCCAGTAGAGATTTTTGATTATTCTGCTGTCTTTTCTGAATATGTCAAGATTGCTGCTCAGCTCTAACAAGCATACTTTGTCGAACAACTTTGCATAGTCTATGAAATGCGGGTACACATTCCTTTGCATTTGTATTGCTCTTTCTGATAACGTTCTGAGCATAAATACTGTGTTTCAGGTTCTGGTGTCGAGCAAATGTACATTGTTCTAGTCTAATCTCTGGCCTGATCCTGCTGCACATTCTATTCGGATGATGAGTTTTGTTATATGACTCATTAGGATGATTGTTTGGTGGAATTCACATTTTCTGGTTTCTTAGGCAGTGCTATGAAAATAGATCTGCTGAGATCTTTTGGTATATCCCTACTGTTGTAGATTTTATTTATTATTTCTGTAACCTTGTCTATGCTGAAATCATTTAAGGCGTCCAGTATCTCCACTACAGTTTTGTTTGGCCCTGCCATCCTGTTTCTGTTCAATTTGGCTAGTGTAACTTACACTCCGGTTTTTAGTATTCTGGTCTGTCAGTATTTCTGTGTATTGTCGTATGTTCTATTTCGTTGTGGAAGAGTTTTCCAATATATTCGTTTCAGTGTTGAAGAATTTTTTTCTTTCTCTAATATGAGTATTCCGTCCTTGGATTTTATACAGCCTGTTGATGAGCATGTCTTCTGTCCTGTTAGTTCCCTCATGCTTTTTTATGCATATCTCCTTTATCTGTTATACTCATTCTCTCTATTTATGCACATTTTTTCATGAAGCCATTCTTCTTTAGCTTGCCTGCATTTGGGCCTTATTTCATTGTGCAGTTTTTTGTATTCCATTCCATTTCTTGGCATTGTTTTCTGTCTCCTTTGCATCATGTCAAGAATCTTATCTGTGATCCAATCGTTCTTTTTCTTCTTCGTTCATTCTCTTTTGGGATGATGTCATTTGCTGATGCCATTAAAACTTCTTTACTTAGACCTAATTCTTTGGTATTGAATTATATATACAATTAATAAATGTTTTGGCTCTATTTCAATAATCTATTTTTCATTTTCTGCTAATTTAGTTGTTTTAATGAAGTTTATTACTTTTGATAAATCGGGAAATTACAATAAACTATTTTCATATCCACTTGTCTTCAGCACATGCAATCAATTCTACTTGGATTTAAATGTTTTCCTGTTAATTAAAAATGGGCTTTACTCATGTTTCCTTAAATTATTCATTATCTTCTCAAATAAAATGCTGATTACAACAATGAATACCAGTTATATGAGACTTCCAGGATAAATAAAAAGTCATTGTATGAGTGGGTGCCGAAAAGTTCCTGTGTTGACCTACTTCTCAAAGTCTGACCAAATTGTCAAACATCAGAATTTTTTTCGTTTTTTTGTAATGGTTTCTTGGTTGAGCTGAGAACTTTTCAGCATGCTCAACATGACATTGAGGATTATCTAAATCATAATTCAGTGCTTTCTAAACTGATGAGAGATTTTATTATTTACTTTGTACATGCACTTGGCTTCCAGAGCAGTTAACCAATAAAATAGCCACTGTGACATGAACAAAAATAACAAAGAAAAACAATATTTATGACAGATGTCATTTGTTAAACCATTGAATAACAAACCCTTGTGAAATGAGAATGTTGTTATTTAATACCATTTGATAAAATTTTCAGTGGTAAATGTTGGTTTCAATTGGTAGGAATGACTGCAACACACATACTTCTCCCATTTTCTAGGCAGAAGCACAGAAATGCATCCTGGGATTTTTTCCTATTGAATAAAATAGGCCGGTTCATGGTTTCATCTGACTTGGTCCCGATCTGTCTTGTCTTGAAGTCAGTTTGCTTGTCTCAACTTGCTTTTATATGTTAACCCAATTCTTAGTTTGTGAACTTTTTACCATAATACTGTTGCTTTGACATTTACTGTTAATTTGCCTTGCATTTATTGCTTGCTTTCATTATATAATTTTTTTGCCCTGTTCTTTTTCTTGTTATTACTTATTGTAAACTTTGTCATTTCTGTTTTTTTTTTTTATTTTTGCATTTGAGCTTGTAATCTTGATTTTGCATTTCTAATATATTGTTGGAACTTGTTAATGCTGCAGTTTCTATATCTTAAAACATTAGGCAAAGACAAGAATTACTAATTAATAAACAGTGATGGCTTCTCTCATCATTATGGAATCTGATATTTGTTAGCTTCCTGATATAGTATTTATTGTTTGAAATCTTTTGCAAATATACTGGATGTCTGTAAATACCTTTCCTGTTGATTACTTCTCTTATTCTGTTTTGAGTGAAAATGTCCAGCGCTAGGCACTTAACACTTTCCTGAATAAAATGCCTGACTTTCAACATTATCCTTTATTCTCTATTTACCCATCACAGTTTCATCCTTACTATCATCTCATTCCTATTTCTTTCATTATCGTCATCTACATTCATCTCTTGACTTGGATGAAACATTTTCTTGATTGTCTTTTACATTTTTTTCATCTGTTTACTTTGTCAAAATTCAAAGGAGTAATTTGCCTTTTTCATTAAACCACGATCTCTTTTATCTTTAACCCAAAATAGGAATGCTGTTTTATGTAATAAAAATAAAGAATAAATTTCTGTTCGAAGTACAACTACATGTTTAAATAAGAATTTTGTTCTTAATTAAAAACTTAAATTAGTTGCCTTTTTTTCCTCAATCTTATCTAAATTCATTGGCTATGATTTCTTTTTTTTAATATTTAAGTAAATTTTGTAATAAAGACTGACACTTGTTTTCATTTTAGATATAACTATAAGGACAAACAATTGATACATGACTGTTTTTGTGCTGTATTTACAGGTATATCAAATACCTTGCATAGTTCATTACCCTTTAGAATATCAAAAGACAGGTGCTTATCATGAAAAATGTTGATTCTTTGGACCTATCAATACAAAAATTTAAAAACTAAGTCAACCTACAAACTAAAATATCCCCCAGTAAACAAACGAGGGTATTAAATAACTTTAAAGGACTTGAAATGACATTAAAAAAAAAAAAAATTCTACATTTGAAGAGTGAAAATTACAAGTGTCACTAAAGTTAATCTTTAAAATTTAAGTAAGATATTTAATTTTGTGCTTGTTAAGTTTCAACTTTTTCTTTTATTTTTGTTTGAATTTCAGGGATGAGGAGTTACCATTATTTACACTATTTATATTTGGACTATCATCCTCATCTTTGCTGTTGTTAGCACATTTCAGCTATTGAACCCTCCAACCACCCTCAGGTTTATATTGATCTGGGTAACCTATAGAGAATTTTGAACTGAAACCTTTCTTTAATCAACATGGGTAAACTTTTCTTATTCCACTGCTCATGTCTAGAGATATCATCTAGTTCTTATTTTTAATTAGTATTGTTCAGTTATTGCTAACCTGTATCCACTGAGTGCAAGTACACTGCTGGTCCCAGGGATTGAACTTGCAACCACTATGTCACCAAATTCCCAAACCAACACATTTACACACTAGACCATTGTTCCTTTATTATAATATTAATTTTTCCACTGACAGGGAATCTGTATTTCAGTGAGGACATTGATTACTCATGAGTTTTTCTTGTATAAAAAGTATTAAAAGGGACACTGTGTGGTTAAACAAAATTTACCATAGGAAAGACAATCAAGAGATTGACTGATTTTTTTCTAATTAGTTGTACAACCTGCATCTCTGATTCAAATTTTCTTGTATGTTGAAATATTTCAATAAATGGATTTTTGTTCCTAAATAGAGTAAAAATAATTATTTGTACAAACAACCCAAAGGCATTATACTCTCAATAAATGTTTATGCATGAATGATTACAAAGTAAGATAACTCACGAAAAAGGAAAAATTAAAATCATATGTGATGAATGCTAGTTGGATTAAATACATAATTAATTCTTAAAGAAAAAAAGAATTAATAGCTCATACACTGTGTAATTCCTTTGAAAAATTAATATTTATACCAAAAAGTAAATTATTTTTCCCTAGACATTTTAACGCTAACAAATTATTTTAGCTTTTTCAAAAATCAAAAATATTTAGTTTTAATTACAAAAATGGATTTAATTGGAATGTCATAGATTTGGTTTGATATACAGTTAGCATGTTTATTAAATCAGTATAGTTTTAAGCTCTGAGACCAATAAAATTTTCTGTACTGCTAACACAAGTGAATTCCATGCTGCAAACTCAAGTGGATATATTAGGTTGGTGCAAAAATAATGACGTAACCGTCGTTTTTTTGACATATTTTTTAACGTCAAAAAACGACATTATTACGTCATTATTTTTGCACCAACCTAATACTATTAATATATTTACTTTGAGCATAAATATGCTATGAATGTACCTTAAAGACCTAATGTGTTAGAGAAAATCTAAGTATAGAATCTGAATTGGCATACTTGATTTTATCTAATAAAGCATTGGTAAAAGGCAAAGGATTTATTTGTTTTTAATCATTTTGGCTGCCCAGTGTAATTAATATGAGGTGAGATCTTCCCAATCATGTGCATGTATATAATGCAAAATCATGACATGATAGAACGATGTTGAGTATAAATTTATAGTCAATGTACTTGATTTAATTGAAAACACATGCTTTTACTCCAGTCGCAAAATCATTGTTGCTCAATGTTATTTGTCTAAAAGATTTTTCCAAGGCTGAGATAGCTGAACATCAGTGGAACACATGAAATGGAAAACTCTTAAAAACAGGAAAATAAAAATTCTTGTTAATAGCTGTTTAAACAATAAATCTTTTTGAAAAGTTTTATTGTTTATTTTGCCTTTTGATAAGAAAAATATCTCTTAAAATTTTCAACTTGATATTTTATACTGATCTGTTTGTATGAGTGTCCACATCTTGATTGTTATTGCCACAATGTTTGGCCTTCAAGTATCATTGGTTTTGATAACTTTCCAGGAGTTCCAAGGCAAACACTTTGTTCAATGCATGGGGCGAGATATTAGTATTTGATGATTATTTTTATAATATATTCTATGATAGTAAAATTTGATTTATATTGAGCTATGCTGCATTTTTTAAAATTTAATTTTTGCTTTACCTTCTTGTTTGTTTGTTTTTTGCTTTTCACTTTCTATCAATTGATAGTTTAGGTGTTAGTACTGTCATAACATTCACTTACATGCTAATACCCTTGGGAAAGGTCTCAATCCTCTTCTCCCTCCCCCCCCAGCTATGGGTAAATAGCAGGACAGACTGAGTTCTATAGCCTTAGGTAGCAACTGGTCTACCACAGAAAGAAATGGCAACTTTCTGTGGAAAAAAATCTTCCTTATCAGTCATGTATTGGAAGATGCATGAACACCTAAGTGTGGATCACACATGGCACATAACTGAATGACTGTCATAAAGGTAGTATAAATTATTTTATTGTATATTGTAAATTGTATTTTATTGTATGTTGTAAACTTCATAATCTCCAATTAGGTGTAAATCCCAATTTATATTTTTGTTTTTTTCTAAATGTTATTTTTTTCCAAAATTAACTTTTCAATTTTTGTGTTTGATTATTTATGTATGGATATTTTGTAATATATATATATATATAAAATACTTATTGGTGATAGAGCTAACCTATTTAGTTGCGTTGATGTGACCCTGGATTTCATGCCCTTTGTGATCATCAGACAAACACTATGTATGTATATATATATATATATATATATAGTTTTTGTTTTTGTACAACTATCTTGAAGTTCATTTGTCTTACTTTCTATTTTTGCTTATGTAAAGTTAAATTTATCAACTTCTTTTTCTACTCTGATTTATTTTATCAATTCATAGTTTAGATGTTAGTACTGTCAAAAATGTACTATAGATTATTTTTAATGTTATAAATAATGACTTCATAATCTCCATGTATTTTGGGCTTAAATTTTATACTTTTCTTTTTCCTATCTTTTTCTACTTTTCACTTTTTATGATTGTTTATTGTTTTTTTTTAACAACTGGATTATTCTACAAATTTGATACTTAATTTTTTTTGTAAGGAAACTTTAATTATTTCACAAAAATAGGCAAGAAAATATTATACTATTTAAAATTGTTAGAACATTTTATGCTAAAATATTTTATATATTTTATTTTTTGTAGAACTAATTTTCTATATGATTAAGAATAGGCAAAATTTGTAAAAGTGCCTGACTCTACAGGTAAATGAACTGTAAATACTCAGCTTTTGCCTAATCAGTAGCTAAGGTTTTATACACTTTTAAATCTTGATAATGCTTCCTTTGCATGCTAAACATTTTGTAACAGCTACAGATACTAAAAGCTTTTAGGATTGACCTTTAACAATATTTTACTATTCTCCAGTTGTTAAAAACAGTTATAAATAGTTTGAAAACTATAATACATTTTTATTTGTAGAAATCAACAAGAAGGTTGTTAATCATCTCTTGAGCACTAAACAGCAAATATGTCTCAAGGTTGCTCACATTAAATATTTCAAAGGCTTTTGACAATGTCTAGCATAAATGATTGATGCACAAGCTCTCTAGCTATGGAATCACTGGAAAAGTCTTCTCAATTATAAAGTCCTTCTTAACTAGATCCCTGAAGGTAGTTGTTAATGGTCAGACCTCTGAGGCTCACGTAATCAACACAGGTCTCCCCCAAGGTCCAACCCTCTTTCTACTTTACATAAATGATCTGCCGAAGAGTATACACCAATCATTTATGAATACCTATGCTGATAATACAGAACTTTCACTGATCATGATAAATGGGTGTTCTCTCAGGGAGGCCGTATGCCTTGAGCACCTATTGGGACTTGAACTCAACCCAGACCTCAAGTGGAACACCTACATATGATCCATCACTAAAGATACTGGAAAAATAGCTGGGTCCCTGTATTGCTCCAGTAAGTACATGACTCTTCCTGCTATCTTCTGTCTTTACAAAAACCAAATTAGGCTGAAAATGGAGTACTGCTGCCATATATGAGCAAGAGCTGCCCAGTCCACTTTCCAGTCTCAATATAGTCCAAACGTGTCTTCACATCCTTCCACATCTTTGTGGGTGACAAATTATTTTTTACTCTTCAATCTCTTTCACACAGATGAAACATTGCAAGTCTTCTGCTACTCTATTGCTATTTACATGAAAAGTGTTCAGATGAACTACATTCCTTTTCTAACGTTCATGGATAAGACCTGCCATGCTATGCACATTGTAATGAACCACCCTCATTTCCTTTGTATTCCATTGATGAGATGCAAGTTTCACTTGAGCAGCAGCTTCTCAGGAACAACTGCTTTGTGGAACAGACTCCCAAAAAGATGCTTCCCTGATCACTACAGTCTTAAGTCTGTTTAAGTCTAGTGTCAACCATTATCTTCCCCACATATCCTCAAAAGCTGTACCTCTTACTCTGCAATTCTCTACCTCTAGTGGCTCTTGGGCCTTGTAAAAAAAATGATTAAAACTTTTTCAAATTCTTTTTATTTTAAATAATTTTTAGTTATTTGGCCAAAAGAAACAAATATATAATACAGGAAAAATGTATTCTAATTATTCAATTATTTTAGAGTGATTTTGCGTTTTGCACAATATATTGTAATTTTTAAAGTATTAGATTGAATTTTTTGTTCAATAAAAATCTTTTCAAATATGGCTGTAGCTTTTTTTCTGAAGATTTTGTCTTCAAAATAAGGGTGTAACTTATGCACTCACGAAAGGTGTAGATCTTTGCAGTTGACCATCTGTAATCTATGAATTTAATATTATTCATCTTAACTTTACTGATAATTTTAAATGTGACTTGTTTCATTTATTGTATTATGCGTTAATTTTGTGAATGTTGAAATTATTATTATCCATAAATTTTAGCTTAGAAATTTGAAGTTTAAAGAAACTTTGCTAAAAATTGACAATAAGAGTTATTCTGAAAATATTGTTTTCCTTGTTCAATGAAAAATCTAATTTTTTTAATACTGAGTTTTACTTTCAACAATCTAGTCGTGCTTCAATTTATATATTCTTCTGGGTGGAGAAATTTATTGTCTTTTGATATTTACTATCAATTCAAAGTTTGAAGCATCCAATGAAATGCTTTAGTGGCACTTGTTACATTCTTTCCTGACTCCTGTTAAACTTACCAACTCTGTGAAAGTTTCATGCAACAATGAAAATATTGAAAACTTAAAAGATTAGTTTTAAATTAGCCAAGAAGATCATGTCTCTTTTATCTTATCAACTTGAAGCTTATTAATGTAAAATGCAATTATCTTGTAATAATTTCTTCTTTGAAATAAGATTTCTATCAGACATTTGATAATAGAACACATATCAACAACTCAGCACATTATTTGGATTTGTTCATCATTTAATTAGATAAGCTTTTATCATTAACTATCAACCTGCCATTACTACCTTTGCTGTAGATATGTTGTACTTATTTAAAACCTGAATGTTTCCTCCCCACATTTTCCATTTGATACTATCTTTTATCTATTAGTGTATTTAGCATGCCTAAAGCTTTATAAACACTTTTGCTGTTTGCCAATTTTTTCCCACATCTTTCAGCAGTGCAGCATATCTCTTGAGAGTAGCTAGCAAATAATTGAAAGTCAAATATGAGTTTGCAGTTTCTCTGCTTATTGCTTGTCTATCCTAATCCTTCATAATCTTACAAGATGTTTCATAATAACCTTTTTCTATGTCCTGAAATTATTGAGGACACAAAATACTACCTGATAGTAAAATGGCATTTGGATAGTTTTAAATATTTTGAACTTAATTCATACATGACATTGCATAATATTGTAATTTATAATATTTATTAGATTCTCAAAATAGACTATTAAAAATGTCACCATTGCTTACTTCCCATTACTGTTTAAATGCTAAGTTTCTTATCACTGAGAGCAAAAAAAAATTCTTTGTTTGAAAAACTATTCGATTATAAAATCAGTCAGCAAAACAATGATTTAAAAAGATTACGAAAGAAGAAAAAAATATTAAAAAAGCAAACTATCCTTGCTAAAAGTACAAATATGACTTAACAAATAACTTCTGTCGGAAAAATATATCAATCTGTCTTTAAGGATTAATTTAAATCAAAATTTCTCAAAGAAACGGAGGCCATATTCATTCAAAGCACATAAAAATACATGACAAAATTTTTCAGCAAAAATACACATTTAATTTTTCATTAAGAAATCTAATGGCATTAAACTCTTCAAAATTTATTTTCATTGAAAAAGTAAAAGGTAGCCATTTGACTTACATTTTCTTTCATTTAAATAATCATGGTTTTACCTGAAATAAGCCCTAGAAAATTTTTTAATTAGAGTTCTGACTTAAGATTTTTATAATGTTGCCAGTGCATTGATCATTAACTGCCCTTGAGAGGTTCATTTGTTATGTAACTTGATTTTAAGACAAATTATTTACATGCAGACTATTGTACTTGTCTTTGTTGTTATCAAAATGTTTCATCTACATGTAAATAGTGTAAATGCCTCAACTTTACAAATTTAAGTGCAATACTAGATTAGTAAGTAGGTTTCATTATTTTATAGTTGAAATGGCTAGTTGTGATTGTAAGTTCTATGCTAACAGTTTCTTCTCTTGCACTTCTTGTTTGTGTAACTCTCATCTGGCTTCTTGCTTCCCAGTCAACTTTGATATTTAAAAATTCAAATGCAATATCAATCATTATCTCCTGCTTTCTCCATTTCTGTTCTCTTATTGTTCACTCTCCTTATTGTTTTTCATTTTCTCATATTCTTTCACACTCAGTATCCCTTTGTGTCTTAGTTGCTTTATTGCCTTGCTTGGGGTGAAATGATTAAAAAGCAAATAGACCCTATATCGATCACTTACCTCAAAATGATCCAATTTTCCTTTGCATTTTTCATTTGAAAATATATGATGATTTGGCTCTTTCATCTAAAACCTGAAAGTAGACCTTTTTGTTAATGCCAAAATAGCCATTGAATTTGTCATTGTTGTGAGGTGCTGTATCTCTGTATATGTGTAGATCCAAATGGTACAAACATTTTCTCTAGATGAAAATGATTCATAGTGTTTCAGCTTTTGCTGGTCTAAATCTTAGAGATTTTGTGAAAATCCCACACACAGATAACCCTGCTTTATCTTATTGTAATTGTTTTTTCTAGTATACAATGTGACAGCAGAAGTATTTGAACACATGCAAAATATTTAATATACTTTCAATGCTTCAGTTTACTTTAATTTTATACAGGTGATATGTTTTGATAATAAATTTATAGTTACTAAGAACAAATGCATTTGTTGAACATACAGTGCAGAATACAATATAAACCAAACTAATGATGGAAAAGGTATTTAGACATGATTAAGAATTTATCATAAAGATATCATTTAAGAAGGAATGTAGGTGTAAATCTTTATGTAAAGGCATAGAAACTTTTGGAATTTTCCAACAAATTTCAATTCAGTATGATGTCATCATTCACTACTTCTTGCAGTAAGGCCATCATGATTAAATCAAAGAAGCTTTCAACTAAACAAAAGAATTGCATAGTTAAGCAACATGATGAAAATTTGAGTTTTAGGTCCATTGAGATCTTAGATACCACTCTCAATAACAAAAGATCAAGTATTTTGATGTATAAAAAATTCTTTCTTGAACTGGCACACAATAGAAAATTTATTCCTGCAAGCAAGTTGATACTATGACACAAACATGGAAACAGAGACTTCAAAGCAGGTTTGCCACTGAGAAAAGAAATGTAACATGTTAAACTAATAAATATTCATCAGGATTGCACACAAAGCATTGTTTTCATTTAACTTCATCACATTAAACAACTGTAAAAGCACTATGGAAAGTCAAAAGGAATTTAGTAGTAACTTGAAAAGGGGTTCAAGATGATTTAAGAGCACCTGAAACACAAGTTATTAAAAGAACTATAACTAATGAAGTGAACAAGAATGACTTAATCCCATACCTCCAGAGAAAACATCTTTTGGGGAGGTACTGAGTTTCTTGGATGAAGTTTGTTTTTGTGATTATTTAGAAGTGGAAAAGTTGAAAAATATTTGTACAAATGTTCAAATAAAAACACAATTTTTTTTACCACAACTCGGCTCATCTTGTATTGAGAATAGCTGGATGCATCATCTCCACAGTAAAGCATAGAGATAGAATTTTGGAGGTGTTTCTCTTTCAATAGTACAAAGATACATCATGTATTTGAAGCAAATATGCATGGAGTGATGTATGAAAGTATTTTGAAAGTTAATTTGTTCTCTTTAGTGCAACGGTTTAAATTTAAAAAGAGTTGGATCTTTCAACACGATTACAATCCAAAGTATACAGCTAAATTAACTTGGGAATGGTTTGTTCAGAACAATGTAGATTAATTTCAATATCTTGGTAAATGTGAAATGAATCCAATTGAAAATTTATGGTGAAGCTAGAATTCAGTAGAGGGACTTCAGAAACAGTAATGATTTTAAAGTTATTTGAAAGCAAAATTTCTAAAGAATTTTGCAAAGAGTTATGAAAAATCTTTCTGAACCATAACTAGGGCTATGTAATTAAATTTTAAAATATAAAAGTGATGTGTCTGAATACTGTTTTCATTATTATTTTGTTATATTTTATCCTGAATTGTATGTTTAAAAATATACTTTTTTTTTGATGTTTTTTTAATACCATGTCCTATCAGGATGTAGGCAATCATGACTCCTTTTCTTTATTCATTTCTTTACTTGGTAAAGATATTGGAGTACTTTCCTGTTGCCTTCTAAACAGATTCAAAGTTTTCCTTCTCTTAGATTGGTTACCACCCAGAGAGTCCAACCTACTCTGTTATTTAACTTATAGCTGGAGAAGAAATGGATCTGTGTGAAATTGAACACAACAAATTACCCCCAAATTTGAATTGGACTTGACATATTTTTCCTCATAATTGTTAATTTTTATATCATATATGTACTTCCTGTGTAGATTTGAAGCATTGGAAGTATATTAATTTTTTTAAAATATACAAGTACATTTTCCCTCTCCAACTCACTGTATATTGAAATATTGATATGTTATTCTCTGAAATATGCTAGCATTTCTCTTCTGATTATCTGATAGTGAAATATTGAAGAAAGTGTTTGTTCATTTTAATTATGATTATATAGAATTCTTTGTCTCTAGAAAAAGTTATTTTAATCGGTGCCATTTTAATGGAAATTATGAAGCTTTAGAAAAAAACAAAAAACAAAAAAAAAGCAAGTGAATAGTGACGCCTCACTTCCGCAACAGTGAAGCTGACTTATTTGTTGCGTGACGGATGATATTGTGGCAGCAGCAGCAGCATAGTTTCCTGTTGATATACCTTTAAGATAACATAAAGATGATGGCTGACTCCTTGCTTTACACTTTTAAAAATACCTCATTCACTATGTTTAAGTAGTAGGTGAGCAGGAAATGTGGATTTATCAGTTAACACATGCGTTCCTTGCTGCATTTTGTTGTTGATACAAGGATGGAGGTGGCAAGTTCTCACCTTACCCTCTATTAGTTAAATGTGAGCGTGTGCATATGTGTGCGGGGGGGGGGGCTTATACTTTTTTTTTTAAAAAAAAATATGTAACTGAGAATGCCTTTATCTGAAATTTTTTTGTTTCCAAATCTTAAAATCTAAAGAGAAAAGAATATTAGAATTTGCATGTAATAAGTTTTAAATTCCTGAAATTTCAAAGCATTTTTCATGATTTAATATTGGGAATTGTCAAGCTTTAGATTTACGTTTATTAAACATTTATTTATGAAATTAAATGCTTTTACTTAATGGATAATAAGCCTAAAATATTACTAACTTTGACAAAATAGAGATTTGGAGTATTTGGGTATATTCATAACTGAAGGAACCACCTGCTTTCTAATCTATAATATTATTGTGCTATAGTCTATGTAAGTAAATTGTTAGTGATGCTTTTCAAGGGTAAGTAATTGATACAAATTTATTAATTAAAAAGTATGTAGTTCTTAAAATTATAAAAAGGTGTTAACAAAGAAGTAAATGCCAACATTTTAGGATTTTAATTATTTAAATATGAAGCCCCTTTTTAATTAAACATTGGCTTAATTCTCAGATCCTTAATTCAGCATAATCTGTCTTCATATATTAGGTACCGCTATAGACTTTCTAAAAAAGAAAAAAACCTGAAAAACAAAATTTAAATAATTAAATACCTACTTTGGACATAAATTTCAGTTCTGTTTGAAAGATAATGGCCTAAAGCTAATCTGAATTAAAACAAAAATTAATTTCTGTATATAAGTAAACTTTTTAGGCATTTTATCAAACATCAGCATGTTTTTTCATCACTCATCAACTAATTAAGCCATTATTGCATACAAAAAATGTAAGCAACAAATTTAAGATTCTCTTTAAAATCCAATATTTGTCTTAAAGATGTCTTTCAAAGTTTATTAGTAAATTTATGACTTAACTGAATTTTCTAGAAGTAGGCACCCATTTATCTTGCAAGATAAAGGTAGTGTCCTTTAAGGGTAAGACTAGAGTGAAACCTCTTCAAGGTGCAAGCCTTAGCGATTGTATATGAAGGCTGTATGCTATCCACACAACATGCCCCCCACCAAGCCATAGGGACAAGAGCCAAAAGAAAACAGGGTATTACAATTGGCACCGGCTGAGCTGCCTGAGTTGCTGGAAAGTTGTTAATGTTGATAGCCAACTGACTTTAGGGCTCCACTCTGAGATTTCTGCCTGGATTTACTTCCATAATCTTTTCTGTAAGCAAGTAGAATATGTACAAAAGATAGTCAAGTGAGTTGCTCAACATTAAGCAAGAATTGCACTGCATTGGACTTGTGCCACAATTGTATTTTATATACAATAAATATCCTGCATTTAAAAGCAGCCAATAAAAAGAAGAAACTGGAGGAGATAATCTGTAGAAAATAATGTTCTGTGGTATTAACTATTAATCTTTCAACCAGTCAGATGTGTCTTTGTGTTGGGAAGGTCTGAAGATGTAGAAACTAATGGTAGATATTAAATTAACACACACACATATATATATATATATATATATATATATATATATATATATATATATAATGTGTCATCTGTTGGTCTTGATAGACCTTGGATCTGTGCCCAGAGAGTTATGCCTCAGCTGCTGATGACAGTGCAGCATCTGTTATGGCTGTACAGGTCCAGATGAGAGTGACAGCCTCGATTGCAATGAATACATGTGAAGATGCTTTTTACTGATGTCACCATTTTGTATTCTTTCTGTCGAACATGCTTCTTCCAGGTGGCAAGACTTTGTTTCTCCTATCCTAGCTCGAACTCTTGTTGGAGAATGGTGTACAGGCTGGTTTAACAGAGCACAGGTGAGAGTTACAGCCTTGTTTGGCTGCCCAACTTGAGGTGGTCAGTAGCTGTCCAGTGAGGCACTATGACTTCTTCCTCTGTTGAAAGCATCTGTTGGCATCCTGCTCCATGCCCATCAAGTGCTGACTTATAAATAGCAGACTATTACTTCCTGTGTTTTGCGATCATGGTGAGCTGACAATGAGAGTTTGGTGGTTGCCTATGCAACATGTCTCTCCTCTTCATGCCTCTGATGTTGTCCAAGGGAAAGGCAGAGGCCAATACAGCTTTGCATTGGTGTCGTCACAAGAGTTGCAAGAATGAAGATGAACATAGCATCAGACTGTCTTAGGGACTCTGGCTCCGGATTTATTCTCTGGGCTTACTCTTGAAACCTTTCCCATGATTGGGTATGGTTGCAAGGCAGCAGAAATTTAAAATCAGAGTTTTCTTTCTCTTTATAATACTCTTCCGACATTAAATAGTAGTCAGTCAAAGCTAGATATCACAATTATGTTTTTTTTGTACATGCTTAGCAAAAATAATCTAACGGTTGGTAAAAGATAATAATAAAATTAAATTCTTTTAAAAAGTTCACATTTGAAAATTGCGTTCAATGTAACATTTTTTAAATCTTCAAACATATCTTTATTTAATAAAAGAAACTCTTGTGGTGACCAGTAATGGGATGAATTTCAAAATCACACCAAAAAATTACAAGTAAATTTTTTTAAAAATAAATATTAAGTGTAGATTTTTTTTTTCCTGTCAGATCTGAAATAAAATAACGTTTTATTAAATTAGGCAAGCATAAATTCTCAAAAACAAAATATTTTTTGAGTTTTATTGAATTATTTTTGGTAAGATGTAGGCTAAATTTTTCATATGTTCACACTTGATATTGCATAAATATTTTACTGAAATAATATCTTCAGGGATTTTTCATTATAAAACTAAAAAAAAAAAATGGTGAGTGAACACCCTCATATTAAACAGTACACATGAGATATTGAAAAATGTTTTTTTTTGGGGGTGGGGTGTGGGTTGTGATATACATACCTCCCCCAAAATATTTCCCCAAAGTTTTTAATAAGACAACATATTCAGTAAAAAAATTCATTGCTTAATAAATAAATCTGAAAATTTCATTTTAATTGCATGATTTGTTGATTTTTGGCAAATATTTTAAAACAGTGGCTAGCAATTTTTTGCCTTCATTTCGGAAGAAAAGCATCCATATTGATGGTACATATCATATACTATTTGTGTACATTTTTGGCACAAACTTTGAAAGCACCCTTCTTAAGGTTTTCTTCATACAAAGTTGGGTCTTTTGGGATACTGGAAACTTATATGAAATATATTGAATATGTAACCATAGCATTGTTAGAAACTTATTTTAGAGTTCAGCTACTTCCAAGGGGATTGTTATGAATTTCTATTGCAAACAGAGCAGAAACCTAAAATCCTAAAGTAGCCAACAGAAATTGATTATTCTTGATAATTTTTCAGTATAATTTTGAAATTCATCCTGTTGTTCATTAAGATAATTTTTAGAATTATGACAAAACTATTTCAGTTGCATAAAAGAATACTTTACTGTAATTTCTCTAAAATGTTTTCTTTTCACTTATTAATCTAAAGCAATTACATTTATGCTATATTTTTGTCTTGATAGTGCTTCAATGCTTTCAAATTTATTCATTATATTAAGTTTAATTTAAGCATACACAATAAAACAATTATATTCTTAAACTATTGGTTAAAGAAAATGTATTTTTAAAACATAAATAACAAATTCTTGATTATTGCATTTATCAATTTTAACTTTTTAAGGACATGAATTAACCTGATCCTCCATCCACATATTTTTTCTATTTATAATATAGTATACAGTATAGTACAGTATCTACTTAGTTTATTCACCTTTCCAAACATACTCTGAAAATTTTTTTATATTTATAAAGTCAAACCTTAAAGGGTACTTAGCAATATATCAAATAGACAAACTTCTGTATAAATCTAGGTTTGAAATAGATATCCTCTGCTCAAACGCCACTAATCCTTGCTGAGCAATTTACTTTGCTTCTTATTTAATTAATGTTTAATTAAACCTTATCAATTCCAATTCTGATGTAAACTGTAATTTTTAATTTTAGTTAATTATTTTTTATTTATTTATTATTTAATTTCATCTATAAGTGATTTGTTTAAAAATCTGGTTGATTCATATTTAAATTTATTTGAATTTAAGTTATTAGTGAGTGCCATCCTGACTTTGTTCTGTTTCAGGATGAAGAGTGACAATATAAGTTTTCCTTTACATTTTGAAACAGTATCTTCCTCTACCACTTGTGACATTTATCTTTGAACAAATGGACACAAATGAAGATCCACTGTTGTAGTTGCAAATGCTTTCCCTGAAATTAACTATAGTATTGAAAAAAATAATTTATATCTACATGCATGTTCACAACTAATTGAAATTTTATTAGTAATTCCCACAGGCTTTATTAGAACCTTTACCTGTATAGATTAAAATGAGTTTATTTTCATTTAATACTCATGTATCATGCAAACTTTGAAGACCTCATTTTTTAAGTTAATTTGACTACAGTAAATGGATATATAGTTTGGTCAATGGTGTAGCCAGAGCCAACAGTACATATGCTAATTTCATATCTCATGTATGATGTAACCCTCTTAAAATTAGCTTAAAAAATAGGTCTTCAAAAGTCACAAGTATATACGGCATATTGAAAATGGATATTTAGAAGTGTAAGCTATCATTGTCAGTACTTTTGGATAAGTAAATTTATCTTTCAAACCCCCCTCCTCTTCTCCACCTGATATTTAAGAACTCCCTGTCAAAAGTATTTTTACATGAGTAATTAAAATTGCAAAGAAGCATGCATAAGTAATTTATTTCTGACGTCAATCTTGACAGCGAGTAAACGGTACTTACGTTCATAATTTAATCTAAAAATCAGTGTTATAAAACTCCATGGAATTTCCACGGGTATAGAATTAAAAACCTATAAATATTCTGAAGTTATGATTTGGAATTAGTGGTACATAATATCTTAGTAATGCATATCACTTAATAACAATAATCATTGGAAGTCTTAAGTGATTTTGCAGTGTGTATCTTACTACTGTATTAAAACATACTGCTTCAGTTTCTGCTACTGAAGAAAGAGCATTGTCTTCATGGAATTTTAATGAAATAGGTTCTGAAGGAAATAAATTACAATATCAGATTATTTATATGTAATTGTATATATTAATGAACCTTATTTTAATGAATTAATCTTTCTTAATTTCTGTCTGAATTTCTGGGATGAGGAGATATCATTATTTACACTATTTACGTTTGGGTTATTGCCCTCATCTTTCTTGTTATTCCTAGTGGATTAATGCATTGGTTCATGAATTTAGTGACATAGTATTGTGAGTTCAGTCCCTCAGTCAGGCAGTGCATACCTGAACTTTGTGAAAACAGGGTGAGCAATAACTGAGCAGTACTAAAAATAAGAATTAGACAAGATATCCCTAAACATGGACAGTGGAATGAGAACAATTTACCCCAGTAGATTAAAGAATTCTGTTAGAATTCCCTATACCCGGATCAATATACCCCTTTTGAAGGCTGGTTGGCACAACAGCTGAAACCTTGTGATAGCAACAACAAAGATGTAGACAATAGTCTAAATAATCTCTCCTAATCAAAATCTTAATAAATATTTCAGTAATATGAGACTGATGTAGTAAGTCCAGTTACAATGTAAAAATATTTTCTGGCTCTAAATAATTGGCAAAAGGTTGATAAGCCATAAAAAAACAAATCATAAAAAATTATAAAGATAAAAATTAGAATATGAGTTCATTTTAACATTTGTATTTTTTAAAAATTAATTCACCCCAAGCAAGGCAATAATGCCATGAAAATGCAAAAGGCTACTGAGAATGAAAGAAAATAAGACTTTATAAGAAATTAGAAATCTAGTCCTAAACAGCAAACAAGGAATAAACCACTGCTCTTCTTCAAAAAAACTGGGGAGGAGTGTGAACTGGATGATAGGCAAACCTTTATATCAAAATAAAGGTATACTCTGTAAATAAACTTTTGTTCATTCAGAACACTTATGTTGATACAGCAAGTAATATGTAGATATTACATGATAGATGACAAGTTCATAAATATGACCTTGTGGCAGACTTTAAGTCATATTTATGTTTTTACTTTTTTTTCCTTATTGAAATTTTTTTAAAATTGCATCTGTTGTGTTTTTTTTTATTTTGCCCAGATAAAAAAAAAGTGTGTTGGGTGGAGTGGGGGGAGAATTACATGCTATTGAAAGTGTTAAGTATTTAGATAATCATACCAAGTGCTTTTAATTATATAACATGATGTCTTCTGGAAGTTGCTTTACTCGTGTGAGACTGAGTGAGAGCATAATGAAGAAGATTTGTGTGTACTTTTCATAAGGATGAACAAATTACACACATTTGAGTTAACATTAATTTTTCCTTCTGATGTGGCTATATCAGCATAATTGTTTGCTTCATATAACTGCCTAAAGGCATCACCATGTTGTTTCTCTTGGTCTGATTGCAATTAAACTAGTTTTCACATCGTATTCACTCTGTCCTAATATGTGTTCAACTCGCTTGACTGTCTGAAACACTAGATAACAACCATTGTAAAAGTGTTTATGATTGAAATTTGTCTCTGAGTTACAAAAATAAAATAAGAAGGATCAATGATTAGAGTATTATCAGAGATGAATTTGTACATATAATATCATTAATGCTATAAAAATCATGTCCTGTCTTTCCATATGTAAAATGAGGTAATTTAACTGGTTCTATTGAGGTAATTGATACGATGCAACTATCTGAGCAGAATTCTTAAATTCTCATCATCAATTGGTTATTATTGTTTACTGTAGACTTTCTCATCAAAGTCATCCAGTTTGCCTCATTGTAGATAGATTCTTGTGTGGTTGATTAGACCAATATACAAATAGCACATTTTCTGTCAGTAACAGAAATGTGGTTCTACAGAAGGATGCTGAGAATCCCATGGCTTGAAAATGTGAGTAACAAGGAAGTTTTAAGGAAAAATTGAAACAAAAAAAGACGCTGATACTTAGAATTTGAAAGAATTGAAATTTCTAGGACACATAATGAAGAAAGAAGGGATGAAGAATTTGGCACTCACAGGACATGGGAAGAAAGCAATGATTAGCCTACCTAATGATCTTGTGTAAACAGATTGAGAGAGATAATAAAAAGACAAACCTTACTAAGAGATACAAAGGCTAGGAAGTTGTAGAGAGGCATGGTTGCTCACATCCTGAAGAGTTATGGCATATAGAAGTAAGGGCATCTGAAAAAATTCTGTATGACAATAGAAAGACTGTGTGTGATGACTTCAATGGAATTCCTCTACCTGCTGGACAAACCTTATTTCTATGGTTTGAACAGCATCCATGCAGTCATGTTGCCAACTGGTCTGATCACCAGCCAACTTTTGGCTATAGAAGTTATTACAGATCTTCAGGATGGCTCTGATGTGGTCCCTTTATTGCTTGTACTGACAAACTTTTTACCTGACTCCAATAAACTGAAGAGTTATTCTAAACTGTCTTAATTCTTTAAAATTTTTCAGTTTTAATTTGGAATAGATTATAGTTAAATTAGATACCAATAGTTAAACATTCATTTTTTTTATTCTAGCAAATCTCTTTCTGTGTAAAGTAAATTGTATTTCTTTTGTGATCTGTGTCATAATAAAAATAGAATCACTTGATTTTGATATTTAGTTATTTTAAGACTGCAATTCATCTGTGACATTGAATTGTTTCTGGTTTTTAGGCTTGAGGTTACATATTTTGTCTAACAAGAAGAGAAAGATATCTATTCTGTTTTTTTTTGCAAGCATATGAAGAGATGTCTCTTGTCAATATGAGAGGAGCAAAAAAAATCTTTTAATAATGGGTAAGAAGCATTTTTTTAGTAAAATATTCTTGTTTTTTAAAAATTTAATATTGAATCTATTGCATGTATATCCATTTTAATTATACTTTCTTATGTTGTAGTTTGTATAAGATACTTTTATTTGAAATAATTCTGCTCTTTAAATTTTAAAATAGTTATAAAAATGATTCATCAAGCCTTATAGTAATTCTTTAAAATACATTGTTAGCATTATTATTCTTCAGAATAATGTTATTAATTCAATAGTCCTTTCAAGAGATTTATAGGTAGGAAAAATTGAGTTTTGTTTACTGTTAATTCTAAATTCTCTATTTCAGTTGTAAATCTTTATCAAATTCTATATGTAATGCATTAATTATAGCTGTAGTATTTTCATAGATTGAATCCATATTATTTTCATCTGTTTTGTTGAAAAGCATGAAAAATATCTTGTAGCTATTTTATTTATACACTGCGTGCCAAATTATTATCAAGATAACTTTTTTTTTCTAATATTTCAAAAACCCTCCAATCAATTCACAAAAAATTTTCACACAATGTTGGCAACACAGACCTGCGCAATCACTGAAATTTTCGTACTGATCTGTGCAATGTAAACAAACTGGCGCCGTATTTGTTATCAGCACGGTGATTTGAGAGTGCCAAGTTATTAGAAAAGTGTAAGAATTTAGTGAAAAGATGGGTCGTAAAAGCATTTTAAGTGATGCTGAAAAGAAAACTATCACCTCAGAACTCTCAAAAGGTAAATCTACCCTAGAAATTTCTAAAATGATAGGGAGGTGTCATCAAAAAAAAAAGTTCACCGCCGACCCTACACAAGTACACAAAGGGCAGATAAAGGCAAGCTGAAGGTTATTTCACGTCGTCTCATGTCATGACTTAAATGAGAGGCCACGAAGGACCCTGGACTTACCAGTCAAGAACTTTTCAGTCGCATTGGGGATCCTACTGTGTCTAAAAGTACTCGGTGTCGATATCTGAGGGAAATAGCAACAACAGTCAAACCTGTATCGAAGCCTCCATTGACGAGAAATCACATTCAAAATCGATTGAAATGGGCCGAGGACAATATGAAGATTGACTTCTCTAAAGTTTTGTTCGCAGACGAAACTCGAGCAACACTTGATGGGCCAGATAAATGGTGCAAACCTGGGTAATAAACGGACAGAATCGCCATCAATGTTTGAGATGCCAACGAGGCGGAGGAGGCATAATGATCTGGGGTGGTATTATTGGAAAAACATTAGTGGGCCCATGAAGAGTACCAGATGGCATCAAAATGACTGCTGATGCATACATAACGTTTATGAAGGAGCATCTTGAATCGTGGATGAAAAGGCAAAGAGTTGCCTTCAGAAGGGCAATTGTTTTTATGCAAGATAATGCTCCCTCACATGCTGCTCATAAGACTACTGAATATTTGAAACAGTTAGGCTTCGATGGACCTCGAAAAATGAAGTGGCCAGCAAATTTTCCGGATTTGAACCCAATCGAAAACCTTTGGAGCATCATGAAGCGAAGACTGTACGCCAATGGACGACAATTCAGGAGCAATGCTGAGTTGTGGGAAGCAATTCTTGACATATCTCATGGCATTACAGCAGATGACATCTTACAATTAACAAATTCTATGGATCGTAGACTTCTTCAAGTAATTTCAAAACTGGGAAAGCACATTCCCTATCAATTTGTTTATAACTGTTCCTTTGTTTGTATCTGTTATTATTTGTTTGATTATCTTATTTAGTAGGTTCTTTTGATCATAAACATTCATGTGCAACGTTAATAAACGTTTTGTTTGTTCAATTCTTTGAATTTTACTAAACCTTTCTAATAATTTGGCACTCAAATCACCGTACTGATAATAAATATGGTGCCAGTTTGTTTACGCAGATCAGTACGAAAAATTCAGTGATTGCGCAGGTCAGTATTGCCAACATTGTGTGAAAATTTTGTGTGAATTGATTGGACAGAATTTGAAATATCAGAAAAAAAGTTATCTTGATAATAATTTGGCACGCAGTGTATATTTGTTCATCTGAAAGAAAAGCAAATTTAGTTGATTCTTTATAACTGGTCTTTGATATAATTATTTTTCAGAAGACAAAAAATGAATGATAATTTTTCTCAATTAGATATTAGAAAATTTACATTCCTTTGTCATCTTCTATCTTTAAAAATAATAAACTATTTGATATTCAGAAATCAGGGAAAAGAATTGGTCAGAAAATAAACTGTAATTTTTTAAATATTGTTACATGTATGAATTTAACACTGAGCTTCAGTATTAGATTGTAACTTGTTTAAATCTTATTTACTTTTTGCTCATCAATTTAAAATAAATTTATTATGTGAGAATAAAAATCAGTATAAAATAATAATTTGAAAATTTACATATTACTTGGGTATATTAAAAACAGTTTTCTCTAAAATGAAAACTTGTTTCTTATTTGCTCTTTTTTTGTGTCTTCATTCTTCATGAAGTGAGAGCTGCTATCAAACTTAGAATCGTGAGGTCAATTGTGCTGTTCCTTCTTTCATAGCAGCAATAATAATAACGAAAACAGTAATTCAATATCCAATGTATCAAGAGTTCACTGAAAATCTGTTGCAGTTTGTTTATATTATGTTACTTTTTTTGTTGTTGATCAATTGCAAGAAGAAATATTTCAAAAGAAAATTGTATTTTTGCTTAATATATTTTCTTTACAAATACTTGAAAACTTTATTTTTCAAATTAATTTCCACCCTACAACTGCTTTCTCACAGATTAAACAATGCAAGACTCTCACTGTTCTATTGCTATTTCCATGGAAATTGTTCACATGAGCTACATTCCTTAGTTTCACCATTTCTAACATTCACAGCTAAGACCTGCCTTGCTACATGCATTGTAGTAAACCACTGTCCTTCCCTTCGTATTCAATTGGTGAGGTGTAAGTTCCTGTCAAACAGCTTCTTCTCGTAGACCTTTGCTTTGTGGAACCAACTCCCAAGAGGATGCTTCCCAATCACTACAATTTTAATCTGCTCAAGTCTAGGGTTTACCATTAACTTCCCTATATATCCTATAAACTGTGCCTTCTATTATGTAAACCTCTACCTCTAGTGGCTCTTGGGACTTGTATAGGGTGAAAAATTATCTATTATGGTAACTTTGTAACAAGGAAATGCCTTTTAACTTAAAATTAATAATGTACCTAAATTTCTCATACAAGTGTAATTTTGGCTGTTTTTTGATACCAGTTCAGCAAAAAATGCGATTTCTTTTTATTCTTTTTTTCATTTTTAGAGTGCTATAGATTTACTAAAACTGATGAAAAATATACTACAATAATGACTGTCAAATGCCAAGGATAAGTTATTAACATTCAAAATGTTTGAAAAGTTGAGTGCTTTCTTTATATACTTGTTACAACATCTTTTCAGTTGATCCTTCAGCTATTGTCAGGTATATTCTGTGATGGGGCATAGTGGATAGGAAATCTCTTTCCCTCTTGTTGTTTTTCCTTTGAAAAAAAAAATCAATATATCTACAGAAGTGATCACTAATATATCAATTGAACCAATCCATTTCTCTAGCACCCTAAGTACCAAGGAAATCATTGTAAATATTATTTTCTGTCACTTCTATTTCTCTTGAAAAAAAAGTCTCCTCTTCTCCATCATCCCTGATGAGCGATGAAGAATAGATCAACTGAAATTTATTAAAGAAATCAAAAATATAAAGGATTTTAAGTGTCCAAATATTATTTGAAATATTTATACAGTATTATCATTCTAGTTTTAAAGAGTTCATTTTCTTTTTGTTCTACCTTGTCCAAAAAGGATTATTTTTTCCAAGATTTCCTTAACATTATGCAAAAGATGTTACTAAAATCTTTTTTCATTACTGAAAAATGAGAAGATAACATTTTAGCTTATGTCTAGTTTCATTGAAATATATCCTTTTTATCTGCAAAATAAGAATGGACAATATGCATTACTTTTTGTTTTCCCTCCTGAAATACCATTTTTCATGAATAAATTTCAAATTTTACAGGATGAGTAGCAAGTCTTGTACTATAATGAATTTGATCTTTATTAGGTGCTTTTAATTGTAGTCTTGTGCTGTATGGAACTAAGCTTAGTAAATATTGATAATCATTAGATTTTATGGTTTATATCTATTATTTTGCATGCATATTTTGCTTTGTACTCATTTCATTTATTTTACAATCAATATCTGGCCAAGGGCTATATTGCTTCAGACAGGTGTTTACTATAAAATTTATGTAGCAGTAAAACAGGGAAACGTCTGAAGTTTGACAAACTATAATTTTTTCTCAAATTATTTCTTTCTTTCTCTCTCTCTTTCCCAATTTAATATAATTTGTAGTAGGGGACTTCATATTTACTATATTCAACATCATTTTCATTGATTAACTATCTTGATTCAAGCTATTGTAATTTATGGTAAATTCTATTATTACATTTATGACCTTGCTAATAAGTGTAACTGTATTAAAAACTCTAGATATACATTAGTCTCAATAAAATTGATTTGCTGTTGTGTTTGTTTTGGAACAATCATAGATTTAAAATTCTTGTCAAGTAAAATGGCTTGAACAAGTTCTAAATATTGTTAAAAGCAATATGACTTGAATTTATTTGATATGAATAAATGTTAATAATAAGTTGGTGAGTTACCTTGTAATGTTATTGGTCATTTATTTTTTAATTAAATAAACTGTTGACTTTTTGGTGTAATCTTTAGACAATTTTGTACTTTTTCAAAAATGTTTTACTTAAATTTTATAAACGGTGTTGTTAAATTGTGAAATATTTCACATTTTGTTTTAGCTTTGCTATGTTCAGTATAGCTGATATTGTTTTATAGAGATTTATAGTAAGGATTGGTAATTATATATAGTTAGTTTTTCTAGTTATATTTGTCAAGAATTTAAAAAAAAAAATTTTTTGTTTAAATTTTATAATCATTTCACACCAAATAAGGCAATAACACCAATAAGAAACAAGGAGTTACTAAGTGCAAGAGAATATGAAAAAAGAAAACATTATTAAGGAAATAAGACCAATAAAAGAATGGGAATTAAGATAGAAGATAATGATTGACATTGCATTTAAACTTTTGAAGATAAAAGTTGACTTGAAAGCATGAAGTCAGAAGAGTTTCTCAAGCAAGAAGTGCAAGAAAAGAAACTGTGAAGTTATGGCTACATCTACCTATTTCAACTGTAAAATGATGAGACCTTGCCATCAATCTAGTTCTGATCTAGCATTCATAAAGTCTAGGTACCAATGGAGAAAGTTCATCAGAACAATTACCATGAAAATATTTATAGAAAAGGCACAGAGAAACTACAGTGGTGGAAAAGTGACTGAAGCTAAGATGCAAGGTTAGGATCAATAACACTGCATATTCTGTTTTGTATTTTATCAAGAACCTCTAAATCCATAGATGCACCATACCAGATGTGGCAGAAATATTCAATGCATGGATGAATAGTAGATTTTTGTGCAAGATAAATTATTTTGTAAAAAATTGCCTAGTACAGCATGGTGAACCAAATTTTTTAGCAACAGAACTAGCAATAGATTCAATATAATCTTTCTATTTCATGTCAGGTGAAGACATCAGCCCGAGAAGACATTGTGTCACTCTCCTGTAAGTTAGTGTCAGCCATGCTGATGGAAGGCAAAAAAGGCTCTCTAAGACAATTAAAAGTGAGCCGTTTTGTTTTAGAGTTGTTAAAATTAACAAGCCATTTCTTGCCCCCCTGTTAACAAATTGTAGGTCATTTTTTTAGATCAGCTGCCAATTGGACCTTATTGACCTGACCAAACTTATCAAGACAGGAATAAATAGTTGTTATGAGCATAGATGCCGATTTTGATATCTGATGGCATCAGGAAGGTCACTGATAAGAATTACAAACAATGTAGGAACAAGGATAGAACCCTGGGCAACACTTGCATAGTGCAAAAAGATCTAGAAGAGTGACCATTCAAGACAACCTTCATTTCACAATTTGATAAAGATTGAATCAGATCAAAAATTTATCAAGAGGTATATAACCTTTCAACTTGTGAAGACTGGTATGATTTTGACATATCTAAAGCAACAGCTTAAGCTTCATGATTGTTATCTAAAGCTTGATAGACTTTTTCAATAACTGTTAATACATCAGTAGTTGACCTAGAGAGGCAAGTCATATTGCTTATTTGAAAGAAGTGGGATTTTTAACCAATTCAGAGCTGATTAGAGCCTCTAGTCCATTGCCAAAAAAAAAAAGTAGGCTAAAAGACAAGTATTAGGAAGACCAGCTTACATTTGCAATAATTATCTAATATACAAATTCCTCAAATAAACAGTGATCATTATTTTCAGATTAAAAATCGTTTTTTATTAGCTTTTTAGCATATTACAGATTTCATACAGTTTAATTCATTAATCATCTATGTATTATATTGATAGTAATTTTTATATTTAAAAATTAATGTTTGCCTTAAATGACAGAAGTCTCAAAAAGAAAATATATATTCACATGCTTTAGTTTTCAGAAATATACTAAATTGTATGCTTTTTGTTACAAATGAGACATAAAAAGTTTTTTTTTTTTTTTTTTTTTTTTTAACAATCCTCATACTGCTGCACCTTTACAATTCCTGGAAAAAGAAGATTCATTCAATATTCACATGCTTTACTGCTATAACAGTCTGTTTTTCTCCCCAGTTGGACAGGATGACAGTTTTTTTTTTGTTTTTGTTTTTCAAATAGTTTGCTCATTCACATTTACTTGTCGTTTCAAATTGAGGAAAATTCTGATCTAGATATTCATTCACTGTTTGGTTGGCAAATTAGTTGATATTTAAAGTGTTTACTTGCAAACAAATCCATGTCATGTGAACGATTTTGAAAAGGTAGTGACAGTTACTGACAATTCTAAATTGGAAAATTATCACATTTCTCAATACTGATTGTTTTTTTTCTCTTTAGTTCAACTGAGTGATCTTTTGGATAAAATTTCTCAAATGACTATAAGTATCTGTGAAAATCATTGTATAACTGAGAAAGTCTCACTCTCACATAGATATATGTATGTATGTGTGTTTATGTGTATATATCTGTGTGTGTGCACGCGCATATATGTGTGTGTGTGTGTGTGTGTATAATATATATATGTACAGGCTGTGATGGATAAATTGTGGTCAAAATTATGCAAAAAATCAAAACAACACTGACATCACATTTTAACATATTTTTACCAAAATTACACAAAAATATCTTGAAATACTAAAGAGTAAATTTATTCAATAAAATCTCCATTAGCTTCTACCATGGCCTCCAGATGACTTCGGAATCTCCTGCATCTCTTCTGGACAGTCACCTTGTTTAAGTTGATAAATGCTGACATAATCCTTGCCTTCACTTCATCTTTGGTGTTACAAGGAGTTTTGTTGGTCTCTCACTCAACTGTGCCCCACACATAATAATCAAGGAGGTTGCAGTCTGGGGAGTTAGGTGGCCAGATGTAAGTGGTGATGTGGTCACAAAAATTGTCTGACAGCCATGACTGGGTTCTCCTGCTTGTGTGACATGATGCAATGTCTTGTTGCTCTTTTCTTATCAGAATGATCAGAGTGAGTTTTCTGAGATAATGTATCTTCATAATCACCATTAGACTTACCCAACTTTTTCTGAATACTCTGCACTGTCTGAAACTCTGAAATGTTCATATTGGAACTTCCAGTGTGAATGCCAAGCTGTTTCCAAATTTCTGGTGGAGTGAATTGTGTTAAGGTGATCTTTTTCTCACAGATGGTGCCCAACTGACCCTACTGTACTGTGCAGTTGACAAAAACAAACAACATGCATGAAATTAAAAATATAAAATGGCAACAATTTACCCATCTCACCCTATATATATATATATATATATATATATATATATATATATATATATATATATATATAAGTGTGTGTTTGTGTGTGTATATATATATATGTGATATATGTGTGTCTGTGTGCATGTCTGAATGATTTTTACTTTAACTGTATAGTTATAGATATTACTTTACATTTTGATTTATTTATTAATGTTTACTTATTTCATATTATTTCAATGCTATCTCGTAATCACAATTTTGATTTGGAAAATGCTGTGATCTATAAGTTCCTTGTGATTAATATATGTTCAACCTATTTCAGTTTATCCATTGTTTTTAATAAATTAGCACTGAAATAATGTGGTATCTATAAATATGTTAAAATCTAATTTGTCTGAGAGTATAGTTAAATCTTTTAAAAATTAACCACTCACTCACTTAATGTGAATTATATTTTGTCCTGCTTATGTAAATTTTGCTATTGTGAAATAAGTTACTTTTCTGATGATGCTAGTCAAAATGGGTAAATTTTCAAACTTGTCATATATATTTACTATTCTGTTGGATTCTCATCTGATTTTATCTGTCTGTAAAAACTTTATATCATTATTAAGTATATTCTATCTATCTATCTATCTATCTATCTATCTATCTATCTATCTATCTATCTATCTATCTATCTATATATATATATATATATAGTTTGTGTGTAAAAATTTGATATTATTACTATTAAATTTATTCCGATGTTGAAAATAGTTTATTACTACTTACCATTACAAGGGGGAAATGAGTGGCCAACCAATATCAGTGTAGACTATTGGAAAATTCTTATGAACATAAAAATTTATAGATAATAGCAATACAAATTAAACATAAATAAATACATTGTAATTAAATCAGCTAATTATTATTCCAGAAAAAATCAGGTTTTATCTAATAATAGCAGAAGCCTTGCCTGGCTTTCTAAATATCTAAAATTAATACAATCACATGAGTTCACTCAAATTGTATCACAGATTGTGACAATCTTCAGTTGGTATAGGAATGTTGATTCTGTGAGAAGTCTTGCTTCCAATCATTTAAGAATAGATTTTTATTTTACTGTTATAAATTTTCCGCAAAAGCATAAATAAACAAATGTAAAATTCTATTCTATTAATTTTGAATAATTTTCTGAAGGGAAAAAATGCTGTCCCTGCTCCAGTACTATACAAATTTCTATTCAATCAAGAATTTTTTTCAACTTCAGTTACATCATTTATTCCTATTCTTACCTTTTCCAAATGTATTAGTGTGAAGTGAATGCAGGCAGTTTTTCTACTGCTAACCACTTGGCCAGTAGAATTGGTATTTCTTATAAATAAATGTTTACATAGATTTCTTCATTTAGAGCATTTCTGGTTTATATAGAGTCATATAAAAAGATGCCCTTTTCTGAAGTTTGGCTGGAAATAGCACCTTTTATGGCCTCATGACTATGGAGGTCATTGCCACCTATCCTACGTTCATCTTTGAGTCAAGTTACTCTTATAGACTAATTTTCAGCCCTTGGGTCTGAGCTGTTTGGCCAGCCATAAGATGCATCCAAGCAAAAAAAATTGTTAGCTTTGTAGTAATAAATACAAGTAGCAATGTGTGAGAATGTATGTTATTAAAGCCAACCTGATAAATGAGAAGGGACAGTAGAAGAAAGTAAAAATAGTGGAAGAAAATCATTTTAAGGTTATTTATGTTGAAAAGCAATATGAGGTTAGTGCAAAAGTAATTGAATTTTTTAGCTGTTAACTTTAAAGCAATATATCTCAGAATAAAATGTATTAAACAAAATAAGAATCATTAGTATTCGTGTGTTGTTGCTAACAGTAAACAAATTTATATATTGCAATAGCATTTAGAATTTTGAAGTCCTGAAACTGATGAATTTTTCAAAGACATTTTGAGCTATTACTTTGTTGTTGAAAACTATCTCTTGTTGGAAATTATCAAGATGCTTGAAAAAGTGATAGTTAGTTAGAGATGTGAGGTCAGATGTTGTCTTGGAGAAAAACTTCTTATTTGAGTGACCATTGTTAAACATAAACATTTCAGTCTTGGGAGTATTTTGTTAATTTCCTGACAATACATTCCTACTTCAATAACTTTTCCAAGATTCAAGAAGTTGTAGAGGAGAATTTTACTTGTTGACCACAAAAGAGTAACCACAATCTGCTTTTTGATGTAAATTTGGTTTTGGATTGTGGTTTGATAACTCATTTCCGTTCAGTCACTTTGCAAAATGCAGTTGTTGTAAGGAATTGATTTGTTTTTGTCATATCATGATGTGACTAAGAAATGGATTGTTTTTGTTATGCAATCTTTTTGCTCAGTTTGTGTGACACCTGATTGTTGACTTTCCTGGGTAAGATGATAAATTACATCTGACAGCAAGGCCTTTGGTCAGGAGGTTTTGAGGAGTGTGGAACCCCTTCTTAATTGCTGATGTTCCCACTCTGACCTGGTGTGGTAGCAGCTGTCAGGGTCCCAGCAAACAGTTGACTCCTCAAAAGAGGTCAAACACTATGAAAATATAAAAATAGGTTTTAATACCAGCAATACTTTTTTGGAAAAATTACTACCAGCAATACATTTTTGAAGAAAAATATTATTCCCTACAATACATTATTACCAGAAGTTTACAAGCAGTACATTTTTGAAAAAAAAAATATTACCATCAATATATTTTTTGAAAAAAATATTACCATCAATAAAACTCTTGTCGACATTAAATAACCCATTGAGGTTGATATGCTGCAAAGCAAACCAGACCAAACCTGATTGTCGAGCTGCTTTTATTTTCCAATTTGGTGAAAATATCAAACAATTGTGAAATCCTCAACATTTAATTCATCTGCAACTTCTCAAGTTGTTTTGCATGGATCTGCTTCAGTAATGTTTCTCAGTTGATTATTGTCAATCACAATCTGTGACCTTCCTCTGCTCTATTAAGAAATTCTTGGAATTATTGTTCAGCTCTACATTTGTTGACAGATTCCTGGCCAAATGTTTGGTTGATACTGCTAGCAGTTTTCATTACCAGATCAGTCATTTTGAATTCTGTACAATAAAATTGCTCAAATTGCTTTTTTTCCTATATTTAATTTGACAAGCTAAAATAAACAATAAAAATAAAACCATTATTCTAAATCAAGTGAAATTTTCACTTTAAAATGGTACTTATATGAACACTGTTAATAGTTTATTGTAAAACAAGAATTAATATCTGTCTATATTTCTGAAATGCAGTATTGTAATTATTAATATGATTTACATTGGATTGTTGTCCTCATCTTTGTTGACATATTCACAACATTTCAGCTGTTGTATGCTCTGGCCTCAGGTGAGTGGAATTTTGAACTGAACCCTTTATTTTGTCTACCAGGGAAGGTTTTTCTAGTCCCACGTGCCATGCCTCTCCTGAAAATCTCAGTATCAGTTATTTCTTTTTAACTCGACTCTCCAAGTTTTTGTTCACCTCTGCTGTAGCTAGGTATTGAACTCCTAACTCTTTGGGTCAAGTGAAACTAGAACAATCTACCTTGGTGGATAAAATAAAGAGTTCAGTTTCAAATTCTAATCACCTGAAGAAGGTTGGAGCATACAGTGGTCAAAATGTCATGACGACAAAGATGAGGACAACTGTCCAAACAATGTAAATAGTGTAAACAAGGATTAATGCTTCAAATAATGAAAAAAAAAAAAAAAAAAAAAATGAAACTAACTTAAAACTTATGAACTCTTTTTGTTTCAAGATCCTCTAACTCTTTCTCATTAAATACTTAAGCTAAGTACTCTTTTTTTTTTTCTTTTGTATTAAGAATAAATTTGATTCTAATACTAAAGAGATATATATATATATATATATATATATATATATATATATATATATATATATATATATATATATATATAAGAAAAAGAAGAATGGAAATTGGATTATTTTGCTGTAATATATTTGTGTCATAAGATACAAGTTCATACATATGGAATACTTATAATCAGCTTTAAGTTTGAGTCTCAGGGCTACTTTATTGGTATTAATTTATACATTAAGTATTTGCATGGATGATTGTGCATACCCTAAAGCAATCAGAGTACTATAGAATAATTGTGATAATCTTGTAAGCACTTTTGCTAATTCATGTATTTGATATGTATGCATTTGTTTTTTTTTTTGTTTTTTTAAAGCTTAATTTTCAGCTGTAATGAGAAGCGTATTTTTAAAATTAAATTTTCTCTGCAGATGCAGAGAAAGGAAAATATTCATACTGCTAGTCACTAGCAAATAACCAAGTCAAAAATTTGTATTTTGTCAGTTTGTAAGTACCATGTGTTATCAGGGCATATGATCACAACTCTCTACAACTTCCTTTTTCTTGTACTATCTTTAAGCTCTACATTACCATGATTATTTAGAAGAAAGTGGTTTCTCCTTGCTTTTCTATGGTTTTGAATTTAGAAGTAACCCTAACATGTCACAACCAAGGCTAGAGAACCCAGTCAACCCTGCTATTTCACCCATAGTTAGGCAAAGAAGAGACGGATTCATGCCTTTCCTAAAAGCATTTGTATAAATTTAACATAAGCTGTCTCTGCCAGAATTTGAACTTGGCACATCAGTTTTATTTTCTGCGCTGTTAAACCCTTCTGTCATCTGTACATCAAATCTGATATTTCCTTTTTCCATCATAAAGGTGGATGTACAACTGGTGTATTAAATAGCAACTTGGGTGAGAAATCATAGAGCTGAGTTTGAATTTTAGTTGAGTTCATTACATTTACTTACACACAAATAACTTTGTAATGGTATGAATCCAGTTCTACCCTCTGATGTGGGTTAAATAGTAGGGATTGTATCTGGAAAATCATTTTTATCTCCAAAAAATTGTTAATACAATATACACTTGCAAAAAAAAAAAAATATTCTTACAACCCCAAAAATATAACCCACAAAGGGTGGATAAACCGTAAAAAATAATCACTCTAGAATAGGATTATTGTCCTTTTTTTTTTTTTATAATTAGCTTTTAAAAGGAAAACCTGGAATTAATTTTAAGGCTATGTAGGTACTGGTACTTATCTATAGAGAAATTCCAACAAACTAATTACCTATGTTTACATTTGTCTATGCATCTATGTTAACAAGATTTACTTGTAACTTATTACTATTCTTCATGTTTTAAATAAGACATGCTTGATATGAGAGTAAAAACATTGATGTTTGATGGATTCTTAAAACATGTTTTTATTTCTTTGAGGTCAGACTAGATCAGTGTTTAGCATTTATTATGTATTTGTCTTCGTTGGGAAAAGACAGAACCTAGCAAAATAACCGGAATTAAATTCCATAGTTATGTGACTGTGTGATGTGATATTCATCCAAGCAAAATGAAAGTTAATTTAAGTAAATAATTACAAAATAAGTCTGTGGTATGTAAATTAAAAATACTGATCATGATCTAATGCATTTTGCATATTTGTTGCTTTACTTTTAATTTATATTTTCCCATCATATGAATATTAATATAATCAAGAATGACAAGATATTATCTGTAAGTCATCATAATCAATTGGAGATATTGATTCAGGGCCTAGTTTGAGTACAATTTATATTGTATGGGTGGTTCCAGTGAAGTAAGCTTGTTGACGCTGAAAAGAAGGAATAGTAAGAAAAGAAAGCTAAAATAACAGAAATATTGTAAGTATATAAAACAAGAATAAAGCAGGGTGTGGAAGGAATTATGAAAGTCTTGTTTTGATATTGATAAAGTTAACATTATTTGCAGGCAGAACAATGGAATTTGATGTCAGAAAGAGAGCAAATATTCTATTTGTTCATATATTACTCTGTCTCAGTATTTCAATTGTTAAATCTTATACCCTAGATTGGGATGAAACAAAGGAAACTATTATTTTATTCATTATTATTATAATAGCCCAATTCTCTGTCACTAAAACTTGTTTTGACCACTGGCAATTACTTTTCTTTTTTCCACATACAGCTTGAGTGCAGGAATTTAATCAAATTTTAGGTACATAGATTTTATAAATTCTGTATTTAATTATTTTTTCCTACTTCCAGAAATATTTGGTTAGAAAAATGATTAAACCCCTAAGTTGTGAGTGTTGAAGAGAGGGGAAAATTCAGTCAACACTCATAAGAAAAACTGAAACCTTGCTATACCAGATTTTAAAATCTAGTATAACTATCAGTACTAAAATGCAACTTTATTATTTTTTTATTTTTTTTATCTCTTGACATAATTTGTTGTCACTAAGAGTAAGTTTAGCATACATACCCCCCCACCACCACCACACACAAAAAAAACAAGTCTGTCAAAAGGACATTCTTTTTTGTGATATCACTATTACTGGAGACTCCTTTATCAACTTTTCTTATTTTAAAAGTGTTTTTTAGTATTGCAATAAAACCTAAACATATGAAACTGGATTTATGCTTTCTCTTTTTTCTTGAGAATTAAAGTTTGTGAAACTTTTGATGTATTTGTTTTATAACTTCTACCCATGATGTCAATAATTATTTAAATGGCTACTATCATGTGCTTGAATTTTGATTTAATATTTAATAATGAATTCTTGAAGTTTTTCATTGAAATGATCAGTTTAAAATGCTTTGTTTACCCTATTCCAGAATTGAATTTGTTGTCTTATTTTTTCATATTGGATTGTTTTTATGCATATTTTGTTCTGATTGTTTTAATATTGAGTAGAACTTCATCAATTTCAATATTTTTTTACATTTAAAATGTAAAGATTAAAATGTTGATTTTTCTCTTTATACTTTTAACATGAATCTCATGTTTTAAACTCATGACTGGAACAGATATATGTTTAATATTTATATTACAATTGATGCTTGTTTTGTGATTTTTCTGAAATTAATTTCTCTTTTTTTTTCTCTCTAATTTTAGGTAAGTAACAAATTTGATACAAGCTTCCATGTTTGGTGAGACACCTGCTAATTTTATTATTCTGTTATATGAATTAAGAGAAATGTTGAGGTGTGTGTGTGTGTATATATATATATATATATATATATATATATATATATATATATATATATATACACAAACACATATACACACACTATATCTGATGTCAGTTTTTTATATAGTATTTATCAATTTTTGACTCATGCCTGATAAGACATTACATTTGCATCAAAATTTATTCATAATATTTTGAACTCAATCTGAAGTCAAAAGAGAAATGGAAGATTATTTTACAGAAAAGAAAAAAGAGAATTTACTTTACTCAGGGCCAAATTAAGAATATGTGGTGATTTCAATATTTGCCATAGGGAGTGGTTAACCCACTTACCCAAATACTGCCATTACTTCTCCATCAATTATGAACTAACCCAGGTTGTTGATAACCCTACTCATGTTTTCAATATAGCTGGATATCATGCTAAACTTTTAGACTTTTCTTCACCTCATCTGATCAATTTTCCACTGATGTTATCTCTCTTGAGCACATCAAACCACTCACTAATCTGTCAAAAGTGATGGCAAACAAAAGGCATCTTCTGATGTCTCATTTCAAAGGACAGTCTTTTCATACACCAAAGGTAACTGGGATGGCATCAAATCTTACATTGTGTATGATCATCTCTCAGTTTTTCTAAAAAAAATAGAGCTTCCAGTACAGCCTCCGTCATTTACAAATAAATTCTTTCTGGCATGAAAAGTTTGTGTACCAGAAGTGCCAACAAAGACTGAATATGCTGCGATCATAGCTCACCATAACCACTACTAGCATCTCTATTAGAGGGTACAGTGTTGCACATACTTTTGCTATTTTCAAAACTGTCTACAACCAGTGCAAGACAGTCCTGGGAAATGCTAAGAGCAGTTATGCACAAGTAGTACAAATCAAAGTTGAAAACAATGGAGTTGTGGAAATTTGCAAACAAGATTTTCTATAGAGATAAACTATTAGTGCTTTCTATTATAAATGACCCTGAAGTTATCTTAGCCTCGTCAGATGAACTTTTCCTCTAACTCTAGAATAGAGCTGGTAGAATGAAGGATTATGTTCTGTTTAAACATCAACGCTTCTATGATTGAATTGTTTAAGGCAATATCCATGAATGACTAGCTTCTCAACTGTGAAATCCAAGTCCAATTTCATAAAAACTACTTTTTTATCTTTTAATTTTGTGCTGTTGAGTTTCTTGGTTGTAATAAAAACAAGATTGATTAAAGCTTATAATGAAAAATGAAATAAAAATAATCTCAGTGTTTTAAAAAAAAAATAATTTCAATATAATCAAAGGCATATAGTGAAGCATATTTATCTACAGCGAGGACACATATCATCAATATGTTACAATCAATTTCATTTAAATAAATAAAATAAATTATTTCATAAATATTACAGCATGTTTTTTTTTTTATATTAAAGACAGAATAATTCATTTCGGCAAGTTTTTATCAAATGCAGTAACTATAACAGGAACAAAATAGTCAAGAACAGAATTATTTGTATGACAGAAAATTATTTTAATGAAATTCATTAAATATATTTATATCATGTTATGATGAAGTAGTCTATCAGGATGTATCTGTGAGTTGTAAATCCTTAGAAGTATTTAGTTTGCTATAATAATAATGGACTCTCTTGTTGGCTTCAACATATAAGGATCTGACAACTGATTCAGTTATGAATTTTGTGTGATAATCTTAAGTGGTACTTTAGACCCACTAGTGATTTGCAAAGGAGGCTGCATATGAAGCAAGTGTGAGGATTGTGGTATGAGGTCACTGTTAGATTGGCTGACCTTTTAGATCTTGCTCTCACTTACTCTTATTGTAATGAACATGCACATTATTCAGTTCAAGCCGGCTATTAACATGAAGAAAGTGAAAAAGTTGTCTGTGGATTTAAAATTGTGAACCTGTGCAATTTAGGAACAAGTTTTTCAGTGCCCAACTTAATTATTCAGTGTATCATGGGAAAAATATACTGAGACAAAAACCAGTGTAACTTTTCCTGGAAGTGCCTAGAAGCCTAAAAGATTGCAAAGAATGATTATCTGTAAATGCAAAAAGAACCTTAAAGTTATGTTGATTGAAAGACCTTGTTTCTGATTTAGCAAGCAATCGTATAAATGTGTTATGTCTTACAGTAAGAGTGTAATGAATATCTTCTCAGTAGTTAGTGTTTAAGAAAAACACTTTTGCTCAAAATTCATGTTTGTAAGGTTCACTTGGAAGTTTTATGTGCATAATTGGTAAAAGATAATGATTTTTGTAATTCAATTCTGTGGAGACTAAAATTGAATCAGTGGGTGTGGTAGAAAAGAGAATCCATGAATTCTAGGTACCTCATCCCTAGTGTAAAACATGTGGGTGGGGAGACAATCTTATGCTTGAGGATTATTTGTTGAAAATGGAATGGATCATTTTTGTAAAATCCTCAGAACCATGAAAAAAAGAAAGATTGTGATATTTTGTAGCAAAATCTGAAAGATTCTGCCAGGTACTTTTTTTTTTTTTTTTTTTTTGTAAGTTGTTTCAATTTCTAACATGATAATGATACTTAACACACAAATTTACTGTTGAAACATTGGCTCAAAGACAAGATAATCATCAACATAACCTGCTATGTACAAGTCTGGACCTGAATCCAATAGAGAATTTATGTGGAGAAGACTGTATGTTCATATTACCTACTCTGACCTCAAAGATGAATTCGGTTAATATATATTTTAAGGAACTTGTCTGGTACAATAGGTCAAATGATATAAACATGTAACAGTCTAGTATATGATATACAAATTAAAAAAAAAATAACAGTACACTGGATGATTTCACCTTCCCAGTTTGTAGACGTGGACACAGTTGGATAACATCTGTTTGATGTAATAGGTAAAGATTTAGTGTAGCTGTAACAACTGAGGGATACAGGATTCTGTGCTAGAAAAATGAAATCCTCTCTCTGTTGGCAATTACTGCTTTAGATTTTTCTTAGGTAACATTAGCAATGGTTGACCAGGAATATTTGAATTGAAAACTGTGGGTACCCAGAGATAATGCATAAATGGGATCACCAGTGGCTGACAAAAATAGTAACAATAAAACAGTGCTGGTACCACTCAATCCATTTATCAATGATCTGTACAGTGTATGTTAAATTCTATGGAATTTTGTAGTTTTGATCAAGAAGGGCACCATTATTGCCACCACGGCCATTGGTTATTTTAACTCATTGCTATTGGACCATGGTTTATAGGTACTCTGTCACCTGTGAGACAAGACATGGTTTCAGCACTTTAAGGTAGATGGTTGAGTTTGTGTGAGAAGTTGACTTCATGTAGCTATTGATCTAGCCAGTCAGTAAGGATTGTGCAAGTTTATAGTGTGAAGTGTGTTCTCTTGGAGTTGGCAAAGACTATAAGTGAAACTGCATTCTGTCTTGACAAGTGTAATTGCACACTTTTAGGTTTACTATATTTCCCAGTGATAAAGGTTTGTTCCAGCAAGTTAGCACATCAGTCAACCTTACTCTAATCATACTAGGTGAGACAAAATTTGTTTCAGGTACACTTGGTTGATTTTCAGATACTCCATTGCACCACTTTCATGCTTATCAGATTTAAACTCCATTGAGGAGATATAGGAGATGTAGAGGCCCTGAATTTCCCTGCAGCCATACTCAATAAAACCAACTAGCACCTTGTAGACTCCCTGTCATGTTGTATAGCCACTATTATTAGGCAAATCGAGGAGCTACACATTTATAAATGGTTTCTAAGTTTTTTGGCACTTCAGTGTGTGTGTGAGACCTCAGATGATGCTAAAATAGACTTTACACTTATTAGAGAAGCTAGGTGCATTGGCAAGTTGATCTGAAAGATGACCTAGTCACTACCTGAAAATCTGCATTTCACCTGATGTCAGTGGCTGCCTCTGACATGTAAACATGTGGTCAACCTAGTTATGATTAGGATGTAAAAAAAAAAAATTATATATATATATATACATCCATCCAAGAAGGAAAAGAGAAAATTATGAGATGTAGAATCCATGTTAGGGGGAGCTCCAAAGTCACATACTTGCTAACAGAAATTGACAAAGTTTAACAAACAGTGGTGCTACTTATGAGAGATTTAGTCCCATGTTTTTATTAGTCTCTACAATAATAACATTACACATGTGTTAGTTGCTGAAAACATAAGTTCATTACTTTTAAACTTATCATCTAAGCATGTTTTTGTTTTGTTTAGTAATAAAAAAAATATTGCTTGAATACTTCAGTTAGAAAAATCATTACAGAATATTCTCTAACCTTTATATTTTTTATTCATATTCATCGTTATATTTTTTTCTTAAAAATGTTTCTGCATTTTGTTCTCAAATATAACTCTATATTAGGTTTTTAAAGAAGATAGTGCACCTGGGATATTTTTGTGCAAAGAATTTTGATGAAAAGTCATTTAAATATTGATCGGAAAAATAGTTTACTGAAAGGTTTTCTTGAACCCTTTACCTATTGGATCTGAAATTGTTATGTACTCTTATCCTATGAGAGTTAAACATTATAAATGCATAGAAATCATTTAACCTTTCAGCCTAATCTTTTTGTTTTGATGCAAATATTATTCATTGAGCTATTTGATTGTACAAGACCTTTGTCAGTTGCCTACATCTATCAGTTTAATGTTGTTACTCTGTGTAAACTTTTCATGCATATTTTATTTATCAAAACTGGTTGTCTTCTTGTGTTTTGGTATGAATAGCAACTCTGGCCAAGTTTTTTAAACAGTCTAACAAAAATAAAATAAGCTTTGTTTTATAGTGGCTGAAGTTCAAAAGAACGAGCCAGAAATTTATATAAAAACCACATTTAAGTAATCTGGTTGAAATAATTCTTTCTTTCGCACAATATTTGGCTTGAAAAATAAATGTAGGAAAAATATTACTTCAACAATAATAAACAGAATTCGGTATAAACAGCTCACTGTTACCATTTATTTTTTCCAAATTATCTTGTTTAAGTCATTTGAACTTTAAAAAAGTCATCTTAAGTTTATTGATCCTGTTTCTAAAGTTTTATCGCATTGTTTTTTTCTTTTTTTTCATAAAATACAAATTATTTTTCATCTTATTTATAAGTCTTTTATTTGTTTTTATATATAGTAAATATATAAATAAGTACATTCCTAACAATTTTTTTTATAAAAAGTTAATTTTCTTCTGAATGAAACATGCCAAGATTTTATTATTTTTATTGGAATATTATACATTCAAAAAGCTATTATTAAGTATTACATTGCAAATCTGTAACCAAACATATGAATATGTAGTAGTCCAAAATACATCTCTATGAAAATTTTATTCTGTATAGTAAGTATATTTTCAAACCAAAAATTGATTTCTTTTTTTCTTGCAGGAAATTTAAGTACTTAAATATAGATTGCACAATGTTAAAATCATTCTTATAAAACCAGTTTTCTAGATGTTTATTTAAAAATGTCTTCACATGTAAAAGAACTCTCTCTTGACTACAAGGAATGTATTATTTATTGGCGCAAACAGAACAATGATTAATAAAAAAAAAAAAAAGAATAGTTACCAGACTGATGTTAAACAAAAAGTGCTGTTACCAAAATTATGCAAAATTGAAGAAAAGCGGAAAAGTCAGAGAAACAACAGAAGCAACCAAATTGACCGTGCACGTGACCCTATATATCAGGAAACCAGTGGATGAAGACCCAAGAAAAATGGCTTTGGATTTTGCTAATGAAGTAAAAAAAAAAAAATGTGTTGTGAATGTTTAAATTACAACAAAATAATGTCTTGAATAAGATGGGCTTATATGGCTAACTGCATTGTAGCAAACTACTTTTGAATTCAAGACATCTAAAGTTTGCACAGGATGATAAAGAAAAGAATTCAAAATTTTGGGACAGCATACTCAACCTCTTTGGGATTGATAGCATCTAACATAGCATCTAACAATTTTTGCAGTATCATGGTGAAATGTACAATGTGTATTTGGCATCAACAATTAAGCATAATGATGTAAACATCAAGATCTGGTTTTTGTATGAGCTCTAATGGCACTGGTGAGTTCCATTTTCATTGATGGAAATGGTGTGTACCTAGTCTTTAAAAATGATGAAGTACAGGATGGACTGAAAGTCTTGTCACTCCCTACCAAAAAGTAATGAGAATAGAACAAGTAATCGTGTCAAGATTTGAAATAGAAAATTATATTATGCAGGGGTGACAAGACTTTCGGACCGCCATGTAGGTGATAAATATGTGACCTTGTGCATGAATGATGTAACTTTCTTGTTTTTTCCTTAATGCATCCTGGTGCCATTGTGATAACAATACACATCAATTCTATTCAAGATAAAACAAGATTCTTCAAACTAAATAACCATCTACAATTGATACTAAGTCCAGTTCTTTTGTCCATGTGTTCTTTGAAGATGCTTTTGGTAATGAACTTTAGTTAGTCTGGATATTTTAGCTGGTCTGCAACTATACAGCACTTCTGCATTTATAACAAGGATTAATGTATTGTTTGCTGTAATGCATTCCTACTATCGTCTGTAATTAGTGTCACAGTAGCCTCTCTGTTGTTTCATACTTAATAGGAAAGGCTCTATTCATTTCTCACATTGAGGTCTTGGTTGCCAAATGATTTGTTAGTACTAATTGATTTTTTGTCTTTACATGACTCCTTTTGATTGGTAATCACTTCAGTTGAATGTGAGCACTCGCATGTCGCTGGTGATAATGTTTTCCTTCATGTGTATTATATATATGCAGTTGCATGTAGAGTTACTTGTGACCTTAGGTTTCACACTTTTACGTTCTTCAGACAAACTGGTTTATTTTTTCAGAAGTGGATCTATTTATACTCTATTCCTGTTTAATTATTTGTGTAAGGTGGGAGGGGGAAAATTTTCTACTTTCTTTGTTTGGGATAACAAAAAATAAACCAGTTTGTTTGAAGATCACAAAAGCATGAAACTAAAGGTCACAAAAAACTCTCCATACAACCACATGCTAGTTCTATCATGAATATTAAGCACTTTCCACTAAATACTACACACACACACACACACACACACATATATATATATTATTTGGTGTGTGTTAAAAAAATCAATGTGGACAGAATTAAATTTTGTTATAAAGTCTTAACTAAACTCATAAAAGAAAAATTATTAAAGATTAACCAAAAATGTTTTTTCTTTCACTTAATAGGAAGTGGTAATATTTATATTTTTAAAAAAGTAATCTATAAAGATAATCTTTCAAATTTTTGATTTAGATTCATTAATTTACTCTTGGGACAAGCAGGTAGTATAATGGTTACTGGCATGGAAAGTGGAATTGTGGGCCAACTTCAAATTCTGGCCTAGTCTGTTGTATTCACTTCACACTAATGCCTTTGGAAAAAGCATACCTCCATCTCTTCTCTGTGCCAGCTATGGGTTAAATAACAAAGAAAACAGGGCTTTGTAGCCATGGTGGTTACCCCTCTAGGAGAAAACTAGTCAGAATTCAAAACTGTGGAGAAGGTAGACTAATACATTTCCCCAAAACAGTCCTGGCAATCTACAGCTATTTAAAAGAGTCATGATCACCTATATCCTGAAGGGATATGACATTTTAAAAATATGTACTCATAAAGATGAAAATTAAAAAAATAATATAATGGCATATGTTGATATTTCTTTTTTTTTTTTTTATGCATGACTTTTATTTCATTTTGGCAAGTTGACTTTGTTTCTCATTAGCATTTAATTAAAAACTGAAATCCTATATATTATTTAATGCAAAATATATTTTATATTTTATGCTGTTATATGGATTATGGAGAAAATTACTTGTACATAAATATAAAGCATTAAGATCCAAACATAGAAAATACGCAGATGGCAGTTACTAAGCAACATTTTAGTAGAATTTATAGAGCATTTATGATTATTAACCTAAAAAGTGTACTCATTTGGCATCAAGATCCATGTGAGAAAATACTAATAAATTTGTAATTTTGTAGAATTATCAAGGTCATAGCTTAATTAAAATGGAATTAAAAAAAATTGTTTGATCAGATTTTATGAAGTAGGATGGGATAAGAAATTTTGATTACCATTTCTTGAAATCATCTTCACTCTGTGGTTAATTGTGGCAGATCTCAGAATACTAATTATGGGTTAAATTTGTTTTATATTTTAAAACCTCTTTATTCACCAAATTATGACATGATGATAATAAAGATATAAACTGATAGCTTAAGTAATTTGCTTTCTTAATTATTTCATGATTTTCAATTCCTAATATATGATTAAAACTATACATATGGTTTATAAGAATTGCTTGAAAAATTATCCTAAATGATTATTTCTTATGATACCCACATAGTGCCCACAAAAAATATGATTGGATTATATACGTATGAATTGCAATTTCTGCCAAGGATCAATGTGTAGTATCTGTGCATTTTGTGAAAATATTTTGTGCATATGCACACACATACACACATACAACCTTTATATATATATATAGGTTGTGTGTACCTACTAGAATCTCTGAACATTAATTAAAAATAAAGTTGGTTGTTTGCATATGTAAGCATGCAAATATAAAACTGACATTAAATAAATTTGTTTTTTATCATTTATATCTACCAATGTGTATTTTATATCTTACTAAATTTAGTGGTTCTTGCTTAATAGATAATGTTTTGTGGATGATTCTTGTAATTAAATTGCTTAGTTATTCAAATAAATCTATTTTCTAGCCTGAAAGGAGGTAGGTACCTTAAAATTTAGGTCACAGCTTCTTGGTACCAAATATAAGCAAGCAATATATAATGGGAAGTAAGCATTGTAGTATTTTTAATTTTTTTTGTTATAGTCTGATAATTTAACAGATTTTATAAATTATGATTGTATAACATGCTGTGTATGAAAGAAACAACATTAAACTGTTTAAACCTTTTGAAATACTTTAATTATTATAATTTTGCTCATATCACTTTACAATATGCAAAACTCTTTTAAACAAAGAAATGGCTGTATCATGCTGCAGTGGAGTGTATGATGGTTTGCATTGTATTTTATGTCTATAGATTATTATCATGCTAGTATGATGGTGTGCATTGTATTTTATGTCTATAGATTATTATCATTGGTTATGTTTACTTGATTTTGTTTATAATAATATTTTGGGGGTAATGATTATGAAACTTAAGATATCAAAAAAATATTGAGACTCATGAGATTTGAAACAAGGTTATTTGTGATTCCATAAATAAATTCATTTGAAATCATACATGAATGAACTTTTTACAGTATTTCATAAAATGGTTGGGCACAATGCATGTTAATACAAATGAGATAAAAATCAGAAAAGATGTTCTCACATATAATCACTGAAATGTTTAAAAGTGCTTTCAGAATATCAGAGTAAAGATAGGTATAATGAGTTAAAAAAAAAAAAAAAAAAGAAGCTATTACTTATATAATTGTAAATATTTATAAAGTTTTATTGTTTCCTGAAATGAATGCTTCATTATATTTTTTTAATAAATTAAACATGATGTTAGCACTATAATTGTTTAATATAATGATTTAATGTGCTAACATTAAGTACTATGATTATTTCATTCAATTTCCTGTAATAAAATTTTTCACATTTAATTTTATTTGATCTGAAGGTGATTAAGGGTACATACATTTTATAAATAGTTGAATCTTGTAGAAATTTTGTTCCTATTGATTTTTGTCCATATTGAACATAAAAATGAGTTTCAAGTCATACAGAATATAAGTAAATTTGTTACAAGTTGCTAATGTATATTTGCCAGAAATAACTCATTGAGGTGTGATATTAATAACATTAAAATTTTGTTTGTTTCTCTTATATTTAAGATGATACAGTTTTTTGTACTTGTGTTTATTGTTTTTTATCCTTTGTCTTAAGAAATAAGGGTTAATTTATTCATGTTTTACTGGGTGAATATTTATCCTTTAAAATTGAACAATTTTAATTGTTTAATTAAATCAAAAATATCTTATTAGTACATATTTTTTTATTTCCTTCCTCAAAAATAAATTTGGCAAACTATAAAATTTATGGCAAACTTGAACCTTTGTGTCTGCACCCCGCCAAAAAAAAAAAAACTGTTATTATTTTAACTACCTTCACTCTTCAGCAATAAATTTACGAATAAAAAGGTGTTTTCGTATTTATTTCTTTATAAGTTGATAAATGATAAATATTGCATTGCATTAGTTTTAATACAATTGTATTAATTTTTAGAAAGTTGTAATTATAAGATTATATATAAGTCTAATAAATAATGTTTAACATTTTTGTTGTAAATTTTCAAGAACAAAGAAAATTTATAAATTCACTTTCATATGTTATGGTTTTATTACAATTCTAATCATTGCTTTTTTAAAACAATAAACATTGCCAAGGAGTGAAGGTAATTAAAACAATAAGTGTCAATGGAAAAACCATCCTTTTGATGCTCATTTTGAGCTGGGAGAAATGAAGGTCCAAGTTTGCCATAAATTTTATATTTCTCCAGCTGTCTGTTAAATTGTATAAGAAACTCTAATAATTTATTGAAGCATTTCCCTAAATTTGTATCTTATTAGAATATCAAATATATCAAAAATGTTGAAATTTCTTTTTTTGTTTTACTTAGGTTAGAATATTGCTTGTAATCAAATCAAAAGCAATTGTCATGTTACAAGTGGGTTCTGAAAAGTTCTCAGCTAAACCAAGATCTTTAAAAAAAAAAAAAAAAAATCTGATGTTTAGTTATTTGGTTGGATTTGGGGAAGGGGATAGAAGCAAAGAGTTTTTCAGCATCCCCTCGTTCTGGTTTCCCCTATAATTTATCAGAAAAAAAAACATGTTGATTACACATCCAGCATACTGTACTTCATTTGGCAAAGTCATTTCCAATCTGCCTTGTTTTTATCAGTTCATATATGTTAATCTCTCATAAATATTTATGGTCAATAGTCTCAATCGTCATGCTGACCACTTCATTGTCTGCCTTGTCTTCTGTATTATCTTCATGGTGCACTATTTGGCCAAATGTTAGGCTGGTTTGCTTGATACACATGCATATAAGTGACAGTAGTAACAGTGTTTGCTGTAGCATATACATTAGTCTCATTTGTTATATCTTATCCATAAGATTATAAATTGTGGAATATTTTTCTATATGAAATCATTTTTATTCTCATTAAATTACTTCAATTAAACACATTTTAATCAGGTGTTAATACAATGTACTCTAGCATTTTACTTCTTGTTTCTTTCTTAGAAATTTTTTTGGTGGTAATAATTCCTCATCTAAAAAAAAAAATTCCAACAAAAATTATCTCAAATATATCACTGATGCATGCATAAAGTTTATAATGCAATTTAATGCAAGTCAAGCTGAAATTTATATCTATGAACATCTTCTCTCGTGTTCAGTCTAATATCAACTGTTGACAATCCTCAACATTCATATTTGGGGTAATTTTGTGCTATTTTATTTATAATATTACACTTTTTGTATATTTGAAAGAAAATATGTAATACTTATTTGTGGTTTCGTAGGAATACATATTAATTGTATAGTAGGAAAACCTCATAAATGAATATGTTGAAAAGTTCTTGGTCTAACCAAGAAGCTCTTTGCTACAAACTTTCTAATGCTTGGTCATATTTTGGGAAATAGATTTGACTGAAAAATTTCTAGCACCCACCTTGTACATGTAGAAACTTTACTATTCTGCTAAGCATTAACATTTTTCTGAATTATATATTTAAAATTGATATTACAGCTTTCAAATATTGCTCTATTAGCTGGTAAGATATAAAGAAATGTTAATGCAGTTAATCATTTACAATTTTTAAGTTTATTTCTTTTAGCAGATATCTGCAAAACAATAACAGTACAATTTATGTGTGAATCAGCACTTCTCTCTAGTATCAAAATATTTGCTTTCTGTCAAGTGTGGGTCCTCAGCCCTCTCTCTAGATTCAAAGTGTTGGTCCTCAGCTTTCAAGCTGGGATCCAAATATAGTATCATTTTACCTTCTGTTGTGTTCCTATACTACAGAATTTGAAATTTGTGTCTTGCTTCTGCTATTGGACAGTTAACAGCTTGTGATAAGGTTAACCTAGCCCTGGAGATTTCAAAGTTATAACAGATTCTCCTTCACTGCATCAAAAGGGAAGGATCAGCATATTAAGTCACCTGTATAGTAGTGAAAACCTACCACTTTGGCTGGGGTTAACTAAATACATGATCAAAGTATAGTATTTATGTATTCTGTGAAAAGTGTTACATGTAAAAATACACTGATAGTAAATAAAATTGTAACACCTTGAATAATGATATCAATTTTAACCTTGGTACAGTATGTGCATATTAGGGGATACAAGATATTCTGATTTAAATTTTCAAAATCTTTGGCCATCTTGTAACATAGTAACACTCATACCAGTCCACCTTCCGAGTTTGTACTTTTAGATGCTGCTATATGATTCAGCATAATTAAAGACTCCTGTGCAAGCAGTGTTATGTCACGGAGATGCATGTTCTTTTTGATTAATTAGAGCCATTAGAAAAGTTGGATGTTGGTGGGGTTTAGATGTTGGCAACAGTAGTTAAATGAACGTAACTATACCTATAGACCAGGTTCTGGACAAACATGCAGCATTTACACTTACCAAGACTGAAGTATTTTAAGGGAAGCAGTGATAGACTGTATAGTATGCCCAGCATAGATCAGAGCAAATATATCTCCAGCAGTGTCATCATGGACTGTTGAAAATATTTATTAGCAGCAACATGATAAGCATGTGTATCTTGAGCTAAACTACAACATTGTGTGCATCTCCATTGGTGTCACAGGATGTTTGCCTGCAAGGTCAAATGACTCTCTGTAGTGTTCAGGAGTGAGAGCAGGTTTTGCACTCATGCAAGTAAATGTGCAATGTAAACTTCTTCATTTACGACACAAGGGACACATCTATGGTGTAGAAAACTATAAATTACTACTCTCACTTGACTTTAGTGCTTGTGGAGGGAATCTTTAGTTTCTGCAAGAAGACATCATTGTTCTTTTCAACAGAATAACACCTTTTTTTTTTTTTTTATCATTTCTCTCCAAGCAAGGCAATAAAGCCACTAGGATGCAAGAGGTTATAAGTGTTAGAGAATATGTAAAAAACTATTATTAAGGAAAGAGGACAATAGAGAATAAGAATTAAGCATTTACATTTTTGAAGATCAAATTTGAGCAAAAAGCAAGAAGCTCGAAGAGAGCTCCACAAGTGAGAAGTGCGATAGAATAAACTCTTATCATAAAAATTACAGTTACATCTGACCATTTCAACTGCAAAATGATGAGACCTAGCTGCCATAAAGTCTTTGCCATGGAGGAAAGTTCATTAGAAAAATTATCAAATTATTTATAGAAAAGGCATGAGGAAGCTATGTTACAGTGATAGGAAAAAGACTAAAGCTTAGATTCCAGGTCAGAACCAATAACACTGCAGATTCTTCTTTGGATTTTCTCAAGAATATCTAAATATATAGCATGAGCACCATGCCAGATGCAAAGACAAATGGTAAACTTAAAATTATGTAAGATAGATTCTGGTTAGTAAAATTGTCTAGCACGACATCGTGAACCAACTTGTCACACTAAACAATTTTACCTGCCCACACAGTCAACATGTCTGGCAAGATACTGAACAATTTTTCAAGCTGGTACAATTGCCAGATCTGTCTCCCACTGATCATTTATAGGACATGAAGGGAGGATCTCTGACTTGTTCAGCCCACCTACAACTCTTGAAGTATTGTGTCAACAGGTGCAGAACTGTGGAATAATGTATCACACAATAGTATTTCTCATCTGTATGATAGTATGCATACAACAATGCAGGCCTACATTAACAGTCAAAGAGAAAGAGTGAGACCTGAGTGCTGTTAATGTAAGCCTTTTTTTTGAATCTGTGAATGTATTATGATTATATATTATCTGTTTAATCTTAAGTAAATTGCTCATATTCAGTGAATTGCAGTTTTATTTTCCATCAGAAAGTGTGTGTGTATGCATGTATGTGTGTATGCACAACTATGTGTATGTATATTGATTAATATTGTGATTATGTGAATAGGTTTGTGTGACAGATTTACTCACTTAAATTTATTGGTGTGAATCTGAAATGATTTTAACAAAGCGTCTTTGAATATCTTATCTAATTAAAAATGGCAGTGTAATTTCTTGTGCAGATGTATGCATAGGGTGGTGGTTATTGGTGTGGAGAGTGGGACTGCCGTGCTGAATTCAATATTCAAACAAGGCTGTTACATTTGCTTTTCTACAAATATCATTATTATCATGAATCCATCTCTTCTCCTCCACTGCTAGGAGTTAATAGAAGAGAAGACTGGACTCTCTAGCCTTGATTGGCAACCAGTCTAGGAGTAAGATAACTGTGAATTCAAAGCTGATTAGATGTGGGGCTTGCAACTAAACTCCATTTTATGGAAACTGCAGCAGCAATGCCTAATATGGTGATCCTGTGGTCCTGTACTACTCTGAGAAGTTTACAGGACCTACTACTACTATTAATACTTTTTCTTTATATGTAGTTATTATTATTTTCAATTACCGTATATACTCATGTAATGTGCAATGTTTATTTTAAATAGTAGCCGTGCTTTTTGACTATATTAAATGGATATATAGTTTGGTCAATGGTGTAATCAGGGCCAGCAGTACATATACTAATTTTATATCTCATGTATGATGCAACCCCCTTAAAATTATCTTTAAAATTAGGTCTTCTAAAGTTGTATGATATGCATATATACATTGTAAATATGATTTTGCATTCAGCAATTAAAAACAATTTCTCTTTAAGTAATTTTAATGCAAATTTGATTTTCTTTCAGTAGTTATGAGTTTAAAACCATTGAAGTTTTGATTTATATTATACATTTATTTCATCTTAAAAAGTTACTGAAAATTATTGGTAAATCAGTTGCTCTTTATTTTCAAGTTAGTATTTTCTCATTGTTACTTACAGGCTTCTTTTCAGTAAGACATTTTTTTTTTTAGTCAGAAAGATACTTGAGAATAGTTTACAAAGTATTTTATCTTCTTTAAGAGCTTTTATAATCCTAAATAAGAGTAGTTCTGTGATATTCCTATATTGTTTTTACTCTTTTACTGTCAGGGTTCTGAATGCTGTACAGCTTTACTTGAAGAATATTTAAGTATCTCTTGTTCCTCCTTTATTGTTTGTTTTACATGTGTGTTTTTTTTTTTTTACATTCTTTTCTTCATTTGACTTATGTTCCCTTGTCTGTACATAATATTTTCTCCCTTATTTTTTATCTTCTCTTTTGCCATTTCTCCCTAATACTTATTATTTCTCCCCCTTTTCCACTCTGTAATAATGCCTTTCATTTTACCACTCCTTATTCTTTCTCAATAATGTTCTTCTTTATGATCTACTTGCTTCCTTTGATTCTTTTTGTAATACATTTTCTCATTTTCTTTTTCTGCCTATTTGTCTTTTTCTATCTGGAATACAGCCTTCCTTTTTCATGATTTTTCCTTTTCAACCTCTTTGTTCTTTTCCTTTTCCTTCTCTCTTATCACTGTGTATTGTTACTATTTATGTAAAGTGGTAAGAAAATTAGTTTACATACCAGGCATCTCCCCTTTTTCTGCCCACAAGATCACAGATTTTTTCTCTTTTGGGCTAGTAAGTGCTGATGGTCCCAGCAGATGGAAGGCCAGTCTCATTATATACCCTATCCTCATGAGCATGCTCCTCCCTATTTGTAGTCCCCTGGCTGTCTTGACATCATTGCCACTAGACCCTGACTTGTACTTACATCTCCCATTGCATCTTGTTTTGCTCTTCTCATTACGAGGTAGCCCTACCATTTTTGCACATGCCATTGATTCTAATTTTGCTCATCTTCATGTACCATGAATTTCTTTCAGAACCACACACTCATTTCTTCTTATTCCATACAAAGCTTACTTTTATCACTGCTTTCATATAATGTACATAGATGTTTTTCTGATGCATTGTAGTTTCATAAAAATTATTGAATTTTGTTTAATTCCTGGTTTTGGATCATGAGATTTCAGTATGTTCTATTTGGCACCTTTTACAGAGTAAAACTAAAGGTTGCTGAAATGTTGTATTTAGTTCTTAAAAACAGTTGGAAGAGTGTTTTTTTTTTTTTTTATATCAGAGAGCTATCTGTCTGTATTTCTGAGATGAGGTATTATGTACACTATTTACATTGTTTGGACTATCGTCCACATCTTTGTTGCCGTATTTATCACAACATTTCGACCATTGTATACTCTGGCCTTCGTCAGGTGGTTGGAATGTCAAACTGAACCCTTTATTTTGCTCACTGGGGTAGACTGTTCTAGTTCCATGTGCCATGTCTAATGGATGTCAGTTATCGGTTATCTCCTGTTAATTCCCCTTTCCAAATTCTTCGCTGCCTTAACCAGAATTACCAATGAAGAAGACCAAAGAAGGATTCAAAATGACCTGGATAAATCCTTCAGATATGAATTCAATTTAGTCACGGCTTGCCAAGTACAAAAATTAAATACATTGAAAAATCAGAAGGTGACACACAAGGTCCGTCACCAACTGATGAAAGCAGTAATCAATATCAGCCAGTATCAGCTGAGTGCCTCTGAGAAGTCAGTATTGAATAGGGGTCTCAACTTCACCATGATCATCAGCCAAGTGCCATACTTGGACTTCATTGCAAGAATCGAGGAAGTGGCTTTGAACTTAGTTCATCCGCCTGAGTCTGAGGTAAGATGGAAGGTGAGACAGACCTTAGAGAAAGCCAATCCTCCCAAGTAAAAAAACATGAAACTGGAGAGGCTTGCTATCAGATCACTACAAAGGAACGAAAACAATCATACTACCAGCTGACAAAGGCAATGCAACTGTAGTGATGGACAAATCAGATGACACAGTTAAGCTGGAAGACCTCATTAGTAGTTACAGTAAAGTAAAAAAGGATCCTACAATGAAAACGGAACGCAGACTGTCGCAGATACTAATCAAGAACAAGGATCACTTCACACCTAAGATGTATAGGCAGTTGTCACAACATTACACCAAGCTACCTCACATATATGGTCTCCCTAAGATTCACAAAGATGGTATTCCACTCAGGCCGATTGTTATTTGCCAAGACTCTGCATGCCACCCTCTGAGTTGCTTCCTTGTAGATATAATTGATCCATTGATCAGAAAGTCACTTTCATATGTCCAAAACTATGCCCACTTCATGGAAATAATCAAAGGTGTCTCTATCCTATCCATCCTTATGGTGAGCTTGAACGTGGTGAGTTTGTTCACCAAGGTACCCATGGAGGAGGCACTCTCAGTAGTCAGAGACAGATTGACTTCTGACATCCCTAGGAGAATGGACCAATATTCCAGTATATAATCTGATAGAGATGTTGACTTTCTGTACACAAACAACACACTTCGGAATGGGATCACATATATATCGACAGGATGAGGGCTTAGCAATGGGCTCACCATTATCACCAGCAATGGTAAATATATACATGGAATACTTAAGGAAATGGCATTAGAATCTATATCTCTAAGGCCAACTCTGTGGTTAAGATACGTAAATGACACCTTCATACTCTGGCTACACCAGGAAGATGTCCAGGTTCTACTGGACCATGTGAACTCAATAAGACCTTCAATACAGTTCACAATAGAGAAAGAGAGTAACAACACGCTCCCATTCCTGAATGTTCTAATATCTTGAACAGAGCATGGGTTCAAGACATCCATATACCACAAACCGACATTCAATGGACAGTACCTTAATTTTAACTCCCACCATCCATACAGCATAAGGAAAGAGATTGTCTGCTTACAACATCGATCAAAAGTCATGTGGCAACCCAGAGACATTAGATAAAGAATTGGTCAGTATAAGCAGTACCCTACAATTTACCAACTATCCTGGGTACATGGCAGCAGACCCAATAAAATGGGATAGGCAGGTACAAGAGGAAGACAACAACACTCAGAAAACAGTCTGCCTGCCTTATGTGAAGGGGTTATCGGAGAAAATACAAAGGATCTGTGGTCCATATAACATCAGGACAACCTTCAAAAGCTGGATGACACTTCGCAGATACCTCTCCTATATAACCCCCCCTCCTCACAATAGAGGAGAACATTACTAAAGACTGTGTATGCCATCCTATGCAAATGCAGAAAGAAATATAAAGGGGAGACATACTGCCCCCTTAAGGTAAGCCTTCAAGAACACCAAAAAGCTGTATCATGAAGGAAGTGGAAAAATCAGGCATGGCTGACCACATATGGAGAGAAAAAGGTCACCACCCTCTGTGGGATCAGGTTGAAATCATAGACAAAGAATATCATTGGAAAATTCATAAACTTAAGGAATCTGCACATATGCTAGGACACAAAAATCTCCTGAGCCAACCAAGCATAGAAATGAATACAATATGGGAACCAGTAATAATTAGTGCCAGAGAAAAGCAATAGTAAAAACAAAAATTGTAATGTGAGCTCTGGTAAAAGACATGCAATGATAACTTCAAAAATTGCAATATGAGTACTGGTAAAAAACTGTAGCTGAAGACATTAGGTTTATAAGTTCCAGAAATTCATACACAGATGTCCTCAAGGACTCATGGCACAGTGGATAAAGGTGTGAGTAGGATCCGGTGACAGGACCCAAAGAGTGCAAGATAATACATGGTTAAGGCAGTGGAGAACTTGGAGAGGGGATAACTGATATCCATTAGACATGGCACATGAAACTAGAACAGCGAACGAAATAAAGGGTTCAGTTCAACATTCCAACCACCTGAAGAAGGCCAGAGTATACATCATTCATTCTTTTAAGATTTTATTATATATATATATATATATATATATAATTTTATTCAGTAGATTTCTTATTTTTAATTTAAAAAATTATCATTTCATCCCAAGCTAGGCAATAAAGCCATTAACATGCAAGGGGTTACTGAGTGTGAAAGAATATAAGAAAAAGAAAAGCATTAAGAGAAGAATAAAAACAGGAATTAAGAAGACAGAAGATAACAATTGATATTGCATTTATATTTTTGAAGATCAAAGTTGATTGGAAAGTAAGAAGCCAGAAGGGAGTTCCACATGTGAGAAATGCACGAAAAGAAACTGTCTGCATAGAACTCATGGTTCTGCCAATCTAGTACTGTACTTAAATTCATAAAGTCAAGATACCAAAGAGGAAAACTTATCAGAACAATAGTAATTAGAAGATGATTTTTACATTTCCTTTCTATCAGTAAAGAGGAAAGGATAAACAGCTGTATGTTTAACATTAATAAACATATAAAATGATATGGAAATATTTGGAAGCATATAAAATTTGTGTATACTGCTGAAAAATTATTTTGATAGTACTTCTCTAGCATATATTCTTGTAATCTAAACATTATCAGATGGAACCCTAAAACTGTTTCTAAAAATTTCTTTTTATGGAGTTTGAATTTCTAAAATAATTAAAAAAAACAAAACGAGTAATCTTTACATAGCAGATTTTCAGGTCTCAATGTGACTCAAATTCTGTAAATTTGTGATAGATCACATTTGAATAAAGAGGTGCATCAATTTGGTGTCTATTAACAAACAACATGCTGTAATGCAAGAAACTTCATATTTTTCACTTTCAAAGTTCTGTGTAACTGGAAAGCAACCTGTTAATCCAGTTTCTGTTTAACAAATATGAATTGCATTCCTTGGATCATAAAGAGAGCAGGATCTATAAGAATCATTTTATATTGCACATGGTTGTAAGTAGCAGCAGTAAATAAAGAAGTCATTGACAAAAAGGAACATCTTCATTGTGTGCCAAGATAAATAGCAAATAATCATTTTTTTTTCTATAATTTTTGCTTATATCAATAAATATTTGCTATTTTCTCATATTCATGAAGTAATCTGGGATTAGATGCTGAAAGAAAAATTAAAGATTGCCCATTGGGAAATGGTTGGTGGTAAGGCTTTAAAAAACCTCTACTCATTCTAGTTTTGTTTGTATTGAAAAAAATCAGGTTATCTGATGTGAATATTATTAGAGAACTATTTTGATCTTTAATGTACATCAAGAAAGAAAGATTTTATTTCTTCTTTAAAGATTTGTACTTATATTTTTGATTTCCATTTCTCCTTTTATAACTGGACATATAGCTGGAGGTTTTAGATGACCAATGTAAATCATAGTGTATGGTTTTAAATAGTTGAACTGCAAATAGAGGTTTTTGATTGTCTCTACAAATATAAACAGCTTTTCATTCTTGAGGAACTGTTAGGTAGTTTTTAATTCTTCTATGCTTTTATCTTAACAAAGCTTATTTTTATGACATCTAATTATGAAAAGAAAAACTACATCTGTTTGAATCATATTAGTTTTATTGCTGCACAAATTATAGTTTTGGAGTTTGTTTTTTTTCAGTGGTAACATACTTTATAAGTATGGTCAACTAAATGATTGTTTCCTTTCAAATTTATGCTTTCGTCATAAAATTGATCTGATCAGATATTGAAATTGATTTTCATTACTGATGAAGAAAAAGTAAAATTTAAATTGAATTACATTATTGATTAAATTTTATTTTTTGCTTTCTTCGGTAATTTGTAATTCAACACATTAAACCTTTTTATGAATATAAGCAAAAGAAAATGCTGACCTTTTAGAAATTAAAGAAAGCTCAATCATTAATATATTTACATAAGAATCATTGCCTACTCTCTAAGAATTTCAATGTAAAGCTTTTTTGTTTTTCTTTTTTCATAATATTTTATCTTTTAAGTTGATGCATCTTAATTACTTTGCTTTCTTGAATTTTATGTTACAAATGTGTCATGCATATATCTGAGCTTTGTACAAAATAAAATTATAGGTACATTTTATAATATAGATTTCTAAAATATTTTATATCCTACAAAATATATAATTTCATCTTCCTTAAATATGGAGATTAGTATGTGTGTGTGTCTATATATATATATATATATATATATATATATATATATATATATATATATATATATATATATATATATATCATTTGAACCCCAAGCAAGACAATAAAGCCACTAAAATGCAAGAACATAAACATTATTTAGGAGAGAGAACAATAAAAGAACAGGAATTAAGAAAATAGAAGATAATGATTGCTATTGTATTTTAAAGATAAAAGCTAATTGGAAAGCAAGAATCTGAAAGAGTTCCCCCCATGAGAAGTGTGATAGAAGAAACTATTAGCATAGAATTTATGGTTACATCTAGTCATTTTGATAGTAAGATGACAAGACCTTGCTGCAAATCTAGATATGATTAAAGTTATCTGTGTCAAATTTGAACCACGTGTTTGTTTCATTGGTGTGGAATTGATAAATACCTGAACAAGGCATCCTTTTTCAAAATCCACTAATAATCTGAAACTATTCAACAGATGCATTTCAGTTACGAAATTAATTCCATTTATAAATTTCTTGCATAAGCCATGTGCTTCAAAATCCAGATTCATAAGTAAAAAAAAAAATCTATTTTCTATGTCACACCTTACGATCATGTCAGTTTGAATATTATTTACTTTTTATTCAGCATATCCTAACTTTGTCATCAATTGCAGTAATATGAAAACACCTTGCAAAGGTACCTTTAAATTTTTTTTATGAAGAAACCCTTAAGAAGAGTGTTTAAGTTTTGTGATAAAAATGTTCACAAACAACACAGAAGTGGAAAGATTATATTGAATCAACTGCTAGAAAATTTGGTTCAATGTGTCGTGCAAGACAATTTTTCTTGCCAGAATCTGTCTTACATATTTATAAGTCTATCATTCATCCTTGCTTTGAATATTGCTGTCATGTCTAGTCTGGTACTTCTGCTATATATTTAGAGATTTTTGATAAAATCCAAAGAATCAGCAATGTCATTGGTCCTGTCCTGGCATCTCAGCTTCAATCACTTTCTCACTACTATAATGTAGCTCTCTGTGGCTTTTCTATAAATAGTTTTATGGTAATTGATCTGAACTTTCCTCTATGGTACCTAGACTTTAGGAATTTAAGTGCAGTGCTAGATTGGCAGCAAGGTCTCATCATTTTACAGTTGAAATGACAAGATGTAACTAAGTTTTATGCTAATGGTTTCTTTTCCCTCACTTCTCACTTGTGGAACTCTCTTCCAGCTTCTTGCTTTTCATTCAACTTTGATCTTCAAAATTTGAATGCAATGGTAATCATTATCTTCTGTCTTCTTAATTCCTGTTCTTTTATAATTCTCTTTCCTTAATAGTGTTTTTTTCTTATATTCTCTAACTCTCAGTAACTCTTTGCATCTTAGTGACTTTATTGTCTTACTTGGGGCAAAATGATTAAAAAAAATGGTGTATAAATGGATATAAAGTGTAATATTAATTGAATTACTAATGGTAAAATTGTTGCTGATAAAGCTTTGAATGCTAAAATCTTTTTGTTAGTGTGAGGACACAATCTTCAATTTGAAAATGGGCACTGATTAAATTTTATGTGCAAGATAATTTTAACTTTTCAAAAGAAAAAAATAATAATAAATAGGTCAGATGAGAGGACATGTATTTAGTTTTCAGCTTCAAGCTTTCCAACTTATGATATTTATTTTTCAATAAATCTGATTTTACTTGAACAGGATTTCTTATTTCATCTTGTTCTATTTTACTGGTTAATCTTGTCGAAATATCATAGCTAACATCAAATCCATCAATTATCTACTTCTTCCTCATTACTTAATCATTTAACAGATTTATTTCATGTTGGATTTTAATGTCTTTGAAATCAATTTCTCAGATATATAACTTCTTTCTATTCAGAACAGTATACTCATAAGAACTTTTTTTTCTAAGTGCAAATTCAAGGATCCTTTTTTTTTTTTTTTTAACATTTTTATGCTTTTTATTTGTGCTGTAAACTCTGCATTCAAATGCATTGAGAAATAAAAACTTGAATAGCAAAGATTTTATGTGAGAAATATTTTTGATGTTGAATTACATGATAGTTATTCAGTCATACTTATTTGATACTAGCTTGTTCTATTTTATTTATCATATATCATTTTGTCACTTAATAATAATGCATAATACCTTGTTTAGGAAATTAATTTACTAAAGGCTATTTAGTCAGATTTTGGCATTGTTCTATCAAAATAGAATCTGAGAATAAAGTGTTTACTTAAAAAATAGGTTAATATTCTCTATTCTATGAATTATTCAAATCAACATCTTCATCTTTATTGCTTTGATCACAGTGTTTTGTCCAGTTCCTTTATTCAGATGAGGAGTGGTTTGAATTATTTATGGAATAAATCCTGACGATATATCACAGAATTACAAACAATTGTTAATAACCTTTCTTTCATATTATTCAATTTGAAACCTATCCTCTATTTCAGATTATTAAATTTCTGATATCTACTAATACTCATTTTGCTTTTGGTATATTATTTTCTTTTCTTTTTCATCACATGAAAATAGTTATCGTCAGCCACTCTGAGTAGATTTTTCTGTGCTGGAATGTGTCTTGCTGTTAAAGCTTAGTCATTATATATTTCTTTCTTGTTACAATCTGAGGTGTAAAAATCAGCTGTTGTTTTGTGTGAGTTCACAAAGTACAGCATTACTGATTTTTTTTTTTATGATGTTTTTTTGCAAATCTAAGAAAACATGACCTATTTTTCAAGTTACAAGTTGAATTAGTTTATTTGAGATGTAAATCTTGTGGAAAGAAAACAAGATTATCAGTTTTCTTGATATTCCAGATAAAATCAATTTAAACAAATGTTCTTCATGATATTTAATTCTTATCATTTTTCTTTCAGGAGAGATAAATACCAAAATGCTTCAGTATATTTTATAGTTGCAAAACAAAACAGGAAAAACATTTGGTCAAAATAACCTAAGTCATCTTGAAAGTATTTTGGTATATGTTTTTAGCATTCTGTGCTTGTTTTAGCTGAATGCTTTGGATTTTACACTAGGCCACCCTCTGGATTTAATAATTAGTAACTTTTGTACTGTCTTTCATTTAATTAACTCCTACTAGCTTAGGATGATGATGATGATTCTATTTTACCCTTAAGTGCATGGCATCCAATTTATAGAGGAAGGTTAGATAAATATTTACATTGTTTGGACTGTTGTCTTCATCTTTATTGACATATTCAAAATGTTTTGGCCATTGTACAGTCTGGCCTTCTTCAGGTGATTGGAATTTTGAACTGAACCATTTATTTCATCTAATGGGTAGATTGTTCTAGTTCTACATGCTATGTCTTTTTCGGATGTCTCAGTTATCTCCCTTTAACTCAATTCTCCATGTTTTTGTTCACCACTGCAGTATTCACCAAGCCAGGTATTGAATTCACAACACTTTGGATCAAGTAAATGGATCCAACCAATGCTTTTATCCACTGGGCCATGCTTCCTTGATATTTAGAACTCATAAACTTAATGTCTCAGTAATCATATTTTACCAGAGCTCATATTGCAATTTTTCTCTACCACTCCATATTACTGGTTCCTATATTGTATTCCTTTCTATGCTTGGCCAGCTTAGGAGATTTTTATGGCCTAGCATATGTGCTGATTCCTTAACTGTTCATATCTTCCAGTGATACTGTCCATTATTTCAACCTCATCCCACAGAGGGTAGTGTTCTCCTTTTTCCCTCCATGTAGACAGTTATACCTGATTTTTCTTTTTCCCTTTGTGTTACATCTTTACAGTATTCTTGCACTCTTACCTAAAGGGGTCAGCCTGTTTCTCTTTTATATTTCTTACTACAGCTTCACAGGATTGTGTACATACAGCTCTTTGTCATATTCCCCTCTGGGGGGGGGGTCTTATTCGAAAGTGGTGCCTGCGAATCATCAAACCACTTTTGAAGGTTGTTCTGATATTATATGGACCACAGATCTTTTGTATTTTTTATGCTAATCTCTTCACATAGAGTAGGCAGACTGAAGCTGTTTTCTGAGTGTTGTTATCCTCTTGTACCCTTCTATTCCAGTTTGTCGGAGCTGCTGCCATGTACCCAGGGTAATTGTTACATTGTAGGGTTCTGCTTATACTGACCATTTCTTGTTCATATGTCTTTGAATCACTACTTATGACTTTTGCTCAATGTTGTAAGCAGTGGGAAATTCCTTTCTTTACCCTATGGGAGTTGAGGTATTGTCCAGTGAATGTTAGTTTGCAGTATAAAGATGTCCTGAACCCATGCTCACTTTGAGATATTAGTACATCCATTGTAAACTGTATCAATGATTTTAGTGAGTTCACATAGTCCAGTAGTAGCTGGACCTCTTCCTGGTGTGGCCAGAATATGAAGGTGTCATCTACATATCTCGGTCATATGTTTAGCTTTAGTGATATGGATTCTAGTGCCATTTCTTTGAAGTATTCTATGTATGTTTGCCATTGCTGGTGATAATGGTGAGCCCATTGCTAAGCCTTTATCTTATTGATATATGTCTAATCCCATTCTGAAGAGTGTTGTTTGTGTACAGAAAGTCAGCAGCCAGTAAAGAAGATTAGGTAAAAAGAGCTAAAATGTTAAGGAAATCTTATTTCATTATTATAATAATTATTATTATTGAATATATGATAAAACCTTTCAAGAGAAAGTCCTTCTAACCTGAAGTGAGCAGGTAAATTAGTTTTGAAAAAGGCATGAAATCTTCTATTTTTAGACTATTCTTCAAAATCCAGAGGGGCTGGGTGTTATCTCAAATAGTTTATAATCTGAATGAAAATTTTTTTTTTTTCTTTTTAATGAGTTAATCATCCAAAACAGATTAGGCTAATGTTCACCAAAATTGGACATTTCCATTTTTCAAGAATTTAAATATAAAACACAATGTCTAAGTAGTAAACATTAATATAAATCCATGCAAAGAATTTGATGCACCAGAATGAAAAAATATTTAATTCCACTAGATCTCAAATGTATTGAATTGGTGACATAATAATTGTGAGGTCAATCCCTTTGCAAAAGTAAACTTGGTAGAAACAGGATGAACAGTACTAAATAAATAAAAAAAGACAAGATATCCCTAAACATTGTCAGTGGAATAAGAAAACTCTACATCCCATATATTAAATAAAGGGTTCAATTCAACATTTCCTAAAGGTTACTTGGGTTGATATACTCTTGAAAGCTGGGGATGCAATAGCCAAAATGTTGTGATAATAACAACGAAAATGAGGATAATAGTCTGAATGCAAACAATGTAAGTAATAATTCTCCTCTTAGAAATTGAAACAGAAACCAAGAATATTTGGCAGTTACCCAGACAAATGATGTTGTACTGGAATAAAATGAGTATGCTGCTTCCAGATCTGTATTCAGTATTGTCTTAACTCATCAGGTTTTTAAGATATGTGCATAGCAAATATTACATTAGTAAATAGTACATTTTTGTTCAAGGAACATTTAGATAACTATGGAAAATAACTGAATAAATATAAAATACTCATTTTATTTCTGGTATCTTCAGAAATGCTTGAGACACTTTCTCTTTTACTTGGGCATTGAGTTGGATTCCCAGCAGAAGTCATCATTCATATTCAAGTTAAACTGACCTTGATTCCATCCAAGTGATATCTTGATGGAAGTTCTAATTATGTTCATGGCACCAAGATCTGTTAGGAAAAATTCAGATGAGAATGCAAAAAAGGCTCTTTAAGATACATTTTGCTTCCCATTCTTCGATATGCTCTTAGCATCTTATTTATTAAATTAGCATAGTTTTAAGTTCTATGAAACTCAAGAAATTTCTGTACAGCAAACATGAATGAATCCTATACTACTAGTATAGGTGGGTACTAATATGTACTTAATATTACCTTGTATATAAATATACTATGCACATATCTCAAAAACCTGACACAATTCTGAGTACAGATTTGGAATCATCGTAGTCGAGTAAAATCTCTATTTGTCTGGGTAACAGACCAAAAGTTTTCCATGTTGACTAAATGTAATTAATATAAGATAGGATCTCTCCAATTATGTGCATAATAGAAATCCTGACATGTGAGAACAATTCCATATATAAATTTGAAGCCAACATATTTGATTTAGTCTAAAATACGTATATTTATTCCAGTATCAAAACTTTTGTTGCTCAGTGTTACATACTTTGAACTCTTTATCTGATTCAAATAAATAATTGAAGTCATTTCATTCTTTTTCTACTGAAAATAACTGCAGGTGCTGTTCACAATTAAAGATTATTTAGTTTTGGTTATTTTCTAAAAAATGTAGGATTTGTTTTCCTTTCATAGCAGTTGCTATTATAAAATCCTGGTAAGTTATATATAAATATTAGCTGTGTGTAAGTTTCCAACTTTATTATTTAAAAAATTGTTCTTATTGTGAATCGAGTCACTAGTTTTCAGAAAAAAGGGTGTTTTTAAATTCACCTCTTTCAGCTCAGATCAGCTTCACCAGGAAATTGTGCTTTATGTGTTTATTTGTTCATTTCTTAAATGAATAAAATATAAATGAATTGTAGATTTGATTATCCTACCAGAATTAAAAATATTACTTGAACCTTTTGTTACTTAGTTTTGTCTGATGATACTAGCTTCAGTAACTTTTATTAAAAATAAAAACATCTGGTCTTTCTGTAAACATGATACTTTAATGGTATATTAAACTGTGACAAAAGGACCAATGTACCTTATAAATAGACAAATATTTTGTTATGCTTACAAATTTATTGGTTGTTTTTATTTTTATGTAAATAAATGATAGTCAATGATTATGATTAGCACATTGCTGTTTTTTTATCTAACATATTTTATTGATGTAAAATTCCATAAGATACATAAGAGAAATTTAATCCCAGCAACTGCTAACAAACTGCTTTTTTAGAGGCCAAGTTTAGAAAAGACACTATGAAAACAAACTGTATCAAAATTACTAAAAAACAAAAGTAAAAATATAATAACTTGTTAAAGGTAAAAGATATAGGATAGAAAATGTCTTGTGTAAAGCATTTGATACTGATCATTATTTTAATGTCCTAAAATATAATTCGATATCAATTATATAGCTTATGCAAACTCTCAGTCAAGTATCATATAATGATCTGGAATTGGAATGAAAGCAGTGATGGCATGTACATTGAATCATAAAAATTTAGGAGGTAGAGTTACTAAATACTATATACTTCAAATACTTTGATCTATGGATCAATTATAATAAATTTAGTATAGGATATAAGGAAATTGAACATAGAATAGGCTGTACAGGGAGTAGTTTTTCCCAACATCACAAATTTACTTCCTCTCTGTGCCTTGTTCTTTGAGGATGTTGGTGATCATGGCTGTCCACAATTTCCTGTCCTTTGTAGCTCTTAATAAATTTTGTCTTTTTGTTATCTCTCTTAAACCCTTGCTCTGCTAGGTAGGTTATACATTGTTTTCCTCTGTCCCTCTTGCTTTCAATATACTTCTTCTTTTTTTTTTTTTTACAATGATGTTCATTCTGTACAAGGCCCAAGAGCTACTCAAGGTTGAGTGTTACAAAGTAAGAGGCCCCACCCCAAGCAAGGTGATAATGCCACCAAGACACACGGGGGCCACCAGAAGTGAAAGAGAATGAAAAAGCTTTAAAAGGAACCAGAAAGCTAATCCTAAACAGGAAACAAAGGATAAACCTCTACTCGTGTTTAAAAAAAATGGGAAAGAGTGAATCGGATGATAGTCAATCCTATCTACTCCTATTGAAGAAAAAAAGTAAATGAATATTAAATAAAAGTTCAGAGATTTTAGGAGATGTTAGAAATAGAGAGTTGAAGTAAACTTTAGAAAGAACATTTAGAAGGCATCCTCCTATAGAGCCACATTTTTGTTGCTTCAATTCTCTTTATCTGTGAGAAAAATTGTCCAGTATTCACTGCCATATATTAGGACTGATATTATATAACAGTCCAGTACTCTTTCTTTGTTTCTAATGAAATTTATCTGTTTCTTAATACTTTGATTAACTTTTGGAAGGCATCTTTCACTATCTCAATGCACATTTGGATTTCAGTGTCATACATTCTATCCTCTGTTAAGACCTTTTATTACTACAAAACCCAAACATTAAGCTAAAATCTCAAGTCATGTTCTTGTTTTCTTTTTTTTTTTTTTTTTAAATCATTTCCCCCCAAGCAAGGCAATAAACACACTAAGATGCAAGGGAATTACTGAGCATTAGTGAATATAGAAAAAGGAAATGTTAAGGAGAAAGAACAATAAAAGAACAGGAATTAAGAAGATAGAAGATAACGATTACCGTTGCATTTGAAGATCAAAGTTGACTGGCAAACAAGAAGTGTGTGAGAAGAAACTGTTATCATAGAACTCATGATTACATCTAGTAATTTCATCTGTAAAATAATGAGACCTAGCTGCTAATCTAGTACTGAACTTGAATTTGTGAAGTTGAGATACCAAAGAGGAAAGCTCATCAGAACAATTACGATGAAAATATTTATAGAAAAGCTACAGGGAAGCTATGTTATGGCAGTGTGAAAGTGACTGAAGCTGCCTGGTCATGATCAGTAGCATTGCATATTTTTCTTTGGATTTTATTGAGAATTTCTAAATACATAGTGGAAGTATCAGACCAAATGTGACAATATACAATGCATGGATGAATGGTAGACATATTTTTAAAAATAGTCTCATCAAATTGAGAATTTCATATTTATGTCATGCATGGGAACATACCAGTTCAGAAATATCTAAACTGTCATTTTTATACAATCATTTTCTCAGATCAATGATCAAAAATGGCTTCAAGTGAATGAAGCTTTGCTTGTGGAATGGTGCTAAAGATTCATAAATAACCATGCCATATAACAGAAACCACATCACTTGAAGACTTTCAACAACAGTAACAACTAAAATGGATATTACATGTAACTCAATCAGAAAATAATGGCATAATCTAGATGTTGACATTTCAAACTACCTCAGACAAAAGGTTAGGAAGGAAATCTCTATCACTACTGGAAAGAGTGATAACAGTGAATTTGAGAAACTTATTTTCCTGAAAAGTAGTTTTAAGAGAAAGATTTCATAAATTTCAATTGACAGTAACACTAGCTGCTCAGTCAATGAATGCTAAATGTTTCCTTATAAGGAAACAGCTGATATTACCATTATCAGTTTTTATGGATTATAAATTAGTTTTTTTATCAAATAAAAATGCATATAGTACTCAACAATATAATAGGAAATATTTAAAAATTAAAAAATCTCAAACTAAAAATAAGAAAATTATTTTTTTTTTATATAGCTTCTGTTGAAATAGACTGAATTGGGTCTTTTATTTTACTATTCTTTTACATTTTTTTTTTTTTTTTTTTGGTCAATTGCAATGTTCCAGATAGCAAAATTAAAAATGTAAAATGGTATCCATTGCACTCTCTGTGTGTGTATTTGTGTATGTATGTATGTATGTATGTGTATATATATATATATATATATATATATTAAATACTCATATATTGTTCGGTGACACCCTTCATGTTCTAGTCGATCTAACGCACGGATCTAACAATGATTTCTCCTGCAAAGGAGGATGCAAATTCAAATCCTGTTGAAGGGAATCATTTTTTTTCTTTTAATAAAATTTCTCAATTATTCAGGCTGGTAGATGAAAATAAATAAATATACTGTTCAATAAATAAACAGTGCATCTACTCAAATATAGGTATCCACTAAATATAACGTTTAAAGTGATAAAACACTTCTTATATATAGCTAATTATATACAAATATTTTTTATTCTAGTATAGATATGCTAGTGGGTGCTGAGGAATTCTTAGCTCAACCCACTTTCCAAAATCAGTATTTCAATTACAGAAGATTAGAATATTGATCTTTGTAGTGGTGGGTAGTGGACTGAGCTGATAACTTTTCAGCACCTCGGCTCTTACAGGTATTAACTTTTGCTGTAATTTTTTTGTAATGGTGTCCGTCCCTCTCTTTCCATGGAAAGTAAATCACTGTCAGGAAAATGGTTCATTTGTTTTATAAAGGCATACACAGATATGTTGATTTTTTAAAAATCTTCAATTAATCATATTGTTCTAAATATCAATTAAGATATATTCTGAAGTTTAATTTCTTTCTTGCATTTGTTAATGAAATATTCAGCTTAGAATGTTTGTATATAACTATAACTAGTCATGAAATTGATGTAAACAACACTTGTCATCAATATCTTGAGCTTAAAAAGATCAATAAATTGTGTGCAATGATAGTTGTATTGTAAAACAGTTGCAAAACATATTTGACGTAAGAGTTGAGTTTCTATGTATTTGATTAGAAAGATTGAATTTAAAAATCAGACATATTTGCTAATAAAATACAGATTTTTTTTTTTTTATCCCTATGTCTATGCAGATGTCAAGGGAGGGGACTCAGATATTGGTTAAGATGTTCTGTTGCTAAATGCTATTTGGATCATTTAGTTTAAATTTTATTTAAACATATTTGTCTTGATTGCGTTATGACAGCTGTTTTATTAAAACTTTCTTAAAATTTTGTTCAAATCTGTGTGTTTTTGTTTATTGATTTTAACATTGAAGGAAAAAGGAAGATAACCAACATTTTGGTATATTATGCTTTTGTATTTTAAGAAAGTAAAAATTGACTTGGATGCTTAAGAAAAATACAGTTTATGGAGAAGGTACCATGAATGATCAAATGTATTAAGTGGTTTGTGTACTTTTATTTTGAAGACTTGCTGAATGCCGTCCATGAGCAATTGAAAATGATAGTGATCACATCGACATTATATGAGAATAATCCACACTATATACAATATGGGAGATATTCCACATAGTCAAAAATCCAAATCAAGCATTGAAAATCATTTACACCAGTATGGTTATATTAGTTGCTTTGTTGTATGAATGCTATGTAAATTACCCCCCCCCCCCGCCAAAAAAAAAAAACAATTACAAGACTTTGTTTAGTTTTTGTAACAAATTGTGATACATGATAGAAAATGAATTACTTATAATAATATGGAATGGAAGGAATAAATATCTTTTATTTTTATTAATAAAACAAAAGAACAATAATGCATCTGGCACTTTCTTTGTCATTTATAGCAGTGATTCTGTGTGGGTGGTAACATGCCCACGCGAGTGCTGTGAACTTTAAAGGGGGCAGTAAGTGTTAACAGGTGTTATGTGGGTGCTATAATTTTAAGAGCAGTAAGATGATTTAAAACTTTGTTTATATAAATTTGTTTATCTTTTTTTCCCCACATATTTCCATTTTTAAACTTATTTTAAGCATTTGCATGCAATTGTAATAAGTGTATAGAGTAAAAAAACCTGCAAGTCAAAGTCTATTAGCTTATATGGTTTAATCTGATGACTGCTGCATGGCTTTCCCTGTCACAGCTTATTCTGGTGATTGGAGCTGCTATAATGCAACAAAATGACATGACATTAACTCTGTTGCATTAACTATGCTCCACTTACCAGTGCAATTTTAATATGAGGGTACTAGCCTGCACAAATATCTGAATTGGGGTGCTGGAGAAGAAAAGCACAGATTTACATTATATATTTAAAATCCTGAGTAGTTATTGTTGTATTCAGTTGTGTTCTTGGCTCACACTAAGTAGCAGATAGCTTTCTGATTATTTGAATTGTAAATTTAGTTTAAAAAATGTTACAATGAATGATTTGTTTATCTCACTTACATTTCCAATGACTTCAAAGCCTGTTTCCAAAATGAGGCTCTGTTCCAAATGCTACAATACATAAATATGGAAAATTGGATTTCAAAGTTTCTCCTCTATGCTCAACTGTACTCTATTTATACTTTTGGCATTCTGCCGAATGAGACGAATTACGTCACAGGAATAGTGAGAATACCCAACAACATCATGCAAGTTAAGTTATAATTTAGCATTTGAGTTAAGGTAGTGACTTTTTTTAATAACTAACAAAGCTACAAATTCTTAACATTGATGTGGTTAAACAAATCTGAGAGGACCAACGTGATGAATTAATGAAAAACTTTATATACCTATTATAACAGTATAAAGTATTTCAGATAATTACTGAAATGAAAGATTAATGTTAACATTTTTTTGTGGTCATTCTTCTATTATTGGTTTGATTTTGATTTTGAAAACTCATTGGCACCAAGTAAAAAAGGACTGAAAATAATGTCCTGAGAAAATCTTAGGAGTTTGGTTTTAACTTAATTTATATCAGTCTATTTCTTATAAAATGAACAATCTTACATTGAACTAAAACTTGTATATACATGTAATACATGTAATTAATATTAAAGTTGAAAATAATTGCATTATTTAATACAAAAAATAAAACCTTAAAACATTCTTTTTAGTATATACTAACCAAACAAAAGAAATATAAGATTGTTGAATAACTTTTCTAATATCATTTATTCTAATTTGGATTATTCAATGACAATTTTTCCCTAATAATCTGGAAAATATCTCTTTGTTTGCATTTTATATTTAATAATATCATTATTTTCTGTTTATATTGACCTTAAGCTTTGTTACAGAGAATGAAAAAATTACTCCAATTAAGCTTTTCGCAGTTAAATTAATGCATATTTTTCTCAGACAGTTATAGAAATTTAAGCATATATAATGTAAAATCAAGCTATTTCTCTATGAAAATAGATTTCACAGAGGAAATCTAAATTTAGTTTAAAAAATATTGACTTTATAATTGTCTGACATAATATATAAGTTTTATTTTATTTAAAATTTGGTAGTAGTAAATATATATGCAAAAGAAAATATTTCTTGATAATTTCAGTATCAAATGCTATTAAAATTCTTTATTGAGCAGCTTATGAAAAAGAAGTTATAATTCTAACATATATTCTGGATGGAACACATCATATATTAATTGGAATTTGTGAACATTACAATATCACAATACTGTCTCATTAGGACTTGATTAATGCAGAGAAATAGAACCTCTAATTGATTGTCTGTGCTTTATAGATTATGCAAAATATTTAATAAAGTATGTCACAAAGAATTGATGAAACTTTTAGGTAACAATGATATATTTGGGAAGGATATTAGAATAATCCAGAACCTATACTGGCAGCAAACCTCCTGCATACAGTTAGAAAATGAGTTCAGTAAATATACAAAAATAGAAAGGGCTGTAAAAAAAGGATGTCTTCTCACTGAATATATTCAATCCATACATTGAGCCGATTCTGAGAGAATTAGAGGTTCTACCAGAATTTATTATTTGCAGCCACAATCTTAACAACATAGATATACAGTTGACAGTATTGATAGTGTGTATATATATATATATCATGGAAACTACAAAAACTCCTACATGAGGTAGTGAAGGAAAGCAAGAATAAAAGACTAAACCTCAATTACAAGAAGACAAAATGCATGGTTGTTATCAAAAAGAACAGCCCAACATGCAAATTACAAATTAAAGATACAATTAAGAAACAATTTAAATATCTAGGGAGTATTTAACAGAGGATGGAAAGTGTGACACTGAAATCCAAATGCACATTGGGATAGTGAAAGATGCCTTCCAAAAGCTAAGCAAAGTATTAAGAAACAGTAAAATTTCATTAGAAACAAAAAAAAAAGAAAAAAAGAGTACTGAACTGTTATGTAATATGAGTCCTCCTATATGGTAGTAAATGCTGGACAATCTCCTCTTGATGAAGAGACTTGAAGCAACAAAAATATGGTTCTAGAGAAGGATGTTGAGAATACAATAGACTGAACATGTGAGCAATGATGAAGTTTTAGAAGAAATGGAAACAAAAAGGACACTTATACTTAACATCAGGAAGAGATAGTTGGAATTTCTAGGGCACATAGTGAGGAAATAGGGCTTGGAAAATTTGATACTCACGGCAGATTGAAAGCAAGTAGAAAACAACACACATCGAGATTAAATGAATGAATGAATGGTGGAGCAATGTTTATGAGTGATAACAGACAAAATTTATTAGAAGCTACAAAGGACAGGAAATTGTAGAGAGACATGATTTTCTCCATCCTGAAGGGACCTGGCACATAGAAGAAGAATTGCTTGTCATGGCTTGTGATTCTAACAGTTTGTTCCAATCCTGTTTGGAATGACTGCAAAAACATACCCCTCCCTAAATTTATAGACAAATCTTATAGATGCCTGCTGGGATTTCTTCTTAACAAATAAAATGAATCACTTCTTGCTCTCATCTACCATTGTTTTTTCTTGTTTTGAAATCAGGATGCTGCAATCACATGACTGTATCCTTTTTGCATGTTAACATCATTCTTACGATGTAAACTTTTTGCTTTGTCATATATTGTTTGTTTAGTATAATTTTGCCGTGTTCATTTCTTTCTTTTGTTATTGTTTATTGGAAACTTTGTAAATTCGCTTTATTAGGCATGTGTGCCAATTACACTTAACTATGGCCAATTACTCTACACCAACAATTTAAGGATGAACAGCAAAAACCATATTGGGTGAACTGCTTAGGGAGGTCATATTGGAATTAATAGGCCCCATATGTTTTTTGTTATTTCAGCATAGTGAGAAACTAGAAAGTATTTCTTGATTTTAGTAAATAACTTTGTAATGTCATCAACCCTTAACAAAATTATATTAATCGTCAAAGGTTAATCATAAAGCATTGAATATATGTCAACAGCTATATTTGGTGAAGATATATAATTGTGAAAGAAATATTACATTTGGAGTTTTTGTCTTGTCTAAAATGCATATAGAAAAGTGGGGATGATTTGCCAATATTTTAGGTGAATGCAATAGGTAGGTAATTTTCATTGTATAGTTGTCTTTGAGAAATGAGTGATACTGTATAACAGTTATTATGCAGTAATATATTTTGCATTTAGAATTTAAAAGAGAAAGCTGAAAAATGTGTGTCTTGACCCGTTTTATATTCATTAATTCATTATAAGTCTACCAATCATCCATGCATTGGATATTGTTGCTACATCTGATCTGATGTTTCTGCTATATATTTAGAGATTCTTGATAAAATCCAAAGAAGAATTTGCAATGTTATTGGTCCTGACCTGACATCTCGGCTTCAATTTCTCTCTCACGGCTGTAATATAGATTTCTTGTACCTTTTTTCATAAATATTTTCATGGTAATTGTTCTGATGAACTTTCCTCTTTAGTACCTAGACTTTATGAATTTAAGCACATTACTAGATTGGCAGCAAAATGTCATTGTTTTATAATTGAAATGGCTAGATGCAACCATAAGTGCTAATAGTTTTTTCTTTTGCCCTTACTTGTAAACTTTTGAATTTGATTAGAAAGCAAGATGCCAGAAGAGAGTTCCACAAAAGGTAATTGTTATCTTGATTCCTGTCTTTTATTGTTCTTTCTCTTTAAAATTGTTTTGTTTTTCACATATTAACTCACACTCAGTAATTTCTGGTGTTTTAGTGACTTTAGGGAAATGGTTAAAAAAAAAAAAATTTCAAAATCTGACCAAATAGAATTCTTTTTTCTTTTTATTCAAACTGAAATTCTTTTAGTATTTCTCATGTACTTTATCAAAGAAACAATTAAAAAGATGAAAAATTTCACTTATTTCCTTTCTATATATGTAAGCACAAACTTTTCTGGGTTTTAATATTTATAAATTGATGAAATTTTGCATGCTTTCTTACATTTTCATTTAGAATCTCAAGGTTTTTTTTTTTTCATTAGATGTACATTAAATTGTTTTGATAGTATTTGGGACTATCAAGAAATCTTTGCTTTTGGATGTATTTTACATATGCTGATAAAGTAGATATTTTTTTTAAATTATATTCCTTGTTAGTCTTTTTCATAGCAATGTTAATTTTACTAATTTTTATGCAATAGTGTTTCAGCATTAAAGATTTCATTGTTTCGTAACACGACTTGATAAATAATTTGTTATAATGAATTTGTAAAATATTTTCATGATTAGAAAATCATATCCAACCATTCAATCTCAAAGTAGTACAATTATGTACACATTATATATGAAGATTTCATTTTAATTTGATGATGCAAAAAATAATAATTAAAGAGAAAACTACAGAAAAATAAACACAAAAATACTTACTTTATAGTATTAGGCATTGACTCTGTAAAAATGGTTTAAAATATTAAACACAAATTTGTAGATCACTAGCGTTACATTCTTATTTTCATCTTACATAGTATTTTTGTTCATTTTTTTTTTCTCTCCAGTAAATTGCTTACTGATCTGCACCAGAACTTCTTTTTTATCTTGTTAAAAATACTTTTCTGGGCTATTTAGCTACTTCAATGCAGAGAATCGAAAAAGGCTTTCTTTATTAGAGGTTGTACTGGCATAATGTCGTGAAATCTACTAACAACCTTATTGCTTTTTTTAAGAAATCATGCCACAATGATGTTTTTGTTTTTCAATTTAATCCATTTTTGAGGATCTGCCAGGTGGTTAGGGGATGGATCACCATGTTATTATTTAGACTAGTGCTTCTTAAACTTTTTTCAGTCATAATCCCATTTTTCATCACAAGATTTTTTGCAACCCCAGGTAGTAACCAAGTACACTGAAAATATATACATTGTCATTGCACTAGTTGCAATGACACCACATGTGTGTTTTATTACCACAACACTTGCATGGCACATCACATTAAATATTGTGTGTTTGTGAAATAATATATAAACTGAAATTCCAGAATTTGGGGTTTGCAACCCATAGTTTAAAAATTGCTGATTTAGACCATGATGCTGAAAATGATCTGAAGGTATGTCATTCTTTAATTATTAACCCAACCCAATTAATGGATATCCATTTGCAATGTTTTGTGATGGTGACTGATGTGTGTTCAATATGTTTATTGAACATTTTTGTTGCTTTTATTATATAAAGAAAATATATGTTGACTATTTTAGTTTGTTTTATTCATGGTCATTAACCTGGCCATTTTGTAGGGTGCATCCCAAAATTTTAAGGGACATCTAATTCTCTTTCTTAATAATACTGTAGCCACACTCCGTATATGAATAAAATCTGATCTAAATATGACTAATTACAAGAACTTTGTTAATTTTCTGGTTCATACTATCTTTTCAACAATCTTTAAAAAACATGCCCATATTCTTTTTCAACAAATATTTTTCATGACAAAAGCATTTTTATGTGGGTCTAACCCTGATTTTGAGCTAATCTACCAAGATATTTGACTGCAATGTAATGGAATTCAAATTTTTTTAACCATTAAAAATTTTATGCCTTTTATTGTTTTGAATATTTTACCTACAACCATGTTAATAATCATTTAAACAGTGGCATCCCCCCGCCCATCAAAAAGCAGTTTTCTTGGCTCTTAATCAGATTTTAACCTGGAAGCTACCGAAAAAAGCATACATTGAGAAAAAATGCCTGAAAACATATTCAAAGGATTAATATCTTTAAAAGATAGATGAAGATGGCTCTGAAAAACTTGTTTGTACTTCGAATCTGTATTCGTATTTCTACTTGGTGATTATTACTCGATTATTTATTGATTCTTTATACAAAGTCAGTGTTTCTTCTTGGTTATGTCCAGATTAAATTAAAATATTGTCTCATTGTTTCATTATTTTAAATACTAGATATCTCACCTGCAAATATTCTGCTATATTAACATTTTCCATATGATTCAAAATTTATTATGAAAGAAGAGGCATTCTTTTGGTGAATAACTTTTTACCTTTATTACCATTATTGTATTGTCAAACATTTTCCAAGTATCAATTGTAATATTGTCATCCAGCATTTTTTTAACTTTGTCCTTTCATATTTCTTCCCCAACTGTGACATTTTATGAAATAATATGAATATGAAAACATGTATGAAGTGATTATGAGTAAGTTTGTTATGGCAGTTAAGTTTTGTTATCAACTTAGTGAACAGAAAATGTCATTTCTTGAGTTAGGATCAAACTGCCATCTACCCTCTAATTTTGAAAACAATATAAAAAATCACAGAAATTGAAGTTATTTACAAAAATGCAACAATCACAGTCTGATAAACACTTCACTATTGGATTATAACTTTGATTAGGGCTAAAAGCAGACATTATTATCAGAAACAAGATCTGATCTCAGTCAAAATATTCATAACATACATGAAGTAACAAGAACATTGTAATTGAAGAAAATTATAAATTAAACATTTCTGTTATTTTAAACAGGGTTGATTTCTGTTCTAAAATAAACCCTATTCTTAACATAATATAAAATAAATAGAAATACTTTTAGCCTCATCAAGACATGGATGAATAAAAATATTATAGACAGTAGTAGCACCAAGCTCAAATCCATTACATTACATTACATGAAACTATGGCTGTTTATTATCCTGGTCACTTATGAGAACATAAAAACACACAAACCTAGATCACCTCTACAGCCAATAATTTCACAAATTCCTACTCCCATATATTACTTATATAAAAGTTTAAACCAATTGATCCTACCATAATTACCAAGTAAATTTAGCCTTAGTGCCACTAAGAAATATCTTCCAATACAGCACTCAAATAATTTTAATAATGGCTCTCTTTGCTTCATTATTGTCAAAAGTTTTTTAATGTTTCTGTCAAAGAGACTCTGGATATAATAATGCAAATTGCATAAACCATTCTTTGCTTTCACCTCCTTGTATTAAACTAACTGTTCTATATAAACTTCTGTCCTGCACTACACAAGTGCCTTTTCATGATAATAATAGTAACACTTAGACAGAGACAGATGGTGTAGCTATGAGGTTGCCCCTTGGTTTCTACTTTATTTAATTTTACATGGCTCACTTAAAAAACAAAATATTTAACAGTTTTGCCAAATCTGATATATGTTTGATAAACTGACGACATATTCATGTTAATGAAAAAACTTAGATGAAATAAGAACTTTAACACCTTTCATAAAAAATTATTTTACACATTTTACTGAGGACCTTAATAATAGAATCTCTTTCCTTTTTAGTAGACTCTGATAGATATAATTTTATTGCTACTTCACTATATAAAAAAAACAAAAGCAAAAATTTTAGTATACTTAGCAAAGTGAATACTATAATAGTTATAAAATAATTATTAAAAAAAAAACATGATCAAACATGCTAAACTACATTCTTATTTACAGACATTATTTTATAAAGAATAGAGTCAAATAAAACAAACACTTATTAATAATAATTTCATAAATTGTCACTGATGAGTAAATAAAATTAGCTTTAAAGAATTTTAGAAAATACAATACAAACAGACCTGACATGATAACATCATTAATCTATTTTATTGTAACCAGTCATACTTATAAACAAACAAAAAAGCCATTAAATAATATAATTCTTCACTACATATCACTTAATGATTTTAATAAATATTTGCAATTTACCACTTATTATAAAAGTTTAAAATATCTAACCTGATAATTACCAATAACACAGAATCTCAAGAATCACATTTATGTAAAAAGAATATCTATGAATTCTCCAACACTGATAATCAAAATCATTAAGTTCTTACATTGGTCACATATCTACCACACTTTCTTCTAGGTTAACTTGTCACTTATCAAAACTGAGTATAATTTGTACACATATTAACTATAACATCACAAGCAACCAAAATATGACTATTAACATAAAACAAATATTAGTAGATGATAGTAAAATATTATATAGTATTTGTAAAGAAAGATACAAAATATCCAAAGCAAACAACCCACATTAAATATGTGGGATGACATTCTCAGGTGTTGCCATATTTTGTGAACATCTAATGGACTATTTTAAATTTTAAACGTATACCTCCTTATATATGGTCACTTGTATACAATACATGTATATTTAAATTAGAAATATTGCATTCCTAAAAATACCATGATGAAGCTTATAAAACTTTAGCACTGATAAAATTAACATCATGATAATGACTGGGGATGGGTGAAAATATTTAAAAAAAAAACATTTTGTGATTTAAACTTTCTCCATAAACAACTTGAACACATATTGGAAAAATGTAATAGACATTATGTGGAAAAGTTCTTGGTTAACCCACTTCCTAAAATCAGTATATTGAGAAATTGGTAAAGCTGGAGCAGTTTTTATCACCATCCCTAAATGTGTCTACACACACACACACACACACATGGTGCGATGAGTAAATTGTCACCATTTTATATATTTAATTTTACACATATACATTGTTTGTTTTTGATTTTGTCAACTGCTCAATAAAGTAGGGTCAGTTGGGCACCATCTGAGAGAAAAAGAGAACCATGACACAAATCACTTTACCAGAAATTTACAAACGGCATGCTCTACTGCTTAGTATTCATGTCAGAAGTTCCAATATAAACATTTCAGAGTGTTTGGATGTCAATCTGAGGACAGTGCAGAGGATTTGGAAAGAGTTGGATGAGTCTAATGGTGATTATGAAACTGTTTCGAGAGATCACTATTAATGGCAACATTATGCTGCCATTCATCTACTCACAGCATCTCAGACTCAACACAGAAGTATACTTAAAGTGTCTTGTGGAAGTAGTGCTTCCCTGGGTAAAGAGAGTGGCTGCTGGAAGACCCTATGTCTGGCAACAGAACTCTTCACCTTGCAACAAAAGCAGGACAACCCAGTGATGGCTGTCAGAAAATTTGTGACCATATCACCCCTTACATTTGGCCACCTAAATACCCCAGACTGCAAAACCCCTTCATTATTATGTGTGGACCACCGTAGAGTAAGAGACCAACAAAACTCCTTGTAACACCAAAGATGAACTGAAGGCAAGGATTATGGTAGCATTTACCAACTTAAACAAGGAGACCTATCCAGAAGAGTTGCACTAGATTCCAGTGTCATCTGGAGGCTGTGGTGCCAATGGTGATTTAATGAAATAAATTAATTCTTTAGTATGTCAAGCTACTTTTGTGTAAGTTTAGTAAATTTATGTTATTTTCATTTTTGCATAATTTAAATGACAATTTATCCATCGCACCCTATATATATATACACACACACACACCTCAAGTGGAATGCATACATACAATCCATCACTAAAGATGCTGGTAAAATGGTCAGTTCTTTGTACTGCTCTAGAAAGTATCTGACTCCCCTGCTATGCTTTATCATTTCAAGAGCCAGATCAAACCAAAAATCTAGGCTGGAGCTGCCGAATCCTTACTTTCCAATCTTGATAGAATTCAAAACCATCTATGTGGCCATGTGGGCAGTGAATTATTTTCCACCATACAACCCCTTTCCCATGGATGAAGTATTGCTAGCTTCTTGCTACTCTATTGCTATTTTCATTTCAAATATTCTGATGATCCCCATTCATTAGTTCCACAAGTTCAGACCTTTACAGAGAAGACCTGCTTTGACAAGTACACTGGGACAAATTATCCACATTCCCTTTGTATTCCATTAGTGAAAAAAAAAGTACCATTCAAACAACTTCTTCCCAAGAACCACTACTTTGTGAAACAGACTCCCGAGTGGATTCTTCCCTGATTAGTACAATCTTAACCTCTTCAAGTCTACCATCAACAATTATCTTTTCTACATAACTTTATAAACTCCATTTCTTACCTCCATATTATGTTCATACAACAGCCTCATTCAGTTATACTACCTAGAGTTGTCCTTGGGTCTTGTATTGTGAAGAAATTGTTATACACACACACACACACATATTTATTATAATTATTTGCTTTTTAAAAATATGATTCCATCGTGACACAGAAAATTTCCATGTTTCAAAACTGAAACTAAATTTAATTATAAAAATTAAACTTAAAATCCAGGGTCTCATTCCATTGTCAAGCAATGATAGGAATAAACTTTCAAATAAATTTACTTAATTTATAAGCACAGACAACATTGATACTATGTGTTGTTTAGGGGTTTTAATTTCCCTAGACAGCTTGTGTATCCAATATATATATATATATATATATATATATATATATATATATATATATATAGATATAGATACACCTAGTGAACCAGACAAACCTACCTAGGTTTCACCTAAACAGATCGTCAGGGAAAGTTCGGTTAACGAGGCAAAGAGAAACACATATTTATATTTATAGGCGATAGCTAAAATTATACCACGTGACCAAAGGTCTGCTCTACGGTTGTATTGAGCTCTTTTGTTAGTTAGTTGTTTACTCATATCGGGGTTTTTTCTTTGGGCTTCAGACCTGCATCTGTGCGATTTTTTTTTGGCAGTAGTTCATGTTTGTAGCTCTTTCTTTTTTTAAAACCTTTTTTCCCTCGAGATTGATTTGATTATTGGCAAATCAAAAATTCGAGGGTTTTTTGAAATGAGTCTAGTTATCTATATTTGTATGTATATATGTATATATATATATATATATATATATATATATATATATATATTACTTACAAAGTCAGGTTAAGCTTAGGTGGGGTTGGGGTGTCTGCTAACAAATGTATACTTCCATTATTCAGTGAGTCGTCTGGGTTTTCAATGATAAAAAAAATTTTAGGCATTTTCATTCATCTGCTTAATTCATATTTTTATACACAGACTTTCTAAAAAGGTCATTTAAATATATGCAATATATAAATATATTAGAATTTAATTACTAATTAAAGATCAAATATAAAAATGTATGTTTCATCTCTATTCTTTATTATTTTATTTTTTCAAAATTAATTATTACTCAAGAAAAATATTTGACAGTGCCTACAAAAATAGCTATTTCATTTCTTTGATTTAGTAAATTTTTATTTTTCAGAAACTTAATGTATAATTTTTCATGTATGAACAAAGTACATTGGTCATTTAATGACCTACAAGCTCTAGCTTTTATTAATTTCCTCTTTACTGTTGGTGTTTTATTGGTTTCTTTTAAATTAATAATTCTAATATATTTATTTGTAAAAATACTGTATAGTCTATTAGTTATTAGATGGTCAAATGGTACTTTAAATCTATAAGAATAAAATTTAATTAATAAAATTTAAGTATTAATAATATGTCTTGCACATATTTAAATGACCCTTTTAGAAAGTTTTTGTGTAGAAAAATATGAATTAAGCAGATGAATGAAAATGCCTAAAATTTTTTTATCATTGAAAACCCAGATGACTCATTGAGTAACGGAAGTATACATTTGTTAGTAGACACCCCACTCACCTAAACTTAACCTGACTTTGTAAGTAACATATATTGGATGCATAAGCTGTCTAGGGAAATTAAAACCCCTAAATTAAAATAGATTTTCCTTAACCTTAACAACTCATAATATCAATGTTGTCTGTGCTTATAAATTAAGTAAATTTCTTTGAAAGTTTATTCCTATCATCACTTGACAATGGAACGAGACTATGGATTTTAAGTTTAATTTTCAGAATTTATAAATTTAGTTTCTGTTTTGAAACATGGAAATTTTCTGTGTTGTGTTAGAATCATATTTTCAAAAAGAAAATAATTATAATATTTTGCTCTATTGTTTGTATTGAGCACTGTTTTTTTTTTAGTTTTTTTTTTTTAAATAAAAACTGCTAAGAAACCTGAATTGTAAACCTTACTATTCTTTCTTTAAATATATGTATATGATAAAATATAGTTTTAAGGTATGTTATATTTATGAGTTAATGTGCACAATATCAGGGATAGAGCATATGTAAATATAAAAGTGGACATTAAAGTAAACACCCAGAGGTGACAGGTTGTTTCATGCTAAATGCAATTGTCAGGCCGTGGGTGTTGACTTCAAAGTACATTTTTATATATATATATATATATATATATAGGGATCAATCTACTAATATATATACATATATATATCAATTTGCTAAATTCCTTTCATACTAGATCATTTGTCTATTAATTATTTTCTCTAGAAGGTGGTTTTCTTGGATAAATAGTAAAGTATTCAGTTAGAATGGTGAAACTGGAATATTTCCTTGAGATTATAAAATATAATGTCTATTTCATAAAAAAAAAAAAATTCTGATATTTTGTATCCTTCTTGGGCCTGATAGCTAGACAATGTTATTGAAAGTGAAAATAAAAGATTAAAAGGTCATTTTATTTCACTTTACATTTAGTTTCTATGAAATGCTTAAGAACAAAGATTCATTTTCTTTCAAATTTGGTGAACCTTATATCACTGGGAACTAGTGCATTCTATAAAGAGAAGAAAAACATTGAAAAAGTAAATGCTTTTGCAAGCTATTTAATTTAAATTGTTAATTAGCTTTTCATTTCAGCTAGCCAACAATATTAGTGTGTGTGTGTGTGTGTGTGCATATATATATATATATATATATATATATTAGGTTGGTGCAAGAATAATGACGCAATAATGTTTTTGACGTATTTTTTAATGTCAAAAAACGACATTATTATGTCATTATTTTTGCACCAACCTAATATATATATATATATATATATATATATATATATATATATATATAAATAAAAAGAAAGAACAGTAAAACCATATTTTAAATCAATTAATTTATAATATATATAATCTCATAGTAATAGACAAAAGTTATCTCCCCTTGACCAAAACAAAAAATAGCAATGAAAATTAATCATAAATATTCATGAGAACAGAAACGGTCACATTATTTGACGAGACTGCCATGAGACATTGTTAGACAGGAAAATCAATCTTCCTCTTTTTGCTCCTTGAAGTTGTAGTAACAAGATGTGCAATTTAAGACTTGTAACAACCAGTCAGTTAAGTACAAAGTTAATATTGTTTTTGGTACTCAGTGTTTTGCAAGTACATAATCCCTGGTTCACTCCTGGGTTTCGGCATCTGGTGGCTGGCTATATATATATATATATATATATATATATATATATATATATATATATAAAAGTGTTTTTGTACGAAAACGTTTGTGTTTTGTTTGAACTTTTCATATGTGTTGGAATGTGTCACGAAAAAATAAATGATTTTGTCTCTTTCTCTCCTGCTGTCATAGCGACAGACACAGTCTCCACTTCTGAGACTGAAAACTGCCCTCCTTCTCATTCCAGTTCTTTACATAGAGCTTGGTAACTCACCTATGCAAAACACCAACAAGCCAGCTACCAATCACAGTTCCCGCGCATGCCCACCTCCATTGCTTTGGGGGTTTCAAGTTGACCGACCGACTCATTAAACACCCCCCTGATCTTAGATCACAAAGCTTCTCAGTTCGACAGATGTTCACGTCTGTCTGGTGACTGTGTCCGCAAATACACAACTTGCACGCTTGACATATTGGGATAACCACACATGTGCAAACTCATTTGCTCCGAGGTGGCAGATTTCCAGATTCATCCCGTGTCTCGCTGTCATGATCGCACACCGTGCAACTCGGGGCAGGCCTCTTCTGCCGGGCACTCCTGAGCGGGATGACAGTGTCCTCATCCTCGGATGAACTCTCATCCGTTGAGCTACCATCTGCCTCCGGACTGCTGGCCACGTTGACATCCGCAGGTAGAGTACTGATGTTTGAGGTAAAACTCCGTGGATCCGACTTTAAATACACCACTCGCGCACCATCTTCAGAGTCACTTTCATCATCTGATGATGGTTTTAACCCTACAACTGACCGCAAGTCTTTAACATGACGAGGCACGCCATCAACCCACAGTGACTGCGGGCTGATAATCTCGGTAACATGCCTCATTCTAAGCTTGTCCGTACACTTGCTGTGCGGGGTCTTAACCCACACTACGTCACCAATTCTGTATTTAGCTTGTGCGTCGCTCAGAGACATTGCGATGTCAATGCCTCACAGCCGTAAGTGATAGGCGTGCACCATGTTAGCCAGTGCTGTGTAGGCGAAACACCGTCTTTAGGCGTCGCATTATACCAATAGACTGCTCCGGGGTTCGAACATCGCTTCCTAGCTGCAATCACTTTTATAGACGAGTGGCTCCTTTCTACTATGCCGTTTCCCGCTGGCACGTAGGCACACCGGAACCGAAGCCACACACCCCACTTCTTTAAGAACTGCGAGAATTGCACTGAAGAAAACGCTGCACCATTATCTGTCAATATTTCTGCAGGTGGTCCCCGGTCGTAAAAGATGGACTCCAATTGATGCATTATGCTGGCAGTGTCCTGCCGGTGCAGTAGTCACCAAATGGCGAAGCGAGAGGGTCCACAGTCAATAATAGTCAAAGAGTGCTGTCTGCCAACATGCGTAACATCTATCTCTAGCCTGTACCAAACATGGGTAGTACTCAAATTTCCTTTTTGCCATTGCACCAGTGCCGGGTCAATTGACTGGCACACCTCACACCTCTGCACTACTGCCCTAACATCCATTTTTTTGACTGCCGGGTCGACCATCTTGAGAAGTAGAGCGTCCATTTAATCCCGGGATGCCCACACTGTTCATGTATGCTCATGATCCGCTTGAGGTCCATACTGAGCGCAGAAGCCGTACACGGCAGCTGCAGAGGTTCAGACTCTTTCCAACCAGCAGCCAACCAACGTTGCGGAACGCGAGTCAATGCATCTGCTCTGTTGACTGCCGATTTAACTAACACTACATCCACAGACAGGTTGTACTCTTTGATAGTTTCAATCAGCGTGGTGAGCAGCCTTTGTATCAACATCTCGCTCGATGCCTTGGTGGTCAGTCACGCTCTTCCGCTAAGTGCATCTGATATCCAACGCTGAGTGCATGCTGAGTCCGTGACGATGTGTAGCACTGTTGCTTGCCATTGGAGCGCCATGTTAACCCCTTTCAGAGTGACGTCTAGTTCAGCCAGGTTTATGTGTCATGCATCATTTTCAGGTCGTAACAAGCAGGCGTCTTGTATGATGGACCTGTTATCCTCAAGTGCGACAGCCATGGCCAACGAGCTGGCATCCACCCAAACGGTGAGCTTGTTCCCCTTAATGCACCAGTCACCTCGCACGGGATCGTCTTGCATCACTCTCTCCATAGTTTCAGTTATCATGCATCTTAGGGTAATGTTGTGCACCTCATCATCCCATCTGGACGAAACAGAAGTTACGCGGCGCTTTATGGCTGCTGCCGACACTCTGAGACAACCGCATATAGGAAAATGGCCTACCAGTTTCCCACACATGGAGAAGGTACTCCGATGAGTGTTCACTGGCGGAACTTCTGTGTGGTCACTACCTCGCCTCCAGCGAAGTTTTTCTCCATCACTACTGATGTGTAGTCCAAGTACATTCGCTCCATCCTGTAGCGGCTCTGGGGACTTGCACACCAAGCCAAAGCACTCCAGGTGTTCCCTAACCCTTGTTGAAGAGGCCACGTTTTCATTGACGTAAACATCGTCGATGTAGGATGACATTGCCCTTCGAATTTCCTCATCCTGCAACATGACCACATTCATAATCGCTGACATCATTTTTGGAGCCACATTAAGACCAAATCCCAATTGAGTGAGGCAATATCTCTGTCCTTTTACCATGACAGTCTGAAAGGGCCAGAGTGATCGGTGGACTCGAACTTGGAGGTAGGCCCTTCTTAAATCGAGGGTGGCCACATATCTCCCTTGCTGTCGCCACTCCCGCAATTTCTGGGCACAAACGTCTGCGTTGCCCGTATATGCATCGACAAAGTTATTCAATTCCCTGTAGTCCATGAACGGCCTCACTTTCCTCTTATTCTCTTGCACTATTGCCATCAACGGAATTAGTCCTCGAGGCCGCCCTAACTCCTCCTCGGGGTACGGCGCAAGCTGTTTGCTATCCAAAGCTGCAATTCATTTTCGTATTCGCTCCTGATATGCTCTGGAACCGGGTACTCTGCTATTTTATTTTTCAGTGGCATGGGCGTTTGTCCACCCGCCCACTTCCACGTTGCGGTCCATACGCGCCTGCGCTGGTCGAAAGTTGCACTTAAGTCAGGTTCGTTAATCTTCAAGGCAGCACAGATGGGCGGATCAGAAAACTCGACTTTGCCCGCCTCTGTGATGTGTACGCCACCCAGCTCCTTAATAATGTCCATCTCAAGGAGCAGATCAAAACATAATAACGCACTGTCCACGACCAACACACTGACTGTAACAGGGTTACCGTTGTTGATAGTGAGTTTGATGTTTCCAACTCCCCGGCTTCTGAGAGCTTTTCCATCAGCTGTTAGTATGTCCATCTTTTGTCTGTTCCACTGTCGACAAATCGAACCATTCATGAGTGACCGAGAGCAGCCGGAATCTACTAATGCGGTACGTGTTATTCCATTGATGCGCACCTTAATCACAGGGAGCGCCTCTTTCATGCTCGGTGCGGAGAAGAGACCGGCTGACGTCACATCCCCCATTCTATTTCCCGGACACTTAGAGGCAATATGACCTACTTTATGACATTGGAAACATCGTAGATCGAAACGTACCTTTCACGCCGACCCGCTGTGCATTGCTTTGCGTTGATAGCGGCAGTCTTTGGCAAAATGATTCGGTCCAGAGCACCAATAGCAGGTGACATCGCCATGGTGACGGATGCCTGGGGTCGGACCTTCTTTTGGTTGAACAACTGTGGCCACTGGTTCATCAGCCTCTTTTTCGTCGATCATGATAGCACGGGCTCTGATCAACAATTGATTGAGCGTCATGTCTTCCATTCTGGATGATGCATGGAGTACCTGCTTAACATGACTAGGCCATCCAGACACGAAGGCACAGGTCATCCATTCTTCAGGAAGCGGTGCCATCGGTACAGAGAGCTTCTTTAATTCTGCCAAATATACATCTACTGTCTCACCAGGTCGTAAACGCCGTGCCTGGAGTTGGTCATAGGCCATGAACCGGTCAGTTCCAAACGCGGTTAGAAGAGCACGCTTTATTTGCTCAATGTCACTTTTCTGTTCTTTGCTCAACTGCCTGTACACAGCAAGGGCGCCGCCTTTCAAGCGCAGTGGAAGAATCCATTCAATCTTTGTGATCTCACATAATTCGCAGACCAGTTCAACCTTTTCGATCCATTCAACCACAGACTGTCCACTCGTATCACCACTGAATTCGGAGATCTTTCCGCCATCTTGCTGGAGACAAAGTAAATGCCGAAATAGCTTGTGTGGGAATGTGTCACGAAAAAATAAATGATTTTGTCTCTTTCTCTCCTGCTGTCGTAGCAACGGACACAGTCTCCTGAGACTGAAAACTGCCCTCCTTCTCGTTCCAGCCCTTTACATAGAGCTTGGTAACTCACCTATGCAAAACACCAACAAGCCAGCTACCAATTACAGTTCCCGCACCTGCCCACCTCCACTCACTTTGGGGGTTTCAAGTTGACCAACTCATTACAATGTTGTCATATGTTTCATACACCTTAAACTAGGTCTATGTTATATATTTCCACACAACAATATATATGTAATTTCACCCCAAGAATGTTAATAAAAGGGACAGGATTCAAGGAGACAGATTATGATTGACATTGCATTTAAACTTTTGTAGATTGTACTTGATGAAAGTAAGAAGCTGGAAAAGAGTTGCATAGGTGAGAAATATGAGAGAAGAACCTATTAGAATAGAACTTACAGTTACAGCTATCAATTTCCACAGTAAAATTATGATACCTTACTGCTTTGTTTCATTTTAATGATTTCCTTTTAAAAAAGTAAATAATCTCTTCCCAGAGCTATAAGTGTTAAGGTTTATTTTAATGATATATTTAGATAATCCTAGTTGCATGTAATAATGCTTATTTATATAGAATATGATACAAGAAACTTTTTGGCTTCCAACAATTATTATACATATGAAAGAGTGTTGAAAATTTTCTCAGCCTGAATAAGAAGCCCTTCCAAAAAACTTGGGTCATCATTTCAAATTTTGGGAAATGAGTTGGATAGACAATCTTTAAACACTGCCTTGTATACACCATTACCACTGAAAAATAAATTGACTGAAACAGGACATAATTTGTAGAAGATGTTTTTTTTGTTTTTTAAATAGTTTGCTAATAATTGAATAATGAATGATCAAAACAAATTTAGCATCATTATAAAATTTGGGTTGAAATTACTATCCTTTAAATATCTAATGCAAGTTGTACTGTCAGAAATAACTCATCAATTAAAGCCTAAGGGAGATCATTTTTTGGTTGGGTTGTATAACTTTCCTTTACACAGACATTTATTTATTTTTTTGATTAGTCTCTACTTTGAAGAATTCATCATGTGTGTAATGGATTTAAATATCTTTTCAACTATATTCTGGGAAATAATTTTCTAACAGGCTCAGTAGATTGATCAACTCCTGCTATTTGTGTATATATATATATATATATATATATATATATATGTTATTTTTAACCTTCTGCTTCTGCTATAGCTTGCCAGCTACAATTTTATTTGTTTTTCTTGTCTCTCTCCCTTGTCAGCCAGATTCATTTACCACTATCCTATCATTCTTAGAAAATTCATATCATAGAACACCTCTGCCTTCTTTTCTCAGATAAATATTACATAAGAGAAAACCTCTAGGAATTCTTGTTATCATCTTACTCCCTTGTGAATTTGAAACTGCTGTATTTAACACCAAATCCACAATGCTTTTGCTGTAGGCATCACACTTCATATTGTATTTCTTTTATAAAAAAGTTAGAAAAATAATGCATTGAATAAAAATACTCTCTCATCCCTCATCATAAAAAGTCTTTATAACAAAAATAGAAACCTTTGAAAATTAATTTCTAAAAATATTGTCCTCTAGAATCAACAACAAAGATGGAGAATGATGAAAACCAGAAGTACATTCATATGTAATACTGAGAATTTCCTTATACCATTCTGTTGAAGCATATTTTTGATTGAAAATATTTGAAGTCACCTTTGAATTGTTTTGAAATAATTTGAAACCTCCTATCCTTTTTTTTTTTTTTGTTGTCTTTTTTAATTGCTTCAGATTA
>OZ010588.1:13453665-13803665 GCA_963932145.1 Acanthosepion lycidas
GATTCCTGAAGACATGTTACCATAGTTAAAGTGACATAATTTCCTGAAATGTAAATTTCCTTTTTGTTGCCTCTAGTTTTCTTTTTCTTTTCTTTTTCTTTTTCTTTTTCTTTTTCTTTTTCTTTTTCTTTTCTTTTTCTTTTCTTTTTCTTTTTCTTTTCTTTTTCTTTTCTTTTTCTTTTATTTTTTCTTTTTCTTTTATTTTTTCTTTTTCTTTTATTTTTTCTTTTTCTTTTATTTTTTCTTTTTCTTTTATTTTTTCTTTTTCTTTTATTTTTTCTTTTTCTTTTATTTTTTCTTTTTCTTTTTCTTCTTTTTCTTTTTCTTTTTCTTCTTTTTCTTCTTTTTCTTTTTCTTCTTTTTCTTTTTCTTCTTTTTCTTTTTCTTTTTCTTTTTCTTCTTTTTCTTTTTCTTCTTTTTCTTTTTCTTCTTCTTTTTCTTTTCTTCTTTTTCTTTTTCTTCTTTTTCTTTCTTTTTATAAATGGACAAGCTCTATTCTAAGAAAGAACTAATTTTTTTTAATTTTTTTTTTTTTTTAACTTTGTTTACAATTGACAAACATGTTTAATTTATCCTTTTGTTAAGTATATCATATTTGTCTTTTCATCTTTAGCCTGCAATGGACTATATTTTTTTTTAAATAGAGTTCAATCATGGGAATGAAGATGTTGTTGATTCTATCTTCAAACATGTAATTATGACTTTTATTCTGTTATCATTTTCTTTTAGAATTTTTTTTCTAAAAGAATGGAATTAATAATATAAAGAATATATATCCCTAATTGGATAACTCACTCGCATATCATAGGCACATGTGCATTTTATTTTTACCGTCATTTTTGGCAGTGACATAATGTGCTTAATCATCAGTTTTCCTTTACTTTTGAATCTTTTTTTAATTCCTGCAGCCTAAGTAGCTTTTAATTTGGTTAAGTAAGCAGTGTAGTGTAATGGGTAACAGAGAGTTGAGTTTGAATTCCAGCTGAGTTTGTTCACTTAAAATACCTTTGGGAAAGGTATAAATTCATCTCTTCTCCTCCAGTTATGAATAACAGGACAGACTAGGTCCTATAGCCTTGGTTGGCGATTAGTCTACTGCAGAAAGAAACAGTAACCTACTGAGGGAAAATCTTCTGCCTAGTTAGTTGTGAAACGAAAGAGACATGATCGCCAAAGCATGTATCATGTATGGCATTTAACTGACTGACCGAAAGAATTCTACAATAGTTATATATTGTTTGAGTTTTTTCTTTTTAAATACTATGGTATCTAAGTGCATATATGTTTAGTATGATTTTTTGCTTTTGAAATTTTAATTTAACTGTTGTTTTGCATGATCTGATTTTTTTTATCAAAATGATAGATGGAAAAGAATATCGAAAAAGTAGAAGGCAAAGAATAGTGAATAAAACATTACAAAATTTATTAGATTTTCATTGTTTTTCATTGTGATTTCTTTTTTGTCATCAAGCTTTTCTGTATGCAAATAATAACTAAAAAAAAAAAATGAAATTTCATTTGGTGAAAAACCTTGTGCACACAAATTATTATAAGGGCAAATTTGCAAAGTGCAATATTTTTTCAAAATTAGGCTTTTACACATAACAAAAAAATTGTTTTTGTTCTTAATTTTTCCTTTGACAATCATTGATTATTTTTCATCCTTATTTTCTATATTTTTAAAGAAGAAAGTTTCAGGAAATCAGGCTTTATACAAGATGTCTCTAACCAAAGATCACAAAACAGGAATAATCAAACTAAATCTAATTAGAAACAAATCCAAGAAAATAGCTTAATGTAGTGATTATATACATGTGAAGTATTATCCTCATCTTTGTTGTTGTTATCACAATGTTTTGGCCATTGTACCCTCCAGCCTTCATCCAGGTGTATGTCAATCCGGGTACCCTACAGGAAATTCCAATTGGATCCTTTATTTAATCTATGGGGGTAGACTGTTCTTGTTCCACTACCCATTTATAGGGATACCTTGCCCAGTTCTTACTTTTAGTACTAAGTTATTGCTTACCCTGTTTGCACTAAGTCCAAGTACACACTGCCCATCCTGGGGATTGAACTCATAATTACTATCTCCCATTAGCTTACATGGATTGATATACACCTGATAAAAAGTGAAGGGTACAATAGGCAAAATCTTGTAATAATAACAACAACAACAACAGGGATGAAGACAATAGTTTAAATGTAAATGGTGTAAATAATAATAACTCTTCATCCCAAAAATTCAGACAGAAATTTGAGAAAACTACTCAAGCATTTTTCCCAAAAGGTAGCTGAAATATATATAAACACTTTTTCATCATATTTCAATTTGACACATGAATCATTCTTTGAAATACTGATCTTGTTATTTTCAGTTTTTTATAAATATGTTTATTGTTTTCAGAGAGATTTAGTTTTCATCTGTTTGCTTCCACAGTCTAGTTATCACAGCAAGTTGTCAGTTTAGTGTCATGAACAATTCTTATATTTTCACGTGTTTTTAAATTATTAACATATTTTATGCAAATTATTAACATTTTATAGATATTTTAACATGTTACATTTATTGGATATTTCATTTGTACATATTATTTGATATGGATAAAAATAAATTTATTTTATTTTTATTTTCAAAATATTTGACAGCTAACATGTTAAACAAGGTTTATGACTTTAGATGAAGCTGTTATATTAATGTGCAAGTGATGATCCATTTGCAATTCTCTATTCACAAAAACACAAGTGAACGGCAAAATTTTCATTTCCTATTGGAAATCCACATTTCTAGTTTTCTTAAATATCACTGGTAGCAATATAAGAAAATTTTAATAATGAAAAACTTGCTGTTTACTTAACTTGTGATATCACAGGTAGGATTTAATAAACAAATATAAAATAGTTAATTCTCTCTGAATGGTTATATTTAGACTAACAACAAATGTATGCAGTAAGTGGAGGGAGTGGAAGAAACAATAGTTACAGTTGTATTTTAGTACCAACTCTATTTGAACCAGGGATAGAAGAAAAGTATAGGCTTTTTTTTATTATTACTTCACTGCTTTCTACTGGGTTAATTTTGAGCCATTATTTTCCTCAAACAAACTTAACATCTGGAAAAATATTTGATAATGAAATCCTAGATTTTGCAATTTTTACCTAAAATTTATGTAAGCAAGTTCCAACATTTAAGCTACATATTACACATTGAAAATCAGGAAGAACTGATTTGTCAGTAGTAAAAAAAATGAAGGCAAGTGTTACTGACAGAATAGGGCTATTCTTTGTACAATTGTTGCTTAGCATTATATGAGCAGTAGTAGTGGCACATCATTTAACTATAGAGGAAAATCAAAGACTAAAAAATGTCCATCTTAATGAAATGTTGTTTTCAGCTGGAAAAAGATATATGGCAAATTTTCTCAAATTTGCAATAAAAATTCAGACAATCATAATTTTAATAAACTTCATGGTGAGATTCAAGGAATCATTATCATTCTTTTAGACAACTGAGGAAATACCTTAGACAATTGCTTAAATTTATGTTTTAAGATGTTTCTTGATCTATTACATCAGAGTCAGGATTATGGTGTCATTGTGAACTCCATGATCTTTTTTTTATTTTTTTTGGCTGCATTGTATTTGCTTCACCAGGGCTACATATGGTTTTGAATTCAGTTTCTCCTTCTCCTAGACTGGTTGCTAACCATGACGAGAGAACTCTGCCTGACCTGGTATTTAACCCATAACTGAGAGGGGAAGAGATGGATTCAAACCTTTCCTGAGGTTATTTGTGCAAAAGTGGATGTATCAGACTTGACTGGAATTCAAACATGGCTTGCTGATTTATCGTTCCAATCGATTACATCAACATCATCCCCTTGACTTTTGTAATCATAGGGCAGATCTGAATGCAGAAACCATACTAACTCTTTTCCACAATGGTCTATTAACGGCAACCATTAACAATTCTGGTACACTCATACCTGTCCATTGTTCGACATTGTCCAAACAGTTTTTACATTGCCATTCTTTCTTACATCCACCTTCAATGGTGCCTTGTATGATGGTCTTGCACAAGCTGTCATGCCTTGTAATGTGTCTAAATCATGTTATTTTTTTCTGTCTGACAGTGGTGAGAAGAGGTTCCTGGTGTCCCACAAAACTTTCAACCCTTTTCCGCACAAACTCATTGTTTTTTTTGTTCCCAATAGAAAATGCCAAGGAGTTTTCCCATGCATTTGTTCTCAAATGCTTGGATCTTTCTCACTGTATCTGCAAAGTGTCCACATTTCACATCCATATAGGAGAATGGAGACTATCAGTGATTTGTACAATCAGCTTTCAAACAAAGTACAGACTGTACACCACATGCATATTATCTGATAAATAAAGCTTTTAATAAGTTGATAGAATGATATAAAGAAATTCTCTATGTAAGTAATTTTATTTAAAATTTCATTATATGTTAAATCTTACTGATCACTTTCATACAGATTAAGCTATTTTCTTGGATTTGTTTCTAATTGGATTTAGTTTGATTTTTTTTTTACTTATCTACTTCAGATGAGAAATAACCTGGAAAAGTATCTGCTGATTAGAAATGGCACTTAAAGATATGTTGGCAGCTGTTGCCTTATGTTCAAATGCTCTCTGCAGATGGTGGGTAGGGATTGTGTGCACTATGAACTGTGACTTACTAACATTTTGCAGAATGAAAAGCACTGTTGGGATGGTGCTCACTTTGTTTCTCCTAAAATTAAAAAATCAGCTAGAAAATAATGCCAGGTGATGAGACGAAACAGGAATTGCTGAGGTGTGCAGTATTTGTCTGTGGTTAGAAGGAAGTAAACACAATCCTGTCAAGAAGGTTGTATATTGTACATCTATACCTATATTTAGCTGCTAATTATTTGCACATTTTAAAAAGTAAGAGTTAACAATTTATAACATTTTTATTTTATGTTGTTTTAGTGTTTTTTCTTTTAGTTTAATCCAATGAAGTACCATTTTCAAGAATTGGTATTCAGTCTCCAGTTTTCAAAAAAAAAAAAAAGAACTGGAAAATTGCATACGCCTTTCATTTAACATTAGGCATGCATGCATTCTGGTGTGTGTGTTAAACAAAAAGCGGAAATAATAAAAAAAGAAAACCTGAAAAAATATAAATAAAGGAGTAAATAACTACGTGGAGTGAAGTGAGAGGAAAAATGAAATAGATTCTCACAAAGGCTTAGCTGTTATTTATTTACCAGAAAGATATATAAGTTTATCAATGTATCTATAGGCTAATGATAAAACAGTTAACATAATCCCCCTCCTTGTCAATGCACTTAACCCAACACTCTGTCATTGATTGCATGTTATACAATAAAAACTTATTATTAGGATATATTTGTTCTATTAGTATTAGATCTGTGCAAAAGTTCTTGAGCACTCTTTGAAAACTAGATTGAATATTTCAGTGTACTTTTGGTTTTTAGTGTCACATTTTTCAATTCTCTGTTAAAACAATTTCCAGATATTTAAACTTCTGTACTTGTTTTATTTTGACATCTTCAATTTCAAGTTTACATTTTGAACTTTTCCTCTTGATGACAACAATGCATACTGTCTTCTTACAAATGATGGTTAGTCCTTTCATTTTGCTTCCTTTTACTGCTTTGTCTTGGAGGTCTTCTAGTGTTCTCTCTATGTCTACTATCAACCCAGTGTTACATGTGTACCTTATATTGTTAAGATTGTACCCACCATATTAAATTCTGGTAGGGTCTGCAGCTTCATTAGGATTGATTCCTGAAGACATGTTACCATAGTTAAAGTGACATAATTTCCTGAAATGTAAATTTCCTTTTTGTTGCATCTAGCTTTCTTTTTTTTCTTTTTTTTTTTTTCTTTTTTTTTTTTTATAAATGGACATGCTTTATTTTAAGAAAGAACTAATTTTTGTAACTTTTTTTTTTACTTTCTTTACAATTCACAAACATGTTTATTAACAAAACTTATCCTTTTATTAAGTAAATCATATTTGCCTTTTTATTAAAATCTCTAACCATACTTTATATTTTTTTAAATAAAGTTCAATCATTAGAATTATTAAGAATTCAATTAATAACTTTTTTTGAGTAATGGAATTACTGATCCACTGTCACATATACTTTTATTAAATTAATTATATATCTTTAGTGTATTGTGGTGTAATGGATATCAGCTTGGAATGAGATATCAGAGAACCTAGTTTGAATTACTGTCAGGTCCATTACGTTTCCTTACATGCAATTACCCTTGGGAAAGGTATGACACCACCTCATCTCCCCCCAGCTATTGGTTGAATAGCATGACAGACTGGATCCTATAGCTTTTGTTGGCAACCAGTTTACTGCAGAAAGAAATGGCAACCTACTGTGGGAAAATCTTCTGCCTAGTCAGTCATGAATTGAAAGAAAGAGACATGATTGCCCAAGTGTGTATTGCATATGGCACTTAATTGATTAACTGATATATCTGTATAATTTTGAAATCATTGTTTCTCAATAAACCTTGTTATTTATGTTGAAAAAATATACAATCAACTTTTGATCAATATTTACTACATTTACCCTAATTCAGTGTAAAGTCAAAAGGGAAATGTTTCAGTGAAGTTTGAACTTCCTTTAGTAGAAATAGTATGGCACAAGGTGAATTATTAAAATATAATTTTCATGTTAACCAAAGAAAAGAAAGATCCATTATTCAAATACTTGTCAAATTCCTATAGATTTTCTGCCTTCATAAAATATTGCTCTCTATGAAGTTACCGTTAGTATTTTGTCAATGATACTTACTTATACTGTAAAAGGTTTTTTTTTTTTTCCTCATTTGGCCTTGGATATAATGAGTTAATAATGTACTTACTGATGATAATGTTTCATCAGTTAATTTTTATAATTTGGTTCTTTATTTAATATTCTGATGTCTGCTTGTAAACAATATTCCATTTTTGTTTTGTATTGAATGCTTTTGTATGCTTCCCCAGTAATGAATCATTGTCAATGTCAATATAAACTTTTTTATACAATTTTAAAACTTATATTTGAGACAAGGTATCACGTTAGGCAAAAGGAAAACACTCAAAAAGAATGGACTTACAATATCACCGAGTGGACTGGAAGATCATTCACAAAGACTCAGACATTGGCATGCAAATGAGACATATGGTGGGAACTGGTCAGGTGCTTGGCTATGCTGCAACATTACCACCATATCTGGTCATGAGACTGATGTTGATTATGATAATTGAAATTGTATTAATGTTTATTTTTATACATTATTTAATAAAGAAAAACTTGTTAATTTTCAAAATATTTCATGCAACTTTAAAATGTAAGGAAGAATATAAAAGGAAGTTTTGTTTTAGAACAGAGTTTTTCAAACTGTGGGTCCCAACCCTTCAGTGGGTCATGAAATAAATAAAATGGGTCATAAAAAAAAAAAAAGAAAAAATACGCAAACGAGAGTAAATTGCAGAATATAAACAACTCTAAATCATTGCCAGTTTTTCACCAAGTTAAGCTCCTATTATATGTTTTTAAAATATAATTTTATATATATATATATATATAGTCTGTTTTCATTGTGTTTATGTATCTTGCTCGTCAAACTTATTACGGACTGAGTGACATCAGTTCTTTCTCACATAGAGACCTCATTCCAAAACTTAGCTATGAATGTGTGCAATGCATTTGTCTTTGTGGCTGGTGAAAGCCATTAAGATTGTTGAATTTAGAGCTAAAACTGAATTTCTCAACTCAATGTCGAAGTCAGGTACTGGTACATTCTTTCTGTGGTAGTAAGATGATGTGTTATTTTCATTCAGAATCTTCGATGAGTTGGTTGCTGTTTCAGTGAAATTTAAGAATGGGCTGATTATTTTAAAACTAATAATTTTATCTGTCTATATCTCTGAGATGAGGTATTATGATTACTTATGTTATTTACATTATTCAGATTGTTATCCTCATCTTCATTGCCATATTCACAATGTTTTGCCCATTGTATGCTCCGGCCTTCTTCTACCCCAGTGGATGAAATAAAGTGTTCAGTTCGAAATTCCAATCACCTGAAGAAGGCCAAAGTGTACAACGACTGAAAAATTGTGAATATGGCAATGAAGATGAGGATATAACAGTCTGAATAATGTAAATGATAATTTTATATTCATACACATAGATAAATGCAATTCCAATATATGCAGATCATAAGAAATATGCATATAAATTATTGATGCTAAATAAATGAACCTAGTAAACAGAAATTGACTTTGATTTATTACACATAGGTATAATGGGTTGTAATGCAAAATGTGGTTCTTGCTGTGGGTTGCAGTAAAGAAAGTTTGAAAAACACTTTTAGATCAATGAATTATTGACTAACTATAAAAGCTGACAATAAACATTTCAAAGGGAAAAGTAACTTGTAGAATCACAGTTTATCTGTTATGACTTCCTGAATCAGTCTGTTCCCCACTAATTACTTAATGTTTTGCAGGTGATGCTGCAAGTTATGATTTTATTTCAATAGATTATTTAAAGCTTACAATATTGAGTCTTAAAAGAGACTTTAACCTACTGTACGGTAATTTGACATGTCCAAATAATGAAACATTTTACAAAATGTTTATGCACCAAACTAGAATGATGAAAATAAATTACTGGCTTTAAAATATATCTACTTATAGAATGAGAAAATAAAATTTTAGCCCTTAGATATTTTTTCTTCAGTACAGCTTACAATTATCTTGTTTATGTTCATTGTATAAAAGTAGATTGAGGTAATTGATGATTATAAAATAATTATGGAAGGAATGATCTTAAAAGTATTTTTAAAGTTCTCTCAGTGTATGCTTGGGGATAATTTAAAATCTGTGAAAATTAAAAATGGTAGGATTGTTAATACCATCCAATGCCTTCTTGTTGAATTTCAGGCTTGTAAAATAGACAACTAAATGAGTTTATTTGATGATAATTGCTTGCTTATGAGAGAGGGGCTTATGTGCTGGGAAGCTCATGGCCCGCACATACCATCTCCTAGGCCGTTACTTTACTTATTATGTGTCTTTGGCTAATTTAGTCTAGTGCTAGAGGCATTGGAAATCCTACCAGGATTCACCATTGGCAGCCACAATCTAACCAACATAAGATATGCAGATGACACAGTACTGATAGCAGACACAGATAAGAAATTACAAAACCTCCTACAGAACGTAGTGAAGGAGAGCAAGAAGAAGGGACTATGCATAAACTATAAGAAGTCTTAATGCATGGTTACCAGTAAAAGGATGAAGCCAAAATACGATTTGCAGGTCAAGGACATTAAAATAAAGCAGGTGCGGAAGTTTAAATATCTGGGAAGTGTTTTGACAGAGGATGGCAAGAATGACACTGAGATCTGCAGACATGCTGGGATGGCCAAGGATGCATTCCAAAAGCTATGCAGTGTATTGTGAGACAGAAGGATTTTTTTGGTAACAAAGAAAAGAGTACTGAGCTTTTACATGACATCTGTCCTCCTTTACACCAGTGAATGTTGGATGGTCTCCTCAAAGATGAAGAAGAGACTCAAGGTGACGGAGATGTGGTCTATAGAAGGATGCTAAGGATATCATGGACTGAGTGTGAGTGACAATGATGTCTTAGAGAGGAAGCAAACAAGGAGGAGACATCAGAATGAGGGAGTTGAATTTCTAAGACATAATGAGAAAGGAGGGCCTGGAGAATCTGATATTCATAGGTCAAATAGAGGGAAAGAGAGACAAGGGAAAGCAATACATGAAATACCTGGCAGGCTTGAGCAAGTGAATAACAAAATGTCATCTGAGGGAGGTGACAGAGGGATGAAACTTATTGAGAGCCACAAGGGATAGGGGGAAGTAGAGAGCCATGATTGCCTACATAGAAAGAAAAGCTAAGTGCATGTATGTTGGCTCTTTCCTGAAGCTATTATTCACTCCAACATCATTTATGAAAGTTGAGTTTAAAGGGTAGTTAATTTCTTTAAGAGTTTAGCTGAAAAATTCTAAATTTACTCCAGTTTACTGCTGTAATGTCCAGGTGGGGAAAAAATGTGTTTTTTTTTTTTGTTTTTTTTAATTTATTGTCTTTTTCTTAATAATTTAACATTCAGTGTGAAAACATTGAGCTACACTTTTAAAATTCTCCAGAGTTAAAACAGTAATTTTATATTTTAACAAAAGACTATGGTTCATAAACATCTTTATTTCCATACTTTGTGTAATTTATTTATTGAAATTGAATATATCATATTATGTTTGGAGGCATCTCTTTTCATTTATGGGCCCACAAGAGAGGAGATGAAAGGATTGTTTGAAATAATTATTCTCTCTTTTATTTGAAAATATAAATTATTTTTTATTCTTTAGTCTGCACACATTCCTACTAAATTTTTAGTTAATTTATAAATATAATTTTTTTAAAAGAAAAAAACAACCTATTTTGGTCCCCAAAGATAGATGTTTATTATTATTATGACAGGTAATGTTACCAAACAGTTGTTCTTCTAAGTGCCATGTCCCTTTTTGACTCTCCACAACTTCCTATCCTTTGTAGCATTCAGTAGTTTTTCTCCATACGGCTCCCACCTGCTGTTACACCATCCACAAGCCTCTCAGTTAAATGGCTTCATGTCTTTCCCTATCTTTCTTGCCCTCAATATGCTAAATGAGGGTTAAGTTATCCAAGCCTTCTTTGCTCACTATGTATCCAAGGAATTTCAACAGCTTTTTCCTGATTCTAAATGTTCTTTTGTTTCTTTATGATGACTTTGTTGTTTACTTGCTCTGTCCATGGAATTTTTAATATCCTTTTGTAGAAACACATTTTTTGCTGCCTCTATTCTTCTCATCCTTGGGGAAATTATCCATCATTCACTACCATATAAAAGGATGGTTATCACATAGCAATCCAGCAATGTTTTCTTTTTCTTCTAGTGAACTTTTCCATTTTTCAGCATCTTGCTTCGCTTTTGGAACACTTCTTTTACTAATCCAATACATGTTTAGATCTCAGTATTGCATTTTGCATCAATGTATTTTATATTGTTAAGATTACACCAATCAATAATAAATCCTGGTAGGGTCTCCAGTTCCCTTAGATAGCATTGCTGGAGAGGTTGAATAAATCTGAGAAGAAGACACATCCTTGTATCATGCCTCTTTAAATTTTTGTATAGCTATTCAATTTTATTTTATATTCATATGCAGGCTGTTTGCTTCCAGTATAAATTCTGGATTATTCTAACATCTTTTCCAAATAGATCTAGTTTTTCCCAGCAGTTCAAACAGTTTATTTAAAATGAATTTAAAAAATAATAATTTCAAGTCAATTAGTTTCACATTAAATTTTTATAATGTATGAAGTTGTTTATAACAATGAATTTATAACACTATAAAATATAACGATTTTTATATCCTTAACAATTATTTGTTTATTATTTAGATTATTTATGTACAAACTATTGTCCTCATCTTTGTTGCTATTATCATAACATTTCAGCTGTTTTGCTCTGTGGCCTTCATCAAGTACTTCTTTATCCAGATAACCTTCAAAGAATTTTGAACTGAACCCATGATATTTTGTCTTGTTCTTATTTAGTGTTGCTCACTTATTGCTTGTTCTACCAAGTCTGTCTGCACATCTTGCCCAGGGATTGAACCCATAATTACTGTCATCAAATTCATGAACCAATGATTTAATCCACTAATCTATGAATCTGGTGACATAATAATTGTGTGTTCAATCCCTGAGATGGGTAGTGTAGGTTCAGACTCAGTGGAAACTGGGCAAGCAAGACAAGATATCCCTAGACATTGATAGTGGAATGAGAACAATCTACCACTATAGATTAAATAAAGAGTTCAGTTTGAAATTACCTGAATGTTACCCAGATTGGTAATCACCTGATGAAGGCCAGAGAGCACATCAGTAAAACCATTAGAATAACAAAAACAAGAGGACTGTAGTCTGTGTATAAATAATAACAGCTTATCCTGGAAAGTCATATTTGGTTATTGTTATCTAAAAGACCCTATTCCAAAGTGATCACAATAAGTGGCTTTCTCTGTATCATTTTTTATACAGAGAAGGAATTGTTTTATAAGCCAAAGACAATGCTTCAGGTTGGCATGAGTAACAGAGAAGTGTCAGTGCAAACACATTGCACTTTTAGTTTGTCTCTGCAAACCATTTCCTCTTCTGAGCAAATATTCCATTTCTGCTGGTTTCATAATTGCTGTCCTCCTTTTAGCAGGCTAACTATATTGACAATTACATTGGCAGCATCAATCTAGACATCTTTCACTATCACAAATACTTGCAATATCATTTATCTTTGTACATGAACTGATAGCATCTAATTTCTATTTCATCTTCCTTCATGAATATGGATCATTTTTTTCTTGCTCATCCTTTTTTCTCATTTCATTATGTTTTTTTTGTTTTTTTTAATTGTTTTTTCTTTTCTTTTTCAAGTGAAAACTTCAGAAGAATTGTTTTGCCTTTGTGTAGGAGAAAAAAAAACTTCCTCCATAATAGGATCACTTCTATTATCAACTGTGTTGTATGTATAGAAGGTAGATGATGATCATCTTTCATTTTCTGTCAAAGGTTTCTGTGTTGTTCAGTTTTTGTTAGTCTACAAAAGCTAATGTTAATTTACAGAAGCCTTAAAGATAAAATGTTTAAATTTTCTTTTTTTCTTCAGAAAAAGACTGGAAATGCTATTTTTATTTGTAAATAAGACTCCACCCTGAAAAGCACTAATCCTAACCTTGGAGATGGCTAATGAAATAAACTTATCTATTCCCACTGGTTAGAAAAAGTTTGGTTTGGTGGTAACTGACAAAATGCTATTTTCCATATTGGTATTTTTTTCTTATTTCAAACTTTTGATGGTCCTAGCCTCTTCTTCAGGTAAAACTGCAAAAATCTGACAACTTGAAAGATCAGGAACTCAAATAAGACAATTTTTCCCTCCAGAATCTATCTTACATATCTATAAGTCTACTATTCATCCATGCTTAGAATATTGCTGCCACATATTGTCCGGTGCTACTGCTATTTACCTTGAGTACCTTGATAAAATCCAAAGAAGATTCAGCAATATTATTGGTTCTGATCTAGCAGCTCGGCTTCAGTCATTTTCCCACCACCATAAAGTTGTCTCTCTGTGTCTTCTATAAATACTTTCATGGTAATTGTTTGGATGAGCTCTTCACTATGGTACCTAAGCATTTTGAATTTAACCACAGTACTAGACTGTCAACAAGATATCAATTTACAGTTGAGCTGGTCAGATGTAACCATAAGTTCTATGCTAATAGTTTCTTTTCTCACACTTCTTGCTTGTGAAACTTACTTCCAGCTCCATATTTTATGGCCAACTTTAATCTGAAGAAATTTATATGCAATTTCAGTTGCTATCTACTGTCCTCTTAATTACTCTTTCTTCTTATTATTAATGTTTCTGTTCCTAATTCTTCTACACTCTGTAACCCCTTTTGTCTTAGTGGCTTTACTGTGTTGCCTGTGGTGATACCGATTAAGAAAAGAAAAGAAAATACAAGACTGTTTCAGAGAAAGGCTGAAAACTTTTAATTTTCCAAGATTAAACTGCTGTTAAAATTTGATCTCTAACACCAAAAATTAAGTCTCTTTTTCTCATTGATGAGAAAAAGAAATGTAAATTGATGTCTTTTATTCTATTTTTAAGGTTTTCAAAATTTAAAATCAGGTTGTTAGTTTTTAGTAAATAATAATAATTGTTTCTCTCATAGCCTTTATTCAGCTGCATATAACTGCTGCTCTGAGTAGAAAAAAGAAACTGACTTAAAAGTACAGACGAAAGATTATAAAGGTCAGTGTAAATTGATGGAATTGTTCTTTTATTTCCTATTTCAAACTTTTGGCAGAATTAAGTGTCTTCTTCAGGCAAAGATTAAAACATTTAACATCTTGACTGATCTAGAACCCATCTAAAAAGACATAACAAAACTGACTGTTGGGAGAAAAGTTGCAATGTTTTTATTCTCCAAGATCAAATTACTTTTAAAATTTAACCCTAAATTAACATCATAAATTGAATTTCTAGTTATCAAGTTAAAGAAAATGCAACTTAATCTAATCTTTTTTCTTTTTTTTTTTAGGCTCCTATTCTTTAAAATTTTGGCCAGTAGTTTCTGGTAGGAATTAATAAATAAAGCTTTTTTTTTTTTTCTCCAAACTGATTTCTGAAAACTTTTTTATCATATTTAAAAAAAAAAATGTAATCCATTTTTATTTACATTTCCTCAATTACTGTATTACATATTTTTGTGTTTTCATTGATTTAAAGTTATATAGAAATTTAACTTAAATTTTAGCATCTATGATTAAGTTGTCTACTTCTTAAATTGAGTTAAATTCTGTAAGTAGAATTCACTTAACATATACTTCTGCTTTGCTTATACACTCTGGATTTGATGCATGAACTAACATGTACATTGTTTTCAGATAATCATTTTGGGTGTGCTTTTCTATGATTTGAAAGCCATAAAGAAAAGATGAGTTCCATAGAAGCAAAATGAATTATTGAAACCACAGAAATGTCTTGCATGGACATATATTTATGAAGAAAATACAAGTTCTTGGTCCAACATTTCCCCAAAAAATCTGATGTTTGGTCAGGTTTTGAAAAGTTAGTCAAACCAAAAACTTTTTAACAACCCCTTGTGCATTTGAGCATTCAATTTGATTCCAATTATTAACTATGTAAAGAACACTTAAACGGAAGTTTGTTTTAGAGAAGTTTGACTTTTAATGATAATTAATTGTGGAAAGGGCATATGGCTAAATTGAGAATTGCTTTTAATGTTTTTATGATTCATTAATAAGGTAAGCAAAAACTAAACACTATTAAAGTATAAAAATACATATTTATAGCAAAATGACCAACAATACATTTTATCTGTAATTCAAGGCATGCAATTGTGTTCAAAATATTTAGATTTTGGCATTAAATAATGCATAGACATTGATATGCTGCTAAACAAAATCAACCAAACCAACCATTCATATGAAACAATATTTGAGCTATCGGTTGTTTATAAAATTAATTTCCATGATGAAGACAATTACATTATAGATGGATTATATATTTGTATAAAAATTTGAAACATCTAAAACTATTTACTGTTTAAAAAAACACCCTGATGAACATTACTTTTGATGGTTATGTAGATAAAAATGCAGCTTTGAAGTACGTCTTTCTCCTTGCTATGTATATGTGAGTCAGTACATCTATTGCATCATGGAACATTCAACAAGTAAAATATATATTAAAAAGTTTTGAGAAAGAAGAGAAAATTTATCTGCTGTTTCTAATTGAAAAAATTACTTATTTCTGTTTTTCTCTCTCATGTTAGTTGAGAAAATTCTGATGGTGCCCTCAGGAAACATTTGTTATGATCCTTTGCATGACAAATGGATCTGATTATGTGAGAGATTCGGAGAAATATCTCCTGGAATGTTAGGAAGTGGATAAAGTGGGTTGGGTAGATGTTACATGTGAGTAGATAATGTCAGCGAAGAGATCGCCCAATGAATGCTAATACTGTTTAACTAATGTGTTTCTTATTCCTCTAAAACCCTCTTCAAAAATGTTAAACAACAATCTTTTCCAGCCTATGACATTCTTTTTTGAAAGATTGAGCAAAGGAGATGACAATCTTCAGTTTGATGTTGGTCTAGAATTTGATTCTGGAGATAGTTTCTAAAGAACTTGTCATATTTGTATGGCATATATATGTCTTAGTCCTTGATAGTTTAAAGCCACTATTTCTTTGCAGAAGGTTCATTCATTCATGTTATATAAGTGTGTGCGTGTTTGTGTATTTTTTAACACTTTTATCAACTAGCTTCTGTAATTGATCTATCAGCAGTTTGTAATAGCCACAATATTAGTTTGCTGATAATATTAAAAAAAATAAGTTCATGAAAATCTTGCTAACTTTCCCTATTTTCATAGATGTAAAAATGTAGTAAACGTCCATATACATATATATTCTTTGCTTTCCATCTGTAGACTTTATACTACTTCACTTCAAAAAGATCAAATTTTGGATTCTAAAAGGTTCTACAGAGTTTGGCTACAGAGACACCAGATAAATATTATTTATTTTTACTTATATAAAATACCTACAAACAATGTATGTCAAACTCTCCTATCATTTTTGACATATGAGGTTACAGCAAATCGAACAGCCAAACTATCTACATATATGATTTGGTTATAATTGTGAAGGCTTCTGCAGAACCAACTACACTTTTTGGAAGAGCTGCACACAGAACTGGTGCACATAGTATATAACAAGGTCCCCAAATGATCCTTCTCAGATTTTGAATTCAGGTGTTATTCTCCTAGATTGGTCACCACCCAAGGCTATAGAACCCAGTCTGTCTGCTATTTGCACATAGCTTGGAGTGGGGATGGATACTTTTTTTTTTTAAAAGCATTTCACCCCAAGCAAGGTGGGAGTGCCACTAGCATGCAAGAGCTTAGAGAGTGAGAGCAAGAGTAAAGAGGGGTGTTTGAGAAAAGGATATAGAGAAGAACAGGGATCAGTATCAAGACATCAGAAGATGTCGATTGACATTACATTTGAATATTTGAAGATTATAGCTATCAAGGAAGCAAGTAAGAGGAAGTGCGATAGAAGAAGCTGCTGGAGTAGAAGAGACAGTTACATTTATCTGTTTTGACAGTGAAAGGGTGGGACCGAGATGCCAACCTAGTAGCATGCTTAAATTCATGCAGTTGGGATACCAGTGAAAGTAGCTTGTCAGAGCAGTTGACATGAAAATATTTGTAGAAAAGACAGAGGGAAGCCACACCACGTCTGTGAGAAAGTTACTCTAGACAAGATTCTAGATCAGGGCCTATCACATTGCATATCCCTCTCTGGATTTTGTTAAGCCCTTGAGATGAACAGCGGGGGCACCAGACTATATATGGCAACAGTATTCAGTGCAAGGACGAATGGTAGATTTGTAGATTTGAAGGATGGACTCGAGTGAGAAAAACCTTTTGGAACCACACAGAGAACCAATTTCACTTGTGGTAGATGAAGCTATTGATTCAATGTAGTTTTTCCACCTAAGGTCAATGGAAAATGTGGGACCAAGAAGGTGCAGAAAGACGTTCTCATGGAGTTGAGTATCAGCCATGTTGATAGGAGTTTGCATGTAAGTGAATGTAACAAACTTGACTGGAATTTAAACTTAGCTCTCCAATTACCCATTACTCCACCATGCCTCTCTCTCTCTCTCTCTCCCTCTCTCATATATATATATATATATATGGATAAATCTGGCATACTTTTAATTTATTTGTTTAAATGTTATTTTTAATGGATACTCATATTTGAGTAGATGCTCTCTTTTTATTTATTAATTAAACAGTATATTTACTTATGTCCATCTACTGGCCTGAATATTCAAGGAATCTTGATAGAAAAATATGCATCCTCCTAAATAAATATACAAATAAATTATATATATATATATATATATATATATATGATATTACATAATAAAATCCAAAATTGCCTCATACGGGGGGAATAGAAAACTTTGTTGGTCTTATTCAACCCCAGTATCTAGACTGAGTTTGTGTCGGAATTATAAATTTAACTTAAATTTCTAATTCCAACACAAACTCAATCTATATACAGGGGTTCAATAAGATTGACAATGTTTTTGTCAGTTGAAATAGATCTACCCCCCCCCATCTGAGATAATTTTCTATTTTATTGTGTAATACCATTTATTGATGCTGTAATAATAAATACATTGAGCTTTTTTTTGTTGATGAGTTTTAATATTTTATATTACTAGGATCCACGTGGGTTATATATATATAATGTGTGTGTTCATCCTTAGTGAACAATGGCAGGCCATAACTAAAAGTGTCATGTGTTGTCACACAATCATCAGTTACCTGAATGAAACTTTTTGTTGTGGTCAGTCATTGTTCATTGAGAAGTTATTAATAAATTAATCTCTGCCATTTAATATGGCGTTGAATTCATTTTATCTAGTGTGCCTTGGTACCATACTCCCTTAGGAGTTGCTTACTTTGTGCATTACTTAAATTATATGCTCTGATATGGGGGACTTTGTGGGCCTGGTATTGTTGAGCACTATTTTGCTTTTAGCATTAAGCTCCTTTGATGATACCCCACTGTTTCCCATACTATTGAGCACTTTCTATGCATGCTTTTGGTTTGTTTGTTTTTTGTGGGGGGGGGTCTTTTTTTCTTTTTTTTTCCCTTTGAGAATTTTTTGATTTTTAGTATTTCTATTTCCCCCCTCATCAAGTTTATTTGGTATGTGCAAATTATGTACACATCAGCTACTCTCATTGTAACATCTTGGGTTAACCTAGGGAGGTATAAATTGCCCATTTTCACAAAAGTTAGTTGCTGACTACCTGATGATTGCATAAAAATACATGAAACTTTGTAGTCAGCCATTGTTTATCAGGAAAATACTTATATACTAATACTCTGCCATTAAATATGGCATCATGCACTTTTTCTCTGGTGTGCCTTGGTAGCATACTCCCTTAGGAGTTGCTTATTTTGTACATTACTTATATATTACTTATATATGGTCTGAAGATTGAGGTGTGAAACTGATATCATGCAAGGTTGATTTCTATGTCTACACTGTTTATATCGATAAATGCTCTGTTTCCAATATTAGGCACTCTTCCTCCATTAATATAGCAAATTTTAAATAATATTTATGGGGATACTGAAAAATTCTTGAATAAATCCACTTCCCAAAATTTGGCCTGAATTTTAGGATGGCTTCCTTTTTGGTTGGGTTTTGAGAACTTTAAAGAAGTCTCTCATTTGCATGTCTATGTGCATGTAATACTTCCCATATACTACACTTTGATCCTTGGGAGTGGCAATTTGATCCTTAGCAAGGCATATAGATACTCTGATCCTCAACAGAAATGCCAACCATGGTGGGTGCTACACTAGTGTTATTTAATATTTCTTAAGAACATTTCTCTATTGATAATACTAACAAATATGAAAGATACTTAGAGCTTTTGATATTTTAATAATCATAAGAGACTGTTGATAAAGTATATTAAATGATTAAGAGAAAAATAATATTCTCAGTTATAACACTGTAGGTCTGTTGGGACTATTGTATGCTTTGTTTTGTTTTTCTGATGATACTAGTTAAAACTATTAATACTTCAATGATCACTGCATCAAAAAATCTGTGAACATTTTGGCTGATTTGGGGAAATTGAGACAATAGAGTAACATGGAATTAAAAAAAAATTTACAGGGTGCGGCAGAAATAGCTTTCACATTTTAAAGTTTGACAAAAAGACCATGGGTTACCATGTTATTAAAAAATTTATTACACTGTTGTTTAAACAAAGGACTATGTTTTTCATTTTCCAAATGGTGGCCTCTATTCACCATACACTGCTGTAGAGCATTTTTAAAGGTTTCCATTATCTGGAAGCTTGAGTGCTTCAAGCTTTTCAAGGTGTTTTTTTTGTTTTTTTTAAGCATTGAATCTATGGTCGTGAAATTTTCAATCTATTTCAGTTGAAATTTATAAAATCTTTCTCTTAAAACAATTTTTCATGGAAATAGGTTTTTCAAAAGAATTAACAAAAGTTGACAAAACAAGTTGAATTTGAAAACAAGTAAGCAATACTTATAAAATGAAACAAGTAAGCAATACTTATAAAATGAAACAAGTAAGCAATACTTATAAAATGAAACAAGTAAGCAATACTTATAAAATGAAACAAGTAAGCAATACTTATAAAATGAAACAAGTAAGCAATACTTATAAATAAAATGAAATGAGCAAGCAATGCTTTAAAAATGAAACTAGTAGGCAATACTTATAAAATGAAATTATTCAATATTCATTTTTAATGTTTAGAATATTTCTTGTTACTATAAACATTGTTTAGTGGATCCATGTGTTTGAGAAGAGAACCCCACCCTCCCCCCGCTTTTCTTTTAAAAGTACACTTAGTAGAAATGTAGTTTTTCTAATGTAATTTAGATGTGTGTTTTCAGTCCCTCCTAAGAGATACATTTTCTTTATTAAGACTTTTAATTTCACAAGCCAGTAGACATTTATTACAGTTAAAAAAAGAAGAAAAATCCTGTATCACTACACACATATGTTCATCCTCTAAATATAATGTTTGTAGCAATAAAAAATAATGTTGGATTAAAATATACAGGGTGCAGCAAAAATACCTCCCATCTTTTAAAGGTTGACAAAAGACCAAAGTAGCTGCTATTAAAAAAATTATTTCTCTCCTGTTTAAACAAAGAGCTACAGTTTTTATTCATTTGGTTTTAAAAATGACATACTCTAAATGGTGGCCTCTATTTTTCATACACTGTTATAGATGATTTCTAAAGTTTTCCATTATCTGGAAGTTCAAACACTCCAAGGTCTTCCAATTGGCTTTCTTTTTGGTGCTTAACCTGTGACCCTGAAGTTTTTAACCCATAGCAGTATACGTTTTCTATCTGGATCAGCATCATTCCAGCATAACATGAATTGAACTGTCATTGTCATTGAACTGAAGTCACCACACCTTGGATTTTAGTGATTTGAGAGGCTTTTTATTAACTTGATGATTGTTTTATTTACAGGTTTAACTTAGCACCAAAATTCATCTCCTGTCAGAACTTTGAATAAAAATTTAAGTTATTTTGAATTTGTCTGTTTCTAAAATTGTGGCAAACATTCAAACAACACTTTATCCTCCATGAGCAAATGAAGTACACATTTTATGGAAACATATATCTTATCAATAGTCCTTTTTTTAGGTGTACAAGGCATGTATTGTCAGTTAAAGTGTTTTAATTTTTTCTTATATCATTGCTATATGACTTTTCTCATCAAATTTGAGCAATTTCACCACTCTAAATGAAAATATTAGGTTGGTGCAAAAATAATGTCGGTTTTTGACGTATTTTTAAGGTCAAAAACCGGCATTATTTTTGCACCAACCTAATATTAATTAGTCTGACTTTTTCCTAGTCAGAATCCAAAGTCTTGACATTTTCCCTTCAACAATCTATATTTATCATTAACTTGTTCAATAATATGCCAAAATGTTTATTTAACATAAGATATTGTCAATGTTTAAGAAAAAAGAAAGAAAGAAATAACTTTGCTAGTCTGACTATGACTAGTTAAACAAGCTTGGAGTAATTGGATGGACATTATCTTGAAGTTCCACTTTGTGGAAATTTTAGATTTGTGAAGTAAATATTTTTCCAGATAAGAATTCCTTTACTTCCTGAAATTCTATTTATGCAATACTCTCTGATAAATAGAATTGTTGTTCTTTGTGTCCAAAAGATTCTACACACTATTATGTATCAATGTCTCATTTTTTGATATCTCTGTTGACTCTGTCAACTCCAAATTATTTAAGCAGTTCATTATTACATAAAGTCTGTGTGGGAGTTGTTTGCCATATTCCCCAGTCTCTGATTCAGATGATAAAAACAGACTTAAAGATAGATTACTAGATTTCATTATTCTGTATGTTAATTTCATGGGTCTGGTAGTTGTTTTAAAAAGTTCTTTGATTATAATGTTATTTCCAGGTAGCATCATTTACTTAACCAAAAAATCGTAACTTTTTGCCTCAGTTTTTTTTCTTTGGATTGTTATGCCAATATTTCCTAAAGTTTGTGGAGAAAAGAGTGGAATCTATTTTTTTTTTCATTCTCCTAATGATAGCTTATAAATATAAGTTTGTATAATGAATGTTGCAACAATGACAAAGTTCTCATCAAGTGATGACCCTAGGTTCAGGCATAATTTTGATTTCTAGTTCATGCTGTTTGCTTATGGCTGTAGATTAATGGCTTGAAGGAAGTACAGTAATCAAATCTAATAAAAATAAAATAAACTATTAGTCAAACTTAATAATAATGGTTGACAATATTTCATCTAAAACAAAAAATAAAGATCATATTGTTGTCACTTAACCTGAAAAATTAAAATCTAAAATTTATTTTTTACAGAAGTGAATAGTAGTAAGTTTTGATTTTTGTTTAAACAGAATAATTTATTACTGTGTATAATGTTACTGCACATTTATAAAACCTTTAGTCTTCACTTTGCAGAGCACTTACTATAAAGTTAGTATGTTAATCCTTCATTGGGTAATCTGTGGATGTGCTTTTGTATTAATGTTGGCTTAGTCTATCAAATACCATATTTCCTGCCATATAACACACCTATAATTTAACAAGTAGCATTTAGGAAAAAAGTAAAAATCCTACAATTTTTTATGTACTTCATAATTTCTTTTATTAATAGGTTTTTCTTCTTTTTTTTTTTTTTGTCTAGGACTGTCAACTACTTGATAGTTTTCTATTGAACTACTTAGCATGCAACTAACTTTACGAAATACCAGTGAGCTTTATTCTAAGCTCTACCTAAGCCCAATTATCAGGGTTTAAGATGTGAGGTTATTTTGGGAGATTTTTCTAAGTAAACCATATATGGTGGGTAGCACAGTAGCTTCTATTAATTTTATTATACACCAATTTTCTATCAGAAAAGGAAAAAGATGAATTTATTTTCTGTTGAAATTCTGTTAACAATTTCTATTTCCTATACAATTTATTGATTATTTTGTTTTATGGATTATGAACACTTTGACAAGATGAAACATATTTTGGATTGTAATAATTCTTTTTTTTTCCAAGGAATTATTACATTAACAGTCTTTTGCAGATAACAATCATTTTTGCAGATACAAGTCTTACTATTTAACCCTTAGATGTAGGGGAAAACAGATCTATATCTCTTGCAATGGTATTTGTGCATTGAATGTAACATTCCATACAACATGGGATTTGTTATTGCAGTGGACCAATTAAAGTGTATTGCTTTGGAATCTTGAATTGCATGTCTCAAAGTCTTTGAAAATTCCTGGCTTTGAATACTTTATCATGAAATGTTGGGTTTTTACATTTCTTTTGTGTACAGAAAGGAAGAAATTTTACTTTCCTTTTTTTGCTGGTAAAGAAAAGTGATTGATATATCTTATCTGATATTTTGCACCAATAAATGTATATGCATAGTGTTTCCTTTATTTTTTTTTTTATTTAAGAAAAAAAGATATAAATCTGATTTAAGAATTTTTTTCAAGGAAAAATGTTCATGTTCAGATTATTAGATTATTTTTTGCATAGAAACATAAAAATAAAGAAGAGAAAAAAAGATTATTTCTTAACATTAAATTCTTAAGTGGCTGGACACACTTGGTTACTTTTTTATTATTTCTTTTTCTATAGTTTACTTTTGAATGCATCGAGGTAAAAATTTGATAAGAACAAAAGCAATGAAGCTTTATAAGAGAATATATTGCTTACAGCTATGATAAATGATTATATCATATGAATTGTTGTCATACAAATAGTCATATCTCTTGAGTATTGAGGTTTTGGGAAATGATGTTGTGAAATCAAGGTCAGAAAGTTTTTTTATTTATTTATCACTTTGTATTATAAAAATCAATACTTTTACAGTAAAATTTGTATTAACCAAATTTTTATGATATACTTATTTAATAAAGGTATCAAGTGAAATTCAGCTTATATCTGTCTACGTTAGAAATTTTTAGAACTTATTTAGTGATGTGAGATTTTGTTATGCAGCACAAAGGTTCCTAACATGTTGACTGTCGGCAGTCAATTATGAAATCTGATATCAAATTCCAACTTTATAATAGCCAACTTAAATAAAAAAAATTTATGAGTTGATTTATACTTTTAACTGAAGACTTAAAATTTTTTTTACACTAAAAGTATCACCTATAAGGCAAAAAAACTACTGGATTAAAGCATTGGTTCATAGTAATTGTGAGTTCAATCCCTGGGCCGGGCAGTAGGAACAGGGCAATCAATAACTGAGCAGTTCTAAAAATAAGAACTAGATACTCTAGACATGGGCAATAGAATGAGAACAGTCTACACTCATAAATTAACTAAATTCCTGTTAAGTTAACCAGTTTGATGGTCAGATAGAGCAATGGCTGAAATGTTGTGATAACAAAGATGAGGACAATAGTTCACATGTTTTTTTTTGTCCTGTGACCTACAGGGTCATAGGGACACCATGCAGCCACAGTAGAAGTGGGCAAGATAGCCTGACAGAGCCCAACCTTCTCCAGGCCAGTTTTGAATTCAGAATTTTTCCTCCTAGACCGGCTACCACCCAAAGTTATAGAAACCAGTCTGTCCTGCTGTTTACCCATAGCTGGTCGGAGAAGAAATAAATTCATACCTTTCCCAAGAGTATTAGCATGAAGTGAATGTAATGGATCTGACTCTCCGATTCCTCAATCTGAGCTGCTATCCATTACACTACAATGCCTCCACATGTAAATAGTGTAAATTAAAGTATCCCTTTGAATAAACTTGTTGTTGATGCCCACAGATGAAAATGTATCAGAAAATGCCAATCACGATATAACTTATAGTTGGTACCATAATAAAATTTGCTGACCACCAATATCTTGTGGTTGGCAGCCAATGTTAATCTTATGGTAAATAAATATATATAATATCATATCATATGATATTATATTTATAAATATTTTTACATTTCAAATATGTAAATATTGTCATAAAAATATGATCTCAAGTGAAACAAGATATTGCAAAGTTAGAGAATAATGAGAACACTAAGTTGGAAATTGCAAAACAGTTGGACAGAGATTGAAGAGCAATAAAAGAAAAATTGAAATTGGCAAAATATGAACAAGAAAAATGTTATGAAGTGAGATTTGAGAAGACTTAAAATGGTAATAAAGAAGACAAATGTTTTGACCTGCAGGAAATTATTGGAAAAATCTTGTGTTGAAAATGTAAACAAAGAGAAAAGGTGCAGAATATTAAAAGCATTGTCTAAATACATGAAAAAAATCCCAACTATCAACTTAAAGTAACCATCACAAAGAAAAATATGTATATCAGGTGAAGAAATGTATGAAAATTGATTTCTCAATGTAAGTTTTATTGATGAATGTAGAGCTACATTGGATGGACCAGAGGATTGGGTCCTTCATAGAAATAAACAACCAAGAAGCTTTACGCAAAAATGTATATTCATGCAAGACAATGTTCTTTCAGACTTGTCACCTTGCGAAAAAAAAACAAAAAACAAACCCTTCAATAGTGTCTCCCTCTTTCTCCAGTTATGATTCTAATAGAAAAAAGTGATATATACAACAATAGAAAACAATATTCAAGCAAAGATGATATCTGGGAAGCAATAAAAACTGCTGCTGCAAGTAATGTTATAGTTGAAAGAGTAAAAAATTAACAAATCCAGTGTATAATGTCCAGAAGCTTTATTAATAAGTAATATAATAAAATAATAATTTATTCAAGTACATGGGAGATTGTGTTTATCACATACATGTTTCTATGGTTTATATTTTTTGCATTTATTTATAAATAACAATTTATGGTGCACTTTGTATAATGCAACCTAACATCACTCAAAACAAATTATCAGTATTTTCAATAAGGTTAAAAATTACAGGTTAAAAATTTGTTAAAATTTTTTTAATTTTTTAATCATATCACCCCATACAAGACAGTAAAGCCACTACACACAAGAGGTTACTGATTGTAAAAGAATAAGAAAAATGAGAAATATCATTAAGCAGCAAAATTAATAAAAAAGTAGACAGTAGATAACAATTGACATTGCATTTAAATTTTTGAAGATCAAAGTTGGCTGGAAAGCATTAAGCCAGAAGATAGCTCCACAAGCAAGAAGTGTGAGAAAAGAAACTGTTAACATTGAACTTATGGTTATATCTAGCCAATTCAACTGTGAATTGATGAGACATTGATACCAATCTAGTACTGCACTTAAATTAATAAAGTCTAGATACCATAGCAAAGAGTTCATCTGAATATTTACCATGAAAGTATTTATAGAAAAGGCACAAAGAAGCTATATTATGGTGGTGGAAAAGTGACTGAAGCTAAGATGCCAGCTCAGGACCAATAATATTGGTGATTCTTATTTGGATTTTATCAAAAATCTCTAAATGTATAGGAGAAGCACCGGACCAATATTCAAAGCCTGGAAGAATAGTAGACTTGTAAATATGTAAGATAGATTCAGGAGAGAAAAATTGTCTAGCATGACACAGTAAACCAACTTTCTAAGCAGAAGACCTAGCAATAGGTTCAATATAATGTTTCCATTTCATGTCAGCCAAAAATGTTAGCTCAAGAAGGTGCAACAAATCACTCTCATGGAAGTTAGTATCTGCCATGCTGATGGAAGGCAGGAAAGAGTCTTCCAGGTTATTAATAGAGAGAAGTTTTGTTTTGGAGGCATTAAAATTAACAAGCCATTCCTTGCCCCAGTTAACACTTTTGAGATCAACTGCCAATTTGACCTTTTTGAACTGAACAGATTATCAAAACAGGAGTAAATGGTTGTGTCATCAGCAGAGATATCAAATTGAGAACTGATTACTAACATTAGTTGGCTAATGCCAATTTTATTGAAAACATTGACTTGCATAATAAAATCTTACATAATTACTGACAATATCTTATACTCTTCCATACAGTCTAACTAAAGTGGCTACGTGTCCTGAAATATTTGCGGTTGAGGATTATTGCAATAAACCTGCATATAGTAGTAACATTTTCTGACACTTTTTTTTTTGTGTGTGTGTATTTCCTTTTGATTTGCTATTTGATACAATCATTTATGAAATCTTTCATATGAAACCCAAGGTAAAATTTTTTTTTGGTAGCTCTAGAAAGAATTTAGGCTGTACTAATTAACACAATTTTTTGTATATCAGATAAAGATGGATTTCCTGTGACTTTCTTAATGTGTTTCTCCATAATCTTCTTACTTATTCCTAGCACTCCTACAGTAATGGTTGTGTTTAAATGCCACATTCTTGTAATTGCTATTTACAGATCTTAATATTTGAAGAGTTTATCAAATTCTTCAATGGAAATGTTTTTATCAAACTATATGACTGCATCAACAGGATTGCATTTATGTTCCTTGAAGTCACAGAGTAAAGTAACACCTTTACCTTTGAGAACTGTTAGCGGATTTTGCTCATACTGTTTTTTTGTATGGGTTTTATATGATTTTTATGTACAGCTAAGGTATTAATAACCTTGAAGTTATTTTGTGTATTTAGCTCAATTTTGTTTATTGCTCTTCTTCGTTTGAAACATTCTTTTCTGATTTTTGTCTTTAATTCTTGAATCCGTTGTCATTCATTGATTCCAAAATATTTGTACATTTCTTTCTGATCCAGTTCTTTAATCATGGTTTTATTATCAAGTTCAATAGTCATTGCCAGTACCAATTGATCTCTTATTTAAAGACTGTTTTAACACTAATCCAAATTCCCTGGTGATATTATAACTGAATTTCTTTACTATTGCTGACATACCTTAGATCATTATCATTTTTATCAAACAGTTTCAAATGATCCATAGAGAGCAAGTGAATAATAAAGTTATTAACTATCTGATATCCATCACGCATGTTATTTAGTTGGTTTCAGAGTGTTAGTAATATTATGCAGAATAATAGGAGTGAAATATTTCCACTTTTCATCTGTAAGTTATCACATCTAGTTTTATCAAGATGATTGTGGATTAAGGTAGTATTCAACTTTTTTTTTTTAATTGACTTTTGGAAAATTAATAAGGATAGAAAAAAGTTTGATTAATTCTCATGACTTTTTTATGCAGTCATGCAGGACACTCACAAAAACCTTTCTTTATAATCTAATCATGTGTTGCTTAGATTTTTATTTTTTGAATGGCGATTTTCCTAACAACATTTTGTTGAACTGGCAATTGATTTTTACAGTCATAAAAATCTATTTTACATCCTCTATGGTCTTCAGAGATAATGTAATTAGTTTCAAGGAATTTACACATTATTTCACTTAAAATCAATGAGTATGTTGTGGATAAAGATGATTGATTGGTAATTTTCGGGTTTGGCACTTTCATCAGTTTTGGGGATTAAATAAATAATGCCTTGCTTTAGCCACTCTGGATTTTGCTTTGAGTTATTCATAGCATTAGAAAACATTTGTTAATGATTTGTGCATAGATGTAAAAACATTAAACCAGAAGTTAGGTACCTTATCTATTTTAAAAGCCCCCACCCCTCCTTTTTATTTTATTTTTTCAGGGCTTCTTGCATCTCTATTGTTCCATTTCTATTCATCTATCTCTATATACTTCTGTTCAATGTTCTTAATCCATTCTGCACTAATCTTATATTTCTTTTCATTTTCCCATATCTTATTCCATAACTCTCGCTTCTTCATTTGATTATATTTTTTTTTCTATTGGCTTTATCAATAAAGCCAATAGAAAAAATAGGAAATGTAGAGATCAATCTCTACATTTCCTATAGAATCTTTCCTTGCTTGTCTTTGAATGTATTGTTAATAAAATTTCTTTATTTTCCAATATCTCCTTTTTTCTTTGGGTTTTCTTTCTTTTATTGGTCATTTTAAGATCTCTTTTACAGTTGATATCATCATCTTTTTTATTTCTATTTTAACAATACATTGTTTTCACTTTGATTCCTTTTGATAATACTTCATCTAACATTGACATTTCTGTCCACAGAACTTCAATCTTTGTTTTATTTCTCTTTTTCATTATGGTGGGTGATTATTGTTTATTTCTTGGGTTAGCCTTCATTTTCCTAAGATTTGGCATTGGTGTTAAGACTACTGCAATACAGTATATTACTTTATTAAGGGTGGTTTTAATTCTTGTTTGTATTTTTTTTTTTTTTTATTATTTGTTAAATTGCTTTATATGCTACTTTTTCATCTTTATTTCTTTTGTTCAATTTGTCTACCATCATATTTTCATATGCTTTGCAAGTTTCCTAATGATGTTTTTTTTTCTTCATTTCTTTAATTTTCTCTACATTTGTATCATTTTTGTTATTTGTTAACTGATTTTATTATTTTTGGTCTTGTCTATTTTTAATATATTTTACTTCTTAGTCTTTCAGTTTTATCATAATTCAGTATATCAAGTTCTTTTCTTACATTTCCTGCATTTTTACTTGTAATATTTGCAGATTCATTATTCAGTTCAGTTTAACATTTTCTTGTAGTTCACTAAACTCTGCATCAGTAATTTTCTTGAATAAGGTTCCTTTTTATATTTGCTAGTTTACTAGAATTTATATTTTCTTTGGTGTTTGGAAATTTGCATCTCCATATTCTATCTTTCATTGGTGACATTGTACTGCAAAGTTTTGTGTATGATATATTAGGTTGGTGCAAAAATAATGTCGTTTTCTCACATAGTAACATATGTGAGAAAACGACATTATTTTTTGCACCAACCTAATAGTAGCATGCTCGCATAACTTCATAATCATTCTCTTTCGTCCATTTCACCCTTTGTCTTTGGTTATTAGTAGGTGTTAATTGAGGAGGATCATCATTTGGAATCATCCACTGTGTCTGTTCTTATTATATGAAGGAACAGAGCAAGTACCATATTTTATTTTTTTACCACAGGCTAGTTTCCTGCTAATGCTTGATGTAGTTTTCATTAGTTCCATTAATATATATGAACTAGTATTGTACATTAGTATGTACAATCTATTACTGTGCTTAAGTTCATAAAGTCTAGGTACCTCTGGTACCTAGACTTTATAAATTTAAATGCAGTGAGATCTTACCATTTTACAGTTGAAATAGCTTCAGGTAACTGTAAATTCTATGCTAATAATATCTTCTCTTGCACTTCTCACTTGTTGAACTATCTTTCAGCTTCTTGCTTTCCAGTCAAGTTTGATCTTCAAAAATTTAAATACAGCGTCAGTTGTTATCTTCTGTCTTCTTAATTCCTGTACTTTTATTGTTATCTCTCATTAGTAATGTTTTCATTTTTTCATAATCTTGAACACTCAGTATCCCTTTGCATTTTAGTGGCCTTATTGCATTGCTGGGGGTGAAATGATTCAAAAAGTAAAATGTTTCCACTTTATCCTGTCGAGATATTTTGCCCATGATACCACAATTTTTTCCTTTTCTTTAAATATAATTTGTCATATATACTATAAACAACAAAATATAGACTTTCAATGCTAATGCATATAAGCTGAAAATTAATTTAACAGTTTAAATTAGTTGCTATAAACATGCTTATGGTAGCACAAAAGAATAAATTAAAAAATACTACTGGTGAAGCAAAAAGAAAAGAAACCAGAATTATTAATATAAAATTCTTTTTTATTGCTGATACACAGGATGTGAGTAGAATATCTTTTGTGGGCAAGGGAAGTGACTTGGACCAAGGGGTAGATTTGATGTGTATCAGGTCGGGTAATGGACGTCAGTGGTGGTGATGTTGACAGCTTGTCTGTTCGCCATGACTCTCTTAGAGTGTATTAGTTGGCTTTCTTAAAACCATATGAGGTGGAACATGACTAATGCCCCCCCGATTTTTTTTTTTTTTTTTTTTTTTTTTTGTGGCAACATTCATGATTGGTTTTGTTTTGTATTTTATTTTATTTTTTTTAGTGGCCGGGGTGGGGGTTGTTTTGTGAGCTAGATGAGGTGCTCAGAGCCCCTGTGCAGAGAGCCATATTTTTATTTTTGCTTTCTGAGCATTCACATCCGGCTGACATGTAGAGTGAATCACAAAGATATCTGTTTTGAAACAGTCTAACAGTTATAGCACAAAGTTTAAAATTTATATTTAAGCTTCAACTGTTAGAAAATAAATTAATTATAGTGAAATCAATACAGTTGTTCATAGTGCTTATAAAGATAAAATAATTTTTCAATTTTTTTATAAGTCTACCATTTTTCCAGTCTTTGAATATTGTTGCTACATATACTCTTGCTACAAATATAGATATTCTTGATAAAATCCAATGAAGAATATGCAATATTATTGGTCCTCATTTACTTTTCTACTGCCCTAACGTAGATACCCTGTAACTTTTCGTTAAATACTTTTATGGTAACTGTTTTGATGAAATTTCTTCTACAGTATATGTACTTTATGAATTTAAGTGCAATGCCAGATTGCTGGGAAAGTTTCATCAATTTACAGTTGAAATGGTTAGTGGTAAGCATAAGTTCTAAAATCCAAAGAAAATCACCAATGTTATTGATCCTGAGCTGGCATCTTTAGTTAGACTGTATGGAAGAGTATAAGATATTGTCAGTAATTATGTAAGAAGATTTTATTATGCAAGTCAATGTTTTCAATAAAATTGGCATTAGCCAACTAATGTTAGTAATCAGTTCTCAATTTGATATCTCTGCTGATGACACAACCATTTACTCCTGTTTTGATAATCTGTTCAGTTCAAAAAGGTCAAATTGGCAGTTGATCTCAAAAGTGTTAACTGGGGCAAGGACTGGCTTGTTAATTTTAATGCCTCCAAAACAAAACTTCTCTCTATTAATAACCTGGAAGACGCTTTCCTGCCTTCCATCAGCATGGCAGATACTAACTTCCATGAGAGTGATTTGTTGCACCTTCTTGAGCTAACATTTTTGGCTGACATGAAATGGAAACATTATATTGAACCTATTGCTAGGTCTTCTGCTTAGAAAGTTGGTTTACTGTGTCATGCTAGACAATTTTTCTCTCCTGAATCTATCTTACATATTTACAAGTCTACTATTCTTCCAGGCTTTGAATATTGGTCCGGTGCTTCTCCTATACATTTAGAGATTTTTGATAAAATCCAAATAAGAATCACCAATATTATTGGTCCTGAGCTGGCATCTTAGCTTCAGTCACTTTTCCACCACCATAATATAGCTTCTTTGTGCCTTTTCTATAAATACTTTCATGGTAAATATTCAGATGAACTCTTTGCTATGGTATCTAGACTTTATTAATTTAAGTGCAGTACTAGATTGGTGTCAATGTCTCATCAATTCAGTTGAATTGGCTAGATATAACCATAAGTTCAATGTTAACAGTTTCTTTTCTCACACTTCTTGCTTGTGGAGCTATCTTCTGGCTTAATGCTTTCCAGCCAACTTTGATCTTCAAAAATTTAAATGTAATGTCAACAGGTATCTACTGTCTTCTTGATTGTCTTTGCTCCTTAATAATGTTTCTCTTTTTACACTCAGTAACCCTTTGTATCTAGTGGTTTTACTGCCTTGCATGGGGTGATTAAAAAACAAACAAAAGAAAATGTTAAGTTAATTATAACCTGTAATATTTATCTTTATTAAAAGTATTCTTAATTCCTGATCTTGTATTGTTCTCTCTCCTTAATAATGTTTTCTTTTTCTCATATTCTCTAACACTCGGTTACTCCTTGTGTCTTAGTGGCCTTATTGCTTTGTATTGGGTGAAATGATTAAAAATAAATAAATCATAGTATATATATATATATATATATATATATATAATATTTATAATTTGCATTTCATTCATTGGAATAAAATATAAGAGCCACTACCACTCTCACCTTCTCTTCAAATCAAATCCTTTAAAACTTTCTCCTAGTAATCTTTTAATTCTATTCATCTTTCATTATCTACAAGATTTAGAAGATCTGACAACTTGTGAATGAGTTGTTTTTTTTTTCTATAGCTAAAATCTCCAAAGATGATCAATGAAATAATAAAGGGAACAGAAAAGTATTGATGATTTACTTTCTTTGACCTTTTATGCATTTCTGTAACAAGAGCAATAAACTAACTATATTTAAAAAAAAAGGTTCAGAAAGAAATTCCTATTTTCTTTTTTTTTTTCTCACTGATTTAGAAATTTTTGAACACATTTAAACTTTCAATCTCTTTTGGTATAAAGAATGTTTTTAGAAGTAAAAGGGAAGATACAATTTAATAAAATATTAAAAGTAAAAAAGTGAAATCAAACAAATATTGTTTAATAGGGAATAATTTTACCTGTACTTGATTTGTTTTGTATATTTTGATATGCCTTGTTTGGCTAAAACAACACCATATGTGATGTTTGTAACTTGGGTCCATGTAATGGGAAGTAATGTTTCTAAGATTCAAAGTAGGTCAGGATTTGCCCAGTCATTTGGGACACATGTGGAGAAACAATGAGTTTCTTCTACTTCTGTTTTCTAGCAGGTAATTGGTTCATTGAAGTTGAACATGAAACCCAAATGGAAGTGTATTAAGCATATTTTCTAGAAGTATTCAACCGGCACTAGTTGAAGACATTGTTTCAATGTTAGTTAAAGTTTTCACTGAATGGTTGCCTGCATAAAAAATGCTAATAAAAAAATGAAGAACTGTGGCAAATCACTTTCTCTTAAACTTGTCTTAAGCCAATTAACTTGGGCTTTACTTTCCATACAACTGTTTTTAATTTCTCATATGTATACTATTGTTGTAATTAGTTTGAACATACTGCCATATATATATATATATATATATATATATATATATATATATATATATATAAGAATTTAAAACACTAGCAGTAATCCTTTGTTTAAAGCATGTTTTGTTAACCTATATCCTCCTGGTATCAGTTTAAACTGACAACTCCTTTTATTATTATATCTAAACTATAATTTAGGAAAATGAGCATTTTATGGAAATATATTGGAAAATTATTTTCAAATTTTCATATGAAATCATACTTGAAGCAAGATGGTTACAATGTATGGGAAAAAGAAAGTGTTAATTTAAACTGATACCAGAATGATATGGCTTAAAGAGAATGAACAAGGAATATCTGTTAAGCCTTTTCTTGAGTTTCTCCTTGTGTTAATGCTGGGTAGACATTTTTAAATGAACTTGCAAAAATTGTGTGTAATGTTCTGAGTATTACTGACCATCATTTGAAATTCAAAACACTCAGCCTTGTAGTTACTAAGAACACTCCTCTGCAAAAACAATTTGCAAAGGACTAATGTTGTCTACCACTTTTCTTGTCCCTTGGGAGACTGTCTCTGTTGGTAATTAAAAAAAACAAAAACAATCTATATTGGTCACACCACAACATTTCTCTTGAGAATATTGATCTGTCACCTCTCTGTGCAAAGTGCCAAATGTAAACATTTAACACAAATCTATAGCAGTTCTTCCAATTACTGCTAGATTATGGTTGGCAATACAACAGAATTTTGCCAATACAACTGCAAACAAAAAAGAAAAATGATTAAAAATTTGAGAGGCAATTCACATCAAATGAGAGCAACCCACAATTAATAATATTAGTTTTAATCACTGTGCACATGTTAAAATAACTTCAAACCATAATGTTATTTTAAACAAGTGAACCTATTCCACCATCAAAGCATGTGAATCCATGTTTGTTTCAAACTTTGACAGTTAATAGCATAAACACTCCTTAAAAATGACTAATGATGGTTGAAAGTACTTGGAACATTGCATGCAATTTTGGTAAGTTTCTTTACATGTTTTCCCTCAATATCAATCAATTTATTTGATACTGGGAGAAACTCATATATTTTAGGATATTACAACAAAAACATGTAAGGATCACTACACAATTGCAGTCATGTTTGAACACCTAACAATGTGTCTCCTCAGATGATTGTAAATTACTGGCAAGTGAACAATTAATTGGTTTCAAAAGTGATATATATCCTCATTTTTAAAAAAAAAAAAATATAAAATAAAAAAAATAAAAGATTCATCAACCAATTGAATATGATCCACATTAAATACAAACTAAACTAAAAAAGAAAAAAATAGAAATGATTATCTTACAAATGTGTCATGGAAACAATTTGACATCTACCAGCAGCCTGACATTAACTTAAATACTGATACAAATGGTTACAATAAATGTACACATGCCAGACAGGGGTGGGGTTGATATAGAACCAAGGAATTTTAATCTACCTGTGGCTAAGAGGCCACAAATGTCTCAACTGCCTCACCAGAGCCACCATTTGCAATTTAGGTAATGTGAATGCATGGTTTTTAAAACTATTGGTAATTTGTAAAATCCTGAATAAAAGGTAAGCTGCACAAATGATCAGGAAAGGATCTACAGAATTTGACATTTGCTGGACTTGGCACATTGCAACTATCAGCTACATTATTTTTATTGTCTTTTTGTTTATTAATATATTTATTTATTCTAATTTCATTTATTTGAAAATTAATTTTTTATACATTCTCTTAAGGCTGAAATACCATTAGAAAAATTTTATCGTTAAAGTAAGTTACTCTCAGCTGTCTATAAACAAGTGTCAAAACCTCCATTTATAAATTGCTTTCTTCTTTTGAGCAAATGTGTTAATAATTTTATTTTTTTATAAGTCATCCTTTCTTATGCCTCTCTTTATTGTTACTTCATTGTTCTTTGTTTATTGCCAAACCATCTTTTAAAAGTTATTAGCAGTTTTACTTTTCATGCTAATTCCAAGATTAGTTTATTTTATAAAAAGTATCCAAGTCTCCACAAAAATCTCCACAACTATCTCACACTGATATTGTATTCAATAAAAAGGTATCGTTATTACTGTTCTTTCTTAGATACAAGACATCTAAACATTCCCTGAAAAATCTTTACAGATCTCTTGTTTTCTAATCAGTGTGTAGCTTAAATCTAATAGAAGTACTTATGTACTAGAGTGGACCAAGAAAATAAATCACTTGGCTAAGAAGTAGTGAAAATGGTTTTACACTTTATAGGCTGACATGCACTATATTTACATTTTTTTTTCATAATCTAATTGCACACAATTTATAATCTATACTGTAATTTTTTTCATTTGGCTTTACAATGATATTGACTAAAAATATAATTAGTTGTGCAAAATTTCAGAAGGGGCCACACAGATTTTAACTTTCAGAAAATTTAAAGACATTTTTTAACGATATTACCTTATTGTAACTAATTAGAATTTAAAAAATATTCTTGATACACCATGAAAAGATAATTACAATTATCTGTTATTCTTGTCCTATTCTAAGTTAGTAATAAAATAATTTATAAAAAAATCTGTTAGCAAAATATGATAAACTTACCACATTTGACGTTATATAAAGACTTTCCACATGTTTTTTTTTGCTGCTTTTACAGAAAATGGAAAAAAGGAAATTTTCCCCAGGTCTTATATATAAAGTTGAGATATCTGGTTGGTTAATATTTATCCAGTTATCGAGGACTTGTTCCTAACCTAACTGCATACTGTAATACTAAATGTAAATGAATTTTATATAATATCAAATATGGTAAGCAAGCAGCTCGTATTGTTTTCATTAAATTATAGAAGGAATGTGTTAATGTGCTGAATCTCTGATAAGTTACTAATGAAAAGAATTTGCTATTGTTTGCAGTTGCATGAATGCCTAGCATTAAACAATATTATTGTTTTCAAAAGATTTGTACTTCAAGTTGTCAGATACACTAAGATAAACCAGAAGTAAACAAAAGGGCAATTTATGTAGTGTTAACATTTTAATTTTATTCTGCATTGTTATATATTATGAATGGGTAATTTTTGAAAGATTTAAGTATTTCTCATTTTCAGGTCAAACTATTTATTTTTGTAAAACTCATATTTTCTTGGTATTGCAACATGTGCTATAGGTTTATCTTTTTCATTTTCCATATTATCAATATGTGTTTTTTTTTTTTTTTTTTTTTCATGCAACATTCATCTTTAATGACATACATATGATAAATATAGTGTACTTTGTTTAAATATTTGAGTAAAAGGAGATTGTGGATGCAGTTTATCCAGTCCTCTCAACAGGATGAGGCCTTCTAATGGAAATCCTACTCTCTCTCAATAGTGAAAATGATGTGAACTAATTTTAGTGTGTAAATTTTTATTTGCAGTTCACCTAACAAATGCTGCCCCCCCCAATAGAAATACTTTGGTGACAGGCATGACACTTATCATTTCAATGAAATCTTCTAATGTGGTCAGAAGTCATCTATAGTGCATATATGTGTGCATATGTATATAAGTGTATATTGAAGTCAACACCCAGAGGTGACAATATGTTTCATGCTAAATGCAATCCTCAGGCCAGAGGATTGTGTTTCGCATGAAATGGATTGTTGCCTTGAGGTACTGACTTTAGTGTCCATTTTTAGATTTACATACACTGTATCTCTGATACTGAGCACTTTAACCCATAAATGCAGCATACCGTAAAACTATATTTTATCATATATATATATTTATTTATATATCTGTGTGTGTGTGTAAATATATAGAAAAATAGGAAAGAACACATTAGGTAAATAATCCGAAGTTCTTTAGTATTTTTTTTATTTTTAAAAAACAGTGCTCAATACAAAAGTAGAAGCAAAATTATAATTATATTTTTTTTATTTTTCAAAAATATGATTCCTTTACTACATAAGAGTTCTCATGTTACAAAAACAGGAGCCAAAAATTTCAATATAATTATTAAAATTAAATTGAATTAAAGTATCAAACTCTGTTTCATCCTCAAGTGAAATTTTTGGATTCAAAAAAATTTGCTTATGGATGAAAAAGAGCTTGATACTTTAATTCAATTTAATTTTAATATTCATATTGAAGTTTTTGGCTCCTGTTTTTGAAACATGGGAACTCTTATGTAGCGAAGGAATCATATTTTTAAAAAATAATTATTATATCTATCTATCTATATATATATATATATATATATATATATATGGAAACAGGATGACCTAATTTAAGATTATTTACACTGTCTTCATATTTGCTGTTATCACATTTCAGGTGTTGTGCCCTCTGCTCTTCATCAGGTGTAAATTTATTTGTATAAACTATTGCAGACTTGAAAAAATTTCTATATTTTTTTTCAAGATTTCAAATATAACTGTTAGGCTACTTACATTTAAGATATTTTTAAGTGTAATCTGCTCACAGCTGAAGATCTATGCTAATATTTTAAAGTCATTTTCTAATTTAAATAATTTTCCTTTCATTTTTAGAATTTTCCTTAACAGCAATCAAAAAGAAGCATATCAAATTTATAATTATTTTAAGAAGTATGTTCAAGATGAGCTACTGAAAAAGTCACTTTCTGACCAAAAAGAATTCTTTCAGAAAAAAAGTTGATGTTTGGTCATTTGGTCAGTTTCAGAATTGAATCAGTCTTTTCAACACCCATTTGTAAGTTTTTATTTTTATTTTATTTATAGACGTTTTTCCTTTAAGTTTGAATTGAATTAGTGATACCTAAATAGTGAAAATATCCCTGTTTATTTTAGATACATAAAGATGGTCTAAGTTTTTAGATGATCCAAATTATTTTTTTTTAAATAGTCCCAAAGCTTACCATGCTAATATAATTTTTTTTTTTTTTACTTCTGATTTTTTTTTCTTTGAAATACCCCCTTCTTACTTTAGGTATAGCTTACTAAGTAGACAACAGTTGAAGAATTGGTTTTAAGCTGCTTTAGCTTCCTGGGTGAGCCAGAAACAAACAGTTCTTTTTTTTGTTTATTTTTGTTTTTTATGTTCCTCAAAAACTTCAAAAGGCGAGTACAAGTTGTTGGAATGTCCCTGGTAGATTGTGTTTTGACAGAAGGTCAACCAGCTGACTGTAGACTGAAGTCAATAAAAAAAATCAGTGAAACTCTGTCAGTGAACTACATATGCTATTCTTTACCTTGTCACTGCTATTTCTAATCAAAAGTCAAAATCTGAAATGTCACTGATTTTTACATTTGGCTTTGAGGATAAAACTGTAACAGTAACATTTAGTAAGTTCTGCTTATACTACTTAGCAAATAATCTGCCAGTTGGCAACATGGATATTTACTTGGATATGTATACCGTTAGTTGTTTTCTGATAAAAGTTTAAATAAAATTATAAGTTGTGCAATACTTGGTGTAAATTTATATCTTTATACATGACAAATGTACTAACAAGCCATGAGCTACATTAATAAGAAGAAAGTTCCATTTGGATCATTTCTTTCCAAGAACTGCTACTTTATGGAACACTTCCATGTGGCTACTTCCCCCATCAATACAATATTAACCCATTCAAATCTAAGAGCAATTGTTATAGTTTCTATATATCTTCATAATCTGCACTTCTTACTGTAGTTACCTCATTCAATAACCCTCTACCTTGAGTAGTTCTTGGGGCTTTGTATTGGGTGAACGATTAGAAAAAAATAGTTTTCATATTATCTTACTCATTCTTTTGAATTTAGCCTTCTTTTCAATTATATTGGAAGTGATTTTTATATATTTGAAAAAAGGTTTAATTTGTTATGATATCTAAGATGATTGTTATAGGTCAATTTATTATTGTCAAGTGTAAAAGCACAAATAATTGTAATATTCTATTCTTTTGTAATAAACAGGATAATTAATAATAATTTCCATATATTTTCTTAGTTTTCTTTTAGATAACCTCTGCAGTTTCTCTGATTTCATATTTTTAGATATTCATCTATGATAATGGTAACCTCCCTTTTACCATTTTGAAAACTGTTCAAGTCATACAAGGTAATTTCTTGTATGTCTTTTATTGAATTAATAAATTTAATGAAATATGTGTTGGTTCCTATCCACTTAGAATGATCATTAAAAACATACCCCTCCCCAAATTTACAGACAAATTTTACAGATGCATGCTAGGATTTCTTCCTAACCAATAAAAATAAACCACTTTTCATTCAATATATTTTTGTTCTTGCCTTGAAGTCAGAACACTACAGTCACTTAACTGTATCCTTTTTGCATGTCAACTTGATTATTACTTTGTGAACATTTTGTTTGATTACTGTTGCTTTGCCTAGTTTTGATTTGCATATATATTATTTGTTTAGTATTATTTTGCATTGTTCTTTTTCTTCATTGTCTTAGGATTTATTGAGAACTTTGTCAATTCCATCTGTTGAGCATTTTGCCAATTACACTTAACTATGGCTAATTACTCCACAATGGATTTCAATTTTAGCATTTTCTGTTGGTAACTATTAGAGCTTCATTCTTCTTGTTTTCTTTTTTTATTTCTTAATATTGGAAAGAAACAACAACATAAAAACTTATGAAATCTGACAGGAATCTTATAAAAAGAATCAACATTTATTGTGGTTTGTTATGCCAAAGTATCAATTATTTTCATCATTTTGTTCTAACTGCATCAGACCCTTTTATAGAAGTGTTCTGTAAATATGACATTTCAGAATTTCCAGCTTTTTAAGCTTTGCTCCAAAACTGCTGCAGACTGAATATGCTCAAAAGATTTTGTCTCTATTCTATTATTCATATTTCAAGGAAATGCTTTAAGAATTTGATTGCAAATGCTTTCTAATGTAATTTTTTAATATATTGTGAAGTTTTTAAAAAAATAAGTTATTTTTTTAATTACTCTGAATCGTCTTTTTAACTTCAGGATATTAAATTATCTATATTTCATTTTTGAGAGGAGGAATTGTTGATATACTTTAATTCATTCAAGCTATTGTTTCCTTTTTGATTATATAAATTATCTATAATAATTGATTTGATTTCTACAGTTTATCAACCTTTTACAGGTTATTTAAAGCCAGAAAATATTTTTATATCATAAGAATTTTCTTTCTTTCTTTTCGAGATAATATTGATTTAGGGTTGTATATCCTACTAATTAAGTCATATCTGTAGAAGGAGAACAGGTGGATTCATATCTTTCCCAATGGTATGTGTGCATGAGTGAATATAATGAACCCAATAGGAATTGGAACGCTGCTCTCTGATTAACAGTTCCAAGCCATTATCTATTACACCACCTGGTATTCCCAAGTGGTCACCCATCTTGGTGTTGCTTAACTTGAGTCGTTGTACAGGAACTAACGTTTCAACATGATATGGCTGTAAGCTATAATAATCAAGATGAGAATAATAGCTTGAATAAATTGTAGTATATTGGCAATTCCTCTTTTCAAAAATGAAACACAAAATTATCGAGAAGCAGTCTGAACCAGCCATAATAAACAAATGTTGAAACCATCTGTCATTGGATTTAATGATCCACAAACACATGGCTGATGCCCTTTGAGATGGTAGCATTGTGGATATAGGATGTGGGTAAACATTTGTTGATATTATCTAGTAATTATGAGTTCAATCCCTGGATAAGGTTGTAAAAAAAAAAAATATATATATATATACTGGTTAAGCTGGAATGAACAAGAACTGACATAATGTGGACAAAATAAACCAATAATCAATAAATATTCTATATCATCTAAACAATAGACACCTGAAAATAGCCAAAGGTTATTTTGGTTGAAATGTTGTGTCTATATAAACATTAACAAAAATCAAACTGTGGACACAAGTTTTTTACACAAATATTTTAATTTATTAAAATTAAAATATATTAAATGTTCTTGACTATATTTCTGAGATGTGCTATTGTAATCATTTACACTATTTATGTCATTTGAAATGTTTTCCTTTTCTTTATTGCCATATCCTTGGCGTTTCAGCTGTTGTACATTCCAACCTTCTTTAGGTTATATATGTTAGAATTTTGAACTGAAAACTTTATTTAGTCCATGGGGGTAGATGGGGGTAATTTCACATATCATACCTTTTTGGATATTTCAGTTAATTTCCTTTAGTAACTCAACTCTCCAAGATTTTGTTCACAACTAACAACTCTTTGAGTCAGGTTACTTTTTGGATTACTCAACCAACACTTTTATCCACTGGGCCATGTGTCCTTGAACCTCCATAGACTAAATAACGGGTTCGGTTTGAAATTCCATTATATATCACCTGAAGAAGGTTGGAGTCTACAAAGGTTGAATTGTCATGAATATGGCAATAAAGATGAGGACAACAATCCAAATGATGTAAATAGTGTAAATGTTCTTGTAAATAAATGTTTCATTAGCAATTTTTGTATTCCCTCATTGGTAATGTTCTTCTGTTCATAACATTTTAATATGTTTTTTCGTTACTACATTTTAAGCCTTTGATTTAAGAAATTATTTGGAATCCTCTTTGCATGATGATCTCACATAAGCTATTATTAGATGACTTTGAACTCATTTGTTGCACGTTCTATTCAATCTTTGTTTAAGGTTGCCACCATAACATTACACATCTTGAAAATCCATCAGACTTATCCAAAACAGGCTCCACAAGTTTGTCATGGGTGAAAAGTTTGGAATTATGACAAACTTCCTGGCATTATCAAAGAATAGTTAAAAAAAAAAAAAAAAAAAAAAAATTTGGATAATAAGACGTACAAAAAAATAATTCTCATGCAGACAGTGGCAACTGGCAGACGCATCCAACTGTGTGGATGAAGTCTCCAGCCATCTGGGAAAAAAATATATGTAAGACATAATTGGGAATAAAGTAAATGTTCCTTGGTTCTTGAATTATACCAAAACACAAATGTAAACAAAGAAAGATTCTGTTATTACATCAGCAAAAATGGATTTTTACATTAATCTGAATATTTTAACCTTGTATGAATTTCTTCTTTCTTTAGGAAAAGAAAGATTGTTGTTTAACTGAGGACTTGCAAATGTCTTAGAAAATTACATTTTATTTGTCTAATTTAGGTTCATTATGAACACTTGTTATCGATTTCAGGTTAGGAATATTTCCTTGATATTTCTGAATATTTCTAATTATAACAAATATTTAAAAAAAATAAAACTTTTAAAAACAAGTTTAGATATTCTATATATCATCTTAGGAAAAAGCTTTATTTTTAATTTTAAAATATATAACTTAATTTTTTGTATAAATTAATAAGTATAGCCAAATGAAAATAAATCCCGTGAGTTCAGAAAAAAATAATTTTATTTTTATGATTTAAAAATTTAAGCTGAAAAATAATTATTTTGTTCATGACTTGTGATTAGTTACACCCAAATTTAATCAGGTAATGCAAAAACTATTACTTATCCTCTAAAAGTTTAATGAACGTGTGCACCTGTTACTTTATGAAATTATTAAGAAAATATTAATTAGTCAAAATGGATGATGCTAACTTCTTTTCCTAAAGGAATAGGATAATTATAAGATAGAATTTTATTTTATTTTTTCTAGTTGCTTTGCTAAAAATATATTAGGTTTGACAGTTAACTATTTGACAGTTAACTATTTGACTTGTGAAAAAACTGAAATGAAGATCTATCTCATGAAAATGCCTATATAATGCTATAGAGGGCAATTGACAAAAAATCTTGTGTGTAAATCTTACTGACTTCTCTAGCTTCTTGGTTCTTATTGTAAAAAAATAGTATAGTGCAATTTAAAGTAGATTTTGTTTTTATAAAATTTATATCAGCTTGTTTCTATCACACTTGTCTTACTTGGATTTGTTTCAGTTGGAAATAGATATCTTATACCTAGAAAGTCAATACTGGGATTTCATTATATAAAATTTGTTTCAGATGCAGTGAATTTTCAAATTAAAAATTCATTTATTGAATTAAAAAGATATAACATAAAGATGTATAGAAAGATTAAGTGCTTCATGGTATAGTCATAAAATGATTAACTTGGTTGTCTGCTATTGAATGAAAAAAAAAAGGGCTTGACTACTGTTGGGAAAGACAGCTGGAGACAAAATGACTTAAAATAACACTAACAATAATGCTTAGACTTTACACAATTATTATATGTACAAGGGGGTGTTGAAAAGTTCTTAAGTCCAAGAGAGAAACCTTTAAAAAAAAAAAGAAGTTTACTTGTCTGGTAACACGCATCATGTAAACTATTTTAATACTGTTGCTTGTGTATTTTAAGTTAAGTCTTTATTATTATCCTGATCATTTATATTACTATCTATTACTCTCCACTTTAAGTATTGGCACCATGAAAGAGAATACAAATTAATAAAAAAAAAAAAAAAAATCATTGTTTATCAATAAAAAGACACACTAAGCATTATCATTGCCAATTTCCCATAAATTTAATTATTCATGATCACTGTTTTTAGTTTCAGTAATTGTTAATTTTTTCCAATTTTATATGGTTTTGTAAAATAATAATGAAATAGACATCTTTTGTTTCTCTATAATGTTGCAAACATATGTAGAGTGTCTGCATCAGTTCATGCCTCTTGTTTTCTTTGGTGAAAACAGTTCTAATAAAATAAATGCATTCAGCTAAGAATAATTCCAAGCAATGTTCATCAAATTCAGTTATTTCAGCTTCTACTAAATATAGATAAAAAGAAATTTACATGAAAAGATGTTCTTAATATATTTTTCGTTCTGGGACTGTTGCAATACTTAGCAGGTATAACAAATATACAACTGAAATGATTTAATTTTAGAAAATGTTATTTATCTAATTACTAATAGTGATTAATAAACTATTACATTTAGTTCCATCACTGGATGTTCTTGTATAAGTGCATGTAAATGTGTATATTTTTCACTTTAGGTAAATCTAGAGGAAATATAATGGCAATTTCCAAAGGATGCATGGAGGATGTGCCTACTGTGAATTAAAATAATCTGACCTTTACCTGGATTTTAATGCCAGCTGCCAGAGGCAAAGTTACTATTGAGATGCTCTCAAAAGTATGTTTTATATACCTTCCCAAAATTCTTGTCTATTTATTGTATATAATTCAAGTGTGAATACACTCACACACACAGGTACATACAAGGATGTGCTGAAAAGTAATCAACTCAACCAACTTCTCAGCATCTGACCATATATATATATATATATATATATATATATATATATATATATATATATATAAGCAATGTTTATTGCCACCAGAACTCACTGTGGGCTATTTTATATTTATAATATATACTCAATCTATGCTTGATGTTTACCATGTGCATAAAACTGAGTTATACCAAATGGTGAGGAACAAAATGTATATTTATTATTAGTATAAATTTTTACTCTGTCTTTATTTTTTTTTAAATGCTTTTTGTTCAGGTTGAGAATTTTTTGTGTATATATACAGTGAGGCAATAAAAGCAAGTGAACCCCTAAAAATAATATTAAAAAAATTGATCTTTTTTTTTTTTTTTTTTCCCCAGATAATCAACAAATCTTAAATTATATATATTCATTAAGAAAAACTTTTATTAAATGAATTAAAACCACTTTCAAAATTTATATCAAGCTGGAATAAATGAACCCTTACATTTACACTCTGTATTTTTGTTTTACATGGTTGCCAGTGCAAATAATTGTTTGTGCATGTGTAAAAATCAAAATAACACGTGTTCATTTTTTTTCGTAAGCTGTGTCTACTACATTCAACCAATATGACTCATTGTGCATGCAAAAGGGTGCAGTTAAAGACTATATTTAAAAAAAATATAAGCCAAGATCAAAAAGACTTCCTGAAGCTTCAAAAAAATAACCTGAAGCCTGTAATGATGGAGAAGTCTACAAAAACACTATCAAAATGATTGGAGTGCACATTTCCACAGTGTGATAAATTATTTATAAATGGAAGGCTTTTGATATGATGGCATTACACTCAAGAAGTATCCATTTGGTGGGGGGGGGATCCAAGAGCAAGTAGACATCTAGTTCGGCAAGCCCAGGTGAATCCTGCTGTGACCTCTGCAGTTCTATAAGGCTCTCTGGCCAATGTTGGAATCAATGTGCATATGTTTACAGAAGCGCCAAAATCTGAATGATGCTGGTTTCATGGTAGAATGCCTAGAAAAAAGCCACTGCTTATGAAAAAGCACAAACAAGTTAAAATTCATATTAAAAAGCTAGAAATGTTCTGGCAAAAAGTTTTATGGTTGGAAGAGAACAAACTAGAGCTTTTACAGAGAAACAATAGGTGAGCTCCTAATACAACTTTTGAAGGTAAGAATTTGGTGTTAATACTTAAACATGGTGGCAGCATTATGATTTGGGGCTGCTTTGCTGCCGCTGGAACAGGCAAAATAGTACTTATGGACAGCAGAATGGACCAAGCAATTTTGAATGAATGTGTCTTGCCTTTGGTTCAAAAGTTGGGTTTAGATCAGGGCCAGATCTTCCAACTAGACAATGATCTGAAGCATCAAAGCAAATCCATGAAAGAATGGCTTCAAAAAAAAAAAAGAAGAAGAAGAAATTTCAAGTCTTGGAATAGCCTTGTGAAAGTCTTGATCTAAACCCAATTGAAAATCTAGTTAAAGTTAAAGAATGCAGTACATGTGAGAAACACAGCTAATATTGAGCAAAAGAATGATAAAAAATAGACACTCACAACTGCCAGAAATTTCTTCAAAAATATATAAAAAATGCTGGTTAATGTTGTGACCTCAAAAAAGGAGCCACCAAATATTTAATGTAAGGGTTCACTGACTTTGCAGATCTTAATTTTTAATTAACATTTTTATTCCAGCTTGAAAGTGGTTGTAATTCATTTAATAAATGTTTTTCTTAATGAATATATAGTTTAATTAAGATTTCTTGATTATCTACAAAAAAAAGACAATTTTTTTAAATATTATCTTAGGGGTTCATTGGAAGTACAAAAGAAACTGAACTGATCCCACTATCCATTGATCATTCATTTCTCTTTAAACACACAAACACATACATACATACATACATACATATATATATATATATATATATATATATATATATATATATATATATATATATATATATATATATATAAAAAAACTTTGTAAAAATTCCAATAGTCCCATTAGTTGATAACAGTAACTATACTTGTATGTGTGTGGGATTCCTATTTTGATGTGGGTGCCTTATCATGGAACAGTGATGTAGAAACTAATTCTGCTGATCATTACTACAGAAGTGAATTCATTCCTAACTGAGTGACCCACAGCATTGTGGATGTTTACTATACTAAGTTTTGTCAATATATGTATTCTTTTTCTTCTTTAATCAATAGACAACTTGTGAAGCATAGGACCACAGCTAATCCACACTAGGTGACATTATTGTGGTTGCAATTGTAAATATGTTTTATGCGGTATTATGTTATGAGTACCAACTACAGCCAGTTGTTCTTTTTGACTGGCTATCAACCCAATCTGCCTTTAGAAGAAGATATATATATATATATATATATATATATATTTGCATACATACAAAGTTCAAACCGCCGCTACTCAAGTTTCACACTATTGTGATCAGGTGCATCCTGGTTGCCTGATGATCGTAGTAGCAATTTGTATTTTCTCTTTCTGAGTCATGATGCTGGGAAGCATGATTGCTTTGTCTTAGTAATTTAGACATAGAATACTCTAAATTACTATTTAGGTAGGGGTCTATTTTTGGATCTTAGTTTGTTTCTTTTTACCCTTTTTCTTCTATTGGTTTTTCTGTTTTGTTTTGGTTTTTTTGTTTTTCCCTTGGTTGTTGCTTTTTCTTTTTATTAGTTTTTTTTTTTTTCTTTTGATCCCCTGGCAGGTTTTGTGTCTGTTTTACTTTGGATTTTAAGATATATATATATATATATATATATATATATATATATATATATATATATATGGGAGAAGAGTGTTCAATATCAAAGATAGAGGCTTTCCCTTTATGGATAGATTTAGACAGTGTAGACATAGGAGTCAAAACTGCATGGTGACTGATAGTTTCATGCCCCTCACAATCTTTAAATTACTGTATTTTCCAGCTTACAAGATGTGCTTTTTTTTTTCTAAAAAATACCCTGAAAAATGTGCGTATCTTCCAAGATGAATGTAAGGCAAGGCCCAGGCTCAAATAAGCTTGGACAGTCGCTTAATTGATTTGACTGATAGGGACGTGGATTGGTCTATTGAGTCATTACACTATAATGTTAGCTAGCTATTTAATTCAGCCTTTTATATGATGTAACCTCAGTACTTAACTGTTACAAGTATTTCCAAGATTATAAACCTTCCTGGAGCCGAGCCACAAGCTTAAACATGCTCTGTTTACTAGCAGCAGTGGGAGACTTTCTGCTCTTGACTAGTATGTCATTGTCATACAAACAAAATCAGACGAGTGATTAATGTAGACAATATGTGGTGCCAGTATGTGAGGGATGCATGGTCAATGTATTGTTGTAGGAGAATGACTTTTTTTTTTTTTTTTTTTTTTTTTCCAATATTAAGGTGCATCTTGTAAGTATTGAAAATACAGTATATAATTCTGTAAATGTATCCAGAAAGATGACAGAACATTGTTGTTTAATAAAAATTAATCACAGTATTGACTATGAAATCTGGAAAGAAATCTTTATACATGGTTTTAGTCTTAAAATATGAAAATCTTGTAAATTTAAGTTTGTTCATTTCAGTGGAAAACCTAGATCAATGAGATATTTGAAAGCTTCAAACTAGAGCCTACTTATTTAGCATCATTTGTTGACCTAAACAATATAACAAATTTGATTCAGATCATTTCTAGATACAGATAGACTTTAGCTATTTAACTGAGACAATGATATTTTCTGTAGATTTTGAGTCATCATTAGATTTAAATATTTTAAAAAATTGCAAAGAATACTTTTAAATATAGAAATTAAGTGAACTGTTGTTTGTTTGTACATGTTCACATTTCCCAATCTCTGCTGCAATAGTGAAGTATCTCTAGAAACTTATGTCTTCCCATAATAAAACTTTTCTGAAATAGTTGTATATCTACATATAACTGTGAACTGACAATGGTTATTTAACTCTCTTTTTTTTTTTTTTTTTTTTTTTGCTTTAGTAGATTTGATTGGTTGGCAATTTGTAAAATTCTTTAAATTTAATGAGTAAATAAAGAATAAAATTTATTTAAAATATTTAATCTTAATTTTTTATTGATAGCTTGTAGATCTGTTAAAATGTTATTGGTTTCTTATAAGGATTTTCTAAATATAGCTTATATGTGAAAGTATAGGGCACCCAGTGAGGGTTGAAATCAAAATTTGGTTTCTTATGACTGTGTTGATAAATTAGGTGTCTCTCTCCCAGGCTACATAAAATATCATTTGCATTCAAACTTTATCTTTTACATTATAATCTTTAAATACATGTTTAACTAGTCTGATTAGGATTCTTAAATTCTTTTATTTATACTCAGTTGTCCATTGAATAAAACATACATGGGTTATGCTCCTATTACCTTTTAATTATGGCCAAAAAAAAAACATTTCTATTTCATCTAAATATGACTTATTCTTTTTAGGAGAAAAATCTACCTGGGACGTCCTTATACCAACGAACCCATTTATTAAATATTAAAATGAGAAAAGGATGTGAGGAATTTTGTTTAATAATTAATAAAAGGGGTGGTTGGAATAAGAATGTCCCAGGCATGTTTTTTGCAAAAAACAATAATTGCCAAAGCTTGTCATTTTGAAACTTAAAGAATTGTTTTCTGTTGGGAATCTAAAAGTTTATAAATTTTTTTTTTGTTTTTACTCATTTCATCTCAAGCAAGGCAACAAATCCACTAAGATGCAGTGTGTAGGGAGTACTGAGTGTGAAAGAATTATTAAATGAGAGAACACTCAAAGAACATGAATTAAGAAGATAATGATTGATATTGCATTGGAAAGCAAGGAGCCAGAAGAGAGTTCCACAAGTGAGAAATGCAGAAGAAACTGTAATATGATCAGACCTTGCTGCCAATCCAGTACTGTGCTTAAATTCATAAAGTCTAGGTACCAGAGGAAATCCCACCAGAATAATTACCATGAAAATATTTATAGAAAAGGCACAGGGAAGCTACATTACAGCAGGGGGAAAGTGACTGAAGCAGAGATGCCAGGTCAGGACAAATCAGATTGCAGATTCTTCTTTGTATTTTATCAAGAATCTCTAAATATATACTAGAAGCAACTGACCAGATATGGCAGCAGTATTTAAAACATGGCTGAATGGTATATACATATATAAAATGTGGTTTTTCATTTGTGAATGTATTGTAGCCAATTTGAATTAGTTTTCTTTTTATACATATTTTCAAAATAATTATCAAAGATATTATAATTATAAATAAGCTGATGATTAGAAGTGATCATAGAAAAACTTGGTCTGGATGTAGGCCATTGCTTCTAAAGGCTGAACTTGAGCCAACACTGTTAATACTACTGACTTTGGCATTTACAGTTTTGTTGCTAGAGAGATAGATTTCTGAGATATAGTTGTATTCAGTAGTGTTGTGAGTATGTCTGCTACCTTGGAGCAAAACATAATTTGATGCATCTCCTCCCTTTAAAAAAAAAAAAAAAAAAAACAGGAAAAAAAATCTCCATCTAACCAAAACAGACATAGTTTGCATAACACTTACTGAGCCAAGCTAGCTCCACTACGATTAATGTCAGATGAAAAAGAGTCTAAGTTCCTTCCTTGATATATGTAAGTCAGTATGTCAGTATTGAGAAGTCATGCCTCTTTCTTGTAAAAGTTATGTCAAGGACATCAAAGCTTCAGCTCCTTTATAGTCAATTCACATTCATGAATCACATTTTTTTTAAACAATTGATATTTACTTTAGTAAATATATAATTTTTACCAAACTCATTTTCACATTGGAAAGTTTTCGAAACACATGTTATTAGATAAACTCAAACAGCAATTGCCAAGGTTATCTGTTTTAAATTGGTATTGTAACTATTGTAAATGTAAGCTAAGATTTTTTTTTTTTTTTTTTTTTTACTAGTTTCTAAATATTTTTCAATAATGGATTTTGAGAAATTATCTTATCCAGTTAACACATTTGTTTTTACTATATAAAGACTGCTGCAAAGATTATACACCTGATTGAGAAATTGATATAGATATTACATTAATTACAGTCTATACTTCTCAACATAAGCATATATTAAGTCTCTGCTGAGATCGAAAGTCCCAAGCCTTTGGGCAATATCTGTGATATTTCATCCAGCCTACACACCATATGGAATATTGTATTATTATACTATTATTATTTTTTATATTATTTTTCCTTTGATATTTAGATATATATAAAAAAAATATCTGTTATTAAATCATTGAGGACATCCCATCAGATCTTCAATTAGAAGTGATCACCCTTCAGTTGAATGACACGTTTAAAGAAAAACACAAAAATGGCAAGCTAACCGACTTTTAAAAATGTCTCAAAGATGAAGGATGTTCTGATTTATAATCCCATCATCTTTTCCTCTTTGTAAAAAAGTTTACAAAGTCCTCTTTCAGGTTAGCCCTTTGCTGCCTCATCACTTTCTCTTTAATTTTGTCTATGGTGTGAAATTTCCCTTTCAAGGTTGAAATTTTTTTTTCTAGCTTTTAGCACAAGCCAGAAGTCACAGGAAGTTCAATCTCGTTGGTAGGATCATGATGTGATGTATTGCCCAAAACATCCTCTACACAAGAATGGGCAGATACATTATCATGAATATGACAGTGGTACAGTACACAAATTCATTCAAGGATATCTTACTTCTTACTAAATGATCTCATTGGAGAGTACCTCTTCACATATGCACAACAAAGTCTACCTGTCAAGTTGTCAAGTTTCATCAAAATCTGTGAAACCAGTTCTCAAGATATTTAAAAAAGGAAGGATACTTTCTGGACAATCCTTGTAAAATTTAAGATAATCTCAAGAAAGCTGATAATTTTTTAAAATCTTAAAAGGTTTGATTAATTTATGTAAAATATATAGAATAAAAAACATTGGAAAATGTTTATGAAATTAACATTTGAATAATGTTTAGACTCATTTGTGAGAATCATAATCACAAAAGCTTTATTTTTTTTTAGTGATAGCTTTATCAAGTTGCTCTTCTTTCATTTTTGCTTACATTAACTTAATTCAGAAGATTCTGAGTATGAATCTGGCATTGCAGATCTAAATGTAGAATAAATATATTATTTACTAATTCAACATGGATAAAAAGCTACAAAATTTATTTAAGTTTCTATAGTTATAATAATTTGTCTTGATCCTTCTACATTTCTCACTTGTAGAACTCTCTTCCAGCTTCTTGTTTTTCTGTTAACTTCAATTTAAAAAAAAATGTAAATGTAATGTCAATCATCTTCAGTCTCTCTGAATCCTATTTTTATTATTGTCTTCTCTGTTTCTTTTACTCTCAATAGACCCTTGCATCTTAGTAGCTTTTATTGCTTTGGTTGGGGATGGAATTAAAAAAAATAATTTGCTTAATGAATGTATTTTCTTTTAACATGACTTTATTTTAATTACAATAATGTTTCTTAAATAAAAATTTATGTTTAACTGATCTTAATAATAATTATATATCAATCAATTTATTAGACTTTTGTTTAATTTGTAATTAAAAAAAAAATACAAGAAAAATGAAAATATTAATTTATAAATGGAGATGTATGTCCAAGTAATTTTAGTAATTTATGCACCTTGTTCAAGTTTCACATATCTTCACCAGTGATCCATAAATTACTGGCTATTATTATCTGTGGGTATGTCTCTATGAAAAACAAATACACTGTTAGGATATTAACTCAGTGATCAGTTTATTCAGCTTGGAAGCAATTTGCTTAAATACCTCTTCCTAGATATGATTGATGCAATGTTGGATATGTTGTTGGTTTCCTGTTACAAGTCAAAATGTTGATTGCTGTCAATTAGGTTCAGAATGGGAGATTGTTCTCTGCAAAGTCCATTATCAATACGGATAATATTTGAGGAAGCTATTCACGTGTAGGTTGCGTGGGCAGCATGACAGTTCTCAGTATGGAAAGTGGAATCAACGTGCAGAGTCCAAATTCCAGCTTAGTCTGTTGCATTCACTTTCACACAAATGCCGTTGAGAAAGGGATGGATCTATTTTTCTCCTCCAGCTATGAGTTAAATAGCAGGGTAAACTGAGCTGTTTAGCCTTGAGTGGTAACCAGTCTTTGAAGGACAACTCTGAATTGTTTGCTTGCTTTATATTATCTTTTGCACTGTTCCATTCTTTTTATTTTCTTGTTATTGCAAATTTTGTTAATTCTGTTTGTTGGACATTTCTGTTACTTATTTTGCATTTGACCATGACTACTCACACATTGATTCACTTGTTGAATTCCTTAACTAAAGTTAGTCAAACTGATTTTGTTCAAACTAAATTAAAACTTTAACCTCTTGTGTTTGTATTATTATTATCATAGGACATTCATGGCATTTTTCACACTAAATGATCTTGTATTTCATAATGTCAGCTGAAGGCAATTAAATATTGTGTGAAAAGCACAGTAAAAGTGAGAGCGTCAGTCAAACAATTCTCTGAATCTTTCTTATCCTATTTATAAAACAACTCCCATTTACTTTTCCCATTGTATCTGACAGATATCCTAAATCACCTCTGAACATGCTTTGAAGTGCATCTGAAATCACATTTGGAAGTCATTTTTTAACACCAATATGTCTTCAGAATGTTTGGGATATTTTCACTGTGTAAGACAAATATGTTAATGATTCTTTGAAACTTACCGTGAAGTATATCTTCTAAAAAAAATTATGGGTTGACTTTTAGCAACTAATGACAAAAGTTGATCTTCATATTTTTCATAACATAAATCAGAATGTATCCCAAATTTGGCTGTAAATGGGGCATATAAATTAAGGTGGGTTAGTTTGATGTTCGAGATTTGACTTTAATTCATATAAAAGCTTGTTACTAAGTACCTTAAAATATCAACCTTATGGAAATATATTAATTGAAAAAGCTAGAGTTAGATTTAGAATGCTTGATATCTATTCATCCATCTATCTCTCTCCCATCTTATGAGGTGTGTACACACATGCACACATATGTGTATATATATGTGTGTGTGTGTGTGTGTATACACATTTTAAAGTGGAAGAGAGAGGGATGAATATCAAACATCAATCTAACCCACCTTAATATATATGCTCCATTTACAGCCAAATTTGGGGTGCATTCTGATATATATCTATATATATATATATATATAGAGAGAGAGAGACAAACTGACCGACAAACTGTAACACAGGTGATTGTTAAAACTAGTTATCTGAAGAGATATCATGCCTACATGGAGAAAATCTATGAATTTAGTAGAGATAACATAGATAATAAACTGTTAGTTATTATAGCTATAAATTGAAGTGAACAATTTTTGTGGAACTGTTAAAAATGCTATGTATTCTTCAGGGAACTATATTTAAAATATATATACAAGAAAAGATAAAAGTACAAGATATTTGGTGATATATAAAAAGCAATAATTTTCATATATGCAAAAAATGATTATTGCATGTAACAAATGAAGAATATATTATTGATTTTTAATCAAGTGGGAATGATAAATTTTATTATAGGATATTTACCACAAATTATATTTACTCATTTATATAAGGTACTGTTTGGATAGTTTTAATTAAATAAATAGGAAAATAATACCAACTTATATATCTCAATTCTGCATGTCTTAGAGGATTTTGTTTTTCTGTTTTAAATGCCTCAGGGCAGCGATTTTTGTCTAGAGACTATCTTTAATCCATTAATGTCCACCATCACATTTTTTGAGGATGGTGGGTTTTAATAGCTTGGAGGTGGAAACATAATAAATAATGGATTTTTATTTTAATTTTTATAATTAATACCAGATTTTAAAGTGAGTATTAATAGTTGAAAGCACAGAAGACATCTGTGCTCATAGTAAGTTATACCTTATGTAATATTTTACAGACAAGAACGTTTTTCAAAAGACTGATTTTTTTATTTTTTATAACTTGAAGCCAATCAAAACCATTTGCCTTCTAGGAGCATGTATTTATGTTTGAGAAACTGAAAGTTAATTTTTAAGGATTTTATTATGGTTTAAAAAAACAATGAAAAATAAAGATTTTATTATTTTAAGATAACAAACACTTCAATTTTGCACTTTTCTTATCTGAAAATTTAATTTGGTATTTTACCAGTAATAGTTTTAAGTTTTCATGAATATAAATTAACTTAAATTTATGAAATTTTATGTTAAATTTTTTTTTTCTTAGTAAATAATGTCTTTGGCAGGAGTAATGTCTATTTTTACCATAATAATTACCTACCATTCTATATAAGATGTGCTCACAATCCGAAAAAGAAAAAATATTAATGAAGCTTTTCTCATTTTAAAATATCAACAGAGTAAAGGAGCAAGAACCTCTTTATAACTTAATTATATGGAAAAACTCTCCTCCTCTTATGATGTAGTGTCTTAGAAAGAAATTAATATTTTCTTGGTAGGATTGCATGATAAAAAATGAGAAAAAGGTGGGGTCCAATTTACTACAAAAATAAGGATAGAAAAATGTCCCCCTTCTATTTTATGTTACAAGTAAAAAATCTTGTAATCTTATTTGGCTTTTTCTTCACTTTATTACTATCAAAGTTAAATTCTTCATCTTTTTTTTTCTCTCTCCTTTTCTCTCTCATTTGATTTTCTTTGTTTCTTTCTTACTTTCTGTTTACAAATTTATTTGTATTTTTTCTTTTTGCTAATGTTCATGTACGTCTTCTTTTCCCCTTTCTAATTTTTTGGTTAATTCCTAATGTTTATTCTAAGATATAAAATACTTTCAATATAAATTGGTGGTTGCAGCAATGGATTGAGCAATACCTTTCTTTTTTTATCACATTTGAATAACACGTTTTATAGCATAGCCTATTTCTAAAATCTAACATGAAAAAGTAAGGATATTTTCATTTACTTATAACACAGAAATTAAAAAACAAATATAAAAAATGAAGCTAAGACAATGTAATGTTTGCTAAATAATAAAATTCTCTTAATACTTTAATTCAAGATATAAAATTTCAATTTAGCACTTATCTTAAAATCTTGCTTTAATATATAGGGTGTCCATAAAGTCTCTTTAAAATTTCAAAAATTTATGACAAAAGTAAATGAACAGACAAATATGTGGAAATTGTTACAAAATGAAGAGTAGATATTGATTTTTTTTTTTTTAACTAATTTAATCCACCTCTTATATGGGCACCATTAGTTGCCCAAAGCCCATCAAGATGGTACTCAATTTCTTGCCATGTTTGCTGTAGCATAGCCTCATCAATGGTGGCAATGGCATCAGTGATCTTTTGCTTTAGATCTGGGATGCCTCGTATCTTTATTCAATACATGATATTTTTAATAATAACCCCATAGAAAGAAGTCCAGGGGAGTGATATCTGGCGAATGAGGTGGCCAGGGAATTGGACCATCCTTTCCAATCCACCAGTTGGGAAATATTAGGGGTTCATTTAACAGTACCTCTTTCATCAACAGGATACCTGAAATACACAAATGCAGTGTTATTAAAAACTTTGATAACTACTGAGTACGTAGAACAAATCTGATTAAGATATCTCATCAATTTCCTTTGTAATATATTTTTTAGATTGTAAAGAGACTTTATAGACACTCTGTATTATTGTATAAGCATCAAAAATATAAGGAAACTTTTAAATTTTGTAAAAGAGAGACGTACAAAATAATATCTTAAATACAGGGTGTCCCAGAAGTCACATAGGGATTTAAAAATCTAGTAATTTCAACATGGTTTTTGTTATTGAAAAATATTTTTATAAAGAATGAAAATTCAAACATTGAAAATATATTTTCATTTAATTATGAAAAAAATATACAATGTAAATATCCTCCATTTATGACTTCATATAGATGCACACATTTCACTGTTATGGAGAATTTTATTCTCCATAAAAGTGGTTAATAACTCTGGCTACAGCCTTGAAATTTCTGCACAGATATTATCCTTGAGTTACTGAATTGTCTGCAGTTTATTGATGTAAATACACTCTTTAAGGTATCCCCCCACAAAAATAATCAAGTGGTGTCAGGTCTGGAGAATGTGGTAATCATAAAATTTCAGAATTTTGTGAAATTGAATGGGTTGGTTAAATCCAAATTCCATGATTTTGATTCTTTGTTCAGTTGTGAATTTTTCCATGGGTAATTTCCTTGTGTTAATAGAAGTCATAAAAAAAAAAAAAGAAATAAAAAGTATGAAAAATCTGATATATAATATGTCAGATTTTTGGAACACCCTGTAAAACTAGAAAATAAATTGTAATCTGTTATTCTGTCTATCAAAATGTACATGTTTTTTCATAAATTCCTATTACTATTAATATTATTATTTTTCATTTTTGCTGTTGTGTTTTATAATAAACTAACTGTAATTTTGTTTGTCTGTCATTAAATTATTCAGAAGAGATCTGAAGTTTACACACATTTTTTCAAATCTTGGGGTTTGCTCATTACTTTTATCTGAATGATGCAACTTAAAATAAGATTCAAGAGAAAAGCTCTTATTTTAAGTCAATTTTAAGTCTATGTATAGCTCTTTATTTTTATATTTTTTTAAAATGATATTCACTTAGTACATCTCCCAAGAGCCACTTAGGGTAGAGATTTACAGAGTAAAAGACAGTTTATGGGGATATGTGGGGAAGATAACAGTTAACCTAGATGAACTGGTTAAGACTATATTGAGTGAGGAATCATCCTCTTGGGAATCAGTTCCACAAAGTAATATTTGCTAGAAGCAGCAGCTTATTTTACTATCTAAACCTAAAACATTTTAAAATAGTCACATTGATGAGAGAGAAAAAACCCAGTGAAAACTGTTTCTTCTTTTTTTTTTTTTCCTAATTTATGATGTTTTAAGAAGAGGTCATTGTGTAATGGTGATGATGAAAGATAAATGATAAAGACATTTTCCTGTGACTTTTGAATTCTTCTACTTCTTCTTCAATAATGCCATTAATTTAGATGAGCAATTTTGGCAATTGAAAATTTGGATTTGTTCCAGAAGAGATTTTGTTAATTTGAAACTAGTGAATTTATTGAACCAATTTCCTATTATCACCACGCTTTCTTCTTGACAAAATAGCAAAAGGAATATTGGTATTTACAAGCCATAATGACTTTGTCTATGCCAACCTTGAATTTAGCTATGTGGCATTCTTCTTTTCTTTTTTCCACTCTGACAGCTTGGATGAACAAAGCAACTGAAATTTTCCCAAGGGAATCACCAAGTTCCTACCAAGAGGGAGAATAAATTAGTTGGAATATAAACAAATAGAAGAATTTTCAGGAGTTTCTGGAAGGCAAAAAAACACATAAAAAAGTGCATCACTGACATATGGAAAAGCACATAGAAAAATTGTAGAGAAAGACAAGCAACACAATGGGCTGAGTAGTACATGTCCATGTACATTCAGGTAACTGTAGTGTATAAATAGCTTTAGGTGACAACCATTAAACCAATGATATCTGTAAAATGCTGAAGATGTTTTCTAGCTTATCATCTAATGGGACTTATCTCCTTGATAGATGGGGTATTGTTAAGTGGCAACATTTTTTTCTCTCTTTTTCCTCCTTCTCTACACTCCTTCTGATTTTTCTTTTTGATAGAGATAAAATTTGAGAAAAGTATTTTATGAAGTGGTTCTACTGTAAGGCCCATTTGCTGTCTTTTAGAGAGTAAAAAAATGTTTACTATTAGCCAAACCACCAGTTTATAACTATGTCACTTTTTCAATTGCTGCAGACACAAAGTTTTATGAGTAGAAAATAGATATAGATTGGAAAGCAGTGTATTCTAATGTAAACCTATTAACTCGAAAAATGAAACGGCACATTTGAATAAAAAATACATGTAGAGATATAATGGCATTAATGTTATCTTGATCAGAGTTTCCCAACCTATGGCCAAAATGCGCCATAGCAAATTTCAGATAGACAACAGAAATTTTATAATTTTTACTGGGCCACAAAATGGAAGTAATTTTTTACACTATGATAATTTCATGGACCGCAGAAAAAAATTCTGGGTTTAAAGTGGGTCATGAGCTAAAAAGTTTGGGAACCAATGATCTAAATAATAGAAAAAATAAACTTTACTAGGTTGAACTAAAAAAATAAAAAAAAAAAATAAATAAATTTAGTGATATTTTTTTAATTCTTATAACAGTATCAAATCTGTATTACATAAACTCTGCTTTGCAAATAATTCTAAAGCATTGAATATGATGTAAATAAACATTGACATATCAACAAAATTAACTTTATTTGATAATCAGATATTGGTTACACAGAAAATTTACTTGTGGAATTGTAAATTGTTTCTTAGAGAATATTTACTTTGCTAAAATGTATGTTAAAATTAATTTTTAGTTAAAAAAATTCAGTTTGTTGAAAGAATTTATAAGACGAGAAAATATTGATTGTGTCAGTATTTGTGTTATGTTAATCTTATTACAATTTAAAAATAAAATATTGCCAGAGTCTGAAATGATTGATGCTGGTAGTCATCAAAACAATTTTGCCAAATGTTATGATTAAATCTGTTTCTAGATAATTTATTACTATATTTGATGGCCTAATTTTTTTTATTTATTTAAAAAAATATTAAAGAATCTTATATGAATGCCAGGTCTTTCCTTTCCATGAACCATTAGTTAGCATTTACCACCATTGATCTATGGTATTCTCTGCTAAAAAGGCTGGTAACTTACATGGTAATATATCCTATATACTGTTAAGTTTGGTCTACCATCAATTTCTTTTCTTTTCAATAAGGTTATATATGTTATGTATATAAAAGATGTTTTCAAAACATTTTTACTTTATCAAGAAAACATATATTTACTTTTCCATTGGATTCTCATCCAAGTGAAATATATAATTAATATTCAATTGGATTCTCTCTCACTGTTTCCCAATCTATGGCCAAAATGGGCCATAGCAAATTTAAGATGGACAACAGACATTTTATAATTTTTACTAGTCTACAGCTTATGAGCCACAAAATGGAAGTAATTTTTTACACTATAATAATTTCATGGGACGCAGAAAAAAATTCTAGGTTCAAAGATGGTCATGAGCTAAAAATGGTTGTTCCATTTTTGTAGAGAGATGAAAGTTGTGTAGCAATTTACAAAAATATAATCTTTTGAGCAAAATATTACTTGATGGAATACGAAGCTGTTTTAATACTTTGAATAGAACCAATGTGTTTTATGAAACAATTTTAGACAAAATGATAAAATATTTATATAATACTTCTTTCTACTTATAAATTTTTTTTGTAACATCGGACAGATATAGAAAAATCAACTGCAGATATATAAACAAGCTCAATTAAGCTATTCAGAGGAAAGTTCATAAAAGTTCTCTTGCCTTTCTAACATTTCTGTATAAGCAAGATTTTTCAGCAAGACATTTATTTTCTAAATTTCTTTTTGTCATTATACTAAGTCCACTTGAATTTTCTCCTCTGGATACAGTTATGTAAAACTTACCATGAAATAAACATCTGAATAGTTTTCTAATATTTATAGTCATAATAATAAAAACTAATTCAACAAACTTATTTTTTCACTTGTTTAAATAATTTAGTACAGTTTTAAGAAAATCTAATGAAATAGATTATTATGAACTATTTATATAATTCCATAAATTTTTTAGGCTCCATTTAACTAATTTGTTGTAATTTGTAGTAGCAGACAACAATGATGCGTATTATGATTGCTGTAGGTTTTCTAACTTATAGCTGAATTATGTGAAGGCAGATAAATTCTTACTATACAAACATGATAAATTTGAAAATAAAACTTCAGTGACAGGAAACATTGTATGTATATTACAATTTTTAAAATTTTAATTGAAAATACTTTTTCAATGTATTTATTTAAATATGCTTTTAAAAATTGTTATTCAAATTAAATATTACTGCTAATATTATAAATACCATTTGTTATCAATATATATATATATATATATATATATATATATATATATAATGCTTTTAAACATTCTTTTTTGTAACAATGCCAATTGTTTTGTTCTGCTGATGTAAAGTGGTGACATACAAAAAAGCATTAGCCTTACGTAAATTTATAAAATATAGTAATAGTAACTGGTTGATTGCATCTCAATTCTCTAATAATTCGAATATTGTTTTATTATTCTGATTGTTTATTTAAAATTGAGATTAATTTCTATATCTGGATTATAAACTGATATCTTAATAAAAATATGTCATTCATAAAAATACCTTGATTTTTGTAGAAATTTAATTGCGTCTAAAAGATTGTTCTAAATAAGATTAATTTGCAAGAATTTCAGATTCCAAAGCAATATTCTTTGCTGAAGTAGATGTTAGTTAAATTAATGACAAAATGGAAACATTCTGCATGACATGTTTTGCCTTTTAGGACTTCATCAGACTAAAGCAATGCTTTTGTTAATGGAATCACATATGTATAAGAAAGCAGGGGAGGCAAACATTTATTATTATTATTATTATTTTTTATTATTATTATTATAATACACAGAAGTAGATGCAGAAATTTTGCATTAATGCTTTTATTTTAACTTATCAGTTGGTTAGTTATTGTGGCTTTTGTTCCTTGGTAGAACAAAAATATTGCCTTTCATCCTTGTACATTTTATTGCTATACAAGTATCACCTTTTCTTGATTGTGTTTTTTTTTATTATTAAAATAAAATAAAATCTATGCCAATATAGTTCTACATTAATATTCAAATCAGCAGATATTATACAAAGGTGATATCTTGTATAACTTTAATGCATTATTGATTGTTACTCTGAATATCAGTTTTTTCATTATTTCTTGTTTAATAAATGGTTTTAGTATTGATATATTGAAAAAGTTTGTAATTTAGTCTTTCATTTAGACTTTGCTTTATCTGTATGTATTGCCTTCTTAATTCTTTTACCAGTAAAATATCTACAAAAAAATGGTGAAATGCAGTAAAAACAGATTTTGTTTTTCCTATCCACTAAAGACAGATGGCATAATTATATTTCAATTGCTTTATAATCACTCCCTTCCATCTCTTCTTTATTAACATTCCTTTCTCTCCGTGGCTATCATTACAGTTATAAAATGTTTTAACTAAAAGATATTTAAAAATGACTCCATCTGCACAGCCCTTCCAAATGTCCCTACTTTTTGACACCAGATATGAATGGGTGGCATATTTTATTTGACTTTCCATACAAACTTACTGCAATCTACTGATGCGAAATCTGTATTTTCAATAACTTCACTGTGTACTTAATACACAATATTCACTCGACATTTGTTTTCAAGAAAAAAACTAAAGCTCCAGCTAACTGTTCATTGTTCTTTCTTTCATTTGATATGAGGAGATTTAGATTAATTTCATTGCTTTCAATAACATTGTATTAAGGTTCCCAATAGCAGTCAACTAGCCAAACCCTTCCGGTTAACATACTGATACCAGCATTTCATAGATTTAATCAGAAACATTTTTACGGAAGCATGGCACCTGTATATGTAAGTGTTGAAAAGGTTCTTCGGATTCTCTTTTAGAATAGTACAGTTTTATTAATTTTGTCTGATTGATTTGTTTTTTTTTTTATGGCTTATCAACGCTTTATGGGTTATTTAAAGCCAAAACTTATTTTGGATTGTAGGAGTTTGCTTAGTATTCTCAAGCGGTCCATCATCTAAATACTGACAAGGTTTGACACTGCTTAACTTTGGTGACATTTTTATCAATAACTAGCATATGAAAAGATAAAAAAAAAAAATTATGACTTTGATAGATATATGGATAGTGTAATGGTTAGCAACTCGTAATGAGAAACTGTCAAGTTGACTTTGAATTCCAACTGAGTTCACAATGTTCACTTTTGCATATATAACATTGGTATTTTGGAAAGGTATGAAGCTAGCTCTTCTCTCCTCACCTATGGGTTAAATATCAAGGCTGAATGAGCCCTTTTCCCTCAAAGTGGCAGCCAGTCTAGAATGATAACTCTGAACTCTAAACCAGCCTGAACAGGGATGGGCTCTATGGTGCTATTTTGCCCTGGGCATACCACTATGGTTACAGTACATGTGGTGCTCCTTATGACCCTGGTGGGTTACTGGCCTCATTATGTGATATCCTTGATACATTGTCATATCGGTCTCTTGTATACTATTTATTACCCTTCAAATGTACTTGACTATATTTACATTTCTTTTAATTTTTCGGATTTCAGTCATATAAAGTTTTAATTTCTAAAATATAATTGCATAATATATCATTTGATATTGAAATATTAATGCATTTTCCTGACAAATGCCACTGTTCATTAAACAATGAATTTCCATCTCCTAAGTTACCTATAATGCAGCTTTTCTTGAATTTTTTTATATAGATTAACTTTTTTTTATAATTTCCTTGTGATTTATTTATTTTTTTATACACTGTATTAAATGCCTAGAAAAAGTATTAAAATAAAAGCACTTTTACACCGATTACATTTTGCTTTCTTTAAACAATTTTCGAAATTGTGTTTTAACTTAATTTTTTAAGTACTTATTGTCAGTGGAATAGTAAATGTTGTATATGTTTACTATATCAGTCATAATTTATATCTAAATTTCATTGATGCCTTTTTCCCTACAACATCTACTTTGTGTTGTATTTGTAATATTAGATTGCATGGTACAAGTAACAATGAAGAGCTCTTAAATTGACTGCACTCATTGTTTTTAATCACTGTAACATGCCAGTGAAAAGACCTTTGGTCTTCAAACAGTGTGAGAATGTAGGGATTCATATTTCTCGTGATAAATACAGTTTCAACTGGAATTCAAAACATTGTTCAATGATCTTATTCTCTATCCCAATAAGTTGTATCACTTCACTTTTTTTTATTAATAAAAAAAAAAAAGAAAAATAATAAAGGAAGATATATGAAATGGTTAAGAAGGAGAATAATGACCAGGTAGTAAAGTGATTATCATCATGGAAAGTGGAATCTGTAGTTTTAATTCTGGCTTAGTCTCTTGCGCTCACTTTTGGATGAATGCCTTTAGGAAGAGCATGACTCCATTTCTTCTCACAAGAGATGTGGGATAAAGAGTAGAGTAAACCGAGCTCTCTAGTCTTAGGTGGCATCCAGTCTAGGAGAAAGAAAAAAATAATAGAGAACCACTCTACTACTACTCTAATTCCTAGACAATAAAGAAAAGGGATTTGTGGTGGACCATGATCACATACATCTTGAACAGGCATGGCATTAAAAAAAAAAAAAAAAAAAAAAGACAAGGAAAATAAAAAAAAATTCATAAATTTTGTTGCACGATATTAAAAACAAAACAGTTTCAGTGTTGAGCTGCATCCTGGTAGTTGGTCTTAATAGGGTTAGTACATAATTTATTTTCTAATTTAAATGTATCTTAGATAAAATACTGTTTACAAATGTTATTGTTTTACTACATACATACTAGTTAAGGAAACACAAAATTGTACATTGGCAGTAAGCTGTGTACTGAGATTTGTGAATGGACATGTACAGGTAGAATTACAGAAAGTGATTCAGTTAAACATGTTTTTGTTCTTTGTAAAAAGCAAAAAATTATATTTGATCTTTAGATAATAGCTTTTTGATTATGAAATAAAATTTTTACTAATGAAAGATAATTTTGAACAATAGTATGCTGTTTATTTTGCAAGTATTTAATGTACTGCTACATACTTGCCAAGTAACTAAAACATACTGTTGAGGCTATACAGACTGAAACTTTCAACACTATTAGTCTTTTTCTTTGATGCCTGAGATATTATGGATCTACTCTGAAAGTAGATCCTCTTTTGGTTTCTATTTTGCATTTATTAATTTGTAGCAAATGGCTCGTGGTGACCTTCTGAGGAATTGGGAAAATTGGCAAAGTACAGAATAAGGTAATAATCATTAACTGATAATCAAATTAATTTTTCTTTCTTTTTTTTTACCCTTAATGTCTTATTATCTGACAATCACTCAGATAATATTTAGCTTGTAGAACTTGGATAAAAGGAAATTGATTCAACCAGAACAATGTTTTTATACCTAGAATGCAATTAGATAAGGCTTCATGAGTTGAATTGAAAATGAAATTCCCACTGATGAATATGATATTTACATAAGAGCAGCTTATGATCTCATTATTCAAAACATTGTGACAGACATAGATTCAGACATCAATCTAGTTACAGTTTTGCTTCATTTTATAAATATAGAAAATAAGCTCTTTTTTTTATCAGTCTATAAAGCAAGGAAGCACAAACATGAAACCAAAGACTATCAAGATCAATGCAGCAAAACAAAACTGTTGGAACATTGATTGATTGATTTTGTTTTTATGGTTTATCAACCTTTTGCAGGTTATTTAAAGCCACAAAATATTTTTAGATTGTAAGAATTTTTTTGAGATAATAATGACTTACTAATACAAGTTCCTCAAATTAATCCATAGCTAGGGGGAGTAAAGGTGGATTTATACCTTTTCCAAGGGTATTTGCATATAAGCAAATATATAATGAATATGATTGGGATTGAAACTTGGCTCTCTGATTTTCAAATCTGAACTGTTATCCATTACACCTTACAAGCTTACAGTATCTGGTATTCCAAAGCAGTTACCCATCTAGATACTGAGAAGAATTAACATTGCTTAACTTCAGTGATTGTGTAAGAACCAGTGTTTAAACATGATATGGCTGTAAGTATTATTGGAAGAAGAAATAAAAACAATAACAGAAGAGCTGATTGTTTGATAGTATTATGAGCTAAATACAATGGAAAGGGAAAATACAGCTAAGAAAACAGTGCTTTAAAAATATAAAATATTAGAAAGAAATTATAATCCTGTGGAAATTTTATAAATCTCTTTTCAGTGTCTCTCTCTTTTTATTGAGGAGTTTATGCCAACATTAGAACAATAGGTATTCTTCAAAGACTAAATAGTATCTTTAGAAAGAAGGTATTAGTTCCAATAGTGTTCAAGAGGAAATATTAAAACAAGACATTAATTTGCAAAAAATGGGCATGTTACATAATGCTGTTTAGAACTTAACAAGTAAAAGTGAAGAAAATGTTAATTACCATAATTTGGAGATGCCAGAATTGAAATTTGTTCTGCCATACTTTGTCAAGCTATTGTATCTATTGGGAAAGAAGAGAATAAGAGAGAAAAAAAAGTTCTGTCATTTTTTTTTTTATTGCTTGTGTACATCATTTTGTCTTAGTTTTGTAGCCAAATTGATTTTTTACATTTTGTTAGAACGTGTCTCATTTTGTCTTTCATCTGATCCTCATGAGAAAGAGTTTAAGTAATAAAATTATTTTCCTCTTTTACACATCAGAAGAGGCTGCGAGAAGGAGATAAGTTAATGCCCATTTTTGAATTTCAGCATACTTACCCTAAAAATGGATTGGAATCCATTGCTCAAATGATACTGGTAATTATATCAACTTTCTTCAAGTAATAATTGCTATGAAAGTATATGTAAATACATCAGTATTTAAATTCAAGAATTATTTTTTTAAAGCAAGAACTGCAAAAATTATATCACCCCTGCCCCAGAAGAAATGTGTATACCAAATGTGAAAACTAGCATAACCATCTTTTAAGGCACTTACATTCAAAACTTTGGTATTTCCTGGTATGAAGAAAATGGAATATTTGATACTTTAGAAAATATTACAAGAAAACATCCATAGTAACCCCTGAGTTATGCTAATATTTTTGGATTTTGCTGTGTGTATGACATTTAGAGTCAGTAAATTTAGTATACAAATATATAAAAAGCATTTCAAGTTTTTTTTATGGGCATGTGGCCAAGTGTTTAGGACGTTCGCTTTCTGATCATAAAACTCAGGTTTGAATCTCATCATGTTTGATTTGTCAAGAAAGTGACTTTTAATGTTATTGGCCTTGGGAGGTGATCCCAGTGTGCTGCACCTTTGGAAATTGCCTGGAAACCATACCACAGGTTGACCCAAGACTTGTGAGTGAAATTGTGTAGATGTGTGGGAGCCATTGATGGTTGTTCTAACACAGTCACAAGTCATTGTGACTGAGGATTTGAGTGTATCGACATTGTTCATGTCAGATAATGTGCTCTCCCTGAAACTGTAACTCAGGTTCAGTCAGCATAGTTGCAGTATAAACCACAGGTGGATTCTGTAGATATTGAACAAACACAAATATGCCTGAGCAGGTGTCTGCAACAGGAATTACTTAGTTGTCCTAGTAGATAGCTATACTCAGATATGAATGGCGAGCTGTTACTCTAGATTTTAAGCATTTTTAATTTTTGAAAAAAAAAAGTGGTCCATAAATTCAAAAAAACAAAACCCAATGGAGGACAAATATATTTATATGCCCTTATTAAAAGCTCCTGCCCATGAATTCATAGATGTTTTTTTTTATAAATGACTTTGGTCTTTTTGTCTGCATACAAGACAGCAAATATATCAATATATCCAACTATTGGCTCAGATATCCTTGAAACAATATTTCACTGTGAAACAATAACATATTTGTTAAGAATCATTTTGTTTTTAGATATTTTCTACTTAAAAACATTTTATTTAAGAACTTTTAATTTTCATAAAAACAAAAAGATTGTGTCTTGTAAATCTTATTTGACTACAATAATTTGTTTTTATGCAAAACTCAGACTGCTGAGTAACATAATTTTTTTTTTTTTTTCAAATTTCATTATTTGTATTTTTATGTTAAATTTAATGCTTTATTCAGCCTACTTCTTCCTCCAAGGTACAATGTTTTAAATATATTGACATAATAGATTATAAAGAAATGAGAATTATTTGCTAAATCATTGTTTCAGTGGTTTACATGAAGACAATGTCTGATAAATTATATTCTATTATGTTTTATTTGAAAAAAATATTTAAATAAAAAAAACATATACAAAAAATAAATAAAAATCCAGCAAATAAAAAACAAATTTATCATTAATCAATAGCAGACTTATGAATTGCCAATTGTTTTATCAATAAGTAGAATAGACAAAAAAGGATATGTAATTAAAAAAAAGATTGATAATTTTATATTGGATAAAGAATGAGATGGAGTTAGCAATTACTCAAGAAGAATTTTATCTACATAGGTCCTGTGTTTTCCCTCATGTTTATTTTTCGATCATATTAACAATAAGTTTTTCTTTTACTTTTTATATTGTCAGCATTTTTTCATTGTAAGTCTTCAACAAATCTGTATTCTTGGTTTCCATTTGTCTTAGTTTTGGTGTTCTGCTGGCAAGAACTACTCTAAAGGTTTTTGTTTTATTGTTTTACAATGGTTATTTATGTTACTGTCTATTGTATCTATAAAGTGGAAGCTACCTATTTTTTTTTTTTTTTGTTATTAAATATGGCATTTTGAAAGGATATTTTATCTCTATTGCTCTCATACAGCCACTTAAGTGTTAAACTTTGTGAACCTATTAAGGGCTTCAAATCAGCTTTATACTTCAACTAGATATTTTTTTTTTCATAATAAAGATGACGATATTTTTTATTGTTTGGATAAATTGCTACATACTTACTTGAGAAACAAACATGATTCTTTTACCTGAAGAAGAAAAAATCAGAAAAAAGCTATAATACTGTTAACAAAAAGCAAAAATGAATGAAAAAGAAAGCCAAAAACTTTTCCTGCTTTTATTGTCACTCATAAATCATGATTCTGTTGCAGATTGACAGCAGAAGAATTCTTCAAGATAATGATTAATCCAATTGAATGCAATACAAGGCCATGTAGTTATTCTCAGAAAAATATTCTAGATACATTTACAAACAGGGTCTTTTAAAAATAACCTAGTCTTAAAAAGGAAAAGTGAAGTGATATAACTTATCGGGATAGAGAATAAGATCATTGAACAATGTTTTGAATTCCAGTTGAAACTGTATTTGTCAGGAGAAATATGAATCCCTACATTCTCACACTGTTTGAAGACCAAAGGTCTTTTCACTGGCATGTTACAGTGATTAAAAACAATGAGTGCAGTCAATTTAAGAGCTCTTCATTGTTACTTGTACCATGTAATCTAATATTGCATGTACACAATACATGTAAGACATTCGTTGCCCAAGAGATTTCATGAAGGATTTAACATGGCACCCAAATGCTCCAGATCATGGGGGCTAATTAAACAATGTTAAAAGCATATTATAGTGTGTGTATGTGCATTTATAATATGTACAACCACAACACTCTGAATAAAAACTTTGTATGCAAACATATTTAACTGGAGTTAGATCTTAGAGAGGATGACTTTAAATTGCCGATTTATTAAATATCAAAGCAGCCTTTTTCTAAACTTCTTGAAAATGTCTCATAAATTTTGACTTCTAACAAATCAAGGAAGACTAACTTATGTTCTTTACTGAAGTATGGTGTTATATGTGACAAGTTTAATTTTACTATTTAAAAATGCATTTGTAAAATCATTTTGTAAATTTAAAAAGAAACTTCTTAAATGTTGCTAATAAGAATGATTTTAATTTTGACAAAAATTGTAGAGTTTAAAATTTGTTGCATTTTCTAGTTTAAAAAAAAATTAGTTTCTTGTCTCTGTAAAATATTGTCCGTAATTTATCAACCATTAGAATTAAATGTTTACATTTTTTTTTTTTTTTTTTGCAAAAACCATGGTTTTCTACTGTTTTCAAAAAGAGTGATGGAAATTTTTGGGGATAGTGAAAAATACCTTCCAAAAGCTAAGCAAATATTAAAAACGGAAAAAATTAAAAAAAAAACAGTACCGAACTACTATGTAATATCATTCCTCGAATATGACAGTGAATTCTGGACAATCCTCTCATAGATGAAGAAGAGACTAAGCAACAGAAATGTGGTTCTACAGAAGGATGCTGAGAATACCACTGCCTAACATGTTAGAAGCAAAGAGTACACTTATGCTTAACATCAGGAAGAGATAGTTGAAATTTCTAGGGCACCCAATGAGAAAAGAAGTCTTGAAAAATTTGATACTGACAGGATATATTGAAGGTAAGAGGGACAAAGGAAAATGTATAACCTACCTAGTGAGTTTGAGTAAGTGGATGGTGGAGTAAGGTTTAAGAAAAGACAAAAATTTATTAAGACCTACAAAGGATAGGAAATTGTGGAGAGTCATGATTGCTAATGTCCTGATTATAGTTAGAAAAAAATTGCATGTCATCAACAGTAAAGAATTATTAAAAATTTTGTGTTTATATTTTCTTGGTTGTAAAAGTTGACAAATGATATGTCCTAGAAAGGGATATATTTGTTTGAGGTAGCAAGTGGTTGTTGACTACTGTAACCGGGTAGGACAATCTAGCAGGTAACCGTAATGGACTGGTCCTCGTCGTAGTGGTATGCAATAGGCATAGCTAATAGGCGAAGACCATAGGCGTAACCAATAGGCATCCTTGTACCTTCACATCAGTCTGTATTTATGGCTGACATCAGCCAATCATATTACTGTGAGGGGGAACCCAAGTGTATGCATATTCATGACATCAACAAAAAAAAATAGCCTCTTTAAATTTCTAAAATTAAACAACTGTTAAATAATTTTAGTCAATTTGAAACAAGATTTTCTTTTAGAGAAAATATTTTTGTAAAGGAAATAAATTGAAACTTCTTTTGTTCAGATTTTCAAAATGATTTACAGCTAGAAAAGATTGATGATAGGATATTTTTTTAAAGATGTGGTTTTTAACTAAGAAAGATTACCTTTCTGAACCTGTGATATTGTTCTCATAGTTCTAATAATTCTTTCTCAAAAATATGTTTTAAATGTTGTCATTATTTGGTTTCACAAAAAAAAAAAATGACAAAATTAAAAGGTAATAGTCATAACACACCCTCTATTCATGTGGAATTATATTTTTCATTTTTTCCCCCTTTTTCTTTAACCAATTGTTTAACTTCCACCTTTAAAGTTTCTTTTGCACTTTGCTTTTCTATGACCATACAAATCATTGATCTCTTGTATCCCAGTTAAATAGTTTTTTTTTCTTTTAATAGGGATTTAAATGGGTGGAAGTTTCTCATTGGATTTATGCAATTTTATATGCAAAATAAGTTAAAGTTGAGGGAGGGTACTGAGTGTTAGAGAATATGAAAAAAAAGACACTTAAGGAGAGAGAATGATAAAAGAACAGGAATTAAGAAGATAGAAGATAACAATTGATAATGAATTTAAATTTTTGAAGATCAAAGTTGAATGGAAATCAAGAAACTGGAAGAGAGTTTCACAAGTGACAAGTGTGAGAGAAGAAATTATTAGCATAAAACTTAAGGTAACATCTAGCCATTTCAACTGTAAAATGATGAAACCTTGCTACCAATCTAGTACTGCGCTTAAATTCATAAAGTCTAGGTACCAAAGAAGAAAGTTCATCAGAACAATTACCATGAAAGTATTTATAGAAAATGCAGAGGGAAGCTACATTATGGCAGTAGGAAAGTGACTGAAGCTGAGAGAGCAGGTCAGGATAAAAACATTGCATATTGTTCTTGTTTTTAATTTTTCATAAGGATGGACAGTTTGTAGATTGATAACATTTACTAAATTGGAATTTAAAAACAAATGATAGCAAGATTTAGTATGTAAGAGGATTTTTTATTTAATATCTACAATTGGATGAAAAAAGTTAATTTCAATATACTGCAAGAAGTGTAATCAGTTAAAAAGAAAGTAATTAAAAATATTAAAAAGAAAAAATTTTCTGAAGTGAAAAGATTAAAAAAATAAACAAATATACAATGATATGTTTTTTGAAAAATTAAGGCTCTTCACAATTTGCTATCTTTTATAGGTATTAGCAATGTTGGTCTTTTTGCAATCCCTCTCACTCCCTGTTCAGCATCCATTTACACAAACTTGTTATGTAAGTTAATTTTCCTGTCTCTCTTGCCTTCAAAATGTCCTATAAGTGTAAGATTTTTTAAGGTTTCTTTCCTCATTATGTGCCCCAGAAATTGACTGTCTTTTATGATTCCAAGTATAAATGTTTTTGGTTTCCATTTTTCTTAGAACTTCCTCATTACTCATAATTATTATTAAAATAAAAAATAATAATACTGCCTCTTTAATTCATATTTGGGAGTCTATGAATGCTCAAAAATCTTCTATCTGTTTTGCCCTTCTGTATCAAAAGATTTATGAATTTATAGTCTTTTAGAGATCATGTTAAACTGAATGAAGGAAAAACACACAAATTACTACACATGCACACAGTGTGTGTGTGTTCTGACATTTTATCAAACTTTTCCTTACAAAGACCTGTGATCATTTTTATATTTATTCTTTATACATTTCCATTCTTACTTAAAGAGTTATGGTAAAATTTTGTATTAGCCATATTGGTATAACTGCAGTTGACCAAAATGTATCTTTCAAATGCTATACTATTTGAATTATGCATATGATAACTTTTTGCTGTGAATAAATTCCTGATTTTCATTGCCCAACATGGAGATTGTTTAGACATGTAATTCGGAGCTTAATCATCAAATGTTTAATTTTGTTAGTGCAAGGGTGTGGAAAATAGCAGTAAAGCCAGTAGGCAGCAAAAATACTCAAATTTAGTTCAATTATAACAGGTTCCAATGCATTTGGTGCTAAAAGACAATTGTGATAACTATGAAACATTGTACATCTGTTTCACCCAAATTTATTGTCTCATGTATGCAATCAAGAAAATGAATTAAAAGGCTTTGATATATGTATAGGATGCTCAGAATTATCAGATTTAATGATAACAGAATTTGTTATTGCATAACAAAATACGTTGATATATCAAACAATACTTAGAAAAGATTTTCATGTCAACCCTTTGTTTCTAAATGCTTCTGATGTTGATTAATAAAATATTTATCCTTTGACCCTATCCAGTTTAAAAAAAAAGTAACATATCCATTATGTGGATTCAGATCAAATTTCATTAAGCCACAAGTTGAAAAGAAATTAATGGCAGATTTTGCTTTTAGGCGTTTTTCTAGTGTAATGGATCAAGCTAGTTTTATTGATGGATTAAAATTAAATTTAAGAGCACATAAATGTTATTAAAAAAAAAAAAATGGAAGAAAGTTATGTAAATTAATATTGTTCAAGAATTTTCATTGATATTTTTATTGGGATTTTTTACTCAATGTTTATATGGCAACTTCATATGCATTCTGCCAAAAATCATTTTATTACATATACTTAATTTATATAATTCTTTGATATATAATCTAGATTATCTGCACTTGACATATTAAGTTGAAACACTTGTTTTGGGTGATTCCATTTGGGATCTCTTTTGGTAAAATGCTTTCAAAAGTAATTTATAATTCTGTTGGTAGCAGAAAAAATAGTTGTAGTCAATTTTATTGGAGAAACGGTTTTAATAAAAATGATGCTTGTATTGTTTTCATTCATTAGTAATTCACAAAATGTTGTGCTTATTCATAAGACAGAAACTATATAGATTATAAATATGATGATACTAACAGATACAGTTGTGTTAGGATAATGATAAACTTGTTATCATGTAGCATTAGTTTTAAAAAAAAGCAGCGCTTATTGTCAAGCAGACGAAAGCTATTATAATAGTAAGATAGAATAAAGAAATGTTAATTTCATGCTTCTGTGATCTTGTTTGAATTTTAATTTTTATATATATTTTTTCAAGTGATTTCTATGATTTGCACCCATATATCTTAGCTGGCAATACATATATTAATTTTACACCTTATGTTTTAATCATATACATCTTGTAGGCTTATGACCATCTCATATTGAAACACTGGTTCTTGTACAATCACCAAAGTTAAGCAATGTTGAGCTTGGTTAGTACCTAGATGGGTGACTGCTTGGGAATACCAGGTGCTGTAAGTTTGAAGGTGAAGGTGGTGTAATGGATAATAGCTCAGATTATGTCAGAGAGCCAAGTTCAATTTCAATTTGGTTATATTCACTTACATGGAGAGGTATGAATTCACCTCTTCTTTCCCCATAGCTATGGGTTAATTAGTAAGACTTGTATCACTAAATCATTATTATTCTCCCTCCAAATTCTTACAATCTAATTATATTTTCTGGCTTTAAATAACCTGCAAAGGATTGATAAGTTGTAGAAAACAACTCAATCGATATCTGCCTTGTGTTTTAAGCATGTAGACAAGGTACTGTTTCTCATTTTTATTAGATGCTTTTCACTTTATCATTTTTTTAAAGTTAGATAACAAACAACATATAGATGTTGTTCATTGAATATATGAGATTACAAGGCTTAACTAGGTTAAAACTGAAAATTATCTTTTAAGTAGTCAAATTAACCTGTTAGAGCAATTGTAGAGCAACTTGGCATGGCATTTAGAAATAATCTTATCATTGGATATGATATGAAGTTATTCTTCTTTCTATCCTTGCTTATAAATCTATGTAAATTTTTTTTATTTTCAGTGATGATACCTTTCTTTTTTCCTTTTTCATAATATTTGCCACATCTTCTATCTTAATACTTTGGCTCAGCCTTACTTAATTTTATCATAGATACCTGTAATTAGTCTAACTTGTAAATTTTTCTTATCACTCTATACTAATTACGTTTATCAGCCATGGCCTGCAGGAACTGTATCTATTGTCTTCTCCTGAGAGCTATGAATCATCACATCTTCAGTTGGCTTGAACCTCTAATTCGGTAGTATCTTTGAAAGTGTTCATACCGATGTCTCAAATCAGAGATCAAATATGGTAGGTGCTTTGGGATAATGAAATAATTCTGATGAAGATTCATAATAACCAATCCATCAACCTTACCAGAAATAAGTAACAGCAGTTGGGCTGAATTAGACACCTTCCTAAATATGTATACACACATGCACACACAATGATGTGTGTGTTTGTTCTCAGTTCAACCAAGAAGATATTATAAAAAATTCTGTTTGATGAGGGTTTTGGAGGTCCAATAATTTTTCAGCACCCGTTTGCATGCATGCATGCATGTGTGTGTGTGATTAGTAACTGAAGAACATACCCAGAATTGTTTTGATAGAACTAAAATAATACCTCCATTGTAATTATCCTATTTTCTTACTTCATTAAGTAAACATTTGTTCTAATTGATAGTACAGTTTTAAATATTTTACAAGATACGGAACATTTGAAATTATTATCAAGTCAGCAATCAATGCTGTTTCAAATTATATGATTCAGTATGGTGACTTTAAAACATTCAGTGAATTTGGCAGACTGAGGAATAACCAAAAGATCATGTCAGAGGATTGAAATAGATATATCTAATAGACTACAAGTATGTTACCAAAAAGTTCAGGGAAATGGAATAGCAAAAAACCAAGCATGGTTTGAAATTTGGCTGTTCCATTTGTGAGTAATTTCCCAATACCATGTTTCCACCATCTTCTGGAATTGGCAGAATCTAGGTAATTTTCTTTCATGGTAAAATACCTAGAAGTTTTTGGTAGCTTATCATATGAGAAAAATAACTTTGTTTTAGCCACATGTGTTTGAAACTTGAAAACTGATGTAGGGATTTATATAAAATCACTCTCTCTTAGCAGTCAGATGATCCAGGTGAGTTCTTTGCTCTTGGAATGTTAGAGAATGAGTTGGAGCATGGTAGATAACAGCCGTGTCATGACCAACATCCAGACTCACACACTTATCAAATAAGAACTGTACAATGAGGATGAAAATATATGCTTCAGTATTAATAAGTGACCTCACCTTGACTCACAGTAGAAATTTTCTTGAATAATGATAATCACTCTTTGTGAGTACAATGTTTATGCAATATTTTGTTATGTCTTTTAATCATGTTAATAAAATGGTGAATGTTATTTTACACCCTATATGTATGGGAGCTTCTTGAGGTATGGAACCATTATTCAATAATGACACAGTACTGATAAGTTTTCTTAATAATAAAAATGGGAAATACAAAAATATATTAATTGTAGAGTTTAGAAGACAAGCTATATTTTGGTTGATGACTTGCATTTCATTTGCAAATTTATATCCCTGTCTGTGTCCTTAGAAATTTAAAAAGTAAAATATCAAGTTACTTTTCAAATTCTTAAACCTAAGATAATATTAGGAATTAATTTTTTTACTTAAAACAATCTGAATGCAATAGAATGTTTAGTTTTCAGACTTTTTTTCTTTTTTAAATCTGTTGAAAGTATAAGCATAACTTCTTGAAAAACAATTGCTCAAAGAATTGACAATATGTTTAATTAATTTGTTGAGTCTTATCTTTGTCGTGTCAGCTGTCATTCATGCTCTGGGATCAACATTAAATAAACATTTCAAACAATGCTTTCTTATTTTAAATACTTAAAAATGTAGTCTTGTAATATCTTGGAGTATTTTTTTTTCCCTTAATATCATGTGCTCTCAGGATAGAGGCAATTATGATTCTTCACAGATTGAATGCCTATGTATTCTTAGGAAAGACAGTGGAGAGACTTGCTATTGCCTTCTCCATGGTTTGGAATCCAGAATTGTCCTTCTCAGACTGAACACAATCCATGACTAGTTAAGTTTACTCTACTATTTAACCCATAGTTGGATGGAGAAGAAATGAATTCATGCCTTTTCCAAGGTCATTTGTGCAAAGGTGATTTCAACTGACTTGTCCAGAATTTAAACAGCTTAATGATCCCAAGTTTTTTTTCTACATTCTCACTATATGTTTTCCCATTAACATATTTTTATTTTCTTTCTTTAGTTATGATTTGTATTTCATTTGTATAATTGTGTCTATGTCTACAAATTAAAAAAAGATTATGGAGAGTTACTTTTAAATTTCATCTCTCCAGTGAATAGAATACTTTGAAATTATCACACATTTTTCTTTTTTAAAATGCTATGTGCAGTCCAGTCTTGGTTGTGGCTTCATATATATTTGTGAATTGCCATGACTCTTTGGAAACATAGTGAAGTGATTTCCAACAGCATCCTCTACATTTTTTTAAATTCAGGTTTTTCTTTCTCTTGGTCTGGGTGCCATTTAAGGCCAGAGAATCTAGTCTGCTCTGCTATTTGACACATAGCTGGAAGATGATATAGACTCATGTTTTTCTTGAGTTCATCAGACCAAACATGAACATAACCTACTAGGTCAGAATTTGAACTTGGCTTGCCAGTTTCACTTAGTGTGTTGATAACTCTATCCTACCCATATACACTATCATATATTAATTATCTTGAAAACTATTTTATGAATAAAGTATCATTGTAATGTATCTTTCTTGTTTAAATAGAATTGCAGTTTTATCATCTTGGAAATTAAACCAGGAAATGAATCTAAGCAAGAAATAATTTTATTGAAATTTGTTTATCAGAAATTTACAGTAATTTACAATAATAGGAAACTCAGCAAAAAGTGCTATATTTCACACTTTTTTTTTCTGTTATAGATTTTCCACTGACTTTGCATCTGTGAAGAATTATTTCATATTTACATGATCTGAAATAAGAAGGTATGAAAGATATTCAGTGCCAAAACAACATTTTGTATACCTTAGATGATGTTTTCTGTTCAATTTTACATCTTTAGAGAAGTCTTTATTTGTTGCAATGACTTTACTGAAGAACAAGAAATATTCCATTTTCAATAGAATATTCTAAATTTATCACTTGGATATCTTGATAACACATCTGATTTTATCATTAAAAAAAATTTCACAACCAATAAAACTATAATTGTAAATCATCATTATTAATATTCCACATGGTAACATACAAAAATAAAAAGAGGAAAATATTTAAATCAGCATTTTTCTTTTTAGTCAAAGAATATTCTGAATATAAGCTAATTTCCTTTTTTTTTTTCTTGTGATTTCCCTTGCATTTTACTATTGTTATTTCTTTTTCATATATTGACTTGCTTAAAATGATTAATGACTTCCTGTTATTCTTTCATTTGCTGTTCTCAAATTGTGAACAATTTTTCCTCGTTTCAATACATTTTCGTCTACACTGCAAGAAATATTCAACTAGACTTGAGGCACATATAGGTATATATATATATATATATATATAAAAAAAAAATTATATTTAGCAATTTTTCTCTTCTCTTTTGAAATATGTTAAAGGTCAAATTATAAACTGACTCAATTATCTAGTGTTGAATATTTTTGTAATCAAATTTGAACTTCTTTGAGTCAAACTTCAATGTAAAGATGCAGATATTTTCTGTTTCATTTTGTTAATAATTACCAAGCAGGAATGTATTTTTTTTATTTTCCTGAGAACTCTGGTTGTAACCTAGCAACTGCTTTGCTTTTCTAACAGCCAAATTTTGTTCTCAAGGTAAGATTCAAGCATACTGTAAAAAGAAGAAAGATAAATTGCTAATATATGATTCATTCTCATGGTAAATTTCTAGACATTCTTCAATCATCAGCAATATATAACTTTTTATATATGCTATATCACTTCAGGAAATTAATGATCGTATCTCTCCATAGCTTCCTATCTTTTGTAGCAATAAACAATATTTGTTGTCTTACCATCACATCCAATCCCTGTTCTGCTAACCCATTTGCATAAACTTGTTAAATAGGTTATTTACTGCTTCCTTCTGCCCTGTGACTGTTAAATTCTCCAAGCCTTCCTTTCTCATGGGATCCTTTTCATTCCTATTTTCCTTAAAATTTCTTCATGTTCTCTCCATAACTTTCTCAGCATTCTTCTATAAAACCTCATATCTGTTGTTTCAAGTCTTGTGTTCATTGGTCATGAAATTGTCAAGCATTCACTGCCATATAGGACAGGGTTCTTTCAAACTGTGGGTCCTGACCCTTCAGTGGGTCAAGAGAAAATAAAATGGGTTGTGACAAAAAAGAAAGAAAGTAAAAAAATGTAAGTGAGAGCAAAGTGCAGAATAGAAAAAATTTTAAATGTTGCACAGCACTCATAAATCAATGCTACTTTTTCACCAAGGTAAGCTCATATTATATTTTATTTTTTTAATTATGTATTTTAATGTTATATTTATTAAAAATATTTTACATTGTGACACAGAAATTTCTGTTTCAAGAGTTAAAATTTTTATCTTGTAAGAGGTAATGTTTGGTAGCTTTTTGATGAAAATGATTTAAAGTTGCTGAACATTACCTTGAGATAAAAACTTTAAGCCTCAACACATAGAAATTTCCATGTCACAATGTAAAATATTTTTATTAAAAATTTCATTATTATGCTCTCTGCTTGTATTGATCACTTTTTAAAAAAGTGAATGCCTGAAAACTGGATTCTAAATCTGTTTTTTCTTTTCATTTGGAGATATATATATATATATATATATATATATATATATATAATCTATTCTCATTGAGTTTATGTATCTTGTTTGTCAAACTTGTTGCAGATATATACAATTCCAATGTGTGGATCATCAGAAATATACATATAAATTGTTGATGCCAAATAAATGAATCTAGTGAAGTTTGTCTTTGACACATAGGTATAATTGGTCACACTGCAAAATGTGGTTCTTACTGTAGGTCGCAAGAAAAAAAAGTTTGGAAAATGTTGATGTAAGAGGACTGATGTTATATAGCATTTCAGCATAATATATGACAGAAATATTTATTCTTTTCATTCTAATTATTCAAAATATTTTTAGCTGTTCCTGTCTTATATGACTTCTTGAAAAATAAAAGTAGACATTAAAAACATTCTGTTTTTATTAAATTGTTTTTATAAAATGTCTTTTCTCTTTTGCAGCTCATTTGGGAATTAGTCCTCCTCCTACTCATGGTCAGCTCATTTGTGATTTTAGTCATAGGTTGTTCTTTTAGGCAGGGAAATGTTGCCTCCATGCTTATATTAAACTTGGAATTTCTGATTTTTCTTGTCACATTTACTTTCTTTTAGTTGAATTCTTTTTATGTAGCTGAAGGGATCTAGCTGCCCAGTTATTTTGCCTACAACTCCTAGGTGGATTTTCTACTTTCTCAAGGGCATTAGTACAAGGTGGATGCAGGCAAGCCAGGTTGAAACCCAGACTGTAGCGCACAGATTCTGTCGTCTATATTAATAACCATTACAACACTCTGTACCCCCAAAGTAATGCAGTATTTTATATGACCAAGGGGACATTATTATGCAGACAACATATTATTTGTATATTTATTAAACATTGGTGCATAGAATTACTCATAAATCTAATTCTGTTACAATATTTGAATCATTAGGAAAAAAAAACAGTATTTGAAAGGTAGATAATAATCACTGAATCCCTGACATGAAGCAGATATGCATGTGTGTACTTCTGTAATATTTTAGATGTTAGTTTTATATATGTTTAGTATATATCAACAAAATGTTACAATAAAGTAGTCTTTTAGAATAAGGACTAAAGATTAAAAATTTAATTACATATGTGTGTGTGTGTGTGTGTGTGTGTGTGTGTGTGTCACCCTCTGGTGGTCCCGATGCCAATATGTGACACTGTGCTGTCGGCCTGTGGTCAACTCCCAGTTGCAGTGTGAAGCTGTAAAGTTTCTTCCACCAGCATTTGGGGTTGACTCCTTGTCGCTGCCACCAGCCTGTGTCCCAGTCGATCTAGTCATTCCTAGTTCGATATCAGCTTTGTCGTTCCCAGCTCACTTCCAATGTCTGGTTACTGAAGTAACTACTTTGATCTCAAGTCTAACCTACCTAGGTTCTGACTTTGATCTTAGGTAGACAAAATCAATCAGGCGTCAGGCCGTAGTGCAAGCTGAATCCGGGGTAAAGGTGATATCGCACAAGTGTAAGTAAAAGAAGCAATAAAACAAAACTCGAGGTTCAAATATGTTGAGAAAAAACAAATTATCTTTATCCATCTGTTATATACAGCCCATTTCTATGGATTTGTGACACTTTTGCGTTTCTTAAGCGAGTTTTGGTATCTTAAGTCGTTCATCAATATAACTTGCTTTTGGTAGGAAGGTGAAGTCAAAAGGATGTGGAATATCTCAGTCAGCTTCTGCAAGGCAACACTCTGACTCTGTCCGGAACTGAACTCCAACTTAAACTGCCTGGAGACATTCATTTATATGGATACCGACCAAAACCCGGTGTGGGGCCTGACGTGGTTTGGGTTCCTCAATAATTCTCAATTCCCAACAAGAATTCTCTTTGTTCTTAGGCCAGAAAAATTAATTACTTTCCATTTTAGGAAGATTAATCACTTTCCATTTTGAGGGTTTCTCCCTCGTCCGTGAGGGAAGGTCGGAGGAGAGTTATCCTCCTAGACTCTTCCTCTCTCACATTGGTATCTCATACCAATTCCCTCAGTGGGTGTTAACAATTTCTCCGCCTTTCTCATACATTCACCTCCGCCTATCACCCATGCTACCACTTGACCAATGATCTCTCGGCAATTTGGGTATGGCTAGACTGGCACTCTTAAAATTATTATCCAGAATTTTGTTTACAAATTCCTTTTTTTACTTTTTTACATTGGCCAAAACATTTTTTTTCTCACAAACCCCAGATTGCCAAATAATTCTTATCACATCTTTCTTTTGGGGACACCCAAAATTCACTTAGTCAGGTCTCTCTACTGACTCATCAATCACTGTCAAAACCCGACATCTGGCTTCTCCGCTAAGTCAACTTTTAACTGGTGGTCCATGTTTACCTGAGAATCAAATTCTTTATTTTTCTCATGCCTTAAAATCCTCTTATCAGCAGATGCCCATTTTCGACGATGCTGTGTCTGGCGTCAACAGTTTGAAAAAGTAATAATAATAATTTCCTCCATGATTTTCTTCCTCATGCCAAAATTCTAACATATACCAGATGATTTTCCTTCGTTGGACCCAGGAATCAAAATTAAATGATATCTCTGAAAGATAACTAATGTCAATTCTCTCTGCCTGTATCGTGGTCGTCTCAAGCTGAAATTTTTTTATGACCGCCATGTGTTGGCTGGCTTTGTTTTTCTTTCTGAATTCTGTTTCCCTTGGAACATCATTCCCTTACCATGACATTAATCAGTTTTGACAGAATCTCATATCCCACTTTTTCTTATGGATTTTCTGTCTCGTGCGAAAAGTATCTTTCTTCGTAAATAAAATAAAATCTTCTTTTTAATGTCTATCTTTCGATATAGCTCTTTCTTGCCTTAAGTCTTTCCTGTTTTTAATTTCTATGGTTAATTAGTTAGCCAATTACCATAGCTAAAGAGTGTTACATATATATATAAATTAATTTCAGTATAAATGGATCAATGAAAAAATTATTTCTTTAAAAAGTTAATCCAGCAACTAATTTTTCTATGTGCCATATCCCTTCAAAACATGGTGATAATGGCTCACCATAACTTTTTATTGTTTGTAGGTCTTAATATGGTTTGTCTTTTTATTATTTCTCTCAAGCCCTACTCTGCTATCTTGTTCCTGCTGCTTTCCTCTGTCCTTCCTAGCTTCTATATATCCTGTAAGTGCCATTTTCACCAAACATTCTTTCCTCATTATCTGTTGTAGAAAGTTCAATTGTCTCTTTCTAATTCTAAATATAAGCATCCTTTTTGTTTCTGTTTTTCTTAAAAACATCCTTGATTGTTCAACATTCACTGCAATATAGGGGAACTGATATTATATAACATTTAGCACTGTGTTTCTAATGGAATTTTTCTGTTTCTTAACACTTTGCTTAGGTTTTGAAAGGCATCTTTTTCTATCCCAATGCACCTTCAAATTTTGGTATCACATTTTCTGCCATGTGTTAGAATACTTGACAGATGTTTAAATTTTCATATTATAGCTGCTATACTAGTTTTAAAGTGATTTTAATATTATAAACAAATTTTTATAAATAAAAAATGATTTTCAGAAAGGTCAAATGAGAATAATCCGATAAAACAAAGAAGAAACAAAGGGAAAGGAACATAGACATTTTATAGTCTGTTGTATATGCTTTGTAGTTTTGTTCTTTAATCTACTGTTTGATTTGTAAAAAAAAATAACAAATTTCTTAAAAGGAAAACTTGTATGTATAATCTTTTCTTTTTAAATCCCAGCACAATTGTTTTCTTTTGTAAATTTGAACTCTTAAAAGGCTCTTGTTTGGTTTTTGATGCTTGAAAGTATCTTGTGTTTCTCTAAATACTGTCAGTATGATGAACAACTCAATTTTATTCTTCAGATGAATAAGAATTCAAATATGGTTAAGCTCTGCAATTCTTCAATCCAAAGAAATCAAAGAGTTTGCATAAAAGTGATTTCTTTTTTTTATCTTCAAAGAGCAGCAGTTTAAAATTGAAAGAAAAGTTTCAACTTTTGTCTTAAATATTCTACTTTTAATTCAATTAGGATTTGTGTTATTTTGAATTCATTAATTTCTTAAATTATGTAAATAATGGAGTATATCAAAAGTATTTTTTTTAATCACCTATTTTTTTTTTTTCTTAAACTTATCAGTACACTGTGTTTGAACTTTAAACATAAGGTTCAGGTTGGTGAAATAGTCCAGTGTCATGCTACAATGATGCATATATTCTCTTTTTGTTGAATTAGAATTGTTTGAGAGAGTTGAATTGTGGGCCCCCAAGAGGCTGGATGGTCATTTCAGTGACTTGTTGTGCATGAATATTGCTATGTAGATCAGGTTCTGGATGGCCATCTAGTATAGATCCTTGTTAAGATTGATGCCTTGTAAGGGCTGAAATAATAATCTCCATGGCATCCACAGAATAAATTAGGGTAAATAATATGGACTGTAGTGCATCTTACTTGCACCAGGTCTATAGGCATGTAAGTCAGACTTTCACTTATGCTGCAATATTCTCATGCACATTTCAAGTAGTGTTGCAAGAGGATCATCTGGGCAATTGAATGTCATCTGTAGTGTTCAGTGATGAGAGAGCAGCTGCTAACTTTATGGAAGTAATGTTCATTTGTACATGCAACATAAAACTGGGGAGCAAATATTTTGGAGTGTATTTAACTTTGATACACAGTTTCAACCCCTAGCTTCATGGTTTGCTATATTACTACTTTCACTTACCTTTGGTACTCATGGGTGGTACATGGAACAACTTACAGAAGGTGGTTCTGCCCATGCTAAATATTATGTTCTATAAGATTTTTGACAACTTCCTTGGTTGGAACATTCACCAGGCCTGTTTCACATCAAATATATATATATATATATATATATATATATAGGATATGATAGGATGGCACATTCAGATAGCTCACTTCAAACACTTGCTGTATTACATCAAACAGTGCATGAGTTGTTGAATAATCTATTGCCAATTGTATAATTGTATACATGTGAAAATGCAGGCCTATGTTAATACCCCAGAAGGACATTCAGTGTATTAATATAGGGTCTGAGAAGTGTTGTTAAATCACTTATTTTTGTAACTATGTACATATTGATCTGCATATGTAATCATTTGCAATAATCCAACTATATTTGTATATTTAATCTGGAACTATTTGAAGCACGTTTTTTGGGGTGTTACTTTTTCTTTTCATTATTATTCATTGACACCACACTGTCTTAACCTCATGACTCAGTATTATGAAGTAATTTCTGCTTAGCAAATTTAATTTTATTAATTCCTCTTTAATCCTATACAGATTTTGAAAACAAAAGCAGAATTTTTATTCTTTTTCTGTAACTTGGCAGTTAATACCTTCAACATTTTGGAATGATCCCAGAATTATATAGGATTTCCGTTATTCTGTCAGTCAGTAATGTACTTTCTTAAACATCAGGTAAAATCTGAAGTTTAGTTGCCAGCCCCAAGTGTTAATTTTTCATCATCTGCTTCTTTATGCTCCATAAACCTGATCTGTTTTTATTTATTTTTTGCTTGAGATGAAAGTATGAGTTCACTTATTTGTTGCTCATATTCTTCACATCATTTCAACTTAGTAGAGCCTCTGTAAAAGCTTCCAACAATATTTATAGTCTTTCTTCATGCTTATATATATATATATGTGTGTGTGTGTGTGTGTGTGTGTGTGCGTGATAGTTGTGCATTTGGACAGCAATCCCTCTCTAATATATGTTTCATTAAAATAATTGATATGGTACTTCGATTAAGTTTTTTGTATTGCACTTGTGTTCGTACAAAAGATTTCTTTTTTGGACTTTGTGTATTAGTGTATATAGAAAATATCTAAATAATTATTTATTCCAAGTACTTTTGGCTAATAGTTATTTTCAAGGAGTTTGTTGTGCTATAGCAATTGGTGTGTAGGTTGTTGAGATGTAGATATATTTTAAATTAGCAAACAGTATATTATGGGCATATTTGTAGTTAATATTGTTGAGGGTTACTTTTTTTGGAAATTGTGATGTTTGCTTAAATGGCTCATTATGGAGCTATGATCTGAGTGATGTAAGGTCATCCATGTTAATATGTAGTGTGCGTGTGTGTATATATATATGTTTGTGTGTGTGTGTAGGGATCAAATATGGATCAGAATCCAACAGAATGATAAAATAAAGAACAAATAAGAAATGTATATCAATCTAATATTATTAAAGCTTCATCATAGACTGAAAAAAGACAGAAACACTGATATTTTCAATTATGTTTGAGTCAGTTCTTATTGGTTTGTCATGTGTTACATGTCTTAAAAGTGTAGATAATTCTATGTGTATGTAGGTTTGTGAAGATTCATGTATGTCCAAGTGGGCATCAAATGGTAATGTGTATTTGTAATTGTGTAAATTACATTATCATTATCCAATGCTGAAGGAAAAAGTTTGACAATTAATAGCAATGGAGAGAACAAAACACATAACAGAAGGATGTGAAAAAAATCAGAAGCCCCCCCCCCCAAGATTTTAAAAAATAACACAAACATTTAAACATTTACAAACAAGATGGCACAAGGTACTGTAACTTACTTACAAGGGACTCTTCAAATGCATCATTCCAGTTTTTAAATTTGATTTATTTATTTTTTTTCTGTTCAGGGCAAGCGGACTTATTTTCAATGGTGGTTTAGTGAAAATTGAGGTGACTCTGAAATGGATCTCTGGTTTCTGTGGCCAAAGACCCTCACTTGAGATGGATGAGGTGGAGGGGTCCAGGCCAAAGTCTCTCACTTCAAGCTAATAAAATAATCAAGAGCCTGTGGACATTTTTGCTCGCTTTCTATCCAGAAATGAAAATGTATGAATGCAAGTTAAATAAAAAGCTTAATCGCAGTACCTTGTCAGAACAGGAATTAAGAAGATAATGATTGACATTGCATTTAAATTTTTGAAAATCAAAGTTGACTGGGAAGCAAGATACCAGAAGAGTAGAAATTGTTAGCTTTGAACTGATGTTTATAATATAGCCATTTCAACTGTAAAATAATGAGATCTTACTGTCAATCTAGTACTGCAATTAAATTCATAAAGTCTAATAACAGAGGGAAGTTAATCAGAACAATTACCATGAAAGTGTTTATAGGAAAGACACAGGAAACTATGTTATGGCGGTGGAAAGCTAAAAAGTTTGTGTAAGATGATTAAAAGAGAGCAGTTTAGTTTTAGAGTTGTTAAATTTAAGAAACCATTTGTTACTCCAGTTAACAAGAGATTATAGGTCCCACTTTTAGAACAGCTGCCAATTTTACTTTATCAAATTGTTCAAACTTTCTATTAAGATAGGAATAAATAGTTGTCATCAGAACTGAACTGCTGACATTGGGGAGGTTGTTGATGAAAATTTGGAACAATGTAGGTCTAAGAATAGAGCACTGTGGGACACCTGCAGTAATGCAAATATATATAATTATTTTTTTAAATATATTTAAAAAACAAAGATCGTTTTTTTAATAATGTTTCATTTAGTTTGCCCATCAGTCATAATTTGTGCTACAAAAAAGCCACTTTATATTGACAGCTAATGTTTTGATTATGCTTTTTTGTTTTACTTTATAGTCTTCCTGTACTTTAGCTTGATATGATGTCTTCCTGTAGAAAGATGCTGTGAATGCTTATATGAAGACATGTGAATGAAAATGGAGATTTGCTGACAAAATTAGTAAAAAACAAATACTTCTACAAATACTTTACATTCATCTACACTATATCTATCTTTTGATAAAATCCCAGCAAACCTTCTGAAAATGTCCAATGTTAATGTTTACTTTAAAATTTGAAATATGAAGCAATATGCACTTTTGACAATTTAATGTTTACCAAGGAGCAAACAGTTTACTTTTTTAAATATGTATTTAATCTGATGCATGTTTCTGCACTAAAACCAAAATAATGTAATTATCATTTTGGTTTTGGCTGCTGGTCTTAAATTAAAAAAAAAAAAAAAAATGAATTATTCAATGATTAATTAATTCTTGTAAAAAAAAAAAAACAAACGCAGTCACAAAAATGGGTGACTGCAATAGTTTTGGCCCTATAGTTTAACAGCTAAGGGTACCTTCTTATATATATATATATATATATATACACTAGCAGTAGAGCCCAGCGTTGCCCGGGGATGTAACAGTAAGAGATAGATCAAGTATCGACCATCATAAAGACTGAAAAATAAAATTGACAAAGCTTATTGTTTAGGGTTGACGGACACACATGTCTTAATTAGTTTTATTTTTTTATTTTTTTTTTTTTTTTTACGAATTGGTCAAACTCAAACAAAAACATTGTTTTCAATCGTTAGGAGTCTACCGATTGAATAGAATTTTATTATAAACAATTGTCTTGTAAACGGAATTTTTAAAGCATTCTGAATGTAAAAAAAAAGAAAAAAGTGTGCAAGACAATAAGAAACACTACCTGCCAAAAAAAAATGAAGTTTTGTTGGAAAAATGTAGGAAATCCGATTCCATATATAAATGAACACACACAACCAACCTGGGTTTTATAATAAGTATAACTCTATAACTCGATATGAGTTGTCCCCCTTTCATTAATGCCTCTTAATCGTATTTTCAAATTGATTTTGTGCAAAAACAATCGTGTTTTTCCAATTTTTGACGCTGTCAGAACCACTGCAAGGTAATTTTACATAGTCCTGTGAAGTTTTGTTGAAATCGGTTGAAAAATGTAGGAAATCCAATCCAATATATAAACTAATAGACACACACACACACACACACACACACACACACACAATCTGCGTTTTATAATAAGATATATATATTTGGCCAGTAATCCAATTCTAATGCATATTTCCTTAAAAATGACTGACAAAGTACATCTTTTCAGTTTTTTATTGTTTTTGTTTGTGAACAAGAGACCTGCATTTTGGTCTCAATGTATATAGAAATCATTTGTTTGTTTAGCCAAAGCACTTCCAGACAACTATTTTCAAGGACTTTTGGTTTTATTATCGCGAATAATACATATATTTCATACTTTTCATTGGTGCAAGGTTGATTTTTTTTTTTTTTCATAGTGTGTCCATATGTGATGTATATATACAGAAGATATGCATTTGGTTTTGTTTGTTTGTTTGGGTTTTATGACATATCAACCACTGTGGGTTATTTAATGCCAAATCCAGTTTATATGAATTTTAAATGCCTATTTTGTATGGAATAAAAAATGAATAGCTGGCAACATTATTGTTTCAAAAAACAAAACAACTTAGAGCTGGCAACATTATTGTTTCAAAAACTTAGAGCTGGCAACATTATTTTTCTGAAAACATTATCCGAGATCTTGCTGTTGGATGCAGTTTATCGCCATACCCAGGATGCGGATGTAGTTTACCGTCATACCCAGGACGTATGCATTTGGTGTAATGGATAGCATATATATATATATATATATATATATATATAATTTTCTTTTTATGCAAAAAAGCAATGTGCAGAAACCAATCAAAAGAAAGACAGAATATCTGGTAAGAGTATCTTGACTGACTTGATTCATACAATGTGATTGAAAACTGACTTCTATTAGCAGGTAGCTTTGATACTATTTATTAGTAAGAATTATGTTGTCATTTAATAATTGTATAATTTTATGCTTTTTAAGTTCATTCAAAATGTTATATTACTCCTAAATGTAACTTTTGATCTTGAGTTGTTGAACAGTTAATTGTAATTACATTTTTAACAAGGATGATAGGCATACCATGTGTCTACTTTAGAGTTCTGAGGACAATCTGCTCTTACATCATTATTTTCAAAATTAATAAAATTGATGAAAGTTTATAAGCAGTTACAAATATTCTGGCTAATTTAGTTCAGCAACACAACTTTCAATAAAGTACAAGTGTCTCTGAAACAAATGTATCTAATTTTCAAGCACAACACAAACTTTGATAAGTGAGTTACCATCTCTCAGAATGAAATAACAACACTTACACAGAAAAGTCAAATGTTAAATGACAGCTGAATTTCAGCTTTTTATCTTCCATACATGACAGATTCTGAAAAAGAAAATTCCATAGCTAACAGTTACATGTTATAATAGTCATTAACAGTGACTTTTTGATATTATTGAGCTTTTATTCAGTATGACAAAGAAACTGACAATATCTATTTGATTTGGCTTTTTACCTGAGCATCATCACAAAAAGGATGTGAAATTATTGTATGCTGTAATATTTCACAGTCTGGCATCAATGCAGTGCACTTTTCTTTCTATGTTTTTTCTTGAGAATTCCTCATTGAAAACAAGAGATGATGCCATGTAACAGTATACTTGCCCCACAGAAAATATATACATGTTAGAGTTGAAGCAAAGAAAATTAGTGAAAGGATGAAAAGAAAAGAGAAGTAAGCAAAAAACATCCAATGAAGTAAGGTTAAGATGAAAAGAAGCATCCTTTTTATTTTCTTTAAATTGTCTAGATATAATTCTAGTTCAGATAGTGTTTATTGCATATGAGCCAGCAAAGGTGTGTCCTATGATGCTGATAATTAGGTGTTACAAGTTTCTGTTTGGGTGATTTTCATCTTGCATACAATTTTCCCTTCTGCTGCTTTTATATTTGCAATGCTTTGCTTTTCTCTTCTCAAACTGATAGAAAAGTTCAATTTACCTTATTCAGAGCCTTCATGTTAAATCATGCCATGTAATAGCAATGCCAATTACTTCCATTCTTTTTTTTGCATACAGTTTTGAAGATATTTCACAATTGTGTGGTGTTAAGACTATTTTAAGAATAATGTTATTACACATATAGATGTGGTGTTTACTTGCTCTTTAAACCTTTGAATTAATACTTGTGAACATCAGTTGTACCAGATATCTTTATAAACTTATAATTTTCTTCTTGTCCCCAGTTTAATTAACTCTTCAAAATGTTCTCAAATATCATGATATTGCTCTATAATATGTGGCATAGAATGTGTATAAATATGTGTCAAAGAGATATTAAAGGATTTGTTAGTATTTCAAAGAGATCAAGAGATTTATTAGTATTTCCACAGAGATCAGTATTGGAAAAATAATATATAAAAAATTACAAAATGTTACTAGATTGTACAATATTAAGATAGATTTATCAAAAGAGGTTATAAAACCCAGAAAAAAATTATGTTAGCACTTAATTCTAAAATACTTGAAAATAACATACTATCAGGTTATTACTTATTTCAACTATTTTTAATTCTACAGTTAAATACTAGGGAAGAAAAAAAATGACTAAGTTTAAGAATGATTTATTGATTTATTTTCCTTTTTAAATTTCCAATTGAGATTACAGTGGACTATCTTTTGTTTCCTTCTCATTCTGATGTAGAACTACAAATATATCAATTTTCTTCCCAGCAATAATTATAAAATGAATGTTTGCATTTTAATAATAATAATAATAATAATAATAATATTAATAATGAAATTTGTAATTTTCACACAGAAATTAGTCAGCATTTAATGACTGAGCAGTTAGTTTTACTATCAAGTGAAATTTATAAATTCTTTTTCTTAAATAGTTTATTTGGGGAAATTAAACTTAAATCTTCTGTCATTGCTTTGTCTAGAACTGATGGAGATTTCCTTCTAAACTGTTTGCCTTTGTGTGTGTGGAACATCATCTTGATTATATCATTATTTTCTCTTCTAGTTACATGTGCCACCTATTTTTGTTATTGTTGGATGTATCCAAGTGATAGGGTTTTTGTTATTTGGTATAGTTCTTAGTGATTTTGTAGTGCTAGTCTATATGGTCTGGTGAATGATTGTCTTTTAAGATTTAAAGGATTTATTCATATGAAGCCATTTTTAATAATTGATCTGAGAAAATTGTTGTATACAGATGGTAGTTTAGATATTTCCAAATTAGTTTAGATGCTATGGATGACGTTTGTATAAGGGTCTAAACATGATAAGGTTATTTCAGAACATGACTGAAGTTTTCAGGTCAGAATTTTGGTTGGATAAAAATACTTCTTGTGCTATTTATTCTGTGTTCAATTTTCATATCAGAATAAGAATTCAATTTTTATATTGATTTATTTAATAGTGTGATTCTATTCCAAAGATTAAAACCAACATTTGCATCTCAGTGAAGGTAAACTTGTTTTGCAGCACTCTTACTAGATCTTTGTCTGCAAGCAGCAAACATTCTAGGCAGTGACTTAGAGAATAAAGTGGAATGTGTTTGTTTCTTATAGTCTACATTTGTAATGTTGAATTTTAATTTCATGCCTTCATTTATAGCATTTATATAACTTGGATTAAATTTATTTTGACCATTGCACTGAGAAGATGAATACAGGTATAACTTAACTGAAGCTTTATTTGACTTAGAATGGTTTGTGGACTTGCTTAAATACAGAATCCATATTTCAACTACTTACTAAAGATTTTACTCTTTAAGTTGCCATGTGTCTCAATGTCAAAACTTCATTGACTGTAATAACCCTAGTAAAAAGAAAAATACTGGGCTATATTTAAGTGAATATTGTTTCATTAGTCTTCATGAATTCTTGAATTATTATTTTCTTTGTTTCTTTAGATTATGAATCTGAGAAAAAATATTGAATTTTTGCATTTAAAAGGTTTTATAAAAACTGGAATTGTTATGAAAATCTAGTTATCAATTCTTACTTCTAAAATGTTTTTGTTTAAAATAATTATATCTAAGTTGATACTTGATTTGATACAGCTTAATTTTAAAATGTGCTCTTCTCAGTAAATTGCCATTGAAACATTATCATTTCCTAAATTACTTGAGCTGATGACCATTTTTTTAAATCTGTATCACCCCCAAGCAAGGCAGTACAGCTACTGAAATGCAAAGTGTTACAGGGTGTAGAAGAATTAGGAACAGAAACATTAGTAGTGAGCATAAAGCGAAAATAGTAATCAGGAGGACAGTGGATAGTGATTGACATTGCATTTACATTTTTACAGATTAAAGTTGACCAGGAAGCATGGAGCCAGAAATGACTTCCCCAAGTGAGAAGTGTGAGAAAAGAAAATGTTAGCATAGAACTTAGAGCTACATCTAAAAATTGATGAGATCTTGACACCAGTCTAGTACTGTGCTTAAATTCAAAAAGTCTATGTACCATATCGAAGAGCTCATCTGTACATTTACCATGAAAGTATTTATAAAAAAGGCACAGTGAGGCAACCTTCTGGTAGTGGGCAAGTGACTTAAACTGAGCTGCTGGATCAGGATCAATAATATTGCTGATTCTTCTTTATTTGCTCCTTGCTATAATTATGTAAAATCTGCTAAGAATGACCTGGAGAAACAGTTAAAAAACTGCTTATTATTGTGTAAATTTACCAGAAGCTGAATTTGTCACATAAAACAAGATACTGAATATGACATTTTGCTAATGTCAAAAGTACTCAGAATAAATGAATATACATTAATATGGTAAATTCCTTTCTTCCTTTAATAAGGATGTTAAGAAGCTTGTCTGTGAATATGAGAGGATCATATTAAAAATAAGTAGATAAAAATTGTCTAAATTATTTAATGAGATATGTCTTAATAATTATATATATATATATATATATATATATATATATATATATATATAAAATGTATGGGAGCGATTATTGCATTAACAAGTTTTTGAGAAAAACAATGGATTTTCCAAATACAAGTTCTGCTATTTAACCCATAGTTGGGCCATTTAGCTAGCAAACCCAATTGGAATTCAAACTTGGCTCTCCTCTTTATGAATTTTGTGCTGCTACTATTTACTAATAATAATGATAAAATAAGTTAAACACCTACAATTTTTATTCATTAGGCACCAATCAAGCAACCTTTCAATTCATTTGATATTTTTTCATCATGTTATGTGTCCCACTTCTCTCGATTCTTGTTTAATCACTTATTTTTAAATTCTACATTTTACAGTTGAAATTGCTAGATGTAACCTTAAGTTTTATTATGATTGTTTCTTCTCTTGCACTTCTTGCTTGTGGATCTTTTCTGCCTTCTTGCTTTCCAGTCAACTTTGATCTTGATCAAATATTTAAATACAAAGTAAATTGTTATCTTCTGTCTTCTTAATTCCTGTTCTTTTATTGTTCTCTCTCATTAATGTTTTTTTTTCTTACATTATTTCACATTCAGTAACTACTTGTATCTTAGTACCTTTATTGCCTTGCTTGTGGCAAAATGATTAAAAAAAAAAAGTCTTTGTTTTTTTGTTTTTTTTTATGATCCATGTTGACCTATTTTTATCTCTTAGAGTTATCTTTCCTGCCATTTCTCTTTCCATTGATCTTTGTGCATTTCAGAATTTGTTTCCAAGCAATTGGGTTGTTTTGCACACGTATCACAGCTGGCATCATGCATTCATTATATTTTAAGCATATTAGCAAAGTACTTTTCTTTATGTCTCTACTTCTGTTGGATTCTTCACAACTTTTTATGTTTTTGTTTTTTTTTTTAATTTTACTTCTAATCTCTTGGTAATTGTAGAATCTTGCCTTTATTTTTTTCAATCTTTATTTCATATTTGTGTTATATCAGATTTATTGCAACGTTCTTATATGAATATATATTAGTACATTACTACACAAGTATGCTTACATCATAAAGTTTTAAAACTCTACAGTACATAAGTGTAGTGTTTTTTTACATCACAAATAAAAAATTGAATTTTCAAATAAACAACAAATTTGTCTTAGATAAAACAAGACACTGAAGATGATATTTTGCTAATGTCAAAAGAACTAGGAATAAATGAATATACATCAGCATGGTGATTTTCTTTCTTCCTTTAATGAGGATACTAAAGATTTTTCCAAATGCAAGATCTACTATTTGACCCCTTCCTAGGGGATTTAACTAACACGACAGGAATTCAAACCTAGCTCAGCATTTTTGCATCTTTCCCTTACACCACCTTTACATGCTTTACATACATACATACATACATACATATATATATATATATATATATATATATATATATATATATATATATATATGTTCAATTTTCGTATCAGAATAAGAATTCAATTTTTATATTGATTTATTTAATAGTGGGACTCTATTCCATATATTAAAACCAGCATTTGCATCTCAGTGAAGGTAAACCTGTTTTGCAGCACTCTTACTAGATCTTTGTCTGCAAGCAGCAAACGTTCTAGGCAGTGACTTAGAGAATAAAGTGGAATGTGTTTGTTTCTTATAGTCTACATTTGTAATGTTGAATTTTAGTTTTCATGCCTTCGTTTATGCCATTTATATAACTTGGATTAAATTTATTTTGTCCATTGCACTGAGAAGATGAATACAGGTATAACTTAACTGAAGCTTTATTTGACTTAGAATGGTATGTGGACTTGCTTAAATACAGAATACTTATAAGAGATGATAATCCATATTTCAACTACTTACTAAAGATTTTACTCTTTAGTTGGCATACATCTCAGTGTCAAAGCTTTACACCAGATATGAAAATAATAATAATAATAATAATACTGGTGTTAAGCATGATAACATCAAACTTGCTATGATGTATCCTCAGTGTGAAAACAATGCTCACTGTCAAGAACTATTTTACAAAAAATGCCTTTTGTTTTTACTGAGGCACATTCTTTATCATTAATGTTATATATACATAAATCTTTATATAGTCCTTTTCTTGCTTTATTTGGTCTGTGATAAAACAAAGTTTTCAAACCCATTCCTCAAACTTAGCTTGTGACTATTGTTTATAGAAAATGATTGATTATAACTGAATGAAGCCACAATTCAGGATCAGATATCATGAGATAAAACTCAGTTCTGATCTCATGATTTCCATATGCAATATTTAGCTTTTACCATTCAAAAGATGTATGTGAATTACTTTCTTGAAAGACATGAATATGGCTATTGAATGTAGTAAGCTTTGTGTCTCTCTTGCAACATTTAAATCTGCATTTATTTCAACAGTGTCAACTTTTTTGTGCTTGTTGGATGATATTATATGAACTGCCACTTTTCTATTAAAGTTTAAGTGATATGATTATTTCTGTTGGACTTCATAATTCTTTATGTAATAATAACATTTCTTGTTTCCATGCGGCCACATGCACATTCTTTACATGCTCCCAGTAAAATCAATACAGTTCTTGGACTTCAGTCATCTGTCAACTGTATTAGTAACAGAAAAAAGTCTAAAGGCATTGCTTTATCACTTAGTAAACTTAAGCTATCCAACATGTTAATGTGAACTCTGTAAATACCTGACAAATAAATACTTCCTCAACAAACCTCATTAGTTAATTTCTGTATACTGCTAGCCTTACTGGTTAAAATACTTTAGACACTATTTAGTTATTTTATTTCATTATTTTAATATACAAAAATGTCTTCCTTATTCATTTATATTTAATAATGATTGTATAACAAAGTGGAAAAAAGTTTACTTGTGTGCATTTCATCTTTCAGGACTTTATTGGACTAAATTTGTTACATTGATATGGCTACTATTAGAATTTTTTTTTTTAATATCTAGCCAAATTCATTTAGAGTCTTTTTCTTTTTTTTTTCATCACTTTTGTTAGTAGGTATCCCACACTGTGATAATAGAAGATCTGCCAGGAATGGTGAAATGTTGTAAGAGCCAGGGCACAAATTTACTGTAGATAGCCTTGCAATCAAGGCACTCTCTAGGCATTTATGTTGTAGTGAATTATTTTCTCCTTTGATCAGAGTAGCATTTTATATCAAAGTTATGGTCCAAATGGACAGACAGAATTTGGTGTTCATTTTGATAGATGAGCAGGCTTAAATTTAGTTTTTGTTGCATTCCATATTGGTTGCTTATCTTTAAAGATATTTAATTCTTAATTGAATGCTTTTAAGTGATACAGGACAAAAATCTCTCTTATTAATGAGTGAATCTCTGGTTTGACTGAGTTCACCTACGAGCAGTAGTTTATGGTTAACACTTGACAACAATTACATCAATATCAAAATATATCTTTAACATCTTCTTATAGATATTAAAATATAATTATTTTGGTACTACTGAGAAGTGAAAATGGACTTTTATTAATTCATTTTTTTCTGAAAATTATTTTCTGTTGGACAGTGTCATTTATTTTAGAAACTATCTAAAATTCAAGTCTAATGTTAGCATCCTGTTTTGCTTGAATCTGGAGCACATGCTGAGAAACAGTGCTTGAGGCCCAAATTTTCTGCTCTGAACATTCCTAGTGCAAAAATCAACAAATCCTGTTTGATCAGTGCTTAGAACACTGCCAGTATCAAGCAAAAGAAAGCATGTCATGCTGTACTTGATATGCATACCATTAAGTTGATTCCAGATGTTAGATTATGAAATTATGTATGGAGGCAGAATCCTCACACCTTAGATTATGAAATATGTTTGGGGCCATCAAATGATGTTCTTTATATATACCAACACTTTGTAAATTTTTTTTAAACTGTTAACATTGCTAATTTTGTTTAAATAATTCAAAGTAAAGCACCTTAAAGGAACCACTAGTGATAACATCAAAAGAAGTCATATTGAGGAAGATAAACAAAGTAGATGATGAGTGGAATTATCGACCTAATGACAGTAAATAATGGCAAGAAATTGCTCAGAGTATATAAGGTTAAACAAAATTATCAGAGATGTGCAAGCAGAAAATCACTAAATATAAAATGTGTCAAGATAGAAAAATTGAAGGACACCACGTGTATATCCAAAAAGATCAAGGAAATAACAAGAGAGAAAATATACTTTTCAGAACCTGGATAAGGTACTAAAAGATTGATAAATAACATTGGAAATAAAGAGAGCTGGACTACATTGTAATACCTACAATTTTCTCCCAAATGAAGAAAAGACTTGAAAGCATCAAGATACAGTATTACCATGGACAGAACATGCAACAAATGTGGAAGTCTGAAGAAGAATAGAAAAATCAAAAACGTTTTGTTGATTATCAGAAAGGGACAGCTGAAATTTTTGGGGAGACATCATGAAGAAAATTGGATTAGAGTATTTGAAACTCACAGGCCACATTGGAAAGCAGCAGAAAAAAACTACTTGACAAGTTTAAACAAATGGCTGGTGGAACAAGTACCATAAAACAGTGAGAAATTGTAAAGGAGAAAAAGTATTGCTGAGAACAACAAAAGACAAGAAGCTGTGGCGATCTGTGAACATCCATATACTGAGGGGAATTGACATATAGAGGTCAATAACAAACTATTTTATTTTAAGATGTGCCTGAAGTTTTGTGATGATTTTCTTATTCTATAAATGAATTGATATAGTAGCATTTATGAGCATTTAAGTAAAAAAAGGAAAAAATTCAACAATTCCAATGATTGCATAAAGATTTAATAGAAAATGAAGTAATAATCACAGCTGTATTTGAACTTTGTGTGTGTATATGTATATATATATATATATATTGTTAAATATAACAGACGATGTCTATTTTGTCTGATCATGAGCATTCTAAATTTCATATGGTTGCTTTAATTTTGGGTGAAAATAAAGACAAAAATTGTCTAACATTAGGATATTTTTTATTAATTTGGTCCATGGTCTAAGCTTTTGGCTCACATGAACCATCTTCAGAGTGGTTATATGGATATTTAAACAAAGATATTCACCATCAAAGATTATATTCTCTTATGTTGACATAGAAGATTGCTATGCGATGATAATGGAATAGCAGACACAGGTTGTAAATTCATGATGGGGTTCTATGACGTCATACTATGCGAGGGGCCTAAATATTAACAACAGAACCATATGTCTAGATGCAATGTATTGTGTTGTGACTAGTTTGAAATATATATATAATGTGTGTGGCTGAGAAGACCTGATTTAAAAAAAAAAATGAAGCAATAATCACTGTATTTTAGTACTATCTGTAATATATATATATATATATGTGTGTGTTTGCATATATATATATATATATATATATATATATATATATATATATATATATATGGCTGAGAAGATCTGCTTTTTTCAAAAGCAGGTTTTCTCAGCCACATGCAGAGTCATTGTGATTTCAACTACCAATATGACATCCCTGATGATCATGCATATACAATCTTCTAAAAAGTATGCCAATCAGCATGATATTTCCACAGCCAGCATCCAGAAAGGCATGCTGCAGCAGGAAGTCTGACATGTCAGCAATGTGGGAAGAACTGCAAGATACTTGCAGGTCTTAAAAGCCATTTGAGATATCATCAGTGACGAAATAATGTGCGAAGCATTAAGAAAGTTTGAGTGCAAGAGATGGTCTTGAGCTGACTTCCACCATATATATATATATATATATATATATATATATATATATATATATATATATATATATACACACACACACACAAGTATAGGATTGGTGTACATGGAATAAATTCCAATAACCAAAAAATACTATTCTTAATAGAGTGCTCAATACAGAGTAGAGCAAATATAATTTATTTGAAAATTGTAACATAAATATATTATAAAATCACTACAAAAATAACCATTTTGTTTTAACACTTTTGGTGTCTTATCAAGTGATGATACTGAATAAACCCTTTATTCTACATTCAACACCATCACTTGATAAGACACCAGAAGTGTTGAAACAAAATAGCTATTTTTGTTGTGATTTTAACACATATTCATGTTATAATTTTCAAATAAATTATATATACCAACAGTGCTGCATTCTGGGATTACCTCCTCAGCTTGATAACATGAAGAAGTCACCTCCCTGAGAAATTGACCTTAGTGAGATCCAAACCTGTGTCTCATATCCACAAAGAAAATTTTATAACTATTTGGCTGTTTTCAGAAAAATGGGTTGATCTAAGCCTTGTGATTGAAATTGGGCAGATGGAAATGTTCATAATCTGTTGATGGTTGTGCTAGCACAAAGTTACAAGTCACTATGACCAAGAGGCTGGGCATACTGGCATCATTCAAACTACAATCATAACAGATTATGCACTCTCTCCCAGAAACTGTGACTAAGGTCTACTCAGCATAGTTGCTGCTACATATTTAGAGATTCTTGAAAAAATACACAGATGGTCTTTATGGGTGTTTAACATACACAAATGTGTTTTTGTTGTTTTTTTTGTTTTTTTTTTTTTTAATCAGATTCACCCCATGCAAGGTAGTAAAGCCACTAAGACACAATGAGTAACAGGGTTTGAAAGAATTAGAAAACAGAAGCATTATTGAAGAGTAATTAGGCCAACAGTAGATAATGATTGACATTGCATTTAAATTTTTGAAAATTGAACTTGACCTTGAAAGCAAGAAACCAGAAGAGAGTTCCACAAATGAGAAGTGAGAGAAAAGAAACTGTTAGCATAGAACTTACAGTTACATCTAGCCAATTTAATTGAAAATTAATGAGACCTTGTTGCTTATCTAGTATTGTGCATAAATTCATAAAGTCTAGGTACCATAGCAAAGAGCTCATCCAAACAATTACCATGAAAGTATTTATAGAAAAAGCACAGAAGAGCAACTTTATGATGGTAGGAAGGTGACTGACGCTGAGATGCCAGGTCACGGCCAATAATATTGCTGCTTTTTCTTTGGATTTTTTCAAGAAGCTCTAAATATATAGCAGGAATGCAGGATCATATGTAACAGAAATATTCGAGGCATGGACGAATGTTAGACTTATATATCTGTAAGTCTACTATTTGCTCATACCTTGATTCAGGAGAGACAAAATTGTCTAGCATGACATAGTTAACCAGTTTTCTTAGCAGCAGCCCTATCAATGAATTCAATATAGTCAGCTGAGAATGTTAGTCTGAGAAGGTGCACCAAATCACTTTCCTGGAGGATAGCATCAGCCATGCTGATGGAAGGCAAAAAGGTTTCTCAGAAGATTAATAGAGAGCAGTTTTGTCTTGGAGATTTTAAAATTAACAAACCATCCTTTGCCCAGTTAACAACAGACTGAAGGTCGTTTATGACATTAGCTGCCATTTTGACCGTATCGACCTGATCAGATTTACTATTGTGACAGGAGTAAATGGTTGTGTCATCAGCATAGATACCGAGTTGGGAGTTGGTGCTATCAGGTAGTTTGTTAATGAAAATTAAAAACAAAGTAAGAATAAGAATAAAGCCCCAGGGGACACTGGTACAAAAGGATTTAGAAGAGTAGCCATTCAGGGCAACTTTCATTTCATGATTTGAGAAGAAAGACTTAATCAGTTCAAAAATTAATCTGGAGACACCATAACTTTTCAACTTCTAAAAAAGATCAATATGCCAAACCCTGTATAACACTTTCAAGATCAGGAATCTGCCAAAGGGATTGGCTAACTGCCCTAGCAGACAGGTATGCTCAAAAATGAGTAGCCAGCCAATATTTTATTCAAATGTATCCATATGAAATGAGAACAAATCAAATATAAATTCCAGCATTTGTAACATTGATTTAAAACAGGGCTTAATACAAAAGTAGGGCTGTATTCTTTATTTTAGGATAATTACATCAAAATGAAAATCAACGCTATATAAATGCAATCATGTTTCAATGTGTACCAACACATCTCATCAGGTGTTAGTAAATGACTGGTTAGTAGACTATTGAAATTTCAAATTTAAAACCACATACAACCTCTTTTCACATGAAAGAAAGAGAAAAGAAAAAGAGTAAGAAAGAAAAACTCAAGATACATTCTCTTTTCCAGAGAAATGGAAGAATAAGAAAAAAAGTATGAAAAAAAAACGGGAGGAGATAGCAGTGAAATTTGTTTTTGTTTATAATCAGATCCACCAATTAAAATGGTCTATATTAAGTAAGAGGTCATGACCTCCAGAGTTAAAATCATTGACAGCATACTACAAAGAATACTATGTCAAAATTGATCTTTCAAACAAAAGATACTCATTATATAGTACAACATGGTTATTCTAAAATATAAGAAGCAATTTTCAAATTACAAAATCTAGTAAGATTGTAGCATCAAAGGTAAGATATGCTTACAATTAACTATTAATTCAAATATTTGTTTTAACAACTCGCCCTTATTTAAAAATCTGATTATCTGTATTTTCCCCTGTAAACACAGAAAACAAGGTTCATATAAGGATCTACATGTCCTTGCCAGTTTTAAAATTTTCCTTTTAACTTTAGGAGTTTTATTCTCATCTTTCAACTTCCAAAAATATTTTGAAAGTGGAGTAGTATTTTTATACGTAATATTAATAAAAGAAGACATGTGCTGATACCACTGATATAGAAATTATTCTCACTGCCAGAGAGTAAAAGGTTGACAAAAGAAAATTGCAAATAAGAAACTGGATTCTGCGCCAGAATTACCCGATTCAATATACAATAGAACTCGGTTGAAGTATGCAGCAGTAATCAAAACAATAAGGTTAAGGAACCTAGCCTGAATATTTCATAGCAAAATTATTACTTTTTATGTAAATAAAATAATTTTAAAATATTTTCTCATTTAACATATAAAAATTAAATTTTAATTTTCAAAGTTTGCAAATATAAGAGAAAATTCATAAAAAGAAATGTTTATTGATAATATATTTTGTTTTACGTAAAATTTCCATTGAATGCTTAATTTATGGTATTGTAGGAAAAATTTTCATTTTTTTTTTTAATATGAATAAACAAAAATGGCCAACCTATCACAATGGTACCTTAGCCCCTTTAAATTCCCCCCACCATTGTGACTACATAATTATTCAGTGTCCTTTCCACTTTTCAAAACAGTCTGCAAAGTCCACTTTTTGGATCACCATCAGCTGACTATATTCTTGCTAGTTTTATCTATGACATTTAAGTGGCACCTTTAGCTAAAGTAAAAAGCTGAAAGTTGCATCAGAAAGTCATGTCTAGACTTAAAGAGCAACAGATATGGCTCATGCAGGATTTAGCTAAAAGACGTGAAGCATCTATTCAGTTGTTAATGCAACTGTCACACAGTATTTAAACTCACAAATGAATTGCTCCATAGATGAGTGCATATTTTCATCTGTGAAAAAAAGATTTGAAGCAACAGAAATATGGTTCTATAGAAGAAGGCTGAGAATAGCATGGATTGAGCATGTGAAAAATGACAAAGTTTAAGAGAAAATAGAAACAAAAAGGACACTTATACTTAACATCAGAAAGACACAGATGAAATTTCTAGGACACTTAATGAGGAAAAAAAGCTTCGAAATTTTTATACTCACAAGAACATTGAAGGCAAAAAGTGCATAACCTACCTAACAAACTTGTGTAAATGCTTTAGGAGAGATAGCAAATTTACAAAATTTACTAAGAGCTACAAAGGACAGGAAAATTGTGGAAAGCTAAATTCATCAATGTCCCGAAGGGACATGGCACATAGAAGAAGAAGAATGGTAATTTAAAAAGACTCTGAATCCATTTTCATTTTGAACTCAACTGTTGCTTAATAATGATTATAATGCAAACAATTTCACCATAAAGAAATTGATTTAAAAAGTTAAAGGGCAAATAACAAAAAATGAAATCAAATAAATACCTAAATTGATTAATAAAGATGTATATTAATTAATTGGTAATGCAGCTGCCATGGAAAAGTAGGTTTCTAATAATAAGGAATGCAGATTTGTCTTGCCAGAAGCTTATTCTTTATTTCCAGTTGTACTGCTTAATAATGATCATGATGAAGAAAATATTAGTCAAAGATCAATAATTGATGATACTTCATCTAAGACATCTGAAGAATATTATGCATGATATTTTGTATGAAAATATTTCTTTAGAAGATTTTCGTGTTTAACAGATTATAGAAACACTTATTGTATTTATTAGTTATTTACCCTTTAGAAACATTATTTACACTATTGACTATTGTCCTCATCTTAGTTGTTATAACAACATTTCGGCTGTTGTGCCCTCTGACCTTCATCAGGTGTATATCAATCTGGAAACATTCCCAATTAAAGTTTATTGCAAACAAGCACAATTATCCTAACATCCCTTTTCAGAATGTGTTTCCAAAATCCTCTTTTAGAGAATTGTCATCAGTTAACTGTTTACTTTCTCATTAATCTTGTCAACAAGCCAGAGGTTGTATTAGGTTGGTGCAAAAATAATATCGTTTTTTGACGTATTTTTTAACGTCAAAAAACGATATTATTTTTGCACCAACCTAATAAAAAGCCTGAACTGGGATGGTAGTGGTGTGGTTGTTGACAGATCTGGATGATGATATGTATTGTTAAAAGAAGTGACTACCTATGTATTAAAACAAAACCCAGAATTTAAAAATTAATACAGGTATATATGTAAGTTCTGTGCTACCAGTTTCTTTTCTCATACTTCTTTCCAACCAACTTTAATCTGCAAAAATTTAAATGCAACGTCAATTACTATCTACTGTCCTCCTGATTACTCTTTTCTCTTCCTGCTCATTATTAATGTTTCTGTTCCTAACTCTTCTACACCCAATAACCCTTTGTGTCGTAGTGGCTTTACTGCCTTACTTGTGGAACTCCCTTCCAGCTCCATGCTCTTCTGACAACTTTAATCTGCAAAAATTTAAATGCAATGTCAATTGCTATATACTGTGCTCCTGATTACTCTTCCTTGTCCCGCTCTTTACTAATGTTTCTGTTCCTAATTCTTCTACACCCAATAACCCCTTGTGTTGTAGTGGCTTTACTGCTTTGCATGGAGTGATACCGATTAAAGAAAAGAAAAGGCGTACGCACTAAAGCCATAAAATATACACATGACCTGTATAAAGTCAATAAAAACAAAATATAGAATTTAAAAACTGAAACATAACTTTACATCCTTCCATTGCTAAAGTTTCTGATGAAGCTAATTAAATGTTATATAAAAGCTATGTTGGTTGGCTAAGTAGAATATCTTTTTCATCAGCATTTCAAACATTTTTACAAAGTTTCCCTGACTCTAGCACAAGAAGGTTTTATGGCGTAGAAGGCAGATTGTGTAGTGGCAGTCTCTCAACTGAGAAGAGACTGCTTACATTGATGCTCAGTATTTTGGAAATTTTGTGTTTTGAGTTCAATCATCAAATGCTGACACTGTTGAGAAATATACAACTACCTTGGCCATCTAGCGAGTCTTTCATCAGTCCTTTATTTAATAGTGTACCAATTCCATTATTTTGCCTTGATGACTTAAGAGTAATATTTTGTAAGTGTTATTTATAATTAATTAGTCCTGTGTACTTAACAAAATTATTTGCATTTGTCCTCTGTTGGAGTAAATATGTGATCATTACTTTTTCTCAGAGTTTTTGCATGCTTTTCCCAAGCTAGAAAAGATATTTGAAACATTACTATACAAGAAAAAGTTCACTTCTAGCTTAAATGGCTAAAAGCTTTTAAGGTTTTGTAAAAAAAAAAACGTACATATATATTTCATTTTCTTTTCTATTTTTGTCCACTTAATTTACACTGATTATAGATTAAGCACAGAAACAGACTCCTTGCAGAATTTTTTTTTCTTCATTGTAAAAGAAATCAGCTTAATTATGACTCTTTCTTGGGAAGTTACTTTCTTATTTTTTGACAGCTAACAAAAATTTTTTTTTTTTTTTTTTTTTTTTAAATTTGATTAAATTTTTCTTTTTCTCTTTTTCAGGTAAGTGTAAAATTAGTTTGAATATTCTGGTAAGATAAAACCATATTACTTTTTAATTTTTAGACTTTTACTTTTGGATGATTTGAAAATATTTCTATAAAAATATTCTGTAGAAAGTTGTAATTCTGATTTATGAATTTCATTTGATAATTGTTACTGCTTTATAATATTCTACTCTGTCCTCTTTTTCTTTTGCCAGATTGATACTGTAATCTGTTCTAACACATCAATAAAACAATTCCAGTTTGCATCTATATTATAGAAACAGTATATTAAGTGCTTGCTTATCATGTGTCTAAAAGTTAACCTGTTCTAACACACAAACCAATAAAACAATTCCAGTTTGCATCTATATTATAGAAACAGTATATTGAGAGCTCAGAAGGAGGAATGGTGGAGTAATGGATAGCGACTCAGATTGCGGAATCAGAGAGCCGAGTTTGAATCCCAGCCGAATCCATTATATTTACTTAAGTGCTAAAAAATCCTCTTCTTCTCCCCCAGCTATAGGTAAATAGCAGGGCAGACCAGTTTCTATATCCTTGGACAGCAACTAGTCTACTGCAGGAAAAAATCTGCTTCATCTGTCATGTACTGAAAGATACATGATTGCATATGCGTCTATCACGCATGGCACTAAAGTATATTGAGAGTTTGATTATCATGTGTCTAAAAGTTACATAATAGCAGTTTGTATTGGTTATGATTTTCAGACTGTCATGTTGATGGATCATCTATCTTTAAGTCAGCATGAACATAAATCATGACTTGACATGAAAATTTATCATTTTGTCATTATTATTTGTCTTTTCAATAAAAGGTATCTGTTTTTAGAAGCAGAATTTCTGTTATAAATCATTATTCAATTCATTTTTGTTTTCATGACATTTTGGAGTAAAACTTTTTATGCATTCACTGTTTATATAACACATTACAGATTACACATGTAAGTGGGCAACTGAAACGTAAAGTAAACATTTACAAATTAAATAAAAAAATAATAGTTACAAAACAATATTTATGAATATAAATGTACGAGTATGATCTTAGCCATTATTTTTTTCAAACTGTTAGTCATAAATATCTGAAATAAAAAAAAAAGATAATTTCATTTCTTTGATAAAATACATTTACTAACTACATATAATAATAATTACTAAGTGCTTAAAACTTCATAGTGAATAAGTATTAATTAACAATTACACAGCATATAACCATAATAGCAAATAGAACATATTAAATTGAACTTTGATCATGAACCAAATATGACAGTATAAATTTGTGCTACTTGAAATATTTGTTAGAGAATATCAAGAATTAATAGTTAATACTTAACCTCCATCAGTTAAGTATTAAACTTTATAATCAAACATTAAAGCATATGGAACATAACTGAAATAAATTGCAGGGAACAAAATAAACACATTTACCCTGTTAGGTTGAAAGTATGAAAGTTAGCTACCAAAACAGAAGTCTGGCTCTTCTGTTTTTTTGTTTTTTTTAGACTGGACAAATGCATTATATTTAAGAGTGTGTCTGTGTTTCTATAAATATGAATTTTAAGTTCAGACATTTTAAATTAATATTTTCTGCAAAAAGAACATGTATGTATGGATATCTCAGATCATTGATTAACAATGGCTCCAAGTAAATGAATCCTGTAGATCTTAATGAAAACTATCCTTCATCAGATCTTATAGACTGGTGCTATAGAATCATAAAGAACTTTACCAAATAACAGAAACATCATCATTTGAAGAGTAGCAACAACAACAATGGATAACATTGGTAACTGGAAGAGAAAGTACTGACATAATCAAGATGTTTACTTTCAGCACTACTTTAAACAAAAGGTTAGGAAGGAAACTCCAATGACTACTAGAAAGAGTAATAAGAATCAGCTTGAGAAATCTATTTTCTTGAAAAACTATTTTGAGAGAAAGATTTTATAAATTAAAATTTAACTGACAGTAATGCTGTTTGGTCAATAAACATCAAATGTTTCCTAAGATAGAACTGGCTAATCTCACCATATTGTATGTATGTATATATATATATATATATATATATGTGTGTGTGTGTGTGTGTATATATATATATATATATATATATATATATATACACACACACATCTCATTAAAAATGACTGAGAAGGTTTATTTAATTTATGCTGATTGGCTAAGTAGAATACATATTTTTAATTTCATCAACATTTCAAATAAAAAAAAATGAAGAAAAAGCCAGCACTCAATAAAGTCAACTGTGAAAACCCCCAGTGTGCTGACCATGTTTGAAAAATATAACATTTCTATAACTTTAGATACATACATAAAACAATTCATACATTCAGTTAAAAGTAAAAGTAAAGTCATCCTTGATAATGACTAAATGTATAGCCAAACTATTCAGACATACAGAACATTTGGACAATTTCTACATCATTTTTGTCCAGAAAAGAAGAAAATTAAAAGAACACAAGACAAATTAAAAAACTTAACTACAATACCTTATCAGTCGTTTTTAATGAAACTTGTATAAAAGAGGGATTGCTACCCAAATACACACAAACACACACACATATATATATATATATATATATATATATATATATATATATAAAATTTCATAAAAATATAACAAAGGAAAATAAAGCACTGCAACTTATCACCTAAAAATATGACCAAGTTTATCTACTAAATTTCAAAAAAAGCCAAAAAATAAACCAACATTACACTAATTTTCCCTGTATTAAAGTATGTTTTCATTAAGGAAAAATATTTGAAAAGTGTTTTAAGATGTCACAGCCAGTTTCAGAAATTATGTAGTTCTATCTTTTAATGTAGGATTATTTGATATTCAAAAATTTCCAATTTCAGTCAGCTGCTAAAACATATTTTGCTTGTGGCTGATTTTTTTTCTTTTAATAAGAGTGTGGCATCTTGATGTCACTGTAATATATGGAGCTTGCAAACTTATTTTCTCTCTCTCTCTCTCTGAAATATCCAGATTGCATGTGATGATTTGATATATGTCTCTTTAAAAGTCCTTAGGTTATTTTGCTTCCTGCTGAATAGATCACATATCCTCTTGCTTATATTCAGAAGAGGAAAATAACTTTAGCAAGAGATAATCAAATGTGAAGTTTTCTGGAACTGTAGATGATATAATAAATGAACAAATTACTGTAGAGTGCTAATTAGTTCATCAAATTTATTTTTGCTTGGCACTTTGATTATAATTAAAAGTTTATAATTATCAGTATGAAAATATACAGAATTCTATGCTACTTTCATTTTGTCAAAATCCTTCTCATTGAGAAATTACTTTCTTGTATATTTAAATATTAGAATCACTAATTGTTAATTTTTTAATAAAACATTAAAAAAAAAGAAAAAAATGATGAATGCATTTCTGTAAAGTTCAATTTTATTATATTCATATTATGGTAACATAGACTGAGGAAGTCATGAAGAAAATTAACAAAATGAACACTTATACTCAGAATCTAGAAGAGACAGCTGAAATTGTGAGGAAAGAGGGCTTGGAAAGGTTAACCCTCACAGAGTATATTAAAGGCAAGAGAGATAGTTGAAGGCAGCAAACCACCTACCTAATGAACTTATGTGGATGGATGGTGGAATATGGGAAGGAGCCTTAGCAAAGGGAGAAAAACTGCTAAGTGTTACAAATGATAGTAATTTTTGGAGAGCCATGATTGCCTATGTCTTGAAGGGATGTGGCACATGGGAAAAAAAAGATGATTAGCAACACGAAAAGAGAAATCTGCGAACTGAATTAAAATCTCAGCTAAGTTTGTTATATACACTTTTGCACAAATAGCCTTTTGAAAGGCATGAATTCATCTCTTTCCTCCAGTTTTGAGGTGCTAACCAATCTAGAAGGAAAACTCAGAATTCAAGCCAGACTGAAGAGGGATAGGTTCTGTTAGGCTATCTTACTCTTGACACACTACTGCTACTATTGTCGCAGTACATGTGAGTAGACACTCTGTCACTTATTAAACAGTATATTTAGTTTTGTTTACCGGCCTGTATGTTCACAAAATCTTATTAAAGAAAAATTTGCACTCTCTGGCAAGATTTGAACCTGTGTCCCCCAGGGCAGAGGGAACTACCATTAAGTCCAACAGGCTCTAACCAACTAAGCTCCATGATAAAAATCTGTCAGATTAATAAAAAATACATTCTTAAAATACATTCTAAAAATATAGTAATTTCTAAAGTAATTGATTTTTTATTTATTAATTGAACAGACTTTATCATTTTAAACATTATTTTTAGTGGATACCCATATTTGACTAGACACCCTGTTTATTTTCTAAACGGTATATTTATTTATAAATTATACATAAATGATAAAATATATATATTTTAATTTTAAATCTGTAGTTTTGCAAACAGGACATGACATACAAGCTAAATATTAGACACAGATACCAATATTTTAAACCAATTTAGTAAGTAAACATAAGACAAAGACCAATTTTATTGGTTAAATTTTTTAATGGTCAGGTAACACAAAAAGTGAGATGGGAGTGAAAATTCTGGTCAAGTAGAACTTATTTGTAAAGAAAGTAATATAATGTAAAAAATGTAATTGGAAAAAGATCAGCCAGGAATAAGATACAAGCAGACTTTATTTTAATCCATTCTGCTTCATTGGAATTCACAGATTTAATATCTGTAAGAAACCTCCATCAATCAAGTCAATCAGTGCCATTTCGCCCACTGGCTCATATGATTAGCATTTTTAGTCATAAAGTATTTTTTAATTAAGACATAGAAATTGATTGTTAGGAGCTAATGTTATTGAACATTTCATAGTATAATGTAAACATAACATATCTATGCATTGATAAAACCAGTAATTCATAAATTGCTTAATTGCAATATTCTGGAACTGAACCCACAATCTATCAATACATTGTTGAACCCTCAAGACAATATCTCATAGACCATTTAATTTTGATAAATTTCCTTAGTGATTTAAAAAAGAATTAATTTTACAATCAAATCACAATGAACGCATCAGTTCTAATTCAATCATTGAAGTTAAGTAACATCAAGCCTGGTCAGTACTTAGATGGGGGACCACTTGGGAACACTATGTACTGTAAGCATTAAGGAAGTAAAACGCAGCAAAAACATTCCACCATTGAAATGTAATGGGATGGTAAAAGATGGTGTATACAAAGACAGGCTGTTGTTTTGGATTACATCTGTTTGAAGGAAGAACCTCAATGTCAATGGCAAGGAGATACTGTCTTAAAAATTAGACTCTGCAAGCATTTGTAAGAACCATGCCTGCTACCATATATACTCAAGTAGAAATAAAAAAAAATAGGGGGTTACACTATACAGAGGTAATTTTTTTGAAAAAGTTTAAAAATCATGTATTTTCAGTGGCCAGTTGCACTATACATAAGTAATTTTTTCAGTGGTGATGGGAGTTAAAATTGATGCCAAAAATATTCAGGTGTTGCACTATCTATACATGCATTTGGTTTATACATGAATATATTGTACCAAATTCACTTGGAATACAACTAAAAAACCTGATTACTAAATCTAACCATTCAACATAATGTTCATTAGAGGAAGAGCATGTTATAATCTTAAAATTTTAGTATATTTTTAAAGAGTTTGATTCAATTAAGACATAAAATTACATTTTGTTTTAGCAGAAAGTTCCAATTAAATTTAAATGCTAACAATTTTCCTCCTCCTATTCCTAACATAGTTGTGTAGTATCTCTTGAGATTTTAAAATATAATAGTTTGAGAAGTATATGCAAAGTGCCAACAGATCAATTCCATTTGATAATAAAATGGCAATGAAATTTCATGCCATCTGTAGGGCAGAAGTCGAATTTCATGAAAATGTAGCATATTAATTGGTTATGTGATGACTTAGTTTTATTATCTAGAAACTATATATAGTTTTGAAATGTTCCATATCACTGTTTAATTGTTTGCACGATTATAACCACAATGCCTCCTTTTTCAAATTTTGAAGTGCTTTTCTTTGGCATCTTTCCTTTTATCCAATATCTTGTAGAAAGTGGACAATTGATCTTCAGTCATAACCTCTTCTATCAGATTCAGCTTGGCAGATGTACATAATTCCATGTTTTCTCTTCCTATGATTTCAGCTTTTGGTCATTTTTCTCATATAAAGGTGGAGAGATTAAGCTATGTTTTATATTCAATCTATTAATACCAGTATTATTCCTCTTGATTGTTGTTAGTTTTCATAATTAAGGATTTAGGTCAGTAGGATACATTGTCTCAAAAGATATTCTTTTATTTAGAAAGATTTATAAAGCATAGCACTTATTTTCAGTGTATATCTTTTTAATATTTGTCTATATTTCTGAGATGAGGCATTGTAATTATTTACAGTATTTACATTGTTTGGACTATTGTCCTCATCTTTGTTGTTATATTCATAATGTTTTGGTCATTATATGCTCCAGCCTTCTTCAGATGATTAGAACTTTGAACTGAACCCTTCATTTCATCCACCAGGGTAGATTCTTCTAGTTCCACGTGCCATATCTCTCATGGATATTTCACTTTCAACTCAACTCTCCAAGTTATTTGTTTACTTCTGCTGTGGCCAAGTATTGAACTTATAACTCTTTGGGTCAAGTCACTGGGCCATGTGTTCCAATCACCTGAAGAAGGCCAGAGTATTAAATGGCTGAAACATTATGAATATAACAAAAATGAGGACAGTGTAAATACTGTAAATATCTTTTTCAATTACTTTTTTTTTTTTTTCAATAAGCATCGTGTTTGTTTACCTTGGATTTTTAGCTTTTCCACAACTATTTTAAATACCTAAGATATCTTGATGCCAGATCGAATACTATTAAAATCTCTATATTTTCTGACTTTTATCATGCATGATGCGTGTCTAATATTTTGAATTATATGACCATTGATGAATTTGTTGAGATTATTTCTCTATAATTTTATTTATTTATTTTTTAAACAAATACCTTTTTTTTATAATGGCGATATTATAAAAATTGAATGTTTTTAACTTTAATATTGTTATGCTATAACATTTTTCTAGCAGAGAATTATTTTGAAACATATTTGGAGCCTATGATTAACATTTTTTCTGTAGTGTATATAAAGGCTATATCTGTTTATGAATTCAGTAGATTTACCTGACTGATGAGCGGTTTATATGTGTAACTTATAGTCAGTTGCTAAGATAAGTCCTTTGAACTATTCATCATCTGTTAACTAATTTCTGTCATGAGGAGTTAGCATTATTTATACTATTTACATGCCCAGGACTATAATCCTCATATTTGTTATCACAATGTTTCAGCTGTTATGCCCTCTAGTCTTCATCAGGTGTATGGCATCCCTGCAAGTTACCTGGATTGGCATACACCTGATGAAAGCTGGTGGGCACAACAGCTGAAATATTTTGATAAGAACAACAAAGATCAGGACAATAGTCTGCATGTAAATAGTGTAAATTTAGTTTTATTATTGAGTGCTTTCTTTATCAAAATCTGTTTAACTTTTAACTTAATTAAATTTGCATTAAGTTCTAGTACTTTTATGTGCTTTGTCAAGTGTTTCAATTTGTATTATTGTTTTTGTGAACTTATAAATAAGAGTTAGACTAATTATGTCTTGAAAAGCACTATGCATTTCTGAGTCAAATATAAGTCTTATATTGGCTACATTTCAATATACAAATTGTGTAAAGGACATGAGAATGAAGCATGCATTTTAAAATTTAACTTACTTTTATAATCACCACAATTAGAGTGAAGATTATTGGTAATGTATAACCTATTTTTTTTAAAGAAGCAAAGGGTAAAATTAAAGAAAAAAAAAAATCCTTTATTGGCAGATTTTCAGGTTTTTAATCACATGTCATATTGGACATCATCCTGAAATTAAAGCTCAGATGGTCATATGCATTGGCCTTCTCAATCTTAGACACTAACAGCAGGATTACAGCAAAGAGTCAAAAAATGAGATACTACAAAACCATTCTATATAGAGCACATAACAAATTGCACAGTGTGATATACCATCAAACCAGAAACAGGCCCAGTAGAAGACCTCATAACCATTGTCAAGAGGAAAAATTTGAAATGGTATGGTCACATCATGAGAGCCAACAATCTTTCCATTGTTGTCCCACAAGGTGCCACCTGAGGTAAAAGAAGAGTCAAACAAAGGAAAATATGTTTCGACAATGTCACAGAGTGAACTGGAAGATCATTCATAGAGAAAGACATTGGTATACAACCAAGGTATTTGGAGGAAGCTAGTTAGATGATCAATTACACAGTGACTCTATGACCACACAGTCATGGGACTGATGATGATGTCCTTTTGGGCAAATTGTAAGACAAGTATACATCTGTAATAAAGTGTTGTGTCACAGTAATATCATTATTACCATTTAAATGTTTTTAGACAGGTTTTTTTCTTGAAATTTTAACCTATTTTAGACCAGAATTATAATTAATGCGAGTATTTTCTATTTATTTTGATATTTTTTAGATAATTGTGCTATGCTAGGATTACCAGAGTACAATGTATAGCCTGATATTTAATGTTCTACAGGGAAGAAAAAACTTTAACATGCTATTGGAACAAAGTCACTGCAGAATGCAGAGAATAGAATAAAATGTCAAAAAGCATGACATTAAATATTAACCAAAAGTACAAATGCTACAAGAGAAAGAAATACACAGTTCTTTTTTAATGTCTCGGTATATTCCTAAAGGATATTGAGTAATTATTTTTGTTTTTTTGGACACAATATAGTGACAATTGTTATGGCAGTGAAATAAGGAAAAACATTTTTTTTTCTTAAGAAAAAATTAACAGAAAATATACTGGTAATGTTTTACTTGGTTATTCTATTCTTTATGTGATTTCACTTTCTGTATGCGCATACACACACACACACACACACACACATATATATATATATATATATATATATATATATATATATACGCACTCTAGCAAAGCCAAGTCTTTTTTATGATAAATCATGAATGGATCAGTGAACTCTCAGGATTAGTCTATTGTGATGTGAATAATAAAATTTCTTTATGAAGAAATATTTGCTGATTCAGATTTGAGTCTTAGGATTGCTAGCTCATCATATTTACAACAGAAATTTAAAGTATCAGGTTAGCAACCAACTCTATTGACAAATATTGCTGCTACTGATTATTGCTCTTAGAACATGTCAACCAATTTATTTGAGGCAGGAAATGCAAATTTTGTGGTTGCATGTTCAAATTACTGATGCAATTACAACTAGTTTTTTTCTATTTTATAAACAATTTACTACATAATTTTGTTTTACACTACCTTTTTAAAAGAATTGGAACCCAAATACTCTTTCAGATTTTTCTCATATAATTTGTGTATTTCCAAACCATCATTTGTGCCTTTCATTTTCCCTTCAAAATAATATTTACAGAGAAAAATAGGATTCTTATTCTTTAGAATTATATAACTGATTTAACTTTGTTTTTTATTTTTTAATTTTTCTTCAATCTTAAAATGGTCAAAGCAATATTTTGACACATTTCTTTTTTTTTTTACAGATTTAATCAAATAATAATTTTTTTCTCAGAAATATTTTTTTAATAATTAAGTGTATAATACTTGAGAATTTACTTATTCATGATTATTAATATTTTAAGACAACTTCAATAGATATGCAATTCATATTAACTGCTCAGTGAAATTTAGTGATGACAATAACATAGAAAATATGAATAATAGTAAAAAAAAAAAAAATACCAATTCATTGTTTTGACTAAAAAAGTAATGTAAATAATTTAAAACTGTGACCATTTTAGCTATTATTATTCATATAATTTAATTTACTCAGACCGGTGTCCTAATTTTGGTTGTTTGGTTAATATAAACACCAGCCTTCTTCAGGTGTCTGTCATAGATTCTATCCTAAAAACGAGAAACCAAATGCTGCCTATTAAATTGAATATACAGTTTGGTTTTAAATTCTTAAAGAAGGCCAAAACATTATGACTAAAAACAACCAGAATGAAGATACCAGTAACGATGATTCAACATTTCAAAAATTCAGACAAAAATTATTATTACTAAACTCTATTTCTTTCTTCTTGCGAGTCAAGCTTTGAATTAAATTCAGGTATTTTTTTTTTATTTTCATATATTATTTTTTTGCTTATGTATACATATGAAATCAATCTGTTTATTGTGACTGATGACAAAGATAATTACAATCATTTAAAATGTATAGATTTCTATTTTGAAATTAAATGATTTTTTAAACAATGATCACATCTATTACTTTAGCAACAATATTTTAAATACACTTAAAAATTACCAACTCAAAACACTGCTGTTACAAAACTGACAGTTTTTAAAATGTGTACAACTAACTTTTATATTTTATGTTTACTATTAGTTTTAACATAACTATTGAAATTCATAATTATTCATAGATTATAAAAGTGTCTTCTTGAAATCATATGAGAACAAATGGAACTAACACATTTATTTTATAGAAAAACAAAATAATTAAGTAATGATTGTGGTCAGATACAGTATTCTGTTTTGAATCCACTCTTTGAAATCAGTTTCAAATTTTTTTATAATCACTTTTCAAATATAAAATTACCAGTCCATTTTAAAATTACAAATCAATAAAGAGATATTTGATAAGTTTGTTCTGTAGTTATGCAGAGGTTTCTGATATTTTGAAGCAAATTCTGTGAAATGAAGAAAACACTAAAAAACATTGACTTCAAATTAGAACAACCTAGAAAGGTTGTTCTAATTTAAAGTCAATGTTTTTTAGTTTATTTTTTAGTTTATTTTTTTTAGTTTTTTGACCGGGAGAAATAATTTAAAAAAAGCAAAAAAAGCAAGAGATTATTCCTTTTTACTTGTTTAAACATTTCTCCTCGGCTGTTATTAATTCTGACAATAATAACTCTGGCAGCTGTGGTATTAAGGGACAACTTATGTTGTAAATTATAATATTATATGAAGGAAAGCAAAATGCATTTTGATAGACATGACAAACTATTACTTAGCCACAAGATGACTTGTCTTTCTACAAACTGTCAAAACTTGCTAAACTACTCTGATTACTTCCCTCTAAATATAAACCAGATTGTAAAGCAATCAAATAATAATGCTTCATCTTTGATTACTTTAACACTTAGACAATGCAGCTGTTTATTTTTCATCATATTTGTTATGTTTTTCTTGTTTTCTTTCACAGAATTAAAAATAACTTTCTCAGGCCAAAGTTCTTCATTTTGCATTGGTCTTTTTCTCTTGTAAACTTAATGTGGGAACTTAGTTTATTCCAAAGTAGATATTGATGGTCTTTGATGCTAGAAAAGAGATGAAAATCACAGAGACATTCATGAAGAGCAATACATTTTACCCTCTAAGCTATGTATAGCACCATGGATCTTTTTGCACAAATAATTTCTGTGAAAGGCTTTCTCTTTATTCATAATAATGATAATTTTTTATAATATTCTCAATTATATTCATTTCTGTCTTAATTTTTTAATAGAATTGTCATTATTTACCCTCAGACCACTGTCCTCATCTTTGTTGTTATTAAAATGTTTTGACTGTTGAATCTTCTGACCTCCACAGTGGATTAAAGTGTTAGTTTGGGAACTGAGTGAGGTAGTAGAAACTTAGACTCAGTGGAAACAGAGTGAGCAATAACTGAGCAATAGTAAAATAAGAACAAAATGTATTATTCCTAGACATGGACAGTGGAACAAGAACAATCTAACCCTCACCAATTAAGTAAAGTGTTCAGTTTGAAATTTCTTGAATGTTACCTATATCAACAACCACCTGATGAAGGTTGGAAGGCAGAATGTCCAAAACATTATGATGATGATAACAACAAAGATAAGGACAACAGTCCAAGTGTAAATAATATAAATATAGTAGTTAAAAATATCTCTTAAAATATGTGTATTTTTCTCTTTAAGTTAAGCATATTAGTTAGTCTTAGCTGAGATCTTGTGCTTGTATTCATCTGTAAAAGCTGGAAACAAATTCTTTACTGCTAAATGGTATTTAAAAAAAATTCCTTTAATAAATCAGATGCCAGACATCATGAAAATATATCAAATTATATAAAATAATCAGGTTTTTGTTATTGTTTTAATGTTAGATAATATTGTAAGAGGTTCAAAATCAGTAAAGTATATTTGATTTTGAAAGATTATTTCTAAAAGGACTGTTAAATTACTTGAATTTTGAAAAAAGTATTTTCATTATCTTTTTGCTAGTCTTATTGATAATTTTTTTATCACAAATTTATAAGCAAAACTCCCACAAATTACCAATAATATGAAAAACTAATAAAGCAAGAGTTACTTCATCTCAGAATTCAAGTAACATCAGACTATTCAGTCAGTTAAGTGCTATACATGTTACATGCTTTGGTGATCATGTCTCTTTCAGTTCATGACCAAAGATTTTCCCTCAGTAGATTGCCATTTCTTTCTGTGGTAGACTGGTAGCCAACCAAGACTATAGGACCCAATTTAATTTGTTCTGCTATTCAACCCATAGCTGGGGGAAAGAGAGATCGATACATACCTTTCCAAAGGGCATTTGTGCATAAGTGAATGTAATAAACCTGACTGGAATTCAAACTCAACTCTCGATATCTCATTCCAAGCTAATATCCATTATTCTACAATGCACATCCTATGACTATTAATACTTGGTTGTAAAAACAAAACCTGAACTGAAAATTTGGAATGGGCAAGTGACAATGTCAGAAGATTCATGTTCTTTCTAGACATCAGTTTTTTTTAGCTGAATTGATTAAGGTGTCATTTATGAAAGATGAGTTCCTGGGATATTAAGTCAAGCCAAAGTGGAATCTATGCTCATAATGATAAATGCAAAGAGCTAATTACTGTCTTTTTTCCTATTACTATTCACCAATATCTGTTATAAACATACTATACAATGTTAACTAACAAAATGCTTTGAATATATGAAGCCCTCATTAAAGAAACCAAAATTAAAGTAGTAGTATTAATACATTCTACCTAGTGAAAAACTTCAAGTATGCACTATCATCTTAATGTACAAATGCCAATATTTAATTTTAGAATAAAACTAACATTTATCATCAGTTTTATCCACCACACATTGAGGTACTGGATGTTGATAATGGCTAAGTGAATAGATAAAAGTATATGATCAAGAACCTTTGGGTAGTTCTTAGGTATATTAACCACAAGCCTATGTTCACTTGTACAGAAACAGAATTGTTTATATATATATATATATATATATATATATATATAATGTATTGGGGCAGCAGATAATTATTCAAACATACATTGTTAAATATAACAGACAACGAATGTCTATTATGTTTGATCATGCGCCTTTCTAAGCTTCATATAGTTGCTTTGGTTGGGGAGAAAATAAAGACAGAAACTGTCCAACATTTAGAATGAGGAACAGCATAATAAAAACATCCAAAATACAAATACTGTTTTTGTCTTTATTTTTTTCCTGAAACTAAAGCCACTATATGAAGCTTAGTATGGCTCATGATCAAACATAATAGACATTCATTGTCTGTTATATTTAACTATATATATATATATATATATATATATATATATATATATATAGGGTGTATCAAAAATACTTTTACAAACTTTGGGGAGGAGTTCCTTACCCCAAAACAAGGCCCAAAGTTCATATAAACATATGCTCACAAATCCTTTGTTTTTAAATTATTAAGTTTAAAGTTTATGGTAGATACTGCTAAATATACAATCCAAGAATACTTTTACAAACTTTGAGTGTGTGTTTCTGACATTAGAACAAGATAAAATGCCCATATAAACTTATGTCCAAAAGACTATCATTGTATTTTAATGCAGCAACTTATAACAAATCTTGAAAATGTCCTCCATTTACTTCTACACATGCATGCAACAGTTGGGTCATTGGCTGGCAGACCCTTTCAAATACCTTCATTTAGTGTCACATGGTTTTACAGCCTTCCCATAACATGTTGATGAAATGTCTCTTCATTAGTAACATTTGCTGTAAAAACCAGTTGTTTTCGGTGGCCCCACAGATAAAAATCCAAAGGATTGAGGTTGGGGAAACATGTAGGCCATGGAAACCAGTCCACTCCTACCTATCCATCTTTTATGAGATATATCAGTCAGCACATCACAATGTGACTAAAATGTGCTGGAGCCACATCAGGCATGAACAGGGGTAGCAGGGGTACATCCTCTAGCAGGTCTGGAAGTGCATTCAAAATAAAGCCTCTGTAGCTCCTGTAAGACATGCTGGGAGAACATATGGACCTACTAGACAGTCACCTACAATTCCAGCCCACACATTAATTGTGAACTGATGCTTGTGTCTAGCCTGTATTGTGTCATGGGGATTCCAATCCCCCTACAAATGTTGGTTGTGTCAATTTGTTATTCCATCTCTTCCAGATGTTGCCTCATCTATAAACAAAACTAAAGAGGCAAATAACAGATCAGCAGTTTGTGCAATAGACCATCAGCAAAAGTTCTGTGGTGAGTAATCAGCGGGCAAAAGAGCCTGCACTCACTGCAAAGCATATGGATACAGGAGCTGCTCTTGAATTACCCTCCATGTGGTACTATGAGATATTTGACATATTAGGGCCACTTGATGTGTGCTGATATCTGGAATGTCTCCAATAGCTTGTAGAATGTGTTCTTCATGGCCAGGTGTACAAGCAGATCTTGGTCTTCCTTGATCCATAGTTTGTGGTGCCATGGATCCTGTCTCAGTAATGCAACAAACAAGAGCAAAGGTTAAATTTTTCAGCTGCCTTCAGTCTGGAAATGCAATCTGATACAACCGTGCAGCCTTGCGTCCATTATCATTCAGAAAATATGTAAAAATAATATCTGCCTGCTCATGATATGAATATCCTGCCATTGTTAAACAAAATACTCCTCGGTTAACTCCCTACAACACATGTTAAACGTTGAAGACAGAGTAGTGTAACTTAGTCTAAATGGTAACACAGCACTATCTACTGTAAACTTTCTTTAAACTTGATAACACAAAAACGAAGAATTTGCTGACATATGTTTATATGGACTTTTGTCCTTGTGAGGAACCTGCCCCCAAAGTTTGTAAAAGTATTTTTGATACACCTTGTGTGTATATATATATATATATGTTTCCAAAATTGCTTAACTATAGCACTTAATCAAACCGGCATTAATGAAAGATTACTGCTGAAATATACTATTATTTAAACACATATTTGTAAGTGATTTTTTTCCTCTATATCGTTCAAGTAATTTTTCTTTTATATTCTAAAAATTGCAACCTGTATGATAATAATTACTCTTTCTACTCTTAAATTTGTTATCCATTGTTATTAAGTAAATTAATTTGTTACACAACCTTATTTCATAACTGTGTTTACAGGTTACATATCAATAGAAATAAATTTATGGAAAAATAGTTTTATTTTAGTATAATTACAATTTTTACTGGTTTAGTTCTTAAGGAAATGCTTTTTGTAATTTTTTTTTCTTAATTCCTGTAAATGAAAAATGAACTTATTTGATATGGTAATAAAAAGTTAAATATGAAACTCATTGTGCTAAAGGAAAACTCAAAAATCCTAAATATTGCTACTCGTTTTTGTTCTTTTTAAAATTTGAATATTTACAAATTTTGACAATGATTTAAAAACTATTAACCATTAACTTCAATGAATTATTTAAAGTCCTTTAATGATAAATTACTTTTCTATTTAAATCTAGGAGACATTCCTTGTAGATCAAACAAAAATAGGACATTTCTGATCTTTAGCACTTTCAGATACAAAAGAGTAAAAATGCTCATAATTGTGCTGCATGTTGAATTTTTTTTTATTGATGTGTATTGTGAATCTCTATACTCTTTAAAAGCTATTTTCAAATATCTATTTAGTTACATTACTGAATATTTGCAATTTATATAAATTTATATAAATTACATATGATTTTTTCTGTAAAATGTACCCTTTGCAAAATATTATATGAATAATTCCATATATCTGTGTGTCACAATATACCATATATAATGGACTCACCTATCATGAATAATAAATGAGGTTCAGCAGTGGATGGTGCCTTTCGTTTTATACTTATACATGTTAGCAGGGGCTATTGTGGAGAAAATCAGGTAAGAGAAAGACATATTTCATTTGTGCTTTCTTAGGTGCGATACTAGCCCAGCCTTGCTGTAAGTAACAAAGCCACACTGACAGATGAAATTTGTTTAAGCAGGATTTTGATGGCATCTCTGCTTCAGAGCTTGAGAAAGCTGATCACGGTGCTTCAGTCTACTGTCTTTAAAACCCTTTAACTTAATGAAACATGTCTTATGCCACTCCTTTTTGTTTGATGCTTGGACTTCCAGGTTTTCAGATCAAAGTTGAGACATTTCAAGTTGTCTTTCAATTTGTCTTTGCAGCATAAGAATGGACATGCAACTGAACATTTGGAGTTTGGTAGTTGTCCATACAGCACCTTTTTTGGAAGGCTATGCTCATCCATTTTCACAACATGACCAGCCCACCGAAGTTGTATCTTTGGTAGAATGGTTTCACTGCCTGTGATGTTGTTACATTTCTTCAGTATTGCACTATTCTTGACCCATTCATGCCATTTTATATCACATATGGCATGAAGACAGTACATCTTAAAGGCATCAAGTTGATTTTGGTATAGGGTCCAAGTTTCAGTGCCATAGAGAAAGACTGAGAGCACAACTGATCTGTATATGTCGATTTTTACTCTGAGAGACAACATTACTAAATACTGTGCTGGCTTTGGCTATTCTGGACTGGATCTCTCTTCCCATTTTTCCATCAGAAGAGACTGTTGATTTGAGATATGTGAATGCCTCAACAGTTTTTAATACCATATATACAAGTCTTGAAATCAGTTAAATATGTTCAAATGAGTCCAATAAATAACATCTATTAAGCTTTAATTTCTCTTCTTTTTTAGTATGTTTTATAATGCTATAAATATATAAACCTTTCTTACATATTTTTTTCTGCTGTATATTTTAAGTAAAATCTTAGGTCATTATTTGTCATTGCTTCTTAAAATGTTACTCTGTGTATTACATTTCAAAGGAATGACAAACATTTCAAAGGAAGGTTTATTCTCATATAGTCTTTGAGCATGAAAGCCTTGGCTGCAAATTATTATTGGTATGTCATCTGGCAAGAGACCATGTAGATCCCCATGTTGTCAATTCAAGGATCAGCTCAAAAACACCTTGTTGAGCCCAGAAATTGGTCCAGTCAGTTGGGAGACAGAAGCTGCAGAAAGAACCAATTGCAGAAGAACAATCCCTGAAAAAACCGAAATCTTCCAAAAACACCTGAAGGCAAATAGAAGAGACAAGGAAAGCCCAAAGAAAAGCCAGAGCTTTCTATCCTGTAAACCCTTCTACCCTACCATGTGGTGGCTGCAGACAAACATCTTCAGATCCAACATAGGATATTACAAACAGACGGAAATGTCTATGAGCACCCCAATACTTGGCAGTGAGTTCTGCAAACAACAATATAGTAAATTACACTTTTTATACTTTCTGAGAATATTAACAATAGATCATTTGAAAGATGTTAAGATTATAGGAAATATTAAAACATTTGTTTATTACTAATTTTGATTTTTGGAAGCTTTATGACAGAAAGAAAAATCTTAGTTGAACACTGTTATAATGTAACCAACAACTTGTGCAGATCATTTTTTGGCTTTTTACTGATATCACAGCTTTGTATTGCTCTCTCTATTCTATTACCAGTAATATAGGAAAAAAATTGATAGAGGTTTGATCTGGACTTGAGTTGTTGGCCTGCTTTGTTGAAAGTTAGGTTTTGGAAGCTCAGATAATGGGATAAAAGCCAAGATGCTATGTGCCATTTTAGGGACAGGCAACTTCATAATTACATGGTTGATAGGATGAAGAAAGGCAGGTACAGTTTATGGTACATGGCATAATGAATTCTGGTGCAAATAATCTAGTCTATGTTGGGCGCAAGCCAAGAGCAAGCAAATGAAATTTCTAAATTTGAATTCAATTGTGAGCAAGCTTGCCCAGGGTTATTTCTGCTCACTTTAATCCTGAACTTGATCTATCATCCATCTTCAAATTGTCTTAAAGCATAAAACAGAAACAGTGCACTTTCAAATATTTACTCATACTCTCTACAACTAGAAAAAACATGCTTAATTTTATATTTTTATTTTCCTAGATTAAACCAACAGCAATTCTTAATGATTTTTGCATATTTCAACATTCAAGTTGAACACTGATTTTCTTTAAAATCAGAAAAAATTATAATTAACTTTTTTTTCTTTGACACATAAATATTTTCTGGGTGCAATTAAGAAAATTAGACAGTAAATAAAAATGCATTAATAAACAATGTTTATCTACTACTTTTATAGTTTTCGAATATACATTATTAGAGTAATTTTTTCCAAATAATATTTATAATTTAAATTTTGTTGCAAAACTGACAATTTATAGCTTTTCCAATTTGTCTTACATACTATTATACACCCTACAATCACACAATATATATATATATATATATATATATATATATATATATATGTGTGTGTGTTTTTTTTTTTATTTTTTTAATTTTTTTCACCCCCAAGCAAGGCGGGAAACCATTATCATGCAAGGGGTTACAGAGAGTTGGAGGGAGAGCAAATAGGAGTGATAGAGGAAAGGATGAAGAGAAGGATAGGGGATAGATCAAGGCATCTGGAGACATCGATTGACATTACATTTGAATAGTTGCAGATTATAGCTATCAGGTAAATAGGAAAACGGGAGGGAGTTCCACAGGCAAGAGGTTGATGTTGGAGTAGAAGAGATGGCTACATTTAACAGTTTCAACAGTGAAAGGGTGTGAGCGAGATGCCAGCCTAGTAGAATGTTTAAATTCATGAACTCCGGGAACCAGCGAAAGCAGCTCATCGGAGCAGTTACCATGAAAGTATTTATAAAAAAGACAGAGGGAGGCGACGGCACATCTGTGAGAGAGCGACTGCAGATGAGATGCCAGACCAGAGACAATTGCATTGGATATCTGTCTCTGGATCTTATCAAGAACCTTGAGACAAACAGAAGGGGCACCAGACCATATATGGCTGCAATACTCCATGCAAGGGCAAATGGTTGGTTTGTAGATTTGAAGGATTGACTCCAGCGAGAAAAATTTCCTGGCACGGCACAGGGAGCCAACTTTCCTTGCAGTGGACGAAGCTATTGACTCAATGTATTTGTTCCATCTCAGGTCAGCAGTCAATGTGAGACCGAGTAGTCACAAAGAGGAGCTCTCAAGAAGTTGAGTGCCAGACATTATAATGGGGGTGCAGGGATGGTTGTCTGTGGTGAGTAATAGAGAGCAGTTTTGTTTTTGAGGCGCTAAAGTTAACCAGCCAATTCCTGGTCCAGTTCTCAACTGATTGGAGGTCCTTATCGAGACAAAAATATATATATATATATATATATATATAATGTATGTAAGAAAATATGACCTGATAGTTGCTTTACATTTGCTCTATCCCAGATATTGAGCACTATTACCCATAGATATAGCATACCCTAAAACTACATTTTATTATCTATCTATCTATCTATCTATCTATCTATCTCTCTCTCTCTCTCTCTCTATATATATATATATATATATATATATATATATTTATATTTATATATGACTAAACAGTGTTTTATTGTTTGATAGTTGAATGAAGACTACTCTCACTGAGACTGTTATGTCACCTCCTGACACATCTTTTCAACTGGGTGGACCAATAGCAGTTGAGGAATGTCAGTTGTTTGTGGTCATTTGTTGAGTCAAGTTAGTCATTAGTAGTAAGATATGATAGAAGACAGAAATTATGATTTTTGCTACAGTATCAACTGAATACAAATATATTCAAGTGGAATTCAGTTCATGACAACCTTCTCTACATATGGTGACTTCAAGCACTAAAATACATATATATTAACAATTATATAATAATCTTAATATGAACTTTATAAACCATAGAAATTGTCTTTGAGCCAAGGCTAGAATCATCTCAATTAACCATTTTATTTTTCACATATTAGAATGGATAGTAATATTTTCTACAATATCTTTGTGAATCATAAACTGCTTTACAATGCAAAATTTGGTTTAATTTGAAAATGTTGCTATTTCTTGTATAATTTGTCTTGTATATTCAGTTAATTGAAAAAAATAGATTTATTTTAATACCTTATCTAAGACATTATAGCTGAATGAGAAGTTTCTTTTACAAAATAAGATATAATCATTTTATACATTTCAAAAAGACTGACGGTTTTCCAGGGATCAAATAGAATCCACTAAAAAAATATTAGTTGATAATTGAAACCAAATATTCAATTCTTATTTCCACTCATAAAAATAAAAAATTTTGAAAAATAGATTGCCCACTTTTCAGATGAAACATATATATATATATATATATATATATATATATAGTCTGTGTCTCACCCCAGATCATGTTAGAATAGACTTTGCACTAGTGTCCCTCAGAGAAGTGCAGGGTTGATCAGGGTGACCAAGTTGCTGAGTGTAGATCCCTGTGACCGGCTCAGCAATATATGGCAAAAAAAGAGTCTAACAGATAAATATATAAACACTAATCCAGGAAGTTAAAAAGGTAATCTCTCTCAGACATTGAGCATGAGAATGTAAGATCCACATTCAAATGAGGAATGGGGGCCATGCAAACACTTGTCAACAATAATTGGCAGGAGTAGGTGATGAATAAAATGTAATGTTAAACAAGAGAGATTATAACTCGTTTTTTTTTTTCATTTGTCATGATATTTCATTACATATATAAGATTTTTGTAAAATTAAGCATGATACACATCCATAATTGTCAGAAGAATTCATTTTTAATTTACCAATTCATATTGTTTACTTGAAGAATACCTCAGAATGTAAAGTCTCTGTCATCCATGAAAGATTTTTTATTCAATAAATTATTTCTTGTGTTACTCTTGTAAACATGATAATTTAGAGTAGTCTAGGAAATATTTTTTCATGAGAATGTCCTTTTTTATCTTAAAGATAAAAAGTTTGTCTATAGCTTAGAGAAGATTTATTAACATACCAAACATTGTTTCCAAATTTGGTATTTTTTTTTTTTTTCAATTACCACTTTTATTTGTTTTTAAATTTAACAATTTTTTTCCTTGAAGAAAGGTTTTTGTTTTCATTTCTCTTGGAATATACCTTACTAGGTTCTGAAGACTGGATCAACCAAAGCATTTTATTACTAACAGCAAGTATAGGAATAAAAGGTTCAGTTATCCAAAGAATATTGGATATATATATATATATATATATATATATATATATAAAGGTTATGATTTAAAAACAGAATAATCCAAATTGCACCTTAATGGATGATGACTTCACATTACTTTAAACTTTATGCATTTTTTCAATTTCTCCAAGTTAGGGAATATGGAAAATGTACAAGGAGAGTTGTAGAATTATCAGGCAACTTATGTAAGAAATACATTATAGAATTCATTTGATGATCAGGTTACAGAATAATCCAAGATCTTACAACTGTCTAAACTTTCCATTTATTGTGAATACTGTAATGTTATAAATGTGTAACTTGAATGACTATCTTTCTTTTTTTTTTATCTTTAACAAGAATCTGCTCCAGTGTAAGTGCACTGATATTTAAAACATAAAGACATTCTGTACCAATTATGATAGTTCTATAAAAGGGAAGTTTGGTGACTCTTAGCAATTCGTGAATGACATAATCAAAAGAAAAATGTACAATTTGCTGGTGGAATGCTGGTAGATTATGAAGTTCACTTAGACCATTCTGAATAAAACTTATTTATTTATTATGAACATTGTACTCATAAGAAACGACATGATTTATATTGCATATGGATTGTCCTAAGATCAGTGTATTTGTGTAGACTACCAAGAATCCCTACCTACACTTCTGCCTATAACTCTGCACACTAGGATTAGTATCATTCCTCAAGCCTTCTGCTCAGGATCAGAGTATAGTATCTATGCACTCAATGAAAAATATTATTGTTTGTTGATTGATTTGTTTTGTTTTTATGTTTTTATCAACCCCACCCCTGGGCATTATTTATAGCTGAAACATATTTTGGATTGTAAGAATACTTTCTTTTTTTTGTGAGTGAGTGAATATTGCATTCAGAATTGATTTGAAGAATGATTTTGATTTTTCTAGATACAAATCTTACTATTTAACAAAGAATTAGTGGGAGAAAAAGGATGAAAACTGTTACCCCACTAATATATATATATATATATAATATATATATATAATATATATATATATATATATATATATATATATATATATATATACACACATATATATTGTGTGTGTGCAGAGTGTGATGGGTAAATTGCCACCATTTTATATTTTTAATTTTGCATATACATGTTGTTTGTTTTTGATTTTGCCAATTGCACAGTATAATAGGGTCAGTTCAGCATTGTCTGTGAGAAAACGACCACCATGATACAATTCACTTCACCAGAAATTTGGAAATAGCATGCTGTATTGCTTGGTATTCATACCAGAAACTCCAATATGAACATCTCAGAGTGGGTGTAATTCTGAGGACAGTGCAGAGGATTTGGAAAGAGTTGGATGATATATCCAGTCAATATCTTGGTGTTTCAAGTGATCACTAGTGATGGAAACGTTATCCATTCATATTCACACAGGCTCTCAGACTTAACACGGAATCCTACATCAAGTGCTTTGAGAAGGTAGTTCTGCCCTGGGCCAAGAGGATGGCTATTGTAAGACCCTATGTCTGGTAACAGGACTCTGCACCATGCCACACAAGCAGGAGAACCTAATTATGCCTGTCAGACAATTTCTGCAACCACATCACCCCTTACATCTTACCACCTAACTCCCCAGACTGCAACCACTTTGATTATTATGTGTGGCACGTAGTTGAGTGAGAGAGCAAAAAAAAAAAACTCCTTGTAATACCAAAGATGAACTGAAAGCAAAGATTATGGCTGTATTCACCAACTTAAACAAGGAGACCATCCACAAGGGTTACAGGAGATTCCAAAGTCACCTGGAGGCTGTAGTTGAAGCCAGTGGTGATTTTATTGAATAAATTTACTCTTTAGTATTTCAAGATATTTTTGTGTAATTTTGGTAAATATATCTATTAAAATATGATGTCAGTGTTATTTTCATTTTTGCATAATTTAGTTTACAATTTATCCATTGCACCATATATATATATATATATAATAATGTTTTTGTATATTTGCTTGAAGACAAAATATATATGACATGATAAAAATTAAAAATTAATGCTAAAACTATCAAAATGAAATTTGAGAATGGTAATATTTGACATGTTTGGGGACTTTTCTTTTTCTTTTATGTGCTGTGTCCCTTCAGACATGTGCAATCATGGCTCTCCATAACTTCCTAACATTTGTAGCTCTAAGCAATGTTTATCCCTTTACTATCCCTCCCAGTGTCTATCCAGCAATCCACTTATTCAAGCTTGTTACATTGGTTACATACTATTTCTCTCTGTCCCTCTTGCCTTCAATGTCTTAAGATATAATTTAAAAAAATATATTTTTGTTGAAAAGGACATTTTCCCAAATTTCATAACATTTTCAATTTGCTGATAATGCACATATGTTTAAGTGATATTAACATTATATTCTGCTGAAATCAAAATATGTATCGATATTTAAAAATAAAAAGCATTTTCATGTAACTTTTACAAAACTAAGTTGTGTTGATGTTACTATTTTGATTCTTGAACTGCCCCTGCGCATGTTTGTGTTTATACATTCTTGTATATATGTTTCACTGTTGACTTGATGTTTGTTCCTGAATAATACACAGATCCATCTTATAGCATAAGGGAAAAATATGAATATTTGTATTCAGAGAACATATGAAGGCAACTTGGAGGGAAAAGTGAATTCCACTTTCAAAAATATAGTAAATGGTTTAGCATAACAGATATTGGTGAGAAAGATAGAAAAGATCTTTCATTTTGAAGTAGAAATGGAAAATAATTTAAAAAAATATTCTCTTTGAAAGTAATGGATTCAGTATGCTTGTTATCCTTCTTGAAAACTTTGGCTGGCATTTTTTTTTTTCCTCTAAATTTTACTGCTATTGGTACTGTGTATTAAAGCACTCAGCTATGATAAACTCGACATGTGTGAAGAGAGTGCATGAATGTATATATTGTAAATCTAACTTAGTCTAAGCTGAAACTTGGATTTGTATTGTTCTTCAAAATTCAATTTGAGTTTTCCTCAGTCCTGCTGTAGTTGATTCTAACACTTAACTTTCAAATACATACATATCTTTCTCTTTCTCTCTCTCTCTCTCTCACACACACAGAGTTCCAAAAGTAAAACATTTTATAAGTTGGTATTTGTCGGTAGATATACACACACACACAGAGTTGTATCTCTCCCATTACCATATATAAATGATGATCTAAGACATATTCTAACAAAATAAACTTAAAAGAAAAGTTTTTTCTAATATACATCTTATTTATAAAAGGTTTGCTATGGATATTCAATATGAGCATAGAACCATATACTAATCCTAGTGGACGCACAAACATATGTTTGAGTACATTTGTTATTCGAATACTTTTTGTCTTTTTGATTTGTTGATACAGAAAAAAAAAACTGTTACAAGAAAAAACTTTTAAGTAAGTGAAAAAAGATGTGAATGAATTTGCCATTTTGCCTTGATGTAGCTCTGTTTTTTGGCTGTGTAGAGAGAAATGTCATAATATCAAGAAAGACTTTGGCACTGATTCTCATAATATTATAACTGATAAATAATAATGGGTATTTATCTGAATGATAAGAATATTAACATTCCAACCATGAGGTGTGGGTTCAAATCTTATCATGGTTGATTTGTGTAGCAAAGAAAATGGCAAATTACCTCATCTAACCAAGCCACAGCATGTCACGGAAAATGTGGCGAAAAAGAAAGTTACTTACTGAGAAAAAGATCAGGTGTTCTGCATGATATGCCGAAGACAGAATATCTAAAATAGAAACAAGTCAGTCACAGGTGTTGCCATAAATGTATCTCAGATATGCTAATATTGTGTGTTGTCTCTCACTTGCCAACCAATGAAAAGATGGTTCAATAGAAGCAGTTAGTGTTCTCCAATTGGGGAGAAAAAAGAAATTCATTTATTTTGCTTCTTCATCCATCAGCTGGTATGCTGGATTTCTGAGTGTTTACATGTATTGGAATTTGTGACAAAGGACCTGTGAATCGAGATTTCGGTATTTTTTTCTGCCCCTGGATCTTCAAGTTTGGACTTGTGATTTCTTTACTTCATTGTGCAAGTAATCTGCCACATCAATCTCTGAACAGGAATTTTATTCCAAGCATGACAAAACTGACTACAGTTTGTTAGAGGTTACTTTATAGGAAGATAATTCCAGTGTGTTGCACCTTTTAAGAAGTATCTAAAAACTTGCTTCAAGTCTTGAGTAGACAAAACTATTCTAAAAGCATTGTTTATTCTGCTAACACAAAGTTGCAAGTCATCAGGACCAAGAGTTCATGCATATTGATCTTGTTCAACTACTGATCATGCCAGATTATGCATCTTATCTTTTCTATGTAGATCAAGTTTTCTTAATATTTAAAAGAATTCTTTTTTTATACTTTTTTGAATGATTTTATTTAATCAATGATATCTAAATTCTAGATCTTTGTGCATTTCTTTTAATGGTTCTGATAGCATTCTGATAATATAAATTGCATTTATTATTATAGTTTCATGATCAAAGTCACATTGTTCTTGCTTTGTTTGCAGCTTAATTCTTTTCCAAGTCTTGTTCATTAGAATTTTAATTATATGTTTGTTATATGGCTCACCAAGCTTATTGTTAGATGTCATTTAAATTTGTATCTTGTTCTTTGGTATCACTTTAAAGCTTGATTTAGTGAGGTTCATTAATATTTTTCTGCAATTTAATTTACCAATTCAGTAACCTTATCACTTCTCAAATTATCTCAAGCTGTAAGCATCTCTATTAAAATATCATCTGGTCTTCTGACTTTCTTCCTCTTCAAATTGTCCAGTGATGTCCTAATTCATTCCATGCTTTTATGTATTGTAGGTTTTTCTCTGTTGACATCAAAGAACTCTTCTGAAAAGTTCATAGGTTGAACAAGATACTCTCATAGAATTTGACCAAATTTGGTGGTTATTTTTCAACATAGTCCCCCTTGTGGTTCACACAATTCTTTCGTCAGTGTTGCAGTACTTGGATCCCATTGGTGAAGAAGCTTTCATCGTGTTGGTCAAAAACGTCATCAACAGCAGATATATCATCATCACTCTGATACCAGCCAAGTGTTTTTTGGGTTGAGGAACATCTGATAGTGACATGGGACCATATCAGAAGTGTAGGGTGGGTGATCAACCAATTGAAAGCCATAATCACTTACAGAAGCCATTGGAACCAAGGACTTGTATGCTTGAGAATTGTCCTGATGAAACAAGTCCCCTTTCATCAGTTTTTCTGGGTGTTTGGTCTTGATAGCCATTCGTAACTGTCACAGCAAGTTGGCATAGTACTCTCCATTGATGGTGTGGCCCTTTTGAAGATAGTCAATAAATACAATGCTTTTTGCATCCCAAATAACTTAGGCCATCACCTTCCCTGCAGTTGAAAAAAAAAACTTGTTCTTCAATACTCCCTTCCCCTCCTGAATTCAATTGTCCACTTTTGCACTGTTTATAAAGCTGGAATGTCATCCCCTAATGTAACAACCATGTCAAAATGAATGTCCTTGGAAGTTAAAGCCCTTTTCTGCAGGTGTTTAATGTGATGTCAAATTCTATCCATTTTCAAGAGAAGTTGCTACTAGTTATTTTGAAATCTTTGAACAGACAGATATTGATTTACCTGGAAAGAAACAATGTAGTTATTAATAAGAAGATTTGAAATTAATGCATGAGAGATATCACAGCTCTAGCATCACTTCTTCATAGTTAGCATATAAACTTTTCAGCCCACCCTTATATTTATTCATTCCATCTCTGTAATACTTGTTCTTTTTTCCATTATAATTATTCCTTTTTTAGATTTTCTACATCCTGTTAAAGAACACATTTCTGTCCTGTCATTCCTTTTTTGTCCATATATGTTACAGTTTTCTGTAGTTTTCTTTTAATTTATCTCTGCACATTTCTCATTAAACCATTCCTCTTGTTTGTGTTTGTTTCTCATGTTTTTGCTTAACCTTATATATTCTGTGCCATTTCTGGATGTTACCTTCTATCACATTTTCATTAAATTAAGAATTTCATCTGTCATCCACTTGTTCTTTTGTTCTTGTCTTTCTTTCCTAAGGCTGATTTCTTTTGCTATTGTCATGTGTGATTCTCTGAATGTATTCTGCTTTGAATCTATGACCTCTTCCAAACTTTCATATTTGTTCTTAACTGCCTATGTTTGTTTACAAATTGAATTACTGTGGAGTTTATCATATTGCAGTTTAGGCATTGCTTGGGGCTTATTTAATTTTTGTAGTTTTACCTTTAGTTTACATGTGATGGCAAGGTGATCGTTCCAATATTTGGCACTTGGACATATTAGAATTCAAAAATTGCATGTCTAAATCGGTCATTGATGGTAAAGTAGTCTATCTGGTTTTTAATGTCTTTACTGGGTTTTTCTAATTCTATAAACATCTTTAGCATTCTTACTATTACTATTGAACCAATTTTTCTCCAAGTTTTTCATATGATCAAAGTCTTTACCGACTATTTTACTATCTTGTACTCTTCCTACTTTCTTGCATTTAGGTCTCCCATAATAATAATTTCTTGTGACTTGCATTGATACTTGGCATTTTCTAGTGTGTTGTATAACTTACCTATTTTTCCCAGTGTTTTCTGATGAGAATGCATATGCCACTATGATCGGCATATTAAATGGTTTCCCTTTAAGTTTACCAGAAGAATTCTGTTTAACAATTGTTAGTGCCCAAAGGACACAATTTTTTGTCCTTATCTAATATCAGTCCAATTCCTCTTTCATTTTTTTTTCTCCTGAGATCCTCAGATTATTACTTATAAAATCACAGTTGTTTTTCAATCTTCTCTCACATTCTACCAAATTGTTAATATTCAGCCTTTCCATTTCTCATTTTACATTTCTAACTTTCCACATTGACATAGTGTCCTAAAATTCCATGTGCTGATTGTAAGCTTTGTTGCATATATTGTTACTGGATAATTAGTCAAGACACCTGTCTTACATATCTCTTTTAAGGAGAGCTGAACTCCTTTGTTACCTGATATTTGTGAGTTGTGAATTGTCATTATTGTTCTTAGGCAGTATTGTGGTGTGGTTTTCCATTGATTTCTTCACTGATTTAAATCAAGGCACCTGTATCATCTGTAAATTCGCTGATTCTTCAAAGAACTATATGGCTGACCTGGATAGATTGGTGTCCTGATTCTTGATATAGTTGCAAGAATTTGTAGTCTTATTTATAGATTTTAGCTTAATATGAGATTCTGTAGCTATTGTTTCTCAATATTTCATCATGTTAAATAATAGTTTAAAAGACTATTATTTTTTAAAGAAGTGTATCTCTGCTTGGACTTCCTGGGGTTGACCTTAGGGATCAGATACAAGACAAAATAAAGAAAGTTGATTTTGATTGGCTGAGCCAGTGTGGGAATGATGGAGAAAGGTTTTTCAGAGAGTTGTTTCTTAACTGTCAAGAAATGTAAATGTGTTGACTTTCATGTCTAAAACAGGTTCCAAATGGAGGGAGAGCATTAGAGATGTATATGTTGATGTTAATAAAATAGCTAAGTTGAAATGTCTGTTGAAGTCTTTTATCACTGAACGTAAGATCATATGACCATGACCACCCCCAGAAGGATAGGCCAATGCAACAATCATACTTGTATTTAGTGATGCACATTTGATGCCTGTGAGGAGTAGCTACATCTTCTTCTACTAGTGTTGACCTCTGTGTTTCATGGAAATTTTGAAATTAGTTTGCTTAACTAGCCAGAATAAAAAAAGAAAATTAAATAGACATGAAAAAATTTCAGACTGCAAAACAATAGACATACTTTTTAACTTGAAATTAATAAGCATTTCTAATCTTTGTTGCTATAATAAAACTATTTTTCTCTGAAAAAAGCATTTTCCATTGTCTTGTTTGAAGCTTAGGATATATGTGAAATTTATTAAGTAAGTATGGTCTGACTTAAAGATGTAACAAAATAGTTTAATAGTTGATTTTTTTTTCTTTTTGATTAGAACTAATAGCTGTGTGAAACAAGTTAACTGTTAATAGATATTAACTATTGAGCTGGGAAATTTATTAGGCTATCCATGAATAGAGAAAGAAATAAGCAATTTATTTTTCTTGGCTTCAGCTTGTAATTGAGATAATGTGTTCAATCAGGTCTTGAATTCTATTTTCTGCCCTGTTAGATTAGAATGGTGCATCAAGAGTAGATTATTTCTCATTAGCTCCTGGCTATATTCCCATCTACAAAGTGTTCCTTTTGAAGGAGCAAGGAATGAAATTGTGCTTGTTGAGTCTGTACCTCTTCACATGCATATAATGCATAAAGAAGTTGCTGAGGGATGCTAGTGTTATTGATATTAGTAAAATGGTGCCATCCAAATTGCATCTCCAGTAGTAACAAATAAGAAGTTCATGGTGTAAGAATTTTTTTCTTTTCTTTATCCAAAATACACTACAGTTGCTATTAGGACAGACCATACGTTTTAGAGAAAGTTTTGCAAATATATGTTGATGACATTAGGGACCAGTTGAAAAGTATCTACATGGGAATGAAGGGAATGTATGTAAAAAGTCATCCAGCTGCCATATGCCAGGTTTCTACTTTCCACTCCCCTTATGTTTGTAGACTTTAAGGCGACTGACAAGTTTCACTCAACTGGAGGCTTTGCCACCCATCACAGCATGGTTGTTCTTTTTGTGGCGGTGGTGGTGGTGGTGGTGGTTGAAATGGATAATGGAGACTGGCTTGCTGTTGGGCAGACTCTATTGGTAAATGACTGAACCGACCAACCTTTGTAATTGACCAACTTTTTCACCTCTCTCAGCATGTCCCACCTTCTCTTCTCTCCCCCTCCCTTACATGTAAAATGGGTTTAGGATAGGGATGTGAAGGATAGAGGACAGGGAGTATATCATGTCAAATTAGCATTGACAATCTCTCTTCACTTTTACTTCTGTCTATCACTTTCTATCCTGAACCCAGCCTGTTGACTTTTTTCCTCCTTTGCTTGGTCAAGGCATGGAAATAATTTGCTCTTTTATTTATTTTTTGTCATCTTCTGCAATTAACAGTGTAGGGCAAAAGTAACACAAAAAAGTATTCCTAATCATGACATGATCACAGATAACTTTCTTACCTGATTATGTTATCTTTCTATTTATATCTATCTATTTCTCTCTCAGTCCTGTCAGACTCTCATGATACAGATGGTCTTTGAAACAACCTTTAAAATCCTTAGAGGAATTCTGATGTGGTCTTACTTCTTTGTAGATGTATTTGTTTTGATTCTCACTTAAATATATGTATAAACTTCTTTCATCTGTATTCAATAACTTGGGAAAAATAATCTGTGATCATTCATGTTCTCATTCTAAAAAAGGGTTTTCAACTCTTAAAGATTCCCTTTGAAAGATGATATAATCATAAGCCACTTATATAGCAAAAACTTAGCCTAATTAGGAATATAGCCAAAGTTGATCAAGTATAAATAGTTTTAGTTCGCAGTTGATACCTTTTTAAAAATATTATCAGGCAAGTTATAACATGTATTTATTTTAAAAAATTCATTTTTATACCCAAATTACATTTTACTAATTGACAAATAATTTTTGATCTGGCAATTTATCAATAATCCTCAAGATTAAATTTTACTTTTAATTTAGGAAATCTGTGATGGTTAATGGCTGTTAATTTCTTTTTGAATAATTTCTTGTTATTTTAGAGGTAAAGTCAGTTTCCTGATTATAGTTAATACTTTTTAATGTTAGAGTCTACAGAACTTCCAGTCACTTGAGAACATCATAAAGTGAAACAATATTTTAAGATAAAATTTATTTTGATAATATTTTCAATATGTTGTCTATGTGTATAACTTATTCTGCAAAGATTTTAAAAACAGATTATGAGAAAGTTGAAGCCAAGACTTAGATAAGGCAGAAGTATCTAAACTTACAGAATTTATTTTTAAATACCCATTGGCTATATTTTACCAAAAGATTTTTTTAATTTTTTTATTTTGCATTAAAAAGAAGAAACTTTTTTTCATTCCCTATATTATGTAACTTTTTTTTTTTCTTTCTTTCTTAAAATCATTCTGTTTCTTAAATGATGAAGGTTCGGCTTGAAGTCAAGCATATGATCTATGTATTTACCTCAGAGAGTTTTGGGTAGGTTCTAGAAAATTTCACTCAATTTCTTTTTTCCTATATATTTCACGCTAAATTTATGATGTGCTCTATGTGCTTCAAAATACAGTCAAGATTTCATTCTGCAATCAATTTCAATAAATTGATATATGTATGCTATTTCTTATTCTCTGTCTATGCATACATGTGTGTATATGTATATATGTGAGTGTGTGTGTATATATATATATATATATATATATATATATATATATATATGGATGCCTGAAACTGATTTTACCTCTAAAATAAAAAAGAATTAACAACCATTAACCATCACAGATTTCCTAAATTAAAAGTAAAATTTAATCTTGAGGCTTATTGATAAACTGCCAGATCTAAAATTATTTGTCAATTAGTAAAATATAATTTGCGTATATAAAATGACTTCCTTTACATAAGTACATGTTATAACTTACCTGATAATATTTTTAAAAAGGTGTCAACTCTGAACTAAAACTATTTATACTTGATCAACTTTGGCTATATTCCTCATTTTGACAATGAGACCCGGGTTCATATCTCACCACAGTTGATTTGTCAGGAAGTAGACTTCCTGATGTTATCGGTCTGAAAGGGGTGATCCCAGTGTGTGACACCTTGTTAGTGAAATTAGGTACACTTGGGGGACCAGCGATAGCTGTGCTAGTACAAAGTCACAAGTCATCGTGAAAGAGGGTTTGAGTGTGCTGGCCTTGTTCAGATTGTTGATGATGCTAGATAACATGCTCTCTCCCAGAAACTGTAACTAAGGTCTGCTCAGCATAGTTGCAGTATAAACAACAGGTTGGCTCTGTGGGTGTTGAACAAACACAAGTGTGTCTGAGTGAGTGACTGTAATAGGGATTGGCTAGCTGCCCTAATAGACAGGTGTCTTCAAATATGAGTGGCTAGCTATATATATATATATATATATATATATATATGCATGGTACTTATTAGAAAGTGCTCATTATCAGTGATAGAGCTAACATGTTCAGTTGTATGGATATGAGTTTATAAATAAATCAGTTTGTCTGATGATCGCAAAACCTTGAAACCCAGAGTTACAAACTCCTATCCATACAACTGAAATATATATATATATATATATATATATATATATATATATATATATATGGAAAATTAATGACAAGGCAAAAAATGATTTTGTTTCTGTGATGCGTTTCATCCTTTAGGACTTCAGTGGACTAAAGAAATGCTTCTAATGATGTAATTAAACATGCACATGAAGCGTGGGATCTAAAAACGCAAACTTTGTTTATAATTATGCATGGGTATATAGTCTAGCTTATTTTGTTTATTTTTTGTTGTTGTTTTTTGTTTTTTTTTATCAGTTTTGTTATCAGTATCCCAAAGAGTGATAAGATCTGCCAAGAAATGTTGTAAGGACACTTAGTTTTATGTCATTATCAGTACCTTAAACTAAGTGTCTATTGCAAATCAACTGATAAAAATAATCTCATAAATTTCTATACTCACCACAACAACAACATAAAATTCAGAGTAATCAATGGATTCTATTTAAGAGCATTCAGAATTTTTAGCACTCAGTATTTACATGATGAGAAGAAATACATTGAAAATAATTTTAAACTCTTCCAATATCCTAATTATTTCATATTCAGTGTGGAACAGAAGGCTTATAAAATATTTCAACATAGAAAAGTGGATGACCATTCTAACAAATCTAACAAATTGCAATATATTATTCTACCTACTAACTCTATCACAACTACGAGTGAAAAGAATTTATCTAAGCATAACATAAATTTTTTCACAAATACTTCTAAAACAATAAAAGACTTAATACAAAACAAAATAATAACAAGCTTAAACCTCAAGGAAGAATTTACTCTATCACCTGTAATAATTGCCACCAAGAATACATAGGAGAAACCCCAAACAGTTTAAAGGAAAAATTATATGTATTCAAAAGGGATCTTTTTCAAATAATACACTCAGTACTTTAGTTGCTTACCATAATGAGTCTAACCATAAATATGATTTAAAAAGTGATACTTTAATTAAAAGAAGAGGCAATTTGCTAAGATGAAAGTGTATAGAAAGTGCTTTAATCACTAAATTATCCACAGTAAATTTGTGTCCATTTACTTACATCATTTCATCTTTCTTGGCAGATATGTTATCACCGTGTGCAATAATTTACTTAATAGCAAACGTGATAAAAACATAAACGAAAAGTAAATGAAATTGGTTAGGATATATACACAGACACATCTATAAAAAACAAAAACTAAATTTAAATGTTTAAAATTTTAGCCTGCCAACATTTTTAGTATTTATCTGTGTATAAATATAACCAATGTTGTTTGAGTTTTTATATCCCCCACTCTTGGTGTGCATGTGTAGTTACATTGACAGAAACATCACTTTTGAATGAAACATGTCACACAAAAAAAATTTCCACTTTGTCATTAATTTTCATAACATTGTTCTTGTATATAAAAATTTATATATCATAATCTTCTCCCATACATACATGCACCCCCCCACACACACACCCACATATATATACACACACATCCACAGGGAGAATGTTTCACTGCATCACAGCTCATCAGTGTGGCTAGACATCCGATTGTTTCAAGCTGGGATTGAAACCCAATCAATTTACCATTAGTCAGAAATTCTCACATGGCAGAGAGGGAAATTTTAACATTTTTACTGTATGAACTACATTAGTGGCTTGATTCTAGTTGAAGAGCATTGCATTAGCAGCAGCAGCAGCCACTGTTTATAAAATCACCCCTTCCTCTCTAAGAGCTACATCAAATTATTTCAAGAACATAAATAGTCATCCACAGACAGACTGTTTTGCTGTATCACAGCTCATCAGTTTGGCTAGACATCAATTGATTCAAGCCATGTTTGAAACCCAACTGATTTGGCATATATATCTCCAGGTAAGATGAGAACAAATAGAGTGCAATTCCAACTTTCATACAATATATATATATATATATATATATATATATATATGCACAGATACACATTACGTGCTGTCTCTAAATATGAGAAAAATTAGTTTTAAATTTCATGATTCCAGTTATGATTTTATTTAATTAAGGGATGAAAAGTTAGGTACTTTTTGTTGAAGTTCCCTCACGTAATAATTAATATTTACGTCAGGTGATTGTGGTTTATTTAATGAAATTTATGTCAGGTAATTGTGGTTTATTTAATGAAATTATTTTTAAGTAAGTTTTAAAATCATTGCCTTTTTATTTCACGGTTAATAGCAAAGATTTATTTTTATGGTGTGCAATATTTGTGTTGTTTGTATAAATATTTCCTTTGTTAACCCTTTAAATATACACAGTGAACTCAAATCAGGAGCTTCCAATGAAATATTTATTATATGTATATTCAGTTTATATTGACATAATAGATTTTTATTAGTCAAAAGCAGCACTGGTACTTATGAGAAAACTGATGTAATTTGAATGTTTGAAATATTAATGAATTGAGTCTTAATTACTGTTTTTAATTATTAATGATTTTGAGATTTAAACAAAATAAATTTTCTTAAAAAATATAAATAACATTTTAACTGATTTCACATTTAAATATTTTAATGTTTTGAATAAAACTCTAATATGGTAAGAATTTTAAATTTATGATTAGCCTTTGTTTTGAGGAGTATAAATAATAATAATTTCATCTGACCCTGATGAGCAATTTGATGTAATACTCTGTAGTCAGTTGAGTCCATTGAATTTATTGAATGTAATGTCTCTTATATGAATATATGAGTATAAATATTTCTTAAGTTCTTTAAGGAAGAAATCAATGAATTAATGTTTTGGTTTTGATTGACTATGAATTTTTATGACTGTACTTCACATATTTTCTTAAACCATTTAATATTGTTTTAAGATTCTTAACTCATCTTGCTGTTGCTATAATAAATTTCATCAATGATTTTGAATTTTTTAATGTGTAATATAAATGTTTCCACTGATATTCTCGCATTCTCTCTGAACTGATAATTGATACATTACACTTGCACAAGTCTATTAAATTCCATTAGATATATTTCTGTATTGTCTATAACTTCTAGACTAGTCATTAACATATCCAATATTGTCCAGACAACTGAATCCTCTTTAATATGCAGTAGAAGGCAAAGTTTAACAAATAAAATAAAAACATTTCTTAAATACTCTGAACAGTATCACTTCATTAACATTAACACAAACATTCTTAAGGACAGGCCAATCAGCTAACTTTGTTTCTGAAACCAGACTTTGATAAATGAAACAAAAGATCAAAGACCCAGTACCAATGTGAAGGACAATCCTAACCACTCTCACCCCCCAACTCTGTCCACTTACAGATGAACTTCAGTATAACCCTAGTTAAAATAGGGTCTAGAGGTCAATTCTCTCTAACCGTTTCACCAGAAAATGAGACAGGTTGGTCCACTCCACTAACCACCAAAGAACTAATCAGGATGACTGCTTACTACAAAGAAGGTGTCTCGGTATCTTTGTTCTGATGTACCACAAACTACACACTTTCACAAGACGGACACGAGCACATATTTGTATGCAAAAGAAAATTAACCTTCAAAACAATGTTCATTTCATATTGAATGTAAAAAAAAATTGCATTAACTTCCACAATATACTTGTTATGGTTAGATGATCTATTCTTCCATCATTGTTAGATTTAAACTTTAGGTTTAGTTTTTAAATCATGGAATACACCTAACATAGGACTAAAGAATGGAGCACCTAAACAGTTGTATTAACAACTTCATGGAGAAGAGGTTCAATTGTCCAAACAATATTTGTCATATTTCTCTTTTTAAATAACCAAAAGAATCATTGAAAAGCAATGAGTATTATTTACTTTTTGTCTTAGAAGATCATACTAGATAAATAAATACTCATATATAATTGTATTGCATTTTTTATCCAACATTATTTCTTATTATAAATATTATTTTTAGTGGATATACCATTTAAGAAAATAAAAAACATTGATAGCAACATGGATGTGTACTTGCCAAAAACAACATTTATGATATTGATAATATTAGCCATTTCCCTACAAGGAAACATTTGGTATACATTGACCAAGCAGCCAGTACTGTTTTTGCTTGAAATTTCTAAAATCTTTCTCTTAAAATATTTTTTAGGAAAACAGGTTTTTCAAGTTCAGTAGCTTTTATCGCTCTTTCCAGTATTGATGTGGGTTTCCTTCTGAACCTTCTATTTGAAGTGAAATGTTAACATTTTGATTATGCCATTATTTTCTCTTTAAGTTACATGTGCTACCCATTTTCATTGTTGCTGCTGTTGGTAGTCCTCAAGTGTTGTGGTTTCTTTTATTTTGTTATAGTTCTTTGTTTGTGATTCTGTAGTGCCAGTCCACATTGTTCAAAGAATGATGATCTTTGCCAAGATCCTCAGACTTTACTCAAAGCCTTTTTTTTACCATTGATCTAAGGAAATGGTTGTATACAAGTGACAGTTTAGCTATTTCTGAACAGGCTTGACTCCGTGCATAGCATCCACATGAAAGTTGCAATCTGATGAGGCTATTGAAGAACATGACACGAGTTTTCAGGTTGATGTTTTGGTTTTGTAACAACTTGCAGTGTTGGGTGAAACTATCTCTGGCACAGCCTGTTCTATGTTCAATTTCTTTTTCTCTTATACTTAATGTGTTATAGATCATCTATATGTCAATGTATTTGAAGTGTTTAGTATTTACTAATTCCACATCCTGTATTTTTATGATGGATTTAGAGTAGATGCTTTCACTGCTTTTGTTTCAATTCCAGATCATATTTTCAGTTTGGGAAGAGGATTATCTTGAGTCCCACTTCTTGGAACACTTACTGATTTTCTGTTCAAGATTATTCTTATTTGAATTATGAACAACTATGTCATCAGCATAATCCCCCTCATCATCATTACATTGACATCAGGAAGGAAAGCAGTATTGGTAGACTCCTTTGAGATGCAGTAGGGAATGTTTAAATGGTCAGTGCACATCTCATCACATCTGTGTTTTGTAAATGTGCAAGATGTAGTTGAGTCAGGTTCTCTAACCTTAGTTGGCAACCAAGGAGAAGGAGAACTCCAAATTTGAGCCTGTAGAGGTCTGTCTGAAGAATTTGCATTACACTTTGAATCACTTCCCTGTTATCAGTTCTTCTAAAAACTGTAAATGATTCATACAAGCCTTTATCATTATAATCAAATTATCTCTTTGGTTAGTTTAGTGGTTTACTTATATAGGATTGCTGCATAATATATATATATATATATATATATATATATATATATATATATATTCTGTATTTATGCAGCACTCCTTCATTTATGCATGTTTCATTAAAATTGACGGACAATCTAATACAATTAAGCTTTTTATTTGATTTTTCTTGTGTTCAAACAAGTGCTTTCTTTTTTGGACAGTGTGTGTGTAGAAACTGTTCAAATGTTCTATACTTTTAGTCATTATCAAGGATGATTTTATTTTTTCAGTTTAATTGAGCGTGTGCATTGTGTGTATGTTTTTAGTGTTAAATGTTTTATTTTCCAAACGCAGTTAGCTTATTGTGGCCATGTTTGTAGTTAATATTGTTAAGTTGGCTTTTTCATTTTTATTATTACAGCTTCAATTATTTTTAATCTTTTTTACAGGTGGATAAGGTTATTATGTTTATGTTTTCTACTATATTGTATCCTACAATATATATATATAGGGATCAGAATCTGATAGGATAAAGAACAAATAAGAAATGTTTATTACTCTAAGAAGTTTCATTCTTATTAAAGCTTCAACAAATAAGATCTGGAAAAAAAGAAGAAATAAATAAAAATACCAGAATTTCTTTTTCTTTTTTTCTCTACATATCTCATTCTCTGATGTAGCTTTAATAAAAGTGAAACATGTTAGATTGATAAACTTTTCCCATTTGTTTTGTATCCTATCATACGCACACACATACTCATACAATTTTATACAATTACTGTTGTAACAGGAATAAAGTAATTTTACCAGTTTCTAGTAAAATTTATGTCTATTCTTGAACACTCTTTTTGAAGTACCAATTTAATTCCTCCAAACTATTTAGAAGCAATTTTATTAACTCTGGCCCAAAATAAAGTAAACAGTAATAGGCTAATATGTTATTCAGATTACTTCTGGATATTTTTTCTGAGTGAGTGTTGTCAGCTTTTAGCCTTTTTGATCTATTCTGACGTAACCTGTGTCATCACCCTAACCGTTTTCCAAATGGAAATTACTTCTAAATAAAACCAATATTAATGTGAACATATGACAAAGTAAAAAGAATAGAGAATACTTTTTTTTTTAGCAACAGAAAGTGACTGTAAGATGTAAACAATTTGTTTTTGTATACCTGTCAAAAAATGATTGGTAGTAAAAAGATTTAGTTCTGTTTCAAATGTCAAAATGGACAACAAATCCTAAAAGATAAAAAATTATAGAATGTGTCACAAGAATAAAATTTGGAAATGTCATGTTTAGCTTTATGCTGTTTAAATTTGATGTAAATATTGATTTGTTTAGGATGCTTTTTTTTAAAAGATCTGTCATACATTAGCATATCTAAATGCATTTCATCATCATGGAAGTGGGTATTTGAAAAAAGATTTAAAATCATGATATGTTTAATAATAAACGTTTTTAATTATCAATCTCATTCATTAATAAGTGTTTATGAGATGTATTGTCTCTCTTTCATTCCTCCAATTTGATTTTTTAGTAATATAATAATCAACACAGTAAATATGTTAATGGTTAAATTTATAAAAGAATTTAAAATTTCTCTTCATCATTATTATTTTTTTCAATTTATTCTTTAAATTTTTCTATTTGTTAACTATACTCTTCTACCTTTTAGATATCTATTATAGAGATTGTTAATGTTATTCCTCCCAAGAATTGAACCCTTCAAATTGACAAATATTGTTGAATTACTCTGTCCCACTTGCTAATTAAAAATGAACTCACCTTTTTTTATAAAGGTTTTTAATTTGTTCAATGGGTGAAAATTCATTTGCCTCTGGAAACTATGCTGGGTAATTTCAAAGTTTAAACAGTATTGGTATACTATATTTAAAAAGTAGCTAATTTTGTTTTAAGCAATTGTCAAAATTGACTTATGAATCTTTACTGTAGTCTTGAAGACTAAGTATCTGAATAGAAAACCACAATATATTATGTTCATTTAGTTTTGCAAGTATTTGCTTATCTGCACCTGAGGATCATTATTCATCCAATTATTAACATTTTTATATGAGAAAATTTAGATTTTGTTAAAAATATGTATTATATTTTTTTACAATGTTCTTTTAACAATTTTAACCACATTGGCAGAAAGAATCAAAACCATTAAAATCAAATTTTAGGAGCCAAAAAATAAATAGAAATCTGTTTACATTTCATATTATTTGCAATATAATAATTACTTTCTACATTGTTTCTTTTAAATTATAAATAAGCAAAAGTTTTCACAGTAACACATTTTTTTTCGTATAATAAAAAATTTTTTTATTCCATCTTATGTTACTAATATATATATATATGTATATATATATATATATATATATATATATATATATAAGGCCGGAACGTACAATGGACGAAACGTTGTGAATATGGCAATGAAGATGAGGATAACAGTCCAAATAATGTAAATAATTTAAGGAGTGTGTATTTAAATATGAAGTATAATTAAAATTTTCAAAAAGAATATAGCATGTTTCTTCTAAATGTATACAAACTGTTATTTGTCATACAAATTAAATAATTGCCACAAATTGAAATTAATCTGTATTTCTATCAGAAAAACTCATGTTTTATAACTATAATTTCTAAAATGCTCAAAATTATTGAAAAAAAGGTTGAAACTCATACATATGATCCATTGCTAAAGATGCTGGGAAAGTGGTTGGTTCCCTGTACTGCTCCAGCAAGTACCTGAATCCTCCTGCTATCCTCTCACATTACAAGAACTAGATCAGGTCAAAAATGGAGTACTGTTTCTATATACTGGCAGGAGCTGCTCAGTCTTTATTTTCTAGTTATAATAGAATCCAAAAGTGTCTTTATGGGTGATGAATTGTTTCCCACCCTCCAACCACTTTCTCACAGACAAAAGCCTCTTGCTGCTTTAACACCATTTTCATTGAAAGTGTTCAGTTGAACAACATTCCTAAGTTCCACCAAATCTGTCCTTCATGGCTAAGAGCGGTTATACTATGAACATTGTAGCAAACCACTCTCATTTCCTTCCTGTTCCATTGGTAAGATGTAAGTTCCACTCAAGCAGCTTCTTCCTACAAACTGCTGCTTTGTGAAACCAACTCCTAAGTGGATGCTTCCCGGATTACTACAATTTTAACCTGTTCAAGTCTAGTGTTAACCATTATCACATATCCCCATAAAATGTACCTCTTACTCTGTAATCTTCTACCTTAAGTAGCTCTTAGGCCTTGTACAGAATGAACATTATTGTAAAAAAAAAAAAAAAATACTAGATAAATAAAGTAGCTATTTTTCTTGTTTTTTGCAAGCTATCTCATGGTTAACTTCTTCCTCTCAATATGAATGAAAATAATTATTGGAAATCTTATTTTCTTATATAAAATATTAAGGAAATTAGTTATAAAATACATCGTTAATCAATAATTACAAATATGCTATTATTAGTGGCAAATTTGAATTGGAATGTGTTGGTTTCTTTCAAGAATTATGTTGAGAATAATGCAATTATTCATATTATAAATCAAAATTATGTTGATTCAGTTTTCTTTTTATTTCCATTAAATGAAACATAGTTTGTAGGAAATAGACATTAGATTAAAACAGTGAGAAAATTGTGTAAATGCTTTTTCCTGCTTTCAAAAGTAACATGATATTATTTTTATAATAAACTCATAAGAAAAGAATCATTACTAAATCTGGTATTTGAATTTGCTATCATTTTCAATAACTTAATTGTCTACTTATGATCCAGAGTTAGTGTGTTTTTGTGCATATTCATTTTGGTATGTCTTTTCATAACTAGTTTGACATGGGAATCTTTAAAGGTTTTGCTTATAAAATATCCAACTTTGACTTTATAGTCAAAGGTACAACAAAACTAAATAAACATCTATACTTTCAGACAAGAGATTTTAATCAATAGTCTAAATAATTCAAGATTAATTTATGCAAATTAAAATTTGGTCAACTTGCAGTTTTTAAATTATCAGGTATTGGATTTATGAGATCTGTTATCAATGAGGCAGTATTAAAAGCATAAAGCAAACTTTTTGGTAGCAAGTTTTCTCAATATTTTCCTTTATAATATGATCCAAAATGGCCCAAAGATGTTCCAACAGAGATTCACTTAACTATGAGACTTTAGACTTGCTGTTTTCAGGCCTTTCTTTTAATAAATCTTAATGGCTTCACATGAAAAGATGATAGTATGTTGAAACACTATGCATCTATCTATCATTTCAATTGCTGATTGTTTTTTTTTTCTACTGAATGTTGACTAGTTTAAGTGAAGAAAGTGTTGCTTTCATTCAAATAACTTTCAGAGTGCTCCTTTTACTCAAATGGATATGTATTTTTTCTGGATTGAAATTCTCCATGGACTTGAAAAGCTTTTAATTGACCAGGGTCCTAAACTCTTCCATAAACCATACATAACCATGATTTATTTCTTTTTCTTAAGACTGGGATTGCCTAAAAAAGGATTTGTCATGTCATAAATGATTTCAGGCAAGGTTTTACAAGGCCTGATGCTCTTCTTGATGCCCAACTCAGACACTCATGTTAGTTCAAATATATTGAGTGTTTTCATCACGACACAAGAAGGTTGCCATTCAAGGCTTGAAAACCCATCTTAAACTTATATGCATAAATGTTGGCTGTTGGCTCAAAGAAGAAGCTCATCTTTGACGTGTTGTTTTTGTCTTTTTTTTTTTTTTTAGGGTAAATTGAATAAATATTGATATGTCTAATACAAAATTTAAATGAACCAAATCTAAACACCCAATATTCTAATATTCAGTGTTTAGCTTATTGAGTTATTTGTTTTTGTTGTTCTCCCAATGTTTTAATTTTCTGACTTGTGTTTATAGGAATTCAACACACATGGGATTTATATCTTTAGTTCAAACCATTTCTTTTGTTAAGAATAGCTTATTGCCTCCAGCACCGAGAAAAGGACATCAGTAGTTGATGCCAAGAATTCATGGGAAGAATTAATGTATACAAGCAGTAAAAACTTAAAAGATAACTATTAATCCAATATTTAAAACAAGTGAATAGAACAACAAACATCAGAGACATTATATAAATCCAGTCAGGTTGATATTTAAAAAACAGCAGCTAAATCTAAAGAATTTGTAAGTTTTACAATAGTACAGCCCCTTTTCACAATCTTCTTACTCAAATCAGCCTTTCATGAAAAATGTGAATGATAAAAGATTGCTTAATATCATATAGTTACTTTGTTTTTCTTCTTGACAGTACTGCTAAGTACTACTTGAAAAAAAGGAGACCACCTTTTTCTATAAAGATTGTATACTTGAGGAAGATCAAAGAATGAGATCAGTAATTTGAAAAAAAAATCTCTTGAAATAATATTGACAAATCTCAAAATTACAATGTGTAAAAATTCACTATATATTGATAGTGGGCTGCAGACATTTTAAACAAAGTATTTTGTTAGGCAATCTCCTATTGCCTTTTTACTTGTTTACTATTTTAAAATTGAGAAATCCTCAGAAAAGAGTACAGTATGTTGAAACACTAAGAGTCTATCATTTCAATTGCTTTTTGTTTTTTCTGCTAAATGTTGACTGGTTCAAGTGGTTTTCTTCTAACAGCTCTGCTATAATAATATGTTTTACAAAAATGCTGTAATGCTGTTCCCGGGATAATTCAAACACACTCTACCATAATTGCTGCCTTGCAATGATTTATTAGATTTGCCATATTCTTACATGAAAACACATTTCTAATGACTCGGGTCAGTATGAATGAAACTCTGATTTCATTTACTTCATTAGTGAATAATTTAGTTCAGAGTTGAAAGGAAAATTGACTTTGGATTGGCCAGAAAAATGTGATGGTTAACATGTTCCTGTAGGCAAAATACACCATGAAATGATTGTCTAGTGATTTTTTTTTTCATGTGGTTTTATAGTAAATTGAATAAATATTGATGTGTATGGTGTAAAATCTAAGCAAAATAATGTTATCTCTGTCTATACTCATCATAGTATGTTTGAGCTGGTGGGTTTTTGGAAACATAAAGCATGTAAATACAAAAACCTAATTTTGGGCATGTAGCCAAGTGATTACAATATTCACTTCTTAACCATGAAGCATCGGTTTGAATCTTACCAGTCAGATTTTCAGGGAGGTAACTTCTTGATGTTATTGACCTGGGGAGGTGATCTTAGTATGCAGCATCTTTGGAAAGTGTCTGCAAACCTTACTATGTGTTGACTCAAGACTTATGAGTTTAATTGGGTAGATAGAATTGACTGGAAGCTGTTGAAGGTTGTGCAAGTACCAAGTTACAAGTCACTGTGATTGAGGGTTTAAGCATACCTGACCTTGTTCAAAAAATTGATCACACAAGATTATGCACTGGTAACCACCCTGGCAGTTGGGGCTGCTCAGAAACAAGTAGTAGCTAGCCATTCCTTCAGAATTCTGAAACTTTAATTCATCATAGCAATAGATGATATTAACATTGTATATTCTATTTCCAATATGATTATCTATTTTTTGAATATTCATATTGTCCTCCCCCTACATGTAATGTGCTTGTAGATGTAATATTGCTCCTAAAATATACAGCTTTGTCTTTATTCAGTATTTTCCTGTATGTTAAAGAGAGGACATTAAAGAATACTTTGAGCTATTGATGTTATCTAATCTGGTGCAAATCATATGACCTAATTCATTTCTGTTGAATCTTTATAGATATTATGTTTAGGAGTTGGTGTATGTAACTGAACATCAGAATAAATATTCACTTTTGTAGGAAATAAACTGATGATTATAGCAATTTTTATTACTTCACTGAGTGAGCTGTTAGTGACTTTCTGTATATATTTGGCTCTTTACAGTAAAATCTCAAACTACATATTGTTTCTAAAACATTGAACAGTGACATTATCACTGACATATTTAATAACTTCAACATTTGATTCCTTTTTTTGTATTTTTTAAAAATCTGGTTTCAACTTCTCATGAATTTCAAGACTTGATTTTGCTCAGCAAGTTAAAAAAGAATCAGTAATTTACACAAAGCCAAGCAGTTGTTTGATGATCTTAGAAGTAATGCTCTTAGAAGTTATTCTACAACACCAGATTTTCTTGCTTCCAAGTAATGGGTTACAAAATTATGAGTGATTTAACAGTTTGACTATATGAGAGTGAATTACTAAGTCTATAGCCTGCCACATTGAGGTACACTTTTCCTTTTATAACCTATATGATTAATACCCATTACTGCATTAAATACATTAATGATGGAGATTGTGTTGAAAAATGCTTGTTGGATAAAATGACTTTTTTTCATCATTAGACTGAAAACTTACTAATATACCTACATAGTTGGAATTGAACCATTAGAACTTACACTGCTATCAAGAATGAATAAATATATATTTAGTCATACAGATATGATTTTATATTTAAGATATAGACTGTGGGAACATAGGAATCAACACTGCACGGTCACTATCAGCTTCATGCCTCAGTGCAATCTTCAGACAAAGATTTATTCTGAAAAACTCACAGACACAATGCAGTGTTGATTCTTATGACCAGATTGTTTATATATAATCTGTTTCATACTTAAATAAAATCATAATTCACTCTCTCTCACACACACACACACACACACACACACACACACATATATATATATATATATTTAAATTGTGTGTATTTGGATCAGTATTGTGATTTTCTTTCTTTGTTTAATGATAATGTTATTAAGCTTATTATGAAAAGAATTTACATAAAATAGACAACACTTGTCTTTATTATTTAATGAAACATGTATGAATAAATATATATATATATATAATCAGTATGTGCCATCAATAATTACTCAGGGTAGGCAGCTTGTGACCATTATTTAGTAAATCTACAAAAAAAAAGATATTTTGCATTTTATGCATAATAACCAAAGTAACCTTCATAATTTTGTTGGATTAGGTGCATATTGTGCCACAGAAGGAAAACGTAGCTGCTGATCCAATTTCATTCAGGACAGGCATTGTCTATCTTGCCTACCTAGACGGCATGTCCTTGAGATATAATGAAGTTTAACCTCTTCAGTACTGCATCACTGCAAGCAGTAATGTAACATGGCCTGAGATGGACCACTATTAATGAATGCAGGTGGCTCAGGAATGCTCAGGTTAAGCTTTGCTTAAGCCTTCAGCTGCTACTGCAGTAAAAGACCTCTACATGAATAATCTTGAAGCTGTCAGAGTGCCACATAAGACTTTCGAATAGATGGCCCTGCACTGAAAAGAGCAGAGAGCATGCTGTCCCAGGGAGGACAAGTACTAAACGGCATTAAGACCAGCTGTCTTTATTCATAACCCACAATGATATCTTGTATATAAATCTCTTGTTGGGACTGATATGTCATATTCAACAAGTATCTATTAGTATCTATTAACTAACCTATAAACTGATGAACACTCATAGGTAAAACCTAATGGAAAAGCTCATGATATATATATATATATATATATATATATATATATATATATATATATACACACACACACAAATAGTAAAAATATAAGCTAAAGAAAAATAGTATGACAAATTGGAAAAAGTTTTTGTGATGCATTTTATACATTAGGATTTCATTGGACTGGGCTTTGTTTATCTACAATAAAATCTGGAATGATCATTGGATTCTATTTAAGTGCAGTCAGAATTTGCAACCCTCAATATTTACATGAACAGGAGAAATATATTGAAAATACATTCAAGACCCTTCAATACCTTAACTATTTCATATTCAATGTGAAAAAAAGGCTCATAAAATATTCCGAAATAGAAGAGCTGTCCATCCTGACAAACCCAATGAATCAAAAAAATATATTATTCTACCCATTAACTCTATCACAACTACAGCCAAAAAAAATTTATCTAAGCTCAACATAAAATCTGTCGCAACTATATCTAAAATGATCAAAGACTTAATCAATAAAAAATTAAACAACAAGCCAAAACTTGAAGGAGAAATTTACTCTATCTAGTGCAGGAATTGCCAGATTGAATACTTAGGAGAAATCTCAAGAAGTTTAAACAAATGACTATATGAACATAAAAGGGACATTTTAAAAGACAAGACACAAAATTAATTGGTTGTTCATTCACCATGACAAAACTAACCACAACTTTGACATAGGGAATGCTACATTGATTAAAAGAGAAAATCCACTAAAACGAAAATGTCTGGAAAGTGCCTTGATCGCTATTTGAGCCACAGTAAGTTTGCATACAGGCTTTACAATATATCACCATTATTGGTAGATTTTCTGTTGTCACAATGTGGGATAGTCAGGGATAAAGTTGAGGGAGAAAAAAAGAAAAAGAATACAGATGAATTTGGCTAAATTGACAAAAATTTTCTTTAAAAGATTTTGGAACTACCAGCGTCTCTTGTTTCATGCAGATGTGTAGATGTGGCAACATCAACAAAAGCCCAGTCCAATGAAATCCTAATGAGTGAAACATGTCACAAAAACTTTTTTCCAATTTATCATACTATTTTCCTATATATATATATATATATATATATATATATATATATATATATATATATAAATAAAAGAAGCAGCTCGTAAGAGAATCTGCTATAGAAGCACACTGGAGAAAAAGAGCTTAATGCCTTATTAACTGGTAGAGCCTAAATATATTTTAATTAAATTCCCAGTGAACATTGGCTGCCACAATTAACAGTTTCATGTGCTTTCATGCAATCATTATTTATTTATATAAATTGGGATCAAATATGGATTGGAATCTGACAGAATGATAGGATAAGGAACAAATAGGTAACGTTAGATTTATAAACATTTCTTATTTATTACTTATCCTAATAAATAAATTATATGTGTGTGTGTGTGTATATATATATATATATATATATATATATATATATATGAGAGAGAGAGAGAGATAAAATAAGTTTTCTTTTGGGATTTTTTAATAGAAACTCATAAAAGCACAAGATAAGTTGAATAAATTTTGTTACAATTCCCATCTCTACTTGTTACATTGATAAAAGCTAAGAAAAATTGAGGTCTGGGATGTCAGAGTATTTGCAATTTTTTAGCATAGGCACAGCAGGAAAATCACTATTTTAATTTTCTCGATGCTTATTCTTGCCTTGCACCTCTAACTCAACACTGGAATTTCTTTATCAGACATTGGGTGGTAGTCACCTCATTAGTCCTTTTAAAAGAAATAAACACTAAAATCAACAAGAACAAAGATTCTATTTTAGCACATTGTTAGATTGGCATTTCTCTGTTCTTTTTTCCTTAGGCATCCTTTTTATTTCTGTTTTGAGTTAGAATCATTATTTTCAAATTAACTCTGTTTATCTTAATATGATATGTTTCATCTTATTTCTCAAGACTGATGTTGCACTATCCTTAATAATTCATTTTTACTAGTTTATAAATGTTAATCTTTTAAGTACATTTTTTATATAATACCGATTCTCTGTCTGCTTTATCTAAGGAAACCTCTGTTTTTCTTTTCTTTTTTTTTCTTTAAAGAAATAAACATAGTAGCACATTTTGTAGAAAATTGTAACTTTAAGACATTTCCAAGTTAATTTGTTTACTTTAAGAGTTGCAAATAACTTTACCTTTGTTTTTGTCTCTTGAGTAAAAATTGGAATTCCTATTGGAAATAAAAATGATTAATATTTATTTGACTATTCGGAGATAGAGCAAAAGAAAAAAAAATTCTTTAGGAGGTGATCCCTTTGAGCTATAAGGAGAAATTGGTAGTGAAAATTGCCATAGAAATTTAATGCTCCCACTCTCCCAGTGTTAATTTAACCCAAAACCAGTTTCGGTTAATATATTTTAGCAGGTATTTAAAAAATATTTTCCAACATACCGTCATCATCTAAACAACTAACATTGATCTTCTTTTCTTCTAAAGAAAGTATATTTATAATATTAACAATTCAGTATTTTTGCAATTTCCCTTAAAGAAACAGCTTGTTATCGAAGTATACTATTGTTCAATATATGATTTTTTATAAATCTCTTTTTAACATAGTTTCACATGATATTTTATCATCTTTCATTCTTCACTTGGTTGGTTTTATTTTATCTATTCAAATTTCTTGTTTCATTTTAACCAGATAACAACATCTTAAATAAATTCCAAATTTGTCTGATTATGTAATGTTATATTTTTTACCTTCTCTCTTTCTCTGTGAAGCTTACAGTCACATTACATTGAAACACCAGTTTCCATACAATCACCAAAGTTAAGCAATGTCGAGCCTGTTTAGTAATTAGATGGTAACTGCTTCAGAATATCAGGTACTGTGAGCTTGGATGTGTGGGTGATGTAATAGATAACGACTTGGAATTGTTAATTGGTGAGCCAAGTTCCAATTTCTATTGGGTTTGTTATATTCACTTGTGTGCAAATACCCTTGAGAAGGATATGGATCCACCATTTACCCCCAGCTATGGGTTAATTAGTAAGGCATATCACTAAACCATTTTTATCACCAAAACAAAATTCTTAAAATCTAAAAATATTTTCTGACTTTAAATAATCTGCAATGGGTTGATAAGCCATAGAATACTAATCATTAAAAAAAAAAGAAAAAAAAAGATCTTTTTCTGTAGAATGAAAACAATTTTGGTTTTATGTTATACCTTATGAACTAATTATTGTATGAGTAAAAATTTACCTTTTGAATTTTGCAATTCATTTTTTAGGGGAGGGTTTTTCTCTTTTATAAGTTGAAAAGAAAATAATAACAAAGATGTTGACATTCCACACTATTTCAAAGAAAAATTTAGGAATACTGAAAACAGCAATAACAACTACTGGACATGAGAAATTTATTTTTCTGTTTTTATTTTAAAAAAAAAAGAAAAAAATTATCTTTTTTTTTTTTATAAGTTTTTTCATTAATACTGGCTGCTTGGTCAATATGAAATGTTTCCTTACAAGGAGATAGCTAATATTACTGTTACCATTATTTTTCTTAGTATACAAATTCTACATGTAAACGAAAACATTAAAAAAGGCATCCTTCTCTTTTATATAGAAATCAAATTTCTTGGGAATCACTTTGAATTTTGGTAAATGTTTTGAATATTTGCATGTTTTTATGTTTTTTTTTGGGGGGGGGGTATAATTACTGTTGACATGATATGTATATAATCTTCATGAGTTGCTCCCCTTTGGTACTCTCCTACTTCAGAAAAGACACTCTTACCCAGAAGTGTTTTTACAGGGAACTGATGTGGAGACAAAGCAGTTCAAAATAAATCATTCGCTATGACTTGCTCGAGTTCCTTAGTATAATTTATAATATATTTACATGATTAACTGAGCAATTATAGAATGTTCTCTAATTTACTGTCATATGGTAACATTTGTTACTTTATTGAAACTACCAAATTTGTATTCATGTTCTGTAACTGAAAGTAAAATTTCAAGTTTTTCATCTATAATTTTACATATTACTTTCTGATATTTCTGATATACCTTCTGATGTTTCTAGTAACAAATTGAACCTTAAAAAAAAGTAATCATTTTTTTGTTCAATATTTCATCAGTTTTATTAACTTTTTATTTAATTTTAGAAATTAACTGAGCTTTTTATCTTCCCCAAAAGAGAAAAAGTTTATTCAAATGCTTTTTTATCATTGTATCAGCTACCACTTCTTTTTGTGTTTGACTTAAACATGGTAATCAAGAGATGAGGAATCATTGATTTTTTTTTTTTGATTTTTTGATTTTTTTAAATCAGTTGTATTTTTAACATATTTTTCTAATTTAAGTTCATAAGACAATATTTTCCACGATAAGCAAAATCTGAAACTTTTAACAGACTTTTAAATTTCAGTAACAATTAAAAGAAATTAGTCACCTAGCCAAAAATTCAGTTTGTTGCATGTGATGTATATCAGGATATTCTATCATGTTGAAATATTTCACCTTCTGATATTTCTAGTAACAAATTGAACCTTAAAAAAGATGGTTTTTTGTTCAATATTCCATCAGTTTTATTAACTTTTTTGCAAGATTGTTTTTTTTTATGTATAGTCTCAAACCATTAGATTCCCATCGCTGAATCTTAAAGTTTTTCTGGTATATCTTGGTAGGTTGGTTGATTTTATGACATGTCAACCTTGTATATCTTGGAATGTTTATTGTACCAACTGGTCTTCAAACATATTCTTTTGTATTAGAATGTACTTCAATTTTGACTTTGTCATTAAATATCACTGTTGCCCATTTTTCATTATCCTATAGCAGATGTTATTTTATTTAGTCTTTTTATCTTTTGGTTAATGATGGTTTTGTTTTTTTTTAAATCATTTCCTCCAGGCAGTGCAATAAAACCACTAAGATGCAAGGGGTTATTGAGTGTAGAAGAATATGAGAAAAAAAAATCATTAAGGAGAGAGAATAAAATAACAGGAATTAAAAAAAACAAAAAAAAACACAAGATAACAAGTGACATTGCATTTAAACTTTTGAAAATCAAATTTAACTGGAAAGGACAAAGCTGGTAGAAAGTTGCCTGAGTGAGAAGTGCAAGAGAAGAAACTCTTATCATTGAATTTACAGTTACATCTAGACATTTCAATTACAAAATGATGAAACCTTGCCGGCAACCTAGCACTGCACTTAAATTCATAAAGTCTAGGTACCATAGAGGAAAGTTCATCAGAACAATTACCATGAAAGTATTTATAGAAAAGGCACAGGGAAGCATTTAGATTATTTGTATATAGTATTCTTTTATATTGTGTGAACTCCACAAGTAATACGGTTTTTATCCATTACTTGGCAAGCTTTTAACTTTGGGTTGAATGTTAATAACCAAGCTAACTTTCTTTGATCTCTTTTGTCTAATTTCAAAGGTCTACCAGGTTTTTTCCTTTCCAATATCTGCATGCTTCTTTTAAATGACTTGGGCAGAACACCTTGATATTTAAGGTTCCTTAATGATTTTACATTTATACTTTGTGACATTTTGATGATCCTCATCCTATTCTTCAAACTCACTCTTCCCATTATGACGTTTAACTTCACTAAAAAGTCATGAAGTTTATACAATCTGTGTTTGGCCCATTTAACATGATAAATTTACATGCATGTCTTAATTTGGAAAGATGTTTATGATATGACTGAAGCTCATAACTTTTGCAAACCTTATTTTCAGCACCACCATTCATTCAAATCTGTATCTTCTCTTATCCTACATCAATTTGAATGCAACAAGTTGGACTGTAATCCTGAAGAACTATAAGTGCTAATCCTGAAAGTATATTATCAAATACTTACAGCTTCTCAGTAAAACAGATTAATTTCTTTTTAGCTTGGTGGCTCATTTCTCTTGCTTATATAATTTTCATGATGCTAAAGAAAATAAATAATGCTTCATAGCCAGTGTGTTACAAGTTATCAGTATTTTTATTTATATTTTTCCCTTGAAATTAATTTGAACTTTAAAGGTACATTAAATATATTAAGTATTAGAAAATGAAATTTAAATGAATGTTCTCTTTGAATTTCATTTGAATATTATACAAGAAAATTTAAATGTTATTTTTAATGGATATCCATATTTAAGTAGATGCTCTATTTATTTATTTTCATCTACTAACCTACTTTTCATCAAGAAAACCTATTAAAGAAAAATATGCGCTCTCAAGCAGGATTCAAATCTGCACCCTCTTTAGGAGGAGAAACCCTTGTTAGATCCGACATGCTTATACTGTCTCAGCTATGGAGTATTTTGCCGATCAAGCAAAGTTGAATACTGTCTTATAAATGTAAATCTCTCTCTGACTCTCAAAACATTCATATCTGCTCAATTTGGTATCCGACTGTAAAGAAAGCAGTTTCTAAAGAAGTAATGGATTTTTTGTTTTAATCTGACAAATTTTATTACTTAAATGTTATTTTTAGTGGATACACATATTTGAGTAGACACTCCATTTATTTATTAAATCGTATATTTATTTTTATAATGTTTAAGTAATAAAATCTGTCAGATTAATAAATAAAAAATCCATTACTTCTTTAGAAAGAAAGAAAATAAATGAAACTATTGTAACCAAATGAACATTTGAAGAAAAAAAAACACTGAGTTATCTCTGCTTGATGCCAAAGTTATATGTCTAAAAGAGTGGAGGGTGTTAAACTCATTTATTATTGCAGGTCAAATATGCAAGTACAATATATGGGTCAGACAATATAACTAAACAATTCACACTTATGTATTAGATGAGTAATAAGGAATAGAAGATGATCCCACATATTAGATGAGTAATATGAAATGTAAATATTCTACTTTTATGCTCACTTGATCTTAAAAATGAGAAAGCAAACAGAATTGATTATTTATCTTTATTAAACTGTTTTACATGCTGTAATACTGTTCCCTGATGATTGGCATCTCTTGGTATGAACTGGTGAATCACCTTTGGCACCAGAGATTGAGTTATAATCACTTTCATTATTGTATTTAGATCTATAACTAAATAACCTGAGACTGAAGTTCATACTTGTTCAAGTTAATTACAGAAAATAATTATTCACAGGCATATGTATTTCCAAAGATTGACATGATGTTTGAAGTCAAACATATAATCTTGGAATAATCTGACCCATGATATTGATAAAATGTGCCAACGTTGACACATGGAAACTTATTCCTTAACCTTTACAACTCTGCACAAACTTTTGGAGTTGTATCCCCGAAACCACATTAATTTTGGGTGTGGTAAGTGTTTGAATGGTGGGTATATTACTAGCACTGTAACTTTTAGGGGTTTAGAGATATTGTTAGAAAATTTTCAGGGTAATTGCATGAAAGGTTATAGAAAATGTACACATATTTATTTTACTGTACATATAATAAGTGTAATGTATTTTGAGAAAAAAAACATGAAAACTAAAAAAAAAGGTTTGTATTTTATTAAGAAGCTTTCTTATTAATCCAAGCCCACAATCCACCTTGTAATTGACCAAGTATGATAGCGTTTAAAGCAGGGATAGGGACACATGTGGAACCTGATGACGCTGACTCATATAGGTAGTTTGGTGCCTTTTTTTGTCCCTGCTAGAGCACACCACACAGTTGGGCAGAAGGCTTTCCAGTGCTGACACACTTGGGATTTATCATGATGTAGTGCTTGCTTGTAACCAGACTGTCCAGAGTGTCATTGGAGCACCATGATTGGTGAGAGCTCGCAGTCAGCTAATACTCTTCAAAATGACTGTGCACTATCTTCAGGTAGCATTTCTCAGCCATTATTTGACTGGGATGTAATGCTCTCTAAATCACCCTATTACAAAAGTATCCTTCAAATAAGTTTTAAAAAAAAAAAAAAAAAAAAAGAAGCATAGCAATAAAAAAAAAAAAGAAAAAAGTTAGCTGCTTCTCAGCCACTTCTCAGACTAGGTCAAAAAGAGACTGTTGCCATTGTGATTGGTCATTGGTTTTGCATTCTTGATTTCTGGTGATTTATGCTGTTCTCAGTTAACTTGGCAGACCATTGTCCCTGTAAATGACATGGCCATGTTTATAATGTAAATAAGCCAGTGATGTGACTACCCTATGTGTAACACTTGTTGTGTTTCTAGTATTTGTTTCTTTTCCTAATTACAGTTTCCAATTATAAAGGTAGCCAGTTTTTGCTTCCACAAGTGCCCAGGCTTTCATTCCCCATGTTGATGGCTTCTTGGGTATGTACTGCATGAGGTTCATCCTCCCTTTGAAAGCAGTCATACTTTCATCCCACTTATTTCTTTAGTGGCTGTGTAGTACTGTTTCCAAAGTGAGAGAATAGTTTCAAGAAATTATTTTGAAGTTTTTTCATATCCGGGCTGGGGCGTGGTTCATCTCTGGGTACTGTCATTGAATTATCAATGATATGAAAATACAACAAAATTGATAAAAAACAATACCTACTTATCACATTGTGAAAGCCTTGCATATATAAAAGGGGGTCTGTTGTCCAGTAAGACAAATACAAAGGTTGATTTGTCAAACCTATAAACAAAGGCAAGGCCAGAAATGCTTTGATTTCTTCAAAGCAAATGTTTTTCCAAGCTCTGATTTGTGAGTTGGTCTTTGCAATGTCACCTAATTTTGTTTTCACATCATTTACATACTGGTTAGTTTCCGCTACCATTAATTGAATACCTTCAGTAGATAAAAAAGATGAAAAACATCTAACTCACTAGCTTCTTGATCAACATTTATATAGGAAAACTCTGGTCACCATGGGTGATTGTATGCTTGTGATGTTTCAAAAATTCCTCCTTCTTGGTCGGAATCACTTTCACTCTCACTGTCATGCACATCACCAATATCTGCATGGGTAAATCTGAGAAATAAATCCACACCTTATCCAAGTGTCATCATTGTGATCAAAAAATGAATCTTTTTAAAACACTTCATTAAAATTCACTGAAAAAACAACTATTTCAATTAGGACAAAATGGCTGACATCCAGGCATTCCCAGTTCATATCACAAGCTTAGTGATGTCATTTCTGTAGTAATAAATTATTTTTAGAAACGTACTTTTCCTTTGAAACAAAGCACTTTCACTGTCCTCCCAGAGAATATTGAGAAAGAATATCACCAGCCAACAAGTATGCCTGCAGTGTCGTAAGTGTTAAAACAGGATTACACTTGAAATATTTTGGTATTATATTAACCCTAGCAGATAATGGACACAGAAAAATAGTCATTTGTTGAGAGATCTTTCTTAGAACTCATAAACTTACAATTTTGATGCACTTCAAGCCTGTGTAACGCCTTCCAATTTTTTGCTTCTGCCACCTACTATTTTCAAAAATTTAAATGCAGCTTCAATTACTATCTGTCTGAATCCTGTTTCTTTGTTGTCCTTTTCCTCATTTCCCCTCACTGAAGTCTTCTCATTCTACTTTCTTTCCTATAAACCCTGTGTTCTAGTGGCATTATCACCTTGCTTGGGGTGAAATGATTAAAAATAAAGTATTTTTGTATTTATAACTGCATAAAAAACTTGTGAGTTTTGCAATAACTTTAAAGTTGTTCTGTGTGTAATATGACTATATGACAATTGATGATTCAACATTTTATTGCATCTATGCACCTTTGCAAACAGTATGCCAAGACCATCCATAACATCAAGCACATACTTATAGACTGTACTGACTATAAACATACTAAGAAAAATTCTATAAAAAAAAGTAAGAGACATGAATGAGCTTTTCAAACAAATCAACCTGAATAACACCGTTAACTTTATAAAATAAGTGAGTCTTTACACAAAGATGGAATCTCTCACAATCCCCAAATCATTTGTTTCCTTTCTTTAGGACCTCTTTAAGCAAAACTCATCTGTAAAGAATTTAACTACAAAATTTTGTCCAAATCATAAGTATACTAAATAAAGGATTTGGCATTAAGATGACCTACAGAGGTTGATGTGTCATAAAACAAGAAGAAAACAAACAACTTTGTAATTACATAATTTAAGTGTTTTGTAATACTTACCATGAAAATTACATCTTGAACTCATTCATTATCTCTGAGCTCCTGCAAAATCCTTTACTTTCAGTCATATAAATATCTCTATTTCACATCAGTGTGTAAAATCAATTCAGTCTAACTCCCAAGCTTAACCAGTAAACATTCGTATGATATAGCAGCTTATAGTTTTCCTCCAATAAGCAGTTGAAATGTTGTTTAAACCTTGTGTGTTTATTACAACATTTATGATATCTATTTTTAATATCTTATTGCACAGCACTTCCATATATATAATGCAATTAATATTATGCCTTAAGCTTACAGGTCATATTTTTTTTTGAATTTTGTTACTATGCCAGATTTTCTACCAATCATACGCAGTGCTCTATCTTTTACAAGACCTATTTTATCCAGTGTCTTTATCAAATTCACAAAGATATTTTCTCCCTTTGATGTTCCCTCCAATGTTACTAGTTCCACAACTTCTTTTATATGCATATTTTCATCTTTGCCATGCATATTAACAGTAAATTTTGCCATATCATTTTTTTTTCTTAATTAATTCATCCTAAGAAGGGCGATAATGTTACTAAGATGCAAGAGGCTACTGTAAGTGAAAAAGAATGAAAATATTTTAGAAGAAACTGTAAACCCAATAATAGTATAAATTTCAGAGTTTAGGCAGAGACATTAGAGGTACAGAGTTGAAGTAGAATTTAGAAGGAACCAGAAAGCAATCCTAGACAAAGAAACAAGAGATAAACCTCTACCTCTACCCCGGTTCAAAATTTAACTAGATGGTAGGTGTTGAAAATGCTGTAAATGATTTTGTGTTGGCTGTTAATATTCTATGATAATTCATAAGTTCTTTCTTTAACTTTGTTTCCTGAAATGTGTTGTGGAGTAGCTGAACACCCCCACAAGATGGACTGGTCTAAGACTATTTAAACAACACTCTCTCTTACTGTGGGAGAGGAGTTAATAATTAACTGTTTATTACATTTGTCTGTGTTCTCAACTGTGTACCATATTATTCTCTAGAATAAACTACTTCTTACTTTCTATATGTGTGTCAACCTTTCTTATTTTCGACACAACAAAATGCATGATGGTTTTATATTCTGTGACCATTACTATGCATTTCTTTAGAAAATTCCTTCCTGAAAAGGGCTTCAGTGATAACAATTTCATCAGTCAAATCTTAACTTGGTCTAAAGTAGACTTTATTGAACATTAATCCAGGATTGGCTTGCCAGTCAAATAAAAATAATAGAAATGAATATTTTCTAAATAAATATGGATCTGTCCAAATTATGAAAATAAATGATTAAACCTTTTCTATCTGATAGTACCATTTTATTATAATGGGCAATGCTATGACTTGCCTTAAATTGATTCTGTTAAACAACTTCTTCAAATTTATTAAATTTGTTTTCACATAACTTTTTACTATTTTCATCATACCATAAAGCATAACACACTTCATTAACTGCTGTTCTCTTTGGAAACATGATGAAGGGGTTAAAAATTGCCTTGGATATATGCAATGCTTTATGTTTTCTCTATGTGCAATCCTTTTATTCTCTATAATATACACCTAATTAAATATGGCTGTCATTGTTTACATTATTTTGTAGCAGTAACACACTGTTCCACATTCAAAAGTGATAACTCCCAGACCAAAATGAAAGTTAGCATTAAATTTTTTTCTTTTATAAATAATGCATTTTAAACCCCAAAATATGACTGAAGCAGCAAAAGTGCTGTATAAAAGTGTATCAGGTCACATGTTCGATACACCAGGTTTATCAGGTGATATCAAATGAATATAAGTAACAGGTATTTGAATATTTATCATGCAACCTACTACAGATTTAATCTGCTTCCTTGCTACAGTGGGTTAATTAATATTTGCCTTTATCTTTAAGAAAAATTATACAGACATGTGCCCAATACAGATAAAAAAGGAGGAGGAATATTATTGGACTTTTATGATTTATCCAACCACAAGATGAAAAGTTATAAAGATTTTCCTCTGGTGCAGTTAATTCACAAAGACAGACACACTTCTCCTAGGTTTAAACAATTAGTGACTTCTCTCAACAAGTTGTCCAAAACTGTTATATTTGCAAGATATAAAGATTTTCTTGGTTGCAGTTAAGTTCCACAAAGACAAAGATGGACACACTTGAAGAAGAGAAGCAACTGAACAGCAGCATTAAATTCAACAGGTTGAATGTACAGAAAAGGATCTATGCACAGCAGGTAAAAAGAAGGCTTTCAAATCTAATTTATATTTGCAGACTTAACTGTTAGAAGAGTGTTGAAGGAACAAGTGGGATTTGTGGCTTCTGCAGTCCATTAACATCCGGAAGGACAGATCCAATGTATGTGTGGTTATTATTGGCTGTTAGTTGCACAAGAAGAAAATGTCAGGATCTTGTTTACTGCATGGCCCCAAGAAGGGATCCAGACTGGACAGCAGTTAACCAGTCAGTGTCCCAGATTGATAAAGGTTTCAAATTCAAGGCTGATTTTTGAATAGTGAAGGGTTAGCTCCCTTTATTTTTCCTTTCAAATTCTTATAAAGTAGAGAAATGTAGAACTTTATGAGCTTGTGCTATTTTTTTCTTAATAAAAAACAAGAGATAGATAATTGTAGGGAACAAAAGCTATAAAATTATAAAGTCAGTGTTTACATATCTTACATTATGCAAAGTTATATGAATCAATTGCTTCAACTCTAATAAAAAATATAAAATTCTGATGAAAGTAATCTTATACAAGAAAATATGACAGATGTGAAAATGTGCAGTAAATTTTATTCAAACGCTACAGGCAAATTATAATTTGAATATCTTGACCAGAAAACATTTTTGTTTTTAATAATATATCCATATTATAGTAATTGAAACATTTTCTTTTTTTTAATAATTTTCACCCAAACAAGGCAATAAAACCACTAAGATGCAAGGGGTTACTGAGTGTTAAAGAATATCAGAAAAAAAGAAAAATAAATATTATTAAGGAGAAAGAACAATAAAAGAACAGGAATTTAGAAGAGAGAAGATAACAGTTAACATTGCATTTAAATTTTGGAAGATCAAAGTTGACTGGGAAGCCAGAAGAGAGTTTCATATGTGAGAACTGTGATAGAAGAAACTGTTAATATAAAACTTATGGTTACATCTAGCAGCCATTTCAACTGTAAAATGATGAGACCTTGCTACCAATCTAGAACTGCATTTAAAGTCTAAGTACCAGATAGGAAAGTTCATCAGAAGAATTACTATCATGAAAGTATTTATAGAAAAGGCACAGGGAAGCTACATTATGGTGATGGGAAAGTGACTGAGAAAAAGATGCAATGTTGGAACCAATAACATTCTTCTTTGGATTTTATCAAGAATCATTAAATATCTAACAGGAGCACCAGACCAGCTTATAAATGTATAAGATAGATTCTGGCAAGAAAAGTTGTCTACTATGACACAATGAACCAACTTTTCTAGTAGCAAACCAAGCAATTGATTAAATATAATCTTTCCACTTCATGTCTGTAGAAGACATTAGCCCAAGTTGGCACAATAAGCTCTTAAGCATTATGGTTTTCTGAAAAATCTTATTGTATAAAAACTTCAATAGATAAAAAGTTAATTGGTGATTGGTGGCCATATGAAATCTCTATAATGCAAAATATTTATTTCTGTGGGCTTGAAAAACAAAGAAATTGTTTTGTTTTTTTTTGTATAATTTATGGATTAGAAAAAATGAAACTATCAAAGTTCAAGTTTGTTCTTCAAGAAGATTTATTTTGTTTATTGTTTTGGATCAGTTTTTATATAGAAATTTATATTTACTTATACCTTGCTTCACATTGATATGAAGATATCTCTAAACAGTGTGAACTAAATTTAGTTTTCTTTTATAAATTTATTTAATTCTGCCTCCTTCCCACAAGTATTCTTCAAGAAGCTTGTAAAATTGTCATCTTTTATTTCTTTTTACCTGTTAATTGAAGAAAGATGTCATTCCTGCTGCTGCTCCTTCTTTTGATGTTTCTGCTTTGGTAGTCATCATGTTGACTTAGGAATTACGAAATAATCAGTCAAGCTAAATGAATTCCAAACTGTGTTCTCTGAGCATCCAAACCAGGTGTTCAACTCTGTAAGCTGCCAACCACCATGAAGTTAAGTGGATATTGTGGATTTTAGTTTCTAATGTTGGCAGACTCTGGCAAAATGCCAAACAAAAGTAGGACATCTGATTTATAGGACTGTGTCCCAAGAAGCAACCTAAATCTCTATATCATTTGTTCTAAAATTTCTCATCCTCTTGGGCAGTTATTTTCTTTTAATGTCAAAACAAGCTTCAGTTATTGACTACAAAAAAAACCTTATTGGTGATTTATTTATGCAAATCTTCAATATGTTCCTATGTATCTTTATTGTGTCTTTATCATAATGCAGGATTCTTTTTTTTTTTTTTCTGGCTTATCAATGCATGTGTGAATATTTAGATATTTGTTTTGATAGTTTTGCTTTAAAATATTTTAGTTCTACTGCATTTTCCAAACAATCTGTATACAGAAAACCCAATAAAAACAAACAAAAGATTCATTGTATTTCACTGAACATTTGCCAGAACAGACAGTGGCATAGCAATATATTCAGTCAGAGAAAGTTGAATTTACTTCATTAGGAAAGGGATTGAGGCAGTTGTGTCAAATTGTATGCTTTAGTGTTCACAAATTTAAATCTTGATTAAATTTTAACGTTTGGGTGAGTCAGAAAATAAAGTATAGCTGGACTTTTAAACTTGAAACTTGTCAAGTACATTTAATGAAACTTTTCTTTTACAAATGTGGAATGTTTTTGAATTGTATTTGCATGGCATAATAATTTTTAAAATATAAGGCAAAATGTGATTATTACAAATTAATAGACGCATCAAGGCATTGAAACTAAAATAATAGTGACCATGAGAAATTACTTTCAGTGTCTTTATAGTCATTTATTTCCAGTAAATGTCACTTGACTATTTTTCTCTAAAATGGGCCAGTACAGTCAGGTAACAATGATATAACAATGGAGCAGTGAAATTGCTGATTAAATATTAATTCTTTATATTGTCTGAGATAACCCTTTATACCATCCATCAGCATAGCTGGTACTAACCTCCAGGAAAGTGATTCATTGTGCCTTCTCAGACTAATGTTTTCCACTGACATGAAGTGGAATGATTATATTGAATCACTTTCTAGGTTTGTTGCTAGGAAAGTTGGTTCCCTCTGTTGTACTAGACAATTTTTATCACCAGAATCTATCTTACATATTTATAAGTCTACCATTCATCCTTGCTTTGAATATTGCTGCCACATATGATCTGTTGCTCCTGCTATATATTTAGAGAATCTTTATAAAATCCAAAAAGAATCTGCAATGTTATTAGTCCTGATCTAGAATGTTGTCTTCAGTCACTTTCTGACTAGTACTAGATTGGCAGAAAGGTCTCATCCTTTTACAGTTAAAATGGCTAATTGTAACTGCTAACAGTTTCTTTTGTCACACTTCTTGCTTGTGGATTCTCTTCCCACTTATTCCTTCCCAATCAACTTTCATCATCAAAAATTTAAATGCAATGTCAATCATTATCTTCTATCTTTTTAATTCCTGTTCTTTTATTGTTCTCTCTCCTTAACAGTTTGTTTTTCTCATATTCTCTCACCCCCCCCCCCATTAATAGTGGCTTTATTGCCTTGTTTCAGTTGAAATGATTAAAAAAGTATCTAATATATATAATTGAATGTAATTCTTCATTGATAGAATTCATAATCCTAATATGCAAATTTAATGACAAAAAGTAGTTATATTTCATAAATATTCAGATAAAACTTTTGCTAATAGAATTAAATGATATTAAAATATTTTTTCTTTCACATCTACCTAAATTTATCAACTTTAAAATATATTCTTTTATTGTAACCATAATTTTTCAAAATATCTTAGGTAGATTTGTTGTATATTTTAAATATCTATAACTGAAAGATAAATGTGTTTTGAAATATTTATAACAACTAGATTAAATTTTTATTTGGAAGCTAAAAAGTTGAAAATAAGATAATGCTCATTTATAACTTTTGAGCAAGCATTAGGCACTGTGACCATGGACCTAACATGTGAGTAACAGTGAGGTTTTGGAGAAAATGAAAATGAAACTTATCAGGAAGAGGTAGTTGAAATTTCTGAGGCATGTAATGAAGAAGGAGGGCTTAGAAAACCTGATACTCACAGGACAGTTTGAGAGAAAGAGGGACAGAGGAAAGCAGTGCATAACATATTTGATAAGCTTGAGCAAAAGGAGAGTAGAACAGGGTTTGGGGGAAATAAACAAAAGTCAAAACTTGTTAAGAGCTACAAGGGACAGTAAGATGTGGAGGGCCATGATTGCTATGTCCTGAAGAGATACAGGACATAAAAAAAGATGATGTTAAAACTTACTTTATTTGCTGATTGACTGTTCATTGGTCCTGTAAACTTGATACTACATAAAAAAAAAACTTTAAATCAAATACAAAATATGCAAATACAATTATTTATTTCTTCTACTTGTTACTGTGCAGTGCACAATGAAATTGGACAGCTGTTCCCAGATGCACCAATGTAGCTGGCCACTCATCTTTGAGGATACCCGTCTACTAGGGCAGCTAGCCAATCCCTATTGCAGACATCTGCTCAGGGGCAATTGTATTTGTTCAACACCCACAGAGCCCACCTGTGGTTTATACTGCAACTATACTGAGCAGACCTTAATTACAGTTTCTGGGAGAGAGAGAGCATGTTATCTAGTGTGATCAACAATTTGAACAAGGCCAGCATGCTCAAGCCCTCAGCCATGATGACTTGCGGCTTTGTGCTAGCACAGCTATTGATGGCCCACAAGAGTTCTGTCTACTCACTTTCACTTAGGTCAACCTATGGTATGGTTTTCAGACACTTTCCAAAAGTGTTGCACACTGGGATTGACCTCAATCCAGTTCGATAACATCAGGAAGTCTCCTTCCTGACAAATTGACCGTGGTGAGATTCAAACTCGGGTCTCATGGTAAGAATGCGAATGTTCTAACCACTCGGCCACCAATACCCACACAAAAATATACATATATACTGTTACGAACTTGTAGTATATAGATGAACCACGGGTTTAAAAAAAGGAAAACGCGGGATCCTTTCTTGGTCTTCACTCGGAAATGGAAGCGACACAAGTGAGTCAATGAAGAACAGATGATGAATTTCAAAATAAAATATTTATTTATAAATATATATAAACAGATAAAGAAAGAAAAAAAAGAAAATTCATTTAACAAAGGGGAAGGGGACCATGAAAGAACAAAAGGCACGAGCGAATACATACATATAAAAAAAAAAAAAAAAAAAAAAAAGATCAAGCCATGAGAATCAACTTATCTGTCAGTCGAGTTGATATTTCCACACAAAATTCTGATTCGCCGAAGTGAGAGTTTTTATGCTACAACAATATTTTGGTCGGCCGGCAATTTTCCTGGGTTCCTTTTCTTTCAGAAGTGTTCGGGGTCCACAGCATCTCGTACAGGCATTTTGTTGGTGTCAATTCAATTTCATAGCAGTCCTTTCATCTCTAGTCGACAGACTTTGCTGTCTTTTTCATCTCAGTGGGCAGTCTATTTGGAATCGGGATGATTTTGCCCAGCAACGTTCATCTGCCACTGGTCAGACAGAAACTGTAAATCCTTTTTTAGATTTTTGCTGTCCCCACAGGCAGTCACATGGGTTCTTTTCGTCTTTGACCAGGTACACAGGAAGGTGGGACGCAAAATAACGAAGCGTTTGTGTGATGGCTAAAATTTTAATCAACGCTTAGTAGGGTCTGATCCCGTGAATCGCAGCAGGAGATCCTGTTGGTGCCTGGAATTCACTTACGGTCAACTGCCTGATGGCTGCGAAATTTTGGAACCAGGTCATTTTCGCGTCGGGTCGCTTCAAAGTTCGCTCGTGTAAAGAGGGAAAGAATTTGTGAAGAGAAGAGGAGGGTATAGCTGATCATGGAACATATTTGCTCGCAAATTTAAAGCATTGGATTTTATCTATTTTTATTTATTTTTCTTTTATATCTAGTTAATTTTCGGCTAGAATTTGGAATTTTTCTTTGGGGTGCTTTTTAGCCTTACTCCTATATGGTGAATGAAATCATGGCTAACATACACACAACACAGATGTAACAAGCACACACATTATCAATGATATTTAAAATATGCATCTCAACCTTGATGATACAGATGGTAACTTTTACCTATTTGGTTATTATTTGGTTTGTTTTTTTGTTTTTTGTTTTTTTAACCTTTAGTCAAGATAACACAAAATATTAATAGCAGTTTTTATTAGCTTCTCTTTTCTGTACACACCTAAATGTAAGTAAGACTAATAAGCTTCATTAAAAATAAGTCAGTCATGTTTTAGCATTTTAGTACAGTCGAGGTTAAGATGCATAATTGCTAAAGCAATGATCTATTAGTTTGATGCAAAAATAATGTCGTTTTCTCACATAGTAACATATGTGAGAAAACGACATTATTTTTGCACCAACCTAATACATTGGTACATCAATAAGTCTTCAAACTAATGAAAAAAAAACATTTATTTTCCTTCCTTGTCGATGCACTTAATCCAAGTGGTAAATATTAATCAGATTAATAAAATATTATTCAGTGGAAATTACAAGTCAGAACCTCACTAATAACTGTGTGAGGCTGTGGACTTATTGATCCACTAATATAAAATGCTGCAGACCTCACGAAATCACCAGCAAATGGCTCATTTTCTTTGTTTCAGGCAAATCCCTTTCTTTCTTCTTTTTCAAGTATTTAGTTTTAGAAATATGACATCTAAACAGTTTGTAGAGTAAAATGAACACATAAAATAATTTTAAAATATTAATAAGGAAAAGCCAATTTATGCTTCCTTGTCTATGTACTGAATTAAGTGCATTGACATGGAAGGAGATTACTGTTGCATGAGAATATATATGCAATGAAAACAATACCATTTTCAGTAATTTGAGTTTATCTCCCCTTAGAAATTTAATTCAACAGAATTTAAAAATTATTATACTGAAATGTTTTTCTAACATCTTTATACATATAAAATTTTTAAAAAATTAAAACAATAAATAAACATTGTAGTTTCTTCTTTTCTCCATCAGAACTCAATTACTGCAAGAAAACTGAATTACGTTTTTTTTTAAACATTCAGATAAGTTTATCTTAAAGTAATAACAATTATTGGCAAAATGCCAAATAATAATTTTTATTCAGTTAAGTATATGTTGATTTATTTTTAACCATTTTTATGTATATTTTGGATTCTTTCTTTTTTAATTGTCTGTTCAAAAATTACATGAATATTAAAGTTAACAAATAATATTATTTTAATTCCTTTTCTTTTTTTTAATGTTGTCTCTTCTGAATTTAGACGAACTTGGCTCTCCACAAATATAATTTTTCTTTATCATCTTTGAATTTATATAAATTTCTGAAAAAGATAGTGAAGTGATATCTTTTTGCCTTCTCCACAATTTTGAAATTCAGAGTTTTCCTTCTTTTTCTTTGTTTTCCCACACTAGGCTAAATAGCCATGTCTACCCTACTATTTAATCTAGAGCATTTGTGCAAAAATGAAGGCAATAGAGTTGGTAGGAATTTGAATATTGTTTACCAATTCCACTGTCTGCATTGATAGCTGCTGCCCTGCCTGCACATCCCATATCTCAATAGGTAAATAAATACTAAAATGCAAAATCAGTTGGAATGTTTGTAAAGCAAGCTTAAAAATAGAAACTTTGAAAGTGTATTTTATATTTATGCTTGATGCATTCTTCATGCTGTAGTAAAATTCTAAAAATATCAAGAACAATCCTTTTATTATGAAACAAATATGGTGAGTAATGGCTGTTGATATATACCAAGACTCAGAAAATTGCTTTGAATTATTAAAACATATTTAATAATTTTTATTTTGATTCCCATTGCTATTCAGTGCTAGGATTTAAGAACTATTCTATATACAAAAAGAAACTTTTAAAATAATGTATTTTGGTAACTGTTAGCTTACTTTTACTCAATTTCTGTGTACTTGTGATGAAAGAGGATGAATCTTAGTTGTTTGCAAAACCAAATATGTAAGCATGTTTTATGTTCATGAAATGCTTCATAAAAAAACATAAGTAAAAATAGTTGGAAAGTGTAGAGATAATACAATGCATATGTTTTTCTCACATGTCAAAATCTGTCTCTACATAAAAAGAACTGTGTTTATCACTATACAAATTGGTCTAAATATATGTCTCTTAGGTAGAAATCTCATAAGCTTAAAATAGTTTAAATTTGCATAGATTAAAAAAAAAAATAACATTTATTTGGAAGCCATTAAGATCCAAATATTATCATAAAATTACTTATCCAGTTTTAATATTTCAAAATTTATTTATATAATGTTTTCATTTTTCATGGAGACCTACCAGTCACTGTTCATAACATACTTGTTGACAACACAAATATAATAGCATCATCTACTTGCAAAACAAGGCTAAAAATAATGGAAGCCTTATTAATAAAAGCAAAAAAAACAGCACTTAATAATATCAACTATGAACACGGACACAATATCTTGACCGTGTTTTGAAAAATGAAAACATTATATAAATACATACATGCAACAAACTATTTCTTATTTAACAGTTAAAATATTTTGTCCTTGAAAATGGCTAAATGTATAGCTGAAAGTGCTTGGAATAAAAGAACATTCGGACAGTTTTTATATAATTTATCATCTGAAAAGAAAAAAATTTATTAGATCACATGAGAAATTGTATAAACTAAATCAAAACTAAATCAAAATACCTTGTCTGTCATATTCAATGAAATGTGCATATATAATTTATTAACAATGTGATTTGCCAGAGCTCTCTTTGGTTCTCTTTGGCTTCCTTAAGTTAGAATGCAACCTGAGGAAGCGAAAGGCTTGCACCGATAAAAGGTGCATATAAAAAGAAAAGTCAAGAGATATAAGCAGTCAATTGCTGATATCCCTTGACGAGTGGACGGAGTGATTTCTGGAGTGCCCATCTATGAAACTCTGGAGTTGGGATGTTGAAGTTAACATCAATCAGCTAAGTGACAAACTTTTTACTTGTATTAATTCTCTCTCTCTCTCATATATATATATATATATATATATATATATATATATATATATATATATATATATCCTGGTATCTATGATGAACCTTAAATTTGTCCCAGTAAATTTTGGGAACACTTTATTAGAAAATCTGCTGAATTGTAATCAAGAGTTGGTCTATGCTTCAAATAGAGAAAATCATGCTTTACTGTGTCTTTGCCAAGTAAATTCAAAAGATTTCTTGAACAACTGAATACAATCATATGGTATTATGCAAATTTCATTTGTTTTTAATATCCTGAATTAAATTTCTTTAACATTTTGCATTTTTCTTTTATATCAACTCTGTACTTCAAACATTTTCACCTAAACTCTGAAATTTTATTTATTATTTTTTCCTCAGTAGTAGGTTTCACCTATCATCCAGTTCACACTCCTCCCAGTCTTTTGAACAGGAGTAGAGGTTTAAATCTTGTTCTTGTTTATGATTGGATTTCTGCTTCTCTCTAAAATCTACTTCAACTAATGTTTCCACCTAAACTCTGAGATTTTATTTATTATATTTTTTAATATCTTATTTTATTTTATTCAATAGGAGTAGATAGGTTCACCTATTATCCAGTTCACAAACCTCTCTTGTCCTTTGAACAGGAGTAGAGGTTTACCTCTTGATTCCTATTTAGGATTAGGCTTCCAGTTTGTCTTAAAGTCTTTTTCCTTCTCTTTCACTATTAGTACACACTTGCATCTTAGTGTTATTATCATCTTGTTTGAGATTGAATTGATTTAAAAAAAAAACAAAAAAAAACAAATTGACTTTATAGTTGCCTGTTCCTGATATGAACTAGTTCTAAATGACTGTTTAGTACATCAGTTATATTACTATTAGTAAATTGACTTGTTTACTCTACCTTACTAATCTTGCTAATACAGTGTATTTTTTTTAATTATGCAGCTTTGCTTTATTTTTTATGCAAAGATTAGTTTATATATTTCAGTCTGGTGCTTCAATTACTTAATAATTATCTATAAACAATGTTGTATTAAATTTTAAAGATGTAGAGTAAGTTTTCATGATGTTTTGAGAAAAAAATAGTGTTTGGAGATACAGTAATTGCATTTTATTAATAGAACCCAAGAATAAATTTTAAGCTATTCTTTGGCCTGATCTTGAGCAATAATTTTCTAAATTAAAAGAAATAATTACAAAGTGAATTTTATTGCTTTATTTTAAATTTTTGCTTTAAAAACTCTACATATTTTTGTCTTATATTTCTACCCAAAAATGAGATTTTTTATTTAAATGATCTGAAATTAAATTAAATTTCCAGTAATGTTAAGCAAGATGTTGGTTAATATATTTTAGTATATATATTAACAAAGTCAAATTGTAGTCTGGACATTATAAATGACAGTGATTATCTAATTCATAAGAAATTTATGTTACCTGTTCCCTCATCATCCTTTTTTTTTTATGATGCATGGATTCTTTTGGTTAAGTTACAGATGAAATCATTTATGCTTCTTCTCAGACGTCCTTGAATCTGATACTAGACATGCTTATCATCATTTTCCTTACCTCTATAGTTACATTTTGTATCACTAAGAGCCTCTTTAGAAAAAAAAAAAAATTCCTAATATAACATTTTAAAATGAAGATACCATCCGGATGCTGCTTTTTTGTTAGAAATGAAATCTTCATGCAATACTTGATGAACCTGTTCAAGTTTCTTCTTCCATGAACAGGTTATTCAAGTTAGATCCCTTTTTTTCTAAAGGTCTTTTTTTTTTTTTTTAAAGTTCATCTTGTACTATTAATAGAATTATAGGAAAGAAACATTTCTCTGAAAAAGAAGAAAAACTTGCATGTTTCAAAAAATTTTATCTTTCTGTGCAGTACATTTTGATGCAGATGTTATTTCTCTGATAACATCTCATATTCTCATGCAACAAGGCTTCATAATGAAATCTTAAACAATATTCTTTTTAATTCTTGCATTGAAAAAATATTTAATTTTTTACAATATAGAATACATTAGAGGAAATCTAAGCAAAAAAGAGGTTTCAAAATGATCACAAAAGGCACAAAAAATAACATTGCTCTTTTTAAAGAAAATCCTTTATTCAATGATTTAAACCATTCAAGTTGATTTTTAATATGCAAATTAAAATTAAATTTGCTGAAATTTACAATAGAAATTTTTTTTTTTTTTTTTTTTTTCAGGTATTGAATTTATCAGATGTTCTATCTTGTGAAATATCTGACAAAAGTGTATTATGCTTTTACAAATGATTTTTGTGCATTTACTTTATTTCATGATCCCACACCCAAATATATTCATTAGAGTTGATGTCATTAGATTGACTATCATGTACCAATTAAATTTAAGAAAAAAATTTAAGAAAAAAATTTAAGTATTAATAGTTTTAATTTTTTTCTTCCTGAATGTCATGTTCCATGAAAAGTAAGCACTGCCATAAGTGAAGATTGGGTGAAGTTCCTCCTACAGAATATGTTTTTCACAACCAATATTCTCTATTAATTCCAGAAGAGTTTAACAATTATTGCTCCAAATTGCTCTAAGTACAGTGGGAGTGTAAGTAAAATTGTTGGCTTAGCAATATGTAGACATATACCTTTTCAAACATTGAATGAATGAAAACAATTTGGAAAGATGACTGTGTGGAAAATTCAAGGAACTGTCCATTATTAAATTTGTTCACTGATTTTTCCTTTCAATGTTTGATTTATAAAGTGGCTTTCTTCTGACTGCTCTGTGATATAAAGGGATGAAAAATATCAAATTGTTATACTTTGGTTACCCCAAACACACAAATACCACATTAACTACCTTTTTTTGTTCATAATTTTTTATCATAATAAAATACTTTTTGGTAGTATCAGTGAACCTGACTGAAACATGGAGAATTCTTTTGCATTACAACTGAAAATATAATTCTTATTATACATACTAATTAAAGGTGTTTTATCTTACCTTTACATGACAGTTTGCTGCATTATGGAATGATTGTATGATTATTTCTCTTGTATTTTTTTATATTCACTTTTGAATGATTTTTAGTGTGTATATTATTATTAAATATTCAATTAAAATAAAAATAATAATGTCTAATTTTATTGTAAACGTGTATGAGTATCATAGATTGTCTGCAAAAAAAGTACATAATTTTGTCTGAATTATCTTAATAGAGAAAAATGAAATCTTTGATAATTGTCACATTGAAACTTTTCATAGGCTACAATATAGATTAGTCAATGATTTGTTTTATTTTTTTTTTCATATATCTGTATTGATTATTTCATTTTATTAGTAGTCCTTTTCCTCCTTAAAATATATGGAGGTAAGAAATGATTCATATGTAAATAGTTAAAATTTAGCTTATTTTTTTGATATAAGGAAAATATATAAATCAATACTTACTTAGAAATCACTAGATAGATATTACTGAGAAAGAAATTCTCTGTTACTCAGACAAATAATGCTGTTCCAGACTAATTCCAAATCTGTGTTCAATATTGTCAGGTTTTTAAGATGTGTGTATGGCATATTTATGTTTAAGGTTGTTACGTAGTACAGAGAAGAAAGCTAGAATAGAATTGTTACATAGTAAAGAGAAGAAAGCAAGGATAGAATAACCTTTTCTTAAGGCTTTACTGAACTTAATTCACAGCAGTCAGTAATCAGCAAAGGAAAGAATTCAGAATGAAAAGGAAGAAGAACGCAGCTTTTAAAGAGGAAAGGCAATGTGTGAAAAGTCACGTGGACAAGAAAGCTAGTTTCCTTTTTTATTCTTTTTTTCTTTTCTTTTTTTTTTGCGAAAGTATAACATTCTCCCCCACTTGCAAAAGAGATTGTAATTGAAAAAGTTTTATAAATCCAGTCATTGGATTGGTCTACGAATCCTGCTAGACCGGCGTGGAGGTAGTTCACCACTGGAAGAGCCAGACCTCTGAGAAGCCTGACTTTCAGGATTCTGGCTATTATTCACAGATTCATTTTCTGTATAAGGTAAAGAAATATTAACGAGACCTGCATCAGGCAAAAGGGTTGAATCTGCATGGTCCACGTCAGGTTGAGTATTTTGAGGTCCATTTTGAGGTCCATCCGAGCGTGGAAAACGTGCCAACCGTCTCAGCGCCACCGAATCTTCCCGGCCATCATTGTGACGTATTTTGGCATGCGTAGGGTTGGCCTCAAGGAGTTCCACCACCTCAACGATAGGGTCATATTTACCAAATCGTTTTAATAATACCTCCCCAGGCTCACAGAGCCAAACAGGCAATGCAGTACTGGTGGAGGACCGCCTTTCAAAATTGAACATTCGTTCATGGAGGGTTGCATTCGTAGTGGTGCATAGCAGGGAGTGGATAGCATTTAACATATCATGTAGAACATCCTGCCAAGCACTAATTGGTAACTGTTTTGATTCCAGGGCCAATAGTATGGTATTCCAAATTATGCTGTTGTAACGTTCGCATTGGCTATTACCTCTAGGGTTATAAGCAGTAGTATTACTGCATCCAATTCCAAGTTGTGTTAGAAATTGTTTAAATTCTCCCGACATAAACGAAGTTCCTCGATCAGAGTGAATGAACGAGGGAAGCCCGAAAATGAAGAAAATACTTGTCAGGCACTGAATAGCAGTTTGCAAAGAGCAATCGCAGCAAGGAAAGGCAAATCGACTATATTCATCGATAACAGTAAATATATATCGGTAACCTGTCGGAGATACCGGGACAAGCCCTTTGTAGTCTATGGAAAGATGCTGAAATGGCGCAGTAGAACGGATCAGAACATTACTAGCAGAATCAAAGAATTGGGGTTTTATTTTGGCACAGGTCGTACATTCAGAAGTCACACGTCGGACTTCATCAAGCGAATACGGCATATTCTGTGACCTTACAAAATGCCAAAAGCGCTGTACCCCAGGATGTATTAAGGAATCGTGTATTGATTTAAGTTCCTTCAAGGAAGAAGCAGCAGCACCATTATACTCTGCATAAGGTATCCGCAACTGTGTTTTCATTTCCAGGACGGTGTTTTATGTCATATGAAAAGGGAAGAAGTTCCATTTTCCACCGTATAATTTTATCGTTTTTAATTTTTCCATGATTAGCAGGTTTAAACATAAAAGATATTGCTTGTTGATCAGTAATAATAGTAAAATGTTTCCCGGCAAGGAGGTATCTCCTTTTACGAACGCATTCAACTATGGCATATGCTTCTTTTTAGACTATATGAAGTCGTATTTCAGAGGGGTTTAGCGACCGAGAAAAGAATGCTACAGGTCGCTCAGCTTGTAAAAGAGTGCCTCCAGTAGCCTTTTCTGAGGCATCGGTTTCAATAGTAAATGGCAATTCATCATCAATAACTTTTACAGATGACTTGGCAATGTCTTTCTTAAGTTTTTCGAAAGAATTTATAACCATAGGAGGCATAGGGAATTGTTTATTTTCGACCAGTGGACGAATTTTGTGTGAATATTTAGGTATCCATTTCGCATAGTAAGCAAACATACCAAGACACCTTTTTAACGAATTTGAGTCGGAAGGAGGAGGCATTTGCAAAAGTGGCTTCAAACGCTCAGGATTGGGTTGGATAGTTCTGTTAAAAATTTGTTATCCAAGCACGTTAATAGAACGAAGTGAAAACTCTGATTTTTCCCGGTTTATTTCGAGGTTGTATGTCGAGGCAGCCTTTAAGAAACATTCCAAACTGACGTCGTGCTCCTCCTTGGTTTTACTGCAGTTATATCATCTATATACGAAAAGGTTCCAGATAATTTGTTATCAGAAATGAAAGAATTCATAAATTGCTGAAAGGCAGAAACCCCATTAGTAACACCCATGGGTATTCGTTTAAATTGGTACAGATGATTTCCAGCTTGAAAGGCCGTATAGGGGCGATCTTTGGGGCAAATTTCAATCTGATAGTACGCTTTGGACAAGTCAATTATACTATAGATACGATACTGGGCTATTTGGTTTACGAGATCTTCAATTCGAGGCAAGGGGTAGGCATCAAGTAAGGTGAACCGATTAATAGTCTAGGAGAAATCGACTACCAATCGTTTCTTTTTATTAGGTGACAAAGTTACAACAATTTGAGCATGCCATGGAGAGTAACTTGTTTCAATTATATCATCCTCAAGCAGTTGGAGAATTTCTTTTTCAATGAACCAAGCATCCTCCGCACGGTAATTTCGGGATTTAGTAGCAATAGGTTTGCAATCAGGGGTCAAGTTTCGGAACAACTTAACAGGAGCACAACTGATCTTGGTTAAAGCGCAGATTTTTAGAATATCCTGAGATCCACAAAAAGAAATAGTGATACTCTGGTGTAGTTTTAAGAAGGGCACTCCGAGTATAATATCCATACAGGAATCAGGAAGTACTGTAAAGTCAATTTGTTTATATTCATAACCATTGAAGATAATGTCCTCAGTACAATATTCAGATAGTTTGAGGGAAATGGCAGATGATGCCATGGAAATTATGGAATTCCGTTTAGAAGTAGACAGTTTCATTGTTTTAACAATACAGGGACTGATAAAGTTATCAGAACTACCGGTGTCTATGAGGGCAGTTAATTTCTTTCCTTTTAATTCTAAAGTTTTAGTAACTGGAGGAGAACTATCATTGTCTTTAGCACGGGCTACTATAATAGCTGAGGTAGAATGTGATGGTGCCGGCATGGTAGAACGGCAAACTTTAGAAAAATGACCGAGTTTGCCACAGTTTCGACATATCTTATCACGGGCAGGACAATAGCGACGATTATCCTTAAAGTGATGTTTCCCTCCACAGTTGTAGCACTTGCCACGAGCAAGGGCAGCAGACAATTGTACAGAGTCACACTCCGTACGAGAATCAGTTAAGTCAGAAAGCATATTTTTTAGTAATAGTAGTGGAAGTGGCCTCCTCGGCAGAATCAGTAAACACATTTTTAGTCCTAGTGGTAGTAGCAGCGGCTGATCCAATCTGAGAAGCGTATGATTCAGCACGAAAGTGAGCCTGTTCTAAGGCTCTAGCACATTGAGTAGCCTCCTTGAGAGTTAGCGTATCATTTTCAAGCAGTCTCGCACGTATTACGGGGGACCGGAGACCACGTATAAATGCATCACGGACAGATTCATCCCTGTAAGTAGTAGCAGTAACATCTTGGAAAGCAACAGTCAGCAGCAAGTCGATTCAAGGCCTGACGGTATTGGTCTACAGACTCATCTTCCTGCTGCAGACATGTAGACAACAAATGTCTAGCATGAATAACACTTGGAGACTTGTCATAAACACTTTTCAGCAATTCAACAGCATGTTCAAATCCAGAACGACCCTCGATAACAACAGCAATGGTAGCACCGATGTTTAAATAAAGGACTTCGAGTTTGTCCAGGTTTAAAGAAGCAATAGTTGATAAGTAATAATTAAAATTACGGTACCATAGTCTCCAGAGCTTGCTAGCCTGAGGGTCTGCAGAAGATATATCAAACTTGTCCAGACGAATAATCTTGTCCATGAAGAGTTGTTCAGTAAATTGTTACGTAGTACAGAGAAGAAAGCTAGAATAGAATTGTTACGTAGTAAAGAGAAGAAAGCAAGGATAGAATAACCTTTTCTTAAGGCTTTACTGAACTTAATTCACAGCAGTCAGTAATCAACAAAAGGAAAGAATTCAGAATGAAAAGGAAGAAGAACGCAGCTTTTAAAGAGGAAAGGGAACGTGTGAAACGTCACGTGGACAAGAAAGCTAGTTTCCTTTTTTTATTCTTTTTTTCTTTTACGAAAATATAACAAAGGTAAACATTATATTAATAATAGTACTGAATATAGTATTGTTATGTTTAAGATAAATAGTATATTGGTAAATAGTAAATTTATGTTCAATCAAAATTTAGATGATGATGGGAAATAACTGAATAAATATGAAATACATACAATTATTTCTGATATCTTCAGAAATCTTTGTGATACTTAATTCTTGTGTTTATGGGTTGAGCTAGTCATATATTATATTCAGATTAAAATGGCCTCAATATCTTTATTGTCTCTCAGATCTGTCCTGGTTGAAACCTCTCAATATATTCATTACTTACAACACCTAGGTCAATTGGTAAATGAAATTGAGATCGGGATGCATCAAGTGCATTTCAAGAGATTTTCAGTTTCTCATTCTTTGATATATTGTTAATATTTTTGTACAGATTCAGAATCAGTTGACTTGATTTATCTGGATAGAAGATATTTTTCCCCATTTTAATTAATATTCAGCAATGTCTCTTCAATGACGGACTTAATTCATAATCCGGGGACACTAGAACAGTTGTAAGTGTGAATTCAGAATACCTGATTAAATCTAAAATACTTACTTTTTACTGAGGTAGCAAAATATTTGTTGGCCAACTGTTATTGTTATTTCATGAGTTTATAGATAATTTTTTTTTCTAGCAAGTGACTTACTTTCAATTGGATTGATTTCCATGTTGATCCCTTTTGATTAGTATATTTGAAATTGCAGTTAAACAAGCTTTATGAAGAGGCCACATAGTTTTGTGCTAACTCCCATTATTTGTTTGATTCAAACTTTAAAATTTTCTTATTATTGCTGCTGTTGTTCTGGTCAAATGTACAGATTTTTTTTATTACTCTTGTCTTGCTGAATAGCTTATATATTACCCTACTTTTGCTGAATAGCTTATATATTACCCTACTTTTGCTGAATAGCTTATATATTACCCTACTTTTGCTGACTAGCTTTTATATCACCCTGTTCTTGCTGAATAGCTTTTATATCACCCTGTTCTTGCTGAATAGCTTTTATATCACCCTGTTCTTGCTGAATAGCTTTTATATCACCCTGTTCTTTCTGAATAGCTTTTATATCACCCTGTTCTTGCTGAATAGCTTTTATATCACCCTGTTCTTTCTGAATAGCTTTTATATCACCCTGGTCTTGCTGAATGGTCTCTATATTATTCTGGTCTTGCTGAATAGCTTTTATATTACCATGGTGTTGCTAAATAACTTCTATATTATCCTGCTGTTGCCGAATAGCTTTTGTTCTTCCAGAAATTTCCTTTCTTAGAACCTAACAAACTCAGCAAAGTCGGTGCTTGATGATGGCATTTTTAATGTATAGTTTTTGATACCCTTTCACATGGATGTTGTGAATTTTGCTGTCCTATCAATTTTCAGTGATATCTCTAAAGCAGCACTGGTTGAATAGTGGTGATAGTTTAATGTCCATGTTTCACATCTGCAGAACAGTCTTGGTAACTTAATAGTTTTGTATCAAATTGGGCTTTTAGGTCTTTGCATACATATAAATATTGATGTGCATGTTTTTCTATTCATTTACACACTGACATTGATTGAAAGAAAAATAAACATCTCCATGGCATTGCTTTAAAAAGATAGGCTTCTATTTTATAGACTAAATTTTGTACTGGTGGAATGTATGGGAGTTCTTAATTTTCATGTGTGTAAAATAGAAAACATATTGTGTGTTTGTGTACATTTATGTACATACAAATGTATGTTTATGTAGATTTTTATGTTTTCATTGATTTGAATGAAGTTAAAATGATAGGAGATGGTTAGGTTAGTGTGATGACAGTAGTATGCTTAAATTCCTGCAGTTGAGACACCAAGTAGGAAAGCTCACTAGAATAATTGTCATGAAAATATTTCTAGAAAAGACATAAGGAATCTCCATTATAGTGTGAAAGTGACTGAAGTCGAGATTTTGGGTCAGGATCAATTATAGAATTGTCTTTGAATTTTGTCAAGAATTTTGAGATATATAGTAGAAGCACCTGACCAAATAATGGCAACAATATTCAGTACATTGACAAATGCTAGATTGATAAATGCACAAAATCTCAAAAATGTCCCCAGTTCTCTAAAATAGGCACAAATAATTTTTATATCAGAATTTAATCCAGTTTCCATTTTTACTCTCAGCATAGAGATTTTGATTATAATTTTAACTTTTATAAAAGTCTATGCTCCTTCACTAATCTTAATTTTATTCCAAAACTTTTTAAATAAGAATGACCACTAAATTCAAATCACCATCACAAGATTTTGGATAAACAAATCCTGAATTAGTGTGATTCAGTTTGTATTAATATTTAAGAAGTATATAGTAATTCTCATTTGTTCAGATGGGGAGCAATAAAAAATGCTATACAGTCTAACAAATTTTATTTTTCTCACTCTAATCATAAAAATGATCAGCAAGATAAATATGTTTGTATATATCAATAATCCCATATGCAGCTTCATTCTTTTTTATTTGTGTATTTTTATAAAGTTTATACAAATAGGATTATTATTTATGAATTTTTGTTTTATATTGTGTATTTCACTGACACATTCAAGACATATACGTTGGTGCTATCCAGCATTTCCCATGTCTCACCACTTTCCACAGTCTCTCTATAAACTAGGAGATAGAAAATGAATATTTTTCATCAGTTACCCGTCACGCACACACACACACACACACACACTTTTTTTTTTTTTTTTTTTTTTTTAAGAGACATTTTGCACCTTAAGTCTTGTACACAATCCTCCCAGGCCTTTTAAACAAAAGTAGAGGTTTTAGGCTTGGATTTCTGGTCTCTTCTAAAGTCTTCTGATTCTCTTTAACTCTCAGTAACCCCTTGCATCTTAGGGGCATTATTGCCTTGCTTGGGACGAATTCATTAAAATAAAAAAGTGTGTGTGTGTATATATATATATATATATATATATATATATAGACAAACTTATCTTAGTCAACGTGTTTTGTCCTCTGTATGGACTTTAATAAGGAAAATACGATATTTTATTTTAAAATAAAAAAATACTAAAATAATTTAGATATTAATTACATTAAAGAAAATTCAACAACCTCATTTACTCACTTTCAATTATTAGACATTAAATTATGTCACTTAGCATTTTCCATAATTTATCTCAAATTTTCAGTTAACCTGACGAATATTTATGAGCATCTCTTAAATTAAAAGTTTTTGAAAACTAACAATGGTTTTACTTTTGTTTATAAATACTTGTTGTAAAATAAAATCCTCACATTTGCCTTGAAAAAGTCCATCAGAGGATGGAATGCCCTGGCTAAGATAAGTTTTCCTTCTGTCTTTATTCATATAGTACTTATACAGATATATCATAATTATATCTGAAATTTTTACACACACACACACATATATTTGGCTGATGAGTGTTCTATTTTCAGGTATGTGCTTTTGTTTTATATATTTAAACATTCTTTATATAAACAGAAAAGTGCTATTTCTACAAAAGAGGTGAACACCTGAAAATTAAACTAAAGAAGCAAACTGCTTTTCTTTGCTTGTTTGCCGGCAATCATTTCATGTTAATGTTCTTAGAAAATGCATAGACCTCAAAACTAACATGTAAACCGTTACTTATAAACATTTGCATAAAGGAAATCCCAGATCACATCTGGCAGAACTTTATATCCTACAATGTGAATGACTCTACATCACCTTTGATATATCTGCTGCCAAACAGTATCAAGGATGCAAGAAAACAAAAATCTTGAGAGAAGTAGGAAGAGAGAGAGAGAGATAAGTACTGTTATTTTAATATAATATCCGCAGTCTGCTTGTGGGACCATATATATATGCTTAAGGAGTTCACTTCTTCCTCTTGGAATAGTGACTATTCTTTGTTTTCAAGATTCATTTTGAAATAAAAAATGATGCTGTTTGCTTTTTGAGTAGTATGAGAAAAATAAAATACTGTAGAGTGCATAGTATTTTTTTAAGACTTTATTTAACATACAAAATTGTACTAAAGCAATAAAAATGGATATTGTTAAGAGACAGCATTTTTTTTCTTTTTTGTCTCTTTAATATTGGTTGAACGTTATTAATCCAGAATTCACTTGTTAGACATTTTTGATGGTTCAAGAAGGTGATTTTAATTTGTCATGAAAATATTGTAGAGATCAACTCTTGAGTGGTAGAGGGTTAATCCAAAATTTTATAAAAGTAAAATTTATCATCAGAATCTTTGTGCCATGAATAAGAAGAAAATGTGGATAAAATTCTGATATAAAAGTACTTTTTTGTACACTCTGTAGAACAGAAGATGTTTTTGAAATTTGATAGGCTGAAAAGGTGGAAAAAATACTTTCAAAAAAATTTTTTTTTTTTTTTTTTTAAATATTTCTTTATTCTAAGTTTCATTGGTTTAGAAAATCCATTACACTAGCACATATCTGGTTCCAAGCTTATTGGATTAGTTAGGTTCAATTTGTATAATAAAAGAACCACAAATACTTATCATTTATTAAATTACTACACTAATTACCTGAATTGGAATTATCTCTAGCACTAATAAAGATGTGTACACTATATCTTAACTTTTGAAAATTGTATATTGAGAAATAAATGCAGCTAGTTACCTTCAGTTGCTTTTCTCTTTAAATTGAATTAAAGTTAATAAGTGACAACTTTCATATGTAATCACTTCCTTCTGGTTAATTTTTGCAAAGTGTTTTAAAATGTTTTATAACAATCTGCATATAACTAAGTTTAGAGTTTCACTTACTTGCAAGTAATAACAAAAATTAGTCACTCAATTAGAGATTAACTCAGTCATTTTAAAGAGAACTTCCTAGACAAAGAGTAATGCTATAATTTAACATAAACTTCAAGTATAAGGCAGGCAATCAGACTAATTTTTATATTTCTTTTTTTACAGTTTAACCAAAGTATAAGGGTCAATCAATGCAAAGTGATATCTAGTTATTAGTTAAATTTAACACTGAAAACACTGGTTCTTATTTGATCTCCAAAGTTGATCATTGCTGAGCCCGGTCAGTACTTAGATGGAGAATTGCTTCAGAACACTGGGTACTGTAAGCAATCTGAATATGCTTCAGCTTTAATAACCCACAAAGGGTTGGTAAGCCATAAAAAAAAAAGCAAAACAAATCTAGTGTCGCTGACAAAACTAACCTAGCTATGCATCTCGAAAAGGACCTCCAACTGGGGCAGGAATTGGCTGGTCAACTTTAATGCCTCAAAAACAAAACTGCTCTCTATTAATCACCACAGAGATCTTTCCGTGCCCTCCATTAGAATGTCTGATGCTCAACTTCTCGAGAGCACCTCTCTGTAGCTGCTTGGTCTCATGTTGACTGCTGACCTGAGATGGAACAAATACATTGAGTCAATTGCTTCGTCCACCGCAAGGAAAGTTGGCTCCTTGTGCCGCGCCAGGAAATTTTTCTCCTTTCGTCCTAGTGGCTTTAACCGCTTAAAAAAAAAAAATCAATCAATACATGAATTTAGATCTAAAATTTCACTATACAATGGTATTTGCAGGTGATGTAATGGATAGTAGCTCAGAATGAGAAATCGAGGAGCTAAGTTTGAATTCCAGTTGGGTTCATTACATTCATTTATGCGCAAATACCCTTGAGAAAAGTATGAATCCACCACCTCCCCAGCTATGGATTAAATAGTAGAACTTCTATCTAGAAAAATTATTGTAATTCTGAAAAAATTTTTAATACAACATTCACTTGTTAAAAAAGAATTATTCTTATAATTTAAAATATGTTGGCTTTAAATAACCGACAAAGGGTTGAAAAGCTGTAAAAAAACAAAAAAAAAATATCACTCCTTTATAGTGAGTGATGGATTTCACTAAGTGCATTGACAAGGAAGTAAATTATGTTGAAAATATATGTTGACTAAAATGCTTTTGTCATTGTTAATTTGTAGATGTACCTGTGTATTTTGATACAATCTTAATATGCTGTTACCATATTGCACTGAAACAGCCTTGGATATTTTTTATAATTATATATCTATTTACAATAATGCAGAAAGAGAGAGAGAAAAATAAGCAATCTTTCTTTATCTTCAAGTGAAGTTCATCTGTTAATTGAGGTAATTTCATCCAATGAAGATATTTTGACCTTAAAAATATGGTTTTAGTTTTAAGCATTCTAAAACTGAAATCTGCTATAATTAACTGGAATTTGTTTTTTGTAATAAATTCAACCACAGAATATTTGTCAGCTCATTGTTAATACTTTAATGATAAATTTATATTTTGTATAATAAACATGAATGTTTAAAAGACATTCTTTCTTAAAAAATATATATAAAATGAAAGACTTGAATCAAAGATATTTCAATTCAAAGTTGCATTTGGTATATTATTATAAATGTAAAGATATCTGTCACTATCAATGTTTTATTTATAAAACCATTTCTTTCAAATTAAGCTCTAAATCCATTTTTGTTTTTGCTTTTCAGACTATGAAAATAGACATTCCAATTTGTAATCATTACAGAAAATTGCTCTCATTAAAACAGGATCTTGCTCAACAAACACAGTGATAGTACCTCACCAAACAACAGAAAAATGTTCCCTGAGAAGAAATTAAAAAAAACTTAAATACTGCCTCATGGTTAAATCCACTTTTTCCATAACAGAAATAAGCTACTGCTACTGATTAAAACACATCCATTAAAAGGAGGAGAAATAGTGTAAGGAGTCAGCATAGTTAACAGCTCTCCCCCTTTTTACATTTTCATATAGATCATAGTGGCAGCTTATTTATCACACATTTTAATGTACAATTTCTTTTTTATTTTTAAGGAAGAGATATTCTAGGCTCACATACATGATACAGAATCTTGCTAAAAGAGGCACCTCTCTTCGTCAGGCAATCTGCAACTTGGCTTGAACCTGAAATCCACTCAAGTTTATGTAATACCTTTTGATCAAGCATTTGCAGTTTCAATTCTCAGGCTTTTATCTAATATTTGAGTAGATGAGTGAGCACACTCGTATAGGCCTGCATTGTCCATTTTACATATTACTAGATTTTCCAGCAATGCATAAAAGTTCTACAAAATATTTTCTATAAAAATTGCAGGCTTCCATAGTATCAACCATAGTTAGTGTCTCTGCTGACTACATACTTTTTATAATTCTCTTGACTGTGAGGTTTCCAAGAAATAGGAACATAACTGTCATTGTCACTTACAATAATGAAAATATATCGTGCTTGAGATCCTCCATTGTTAAGTCCAACAAATCCTGCATCACTATATGCTACCACTTTCATTCTGGCATGATTGCCTAAGTTAGGTATTAATAGTCTGGAGGAGATTTTCTTAGCTTTTTTTAGCTGATTTATTTACCAGTGAAATACTCTCCACCTTTCTATCTTTTAAAGATGATGTCACATCAATTATCTCATAACTTAAATCAGGCTGTGTCATTATAGCTAACCAGTTTACCTTTACTATTGAACTTCTACATAATTTGAGCACATCATTTAACAAAACTGAGTTTGAATTATTGTCAGTCTTTGTAAGTATCATAGGGATTGATTTGACAAATTCATTTTGACTATTTATTATAGATTCCTTTTGCTGATAAATCTCAAAACCATGATATTTGAAACTTGAAGTTTCCTCTGAACTGACCATAAAGACTGGCTTGATTTTCTTTATCATATTTTCTTCAAAATTTTCAATGCCTGCCCAGACAAAGTCATCCACATGAGTTGATATAATTCCATTAATCTTATCAGTACCATATAAAGACAGCTTGGTCATACTTACATGGGCAGTTTCCCAGTTTCATTAGCTCTTTTCTCTTAAATACCATTCTTGAGAAGCATCCTTCAATCCTTATATGTATTTATTATTTAACTTCCCTATATAAAATTCAGGAACTTCAGCTTTTGGAGGAGGTTTTAGAAAGACTGTCCTTGCAAAAATGCTGTCTTGATATCCATAGAATGACATGTCCACCTCAAAGCCACAATGATGGTCAGGATAATTAGTAGGTTCTCCTTTGAGAAAGTAGGTGAGAATTCTAACATATCCTGAGTCTTCATCTTGAAATCCTTTTACAACCAGTCTGGCTTTTATTTCAATTTCATCTTTTGTCTCTTTTTTTTTTTGGTGCAAATCCATCTTGTAATTGTATTTTGGCCTGAGTTTGATAAACAGAATACACTTTATTTTCAGCCCAGCTATGTAATTCCTTCATTTTAGCTTCAGCATATTCTACAATATGAGTTTAAAGTATGAGTTTTTGACTGTTGAAAGTAAGCTAATTTTCTCATTGTCTGAAAATTCCTTTTGAAGAGAGTCACTTTCACAAGGGACTTCTTGTAGATTTTCATTTTTGTAGTTAAAGTCTTTCCACTCTACCACATTTATCCCAAAATCAAACTAAAACGAGTCTTTCCCCTCAATACATACATATTTTTGTTTTTGCCAGTAGCCTTTTCAGCACAACTGATAACTTTCATTGTCTGTTGCCACTTGGCACATTATCTCTTGCCCTATTCTTGGTAAAATTACATTATCTGTCTTCACAGATGTTTTTGATGGACATCCAGCCTTTTTTAGCTCCTGACTGCTACTCAATTCATGAGTTTTTGCATTGTCACTCATAGAAGGACTAATATTTTTCCCATCCATAACATCTTCAAAATCTGTACTTTGACTATCTTAGTCCACCCATGAATCATCTTCCAAATTTCCCCTATTGAATGGATTCTTATCAGTTGTTGGCACATTCAATTCTTCAACAAAATCATTTTTATACATCTGCAGACAACATGGATGGACTTTAACATAGATTCCTCCATGCTTGACCAACACCTGCTTGTTTTCTGTTCCTATAACTGTTCCTGGTCCCATCCAACAGTTTGATTCAGTTCTCTTAAAATATACAAGATCCCCCATTTCTATATTTAATAGCAGTAATGTGTATCAACTTTTGATGTAAAGCTCTTCTAATTTCTTCAGATGGCTGCCTGGATAATGGCCTTTCTCACTGTATGCATAGCATTCAAGTTGTTAGCTATGGATTCACTTGATGTAACACCCTCTAAAGCCAGGGGTTTATTTATCAACAGAAGGCACATTAGGATTTTGTCCAAATACAAATTGATTTGGACTATAAGCATTGACATTATGCAAAGTATTTTTGGAGCTTAGTGACCAAGCAACAGCTAGTTCCAAACTGCAACCGGTGTCTTCCATAGTTTTGAATACCATTTCATTAAGTATAGCATTGTGGCACTCGTTTAATCCATTGCTCCATGTACTTTGTGTAGACATAGTTCATACAATAACATTTAAATTCTGGGCCATGTCTCTGAAAGCTTCATTCATTCTTGTCTGTTCTCAGTTAGAAAAATAGGAGGTCATCTAAAATATGCAATCCAAAACTGAAATATAATGTTAATAATTTATGAACTTTCTTTTGATTTTACTTTATTATAATTCCATCTTTTGTCTCCTATTTTTATGAATTATGCTCTGCTACCAGTTGTTAAAACAGGATCTTGCTCAACAAATACAGTGACAGCACCTCACCAAACAACAGAAAAATGTTCCCTGAGGAGAAATTTCAAAAACTTAAATACTCCCTGATAGTTAAAAGCACTTTGGCAACAAGGGAAATAAGTTACTGCCACTGCTTAAGACACATCCATAAAGCTGTGAAGTAAGAGTGTAATTTGTTAGCCAAGATGGTGGTTTCAATCCTAGGTAGGGGTCATCATAATTAAGTCTACATTAATCAATAGATGCATTTGTCCATTCATATTTCAATCGTACTTTTGTATATACTATTAGTTTCCACAAAAGTGGTTAATGATATTCTGGCTGTTAAAAAATTAGTAGATAGTCCAAAAAATTTTACTATAGAAAATAAATACATGCATTTATGTACCCCATAAATCATTGTTGCGCACAATATATACTATTTCACTGTTCATTTTTTTTTTTTTTTTTCATTTTTCTGGCCCAAACAATCATTCCTCACTCATCTGGTGTCAGATATTTTCTCTGTCTTGTCGATGTTATGACAAAGTTTTGTTTCAACATCTGTCTATATTTCTGCTATGAAGTATTGTAATTATTCACATCATAAATATGGCAGTAAAGATGAGGACAATAGTTTGAACGATGTAAATAGTTTTGTTTGTTGAGTGGGGCCGCATGAAATTTAGTACAGTCTGTAATATGTCCCATACATGCTGAATAGGGTTTTAATTTACTACAGTTGAGTATCTGGAAGTCAGTCTCATATTCCTGAAACCAATTGTGTGTCTTCTGCTCACATTTGCTCACTACCAGATGATATAGCAAGCATGAAGGTGTGCAAATGTTTTGCCAAAAAATCTGTACCTATTAAGATAGTTTTATTTGTGCTCTGTATAAACTTCAATAGAATATAGACTACAGTATTGGAGAAATGAAAGCATAACAAGGTGATAGCATGCCAATTGTCCAATGACAATATTCTCTGTCCCAATTTAGATATTGTAACCAATGCTATATTGTCAATAAAGGTAACCATGTTGATCAGTGGTTACAAAATCTTACAGAATGCAATGTATTTTGTGCAGTGCATTGAATGAAAAGTCAAAAAGCACAAGCATTGAATTGGGATGGGATTTGATATTATGTTCCCCTTTGTCTGATTTTTACCATCCTTATCAATCAATAGCTGTCCTGCTATTGCATTAATTGTGAATATCCACAGTTGTCATTTACCACCAGCCAGAATTCTCATATTCCTATATTCCATGAATGCACTTGCTATTGATGCCTAAGAAAGAAAAAAAAAAAAACCTCTAAGATAGTGCCTTCATTGTTCTAGCCCCAACAATCATTCCTCACTCATCTGGTGTCAGTTATTTTCTCTGTCTTGTCGATGTTATAGCTACCCTGCTTCTTTATATATTATATCAAACATACATCATTTGGCTAAGTCCATTTATACAAGTGGGGAGAGTAAAACCATTTAGTGTACTGCTATCTCTAATTTTTGGGCACTTCATTTTATAAAAGTTGATGTGTCATGAATTCTCAGTCATTTGTAAAGAGGTTGTACTAGCAGTACCCACAAGAACAAGCAGTCACATTTCCTGTCATGTTAAAATCCTGAAAGTCTGTGTGCAATACCTGTGTCTAGAAGAATAGAATAATTTTCTATGTTGATTAAATCACTTTTATATTATGATTATCAAATGTATTCAGTTATATCATTAATGTTTCAAAACAGCAGGTGCTGTTGGGATTCACTGGAAGTTGATCTTCATGTTTCTGAGAATGTGAGAAACATTTGCAATGGAATATTAATTAGATAAAAATAACAAATATTTTTTATATTTTGATTAATTTTTCTATTCATTTCTTATGAGAGGAAATTAATAGTAATACAGCCTGTTATTGACACTATTTTTTTTTTAAATTAACACAAAAAGAATTACCTTAGGCAGCACATTTTAATTATGATTGTGAAATATTTGGGAAAAATGAATTCATAATTAAATATTCTTACTTTGTCCACAATATAATTAATTTAGCCAAAGCAACATACAATAATTCTGTATTTTTTTTCATTATTGAAAGAATTGAATTATTAACTCTAATTGGAATTAAAATGATAAAGACATGTTGACTGTCCACTTAAGAGTTAATCATTTTTCACTTCTGTCTGTTCATCATTTATTATTGTGAAAAATTAAAATTAATTTCCTTCATTGTATAATACTGATGATGATATGTTGATTTTTAACTAACCTTTCTCTGTTAATAATTTTACCACATTTTTATTCAGTGACCTTTACTTCTTTTGGTTGTGCCTTATCACTTATTGAATAAACAGTTTAATGTTATAAAAGAAATCACAACTAAATTGATTCTTCCAAACTATTTTTTATCTTAGGATAGTTTCTAAAAGTTCATGTTTTAGATTTCAATAGATCTTCCATAAAAAGTAAGCTTAGCTATTATACAGATTTATTTTCTCCTCAAAAATTGGATTTGTCTCATTCAAGTTCTTTTTTCAATTTTATGCATTACATTATGATTATTATGCATGATATACATTTAAGATTTGTTTTCTAATATTATATATAGTTTTTAAAATTAAAATCAAGTTTTCTTCTTCCAAATAAACCTTTGAAGGCTGTCATTGTCTTCCTATTTGTCTTCTTTCATGCATTTCCCAATTGATTGACCAATTTTTATGTCATCTTTGTATTTTGTTAAATCAAATTGAGGTGAAAGAATATTAAACTTTGATATTCATTTTTCTTCATATTTCTATTGTTCATTTCAGTAAATATCATGAAATTATTTTTTCTTTTATTTTGAAGAAAGTTGAATCTCAAAATTTTAATTGAATTTTTTGTTTGAAAAATGTTCTTCACTTTTTAAAATGCTTTCTTAGCATTTAAGCTAATGTAATAAACTTTATTTTAGTATAATATATTTATTGAGTTCCGTGGTTCTGATATTTGATGCTCCCAATGTGTGTGTGTATATATATATATATATATATATATATATATATATATATATACACACACACACACACATTGGGAGCATCTATGATATATATATATATATACACACACACACACATTGGGAGCATTTATGATATATACACACACGCACACGAGGATACTGCAAAGTTTTCAGCCTGATCCATTTCTCAAAATCTCCTCAATTGATCAAACATCAGGGCTTATTGAATTGGTTAAGAATTTTTTTAGCTCCCCGTAGCATGTTTTTGAGAAAACTCCTTGAATAAACCATTAGAAAGTAATAAAAAAAGATTAATACCAATTTTTAATGACATTTATTCATAATTAATATTCTATTGAGAATTATAAGAAATATATATGAAAATTGAAACATTAACAGTATTTTTGTATAAATGCAAAGAATTTAAGATGCATTCAAGCAGAATTAGGTTGTTATGTAAAAGTCAATTTAAATACTTAACTGTGGATCATTTATTTTTCAAAATGCCAAGAAAAGTTGTTTCATAAAAATCTAATTTGATTTTGATATTATTAGGTTGGTGCAAAAATAATGACGTAATAATGTCGTTTTTTGACATATTTTTTAACGTCAAAAAACAACATTATAAAGTCATTAATTTTGCACCAACCTAATAACAGTTTTCTTGTAATTCTTCTTTCTTTTTTTAAAAAAAAAAAAGAATTGGTCATTTAAAAAAAAAAAAACAACATTTCTATGAATTTTGCTGAATGTATAAGTTTTTATTGAAAGACTGTGTAAAATGTCAGATTTCCTATAAAAAAAATCACATATCTATAATATTTTATGAAATATACTCAAATAATTAACTATTAAATCCTTTCTAACCATTTATTCTATAAAATCTTTGAACATTTTGCCTCATAATTTACCAATCTTTTTATTTTTTTAAATTTAAGAATAAGCATTTTTGTGAGTGGATCATTAGAGTACTTACACTTTGAAATCAGCATTCTTTATCATTTCTAGACTGTTTAAGATTGTATATAAATTTGAGTTTCCTGTACAGATTAACACCTCTATACCATATATATATATATATATATATATATCTACTAGCAGTAGAGCCCAGCGTTGCCTGGGGATGTAACAGTAAGACATAGATCAAGTATCGACCATCATAAAGACTGAAAAATAAAATTTACAAAGATTATTGTTTAAGGTTGACGGCCACGCATGTCTTAATTAGTTTTTTTTTTTTTTTTTTAACTAATTGGTCAAACCCAAACTCAAACAAAAACATTGTTTTCAATCGTTATGAGACTACCGAGTGAATAGAATTTTATTATAAACAATTGTCTTGTAAATGGAATTTTTAATGTATTCTGAATGTAAAAATAAAGAAAAAAGTGTGCAAGACAATAAGAAACACTACCTGCCAAAAAAAAAAGTGAAGTTTTGTTGAAATCGGTTGAAAAATGTAGGAAATCCGATTCCATATATAAATGAACACACACACACACACACACACACACACACACACAACCAACCAACCTGGGTATAACTCGAAGTGAGTTGTCCCCCCTTTCATTAATGCCTCTTAATCGTATTTTCAAATTGATTTTGTGCAAAAACAATTGTGTTTTTCCAATTTTTGAATTACCAAATTAGGTGTTTTATGTTATCAGTAAATTTGCCAAAGTTCATATTTATTTTTATTTGATGTTATTTTCTTTCTGAGTACTTTCAAATGTTGCTACATTCTATATAAAATACTCAGGAAAAAAAATAATATAAAATATAAATAAATATACACTTTATTGGGAAATTTGAAAAATTAAATGACACAACTTTTCCATATTATTTAACCAACCATGTTGGAGAGAATTATTGCTACCAAAATAAAATACACCACACACATATATATATATATATATATATATATATATATATATATAAATGTGGTGTATTTCACTCTTGTAGTTCACTGCTACTAATAAGCAGGGCTTTTTTTCTCCTGTTGATGGCTATGCTGTCTGAAACTAGTTGATGAACCTAATTTAAATAATAAAACAAAAAATATTAATATACAACCCATTGTGCCTGAAATTTTAATTTTTTAACATTCTTCTCTTGTTCAAGACACACACACACACACACACATATATATATATACACATCCCACTAGAAGTATGACTGTCTGATTTGGGTTATTTCCATGGAAACCAAATGCAATAGAATATTCATATCATATTTGGCAGACCTGCTTTGGCATGTCTACCAGAAAAGGGTTAAAGAATATAATTAGATTGCCCTAAAAAACATCTACATTCAAAGAAAAATGAACGTTGGTGGCCATCTTGTTTCAATGTTCTCAAGTGAACAATCAGATCTTATAATCCCTCTGATGATCATTTTGAAGCAACACCTGATTTTTCAAAAGAGAACAATTGTGGAGAACATACCGATACTGGAGTTTTGCTCTGAAGTTCTCTTATAAACATTACATTCTCAGATTTTTGTCTTTTTTTTTTTTTTTTTCCCACTGATAAATAACTAGAGAGTTGTCAGTAAGTAAGAAGTGTTTTACTTGTTATGATAACCTGGCTTTGCTTCCTTTCTGTTATTTTCCTCTTTTTTTCTCTTTTCACTCTCCTTAAGACAACATAGGAGAGCATCACTGTGTATATGTGTAAAAGAAAATAAAAATGATGACAACTTATGCTGGCATAGTTATAACAAAAATAACAAATCACATAATTGTAAGTGACTATACACTTGCTCACATTTTAGGAAGAAAACCCGAAAGGGATTCTCTTTATTGTTTTTATTATTTTTAGATTGTAGAGGTTACCCCAAGAGTATTAAGGAAAGCAATATCATTGAACATTGTCAGCAAACTGTGTCCATGTAGAACATTATCTATATAGCAACAAACAATTTAATCTCATATAACTGAAATACTTGCTTTTATTACTTCTCTTTGATTTCTTCCTTTTCTGTTCCTAAAAAGGAGAAATAACATTGACTACCCAGAACCAATATTACTCATTAGTGAAAGTGGTATCAATTTCATCAGTATGACATAATAGAGCAAGAATATGACAATCAATATTGAGATATAAAAAATATATTGTTATTTCATTTTTATTTTTAATGTCATTACTTTCTTTTTTTTTCTTTTTTTTCAATTAATTTTCAGCACCTTATGAGAAGAAGGTGCTGAAATCTTTTTTTTTTCCTAAAATCTGGTCAAATCACTAAATATTAGAATATTTTTAGGGGGAGACCCTTTGAGGTCAGGTCAGGAACTTTTTAGCACTTTCTTGTTTATTATAATAATAAAAACAAATTAAGATGAAATGTCAAGTACAACTGCCAATAACATGCTTAAGAATGTTGATATATGCATTAGGATATTTGGAAAGTTATTGTGTTTTACGAAAAAGTATGTAAAACCAAAAGTAAATTTTTTTAAATATTATTTATCAAAAATGTAATCCACTTCAGTTTCAATGACTGCAGTCCAACAGAAAGGCAAATTTTTGATTCCACATTTAAAGAAATTTTGCCCCCCCCCCCCCCGCAAAAAAAAATTTGAAAGACTGTTTTCAATTTCTTTGTTTCTGAATGTTCTGTCCTTTATGAAATATTCAAGTGATTGAAACGAATAAAAATCCATAGTTGTTAAGTATGATGTGTATGGAGGATATGGTCGAACCTTCCATCATAATAATCTTTATTTATTTATTTTGCATTGTGTGCTCTTGCATTGTTAAGCTAAAGAATAACATCTTTTCATTTTCTATCTTTTTCTATGCAGGACACTTCTCACAAAATATTTTGTTTACCCAAACAAGTTGCTAGCAATAAAAAATATGCAATGATGGTGCTTCCATGTTAAAATAGCTCATAATGGACAGCACCTTTCATATATAACCAGGACTTGTGGATAGAGACTTGGTTTTGGTTTTTTGCACTGGTTTCTCATTTTTTTATAATCATTGTCTTTTACATTTTCTGTTGACATGCAAAACCCATTTTTCATCACCTGATACAAAAATTAAAGGTTGACATTCCAAGTTAAAAAAACAAAAAAAACAACTGCTGCTGCTGATGGTGAAATATTGTGTTCATCAGCACATTACAAATGACCAAAATAAAATTCTCGATATAAGACACATTAGTGGGTAATACCAAAATACTCTACAGTGGCCAATGCAGGGATCGTCTCAAATCCTTGAAGCTATTATTATACAAAGTAAACAGCCCACATTAAATAAAATATCATTCACTACAGGAAACGGTATCTTAAAGTGTATATGATATATTTAATGTGTGCATTAAACTGTTTTTCAATTATTTATGATTTATTAATTATTCTTCATACACTGAACACTCAAAAAATTTTCATTTTTGCTTTATTGTGTCCAAATACATGCATATATTGAATTTGAAATATACATTATACAAGTCTTTGGCTAATACAACAGTTACTGGCATGGAAAGTGGAATCTGAGCTGATTTCAAATTCCTGTATAGTCTGTTATACTCACTTTCACACTGATGACTTTGGAAAAGGCATAGGCCCATCTCTACCCTACCCAAAGTTATATTTTAAATAGCAGGGTAGACTGGGCTCTTGAGTCTTGGGTGGCAGCAGCCTTGTAGAAAAACTACTCTGAATTCATAACTGTGGAGAAGGCAACAGAAAAGCAATCTGTTATTATTTACAAGAAGTCGTGGCAATTCCCAAATAATAAATAAGAAGGAATCTGTAGAGTGCCATAATCACTAACATCTTAAGGGGATGCAACATTAAAAAATGCATATATATATATATATATATATATATATATATATATAAATATAAAAGTGAACATAGAAGTCAACACTTAGAGGCGACAGTCTGTTTCATGCATGAAACAGACTGTCGCCTCTAAGTATTGACTTCTATGTTCACTTTTATATTTACACATGCTCTATCTCTGATATTGAGCACTTTATTCCATAAATATAGCACACCTTAAGACTATATTTCTATATATATATATATATATATATATATATATATATATATATATATATAGGCAGTTCATACAATAAAAGTTTGTATTTAACATTAGAACTTGAATGTATTCTGATACAGATTCTGCAAGCTAATAGACTAACATCTTTAGAAATGTAATGGCATCACATTATACTTTAGTGCATTTATGCTGTAATCAGTTTATCCTATTTCATCCCTAGAAGCAAAGCTTTGCCAGTTCATGTTTCTACAAATTGTTTTGCAATTTAGTATGACTGAATACGCTGATATATTCTAGAAAATATTGGGGTGGGAATTGCTAGTTTTACATTATCATTATTTGTTTTTTGCACGATAATGTTCTGACACACTGAAATTTCTCAACATTAGTGAAAAATCTTAATTTTGTTCAGTTTCAAATAAGAATGTTAGGACATAACATCCATGACAAAGACTAACAGTTTTTTTACATTGTGTAATTATGCATGCCATTCTTGAAAGCAATATAACTTTCCTGTTAATTTCATGCTTTTTACTTTGTATTCATCTTATATCTTCTCTTATTGATGAATCTGAGAAGGCATCTATTGGAACTAGTATGTTTGCTTCAGGTAATGACATTATACCCATAGTGACATACTAACATAGCAAAAATTTAAATAGATACTTTGTATCATATTGAAGTACAGCGGCTTAACATGAGATAAGTGGTCAGAAGACATCTGGAGAGTTTCAATAACCGTCCACAGATATTTGTAGGTGCAGGATCTTGCATATGAATAGACCTTTTTTTGTAAATTTTCAATTGGGTTTATGTTGGGAGGCTACACCATTCATTGAAAATTAATAGAATGTTCCCCAAATCAATTCTGGATAATTTAGGTCTAATGATAAGGCACATTATCCTGTACATCCTGTGTAAGTACAAATGGTCGCAAATCATAGTGATAGTTACAATAGTTACCAGTCAATAGCATATTTAGGCAGACCAGTGCATCCAATCCTTTCCATGTTAATATACCAGACACCATTATAGAATCACCACCAGCCTCCACAGTACATTGTTGGCAATTGGAGTTCATGGCCTCATGGAATCTGCTCCACACTGAAAATATACCATCAGCCTGAAACAACTAAAACTCATTTGACCATGTCATACATTGCCAATTCTCCAAGGTCCAGTTAGTGATTTCATGAGCCCCGGTGAAGAAATGTGTCCAGTGTTTTGGTGTTAACAGACACACCCTGTACTCCATGGAAGCTAAAAATATTAAACTTACCTGTCTAGTTCCTGTATGTGGATGTGATTTGAACCAGTGTCATTTGTCACTTATTGTAGACAATTCTAGCCAAAGATCTCATTAAAGACTCATGGCTTGTCACACTTTCCATCATGTATTCCCAGTACACGCAGGAGACCAGAGTTTGTGGGATGTCAAATGTCACTACAATTTCAGAAATAGAATGTTTCATTCATCTGGTACAAACTATCATGCCCTATTTAAATAATTATCTTATCACCTTGTCATGAGCAGCCTAGTCTGTGTTCACATTGACTTACCAAATGCATGAGCACAACCAAGGTCTGGGTATTTTAAAGACATCAATCTACAGTGGCACTACCTACTGTTACTTTTACATACTGTTATCCCATGACTTTTGGCACGTCAGTATATTTTCATAACCAAACAATAGTTGAACTATCTGCATGTACTGATATATACTAACTCTAGTGTGACTATAGATATAAAACCTTGTTAAAACATTAGTCTTTATTATATAATCTTTTATTTTTCACTGTGTGGTTATTTAAGAATGAAAAAAAGAAAACTAAAGATTAGCATCTGCATCATTATTTTTCTTTATCAAAATATATTATTTCATTTAATTTTCAACCCTGAATAATAAGTCTTTGATGTCTACATTAGTATGTGAATTACATATATTTTTTATATCTACTATATTGGTTTTGAGGAAAGTATTCATTACGGCTATTTTAAAAGCAGTACAGTTTCATGTGTTATACTTTTTCTGGTTATTTCTACATACATTTCAGAAATCAGCTTGTAATTAATAAATTTTCATTTTATTTGTACAATTCTTTTGTACACTGAATATTTGGGTGACACTTAATGGAAAGACTAAGCAAAATAAAAAACTTTTGTGCTATAAATTAAAATTTGCAGTGAAGAAATGAAAATAATATATAAGTATTTCTTCCCTGAAAGCTGTCTTTTGCATTTATTCAATGAGGGTGTTAGCTTTATCTACCTTCACTTGTATATTTTTGAATGGCTATATTCTTTGAGCTATATTCTTCGACAAGAGCACTTTATATTCAAACCTGATTAATAAATTTTATTTATTTTTATTCTTTTATGGTGTAGAATAGTGATTTTCAACCAGTGTACTGTAAAAACTTTTAAAGGTCATTAATTAAATTATTTTCAAAAGAAGTCCAAAGCACAATAAGTGTACATGTCAAATTTTAAACTGATTATATGAAAATCTCATTGTTATAATAAATACACATATACATAATATGTAAAATAATATAAAAAGAAGCTTTTCTGCAATGAACAATTATAAAAAACAAAAATTGATCATAGCTAGAATCCTCGGAAGAAGATTTAAGAATACGCCTGCCCAAAATTCAACCTTATAAAGAAGATATTCTAAAAAGTGTAAGATATCTCATTAAAAGTTATAATAAATAGAAAAAATAAATATTTGTTTTTTTTTTGTTTTGTTTTTTTAAGAATTTTAATTATTTTCTTTTTGTTACAAATTATAATAAATTGTTTTGTTTGTTTTAATAAATGAATCATAAAAAGTATACTTCTTTTTATATCATCATAATTTAAATATAGAACTTGGTCTGTCCTGCTATTTACCCATAGCCATTACCTATGGATAAATAGCAGAACAGAGCGAGGGTTCCATAGCCTTGGATGGTAACTGGTCTACAACAGAAAAAATAGCAACTTGCTGCAGGAAAAAATCTGCCTTGTCAGCCATATATCGAAAGATACATGATCGTTTAGGCATGTATCACGCATGGCACATAACTGACTGATGTGCTAATACCCGTGGGAAAGGTATTAATCCTTTTCTCCCCCACCCCCTCAAGCTATGGGTAAATAGCGGAACAGACTGGGTTCCATAGCCTTGGATGGCAACTGGTTTACAACAGAAAAAATAGCAACCAAAATCTGCCTTGTCAGCCATGTATCGAAAGATACATGATCACCTAAGGGTGTATCAAGCATGGCACATAACTGACTGACTGTATTTAAATATGCTGTGGAAGTTTATCTATAGTTTCAAGTGGGCCTTGAGATTAAAAAAAAAAAAAAAAAGGTTGAGAAACATTAGTTTAGAAACCTAAATAGGATTTCTTCTCATCTTAATTTTGTTCTTTCAAAAACCTTTAATTCTTTTCATTTTTCTTTTAGGGGTTAGAAAACATTCATATTCACTTCTTCAGATGACTATCACTCTTCTTTTTTTTTCTTTTTTCTTTTACTTTTTTTTTTTTTGTTATGCTATCTTCCTGTCACTTTTACTCAGTTTTCAAAAAAAATGAGCAGATTATTTTTTGTTTTTGTCATTTGAGTATAACTTTTGAGAAATATTAAGAGACTGATACTTTCAATTGAAATTTGAGTAGGTAAGTAGATATTTAACTGCATGCCCACCCAAGCGGAATTTGACACAAGGCTGGGTTTAAAGTGGGTTGGTGGCCCACACTTATGTGGACTAGGGACAAAATTGCTCAAGCCCTACTTGGCACTTCCCATTTAGGCATCCATCTGGTGCCAGGTAATGACCCTGGCCTCCTTCTGAAGTTGGAAATTCCTATCATGTAGCATAGAACTACAGATAGTGTCTAAAGTAAACACCTGTTTATATAGAAAAATACATTCTTAAAATTCACCTTCTTATACTTAATTAGCACACGTATTATGAATGCAGGAAATGTACGAACACTTATAGGTTTTACTATAACATGATGATTAGCATATGTGATAAAGCACACACATTTAACCTAGAAATATGACATGTAAGTTTAAACTTCTACATTTTTATTATCGTATCTTATCTATTTCTTAGAATACTTTTTTCTAAAATGATTCTAAAAGTTTGAGTTGGGATGAACAGACTAATAACAAATAGCATTTTAGTTTATAAAGAAATTCTGATAAAAATTAATATTTTTTAATGTTAATCTATTAGACAGTAATAAGAACCAGTATTATTCATTTTTACACATGTATTCAGAAAAAGCTTAGAAAAATTTAAAGTAAACATGTCTGAAGATAATTAAACAGGAAGTAACTGAATTAATAATCACTTGGAAATGAATACGATAAGTGTAGAAGTCAAAGAAAAAGCAAGTAGAAATGGCAGTGATTAATTTTAATGTTAGATTCTGATTATTAAGAGATGAAATTATTTTTTGATAATTAGACTATTTTGCATGAATTGAAGTAAATATTTTCACATTACAAGGTTTTCCTGTTTGTCAGATTAAAAAAACTTCATGGTGGTGTTTTTTCAAATATTTTAACATGAGGATCTGAATTTAGTACTTTTCATCCCGACTTGCATGTTATACTTTATTTCCTCAAGATGATACTTAAATTATATTAAAGGAAATATATTCAATTTGTCATTTTACTTCATAATTTTCAAATAGCATCTAATCAAAATTAAAATGATTGTCCTTAGCATTTCAGTGGCAAATTTGCTTTCAGCATAAACATTTCAAACTTACGTCAGAAACTTCAAATTTATCACACCAAAGCTTATGACAAGTACACTCCCTAATGAAAGACTATTACTACACCATCTTAAAACCATGGCTTTATACTAGACTTGGATACATCATTCAAATATATCAATTACTATCATAGATTTTATGCTCTTGAATGTTATCAATCTATTGTAATGTTTATTTGAATATTTTGGAAGGCATACTTTTCCATTGGTATACTGATCCAATAATTTCGGGAGTATTTCATCTGAATTATTGAGTTTTAACCAGAAGAAGTGAAATGATTTAGTTCAAGTATTTTTTTTTTTTTCATTTGTTCAATATCCTCAGAATTCAAGTGGACAATAAATGATCAAAAACATTTATAAACTAAGTTTAATATGAATTTAATATTTTATTTGATATTTTGAAATAACTAACCCTTTACTTAGTAGCTTTTGATTGTCAGCATAATTAAAGCTTGAGACAGAAATTATTAACCTTTTTTGAAATTTAATTTAGTTTTACATTTATTATTTTAAAAATATTCAACAGAGTGTAGTTTAAACTTTTAAAGCATGAACTCAAAAAGTTAAGCTTACTGTAAGATGGAGCCAAACCCAAGTAGATTGTTATCTAACACTCACACTCACCTGAATCAGTATAACTTCTAAGATAAACCTATAAAGCAAACTGATGCTTTTTACTTTTGACTCAAGTAATTCCATCTCATGCTGACTGAAAGCAACCATTCTTTATTGTTCTGTTAGTGTATATTGATTCCTAAAATAAAAGTGAAGTATTGTTTCCAGAATTCAAAAAGAAAATATGGCTTAGATCAAAAAATATTTTCTGTTCTTTAAACCTTTTGCTTAATCTTCTTGAAAAAAATATTCATGTGTATTTCTGGTATAGAGAGCTAATAGTAACTTTCAATGTCATCTTGAAGTTTTATTGGGCACATGGTTTAATGGTTAGTGTTAGTTTTCTGACCATGAGGCCTGGGTTTTGAATATTACCATGGTTGCTTAGTTAAGAAGTTGGCTTCTTCTGTCAGAAAAAGTAATGGGTACTTACCTTCCAGTGGTTTCTGGCAGAGTAAGGTGTGGACAGAGAAACCTCTGTCTTGCTTCGATTATTTTTATTTACATGTTATTTTGCATAAATGGTCACGTTTCATATTTCATATATGTTAAAAAAGGCTCATTTTTTGCTTTCATCCTTCTTCTCGTCTTTGTCATGTTCTCAATTACTGATCTACATTTGATCTAACTTGTATATCTACCATAGGTCCATGTCAATCTACCCTTAATTGACTATCAGACCTTAGTACTGAGATTTCCAAACCAAGGTCACATTACCCGGCAATCTGTTGTAAAATGATTTCTACCAAATCCAGATATAAGAGGTGTTTTTCTTCTCTCTCTGTCAGTTGCTATTGTTTAGTTTGGGAGTAACTTTTTCTTCTATTTCCCTTCTTTTACTAAGGTCACCCACCCCCAACTCATAGCATTACTTTCTGAGGGAATTTGCTAAACTTCATAATATCATCCTAGAAAGATGATCCCAGCAGACACCATCACTGAAAAGTGCCTGCAAACTATACCACAGGTTGTTCTAAGCTTTGTGAGTGAAACTGAGTAGACAAAACTGTTCAGAAATCATCACTGCTTGTACTAATGGACAGATAGTTCTTCGGCCTTGTTTGGCAATTTATCTAGAGATAGTGACTCAAAAAAGAAATGCCTATCTTCCCAGCAGCCTTGGCTATTCATGGGGAGGTGTTGCCCAGTAAAAATACATATCAATTGAAATTAAGTCAGGTGAGGTGAGTTTTGCCTTCTGCAGCAAAGCTGTTGATGGTCACTCCTTACCTAATAATTAATTAGAAGAAAGATTTAGATCAGTTGAAATCTTTATAGCGATGACATCATTGCACAAAGAATTTCTACCAAAGAATTATAAATATTGATAAATTACATTTAAGATCATTAATAACTTTTTTTCATAAAGATATTTGCATGTTTTTATAAATAAATTTTATTGTAGCATTGACTTCTGTTTTAATTATTATATTTAAAAATTTTATTCATTGTTTTTTTTTTTAAGTATCAGTCAGTCAGTTATGTGCCATTTGAAATACACACTGAGGCAATCATGTATCTATTGATACATGACTGACGAGGCAGATTTTTTTTTTTCCTGCAGTAGATTGTCATTTCTTTCTACAGTAGACCAGTGACCATCCAAGGCTATAGAACTCGGTCTGTCCTGCCATTTACCCATAGCTGGGGAGGGGAAAAAGAGGATTCATACCTTTCCCAAGGGTATTAGCATGTAAGTGAATGTAATGGATTCCACTGGAATTCGAATTTGGCTCTCAGATTCCTAAATCCAAGCTGCTATCCATTACTCCACCATGCCTCCTTTTTTAAGTATATATATTCATAATTATATTTTTAAGTACACAGGGGGACGACACTATTTTTGGGACACTTTGAAAAGTGAGCTTAAAGGTGTTTTTTGCTGCCGAGAGCTTTTGTGTTGATGAGTAGGTAGTTCAGCTGTAACTGTCCATTGATGGTATGAACATTGATTGATGGTTTTTTTCTTTGGTTTCATGTTTTCTTTATTTTTACTTCAACTTAGGTGACATTATTTTTCGGACTTGACACAAATTCCAGGTTTTTTAATGATTTAGTCGTCGAACGTCTACAATATGCAAATTTTCTGCAAGTAAATTGTACCCTGACCATTACATTTGAGTATCTTTACTGTGAAAACGTATTAAAATCCTGAAGAAGAATGCATTCAAAAGAAGTTATCAGTTTGGTCCAAAAGAAGAGAGAAGACGGGCTCAGCATCCGAAAGATCGCCGCTGAGATGAAGCTACCAAAGTCAACAGTTGAATACATGCTAAGTACAGACTATGAGCAGAAGAAGAAGAAGAAAGGGCTGAAAAAAACAATTTCCAAGAGAAGAGAAAGAAGAATGAAGTGGAGCGTTACGAGGTTGTTATCATATTGAGAAAAGGTGACAGTGAAGAAAGTAAAGGAGAAGTGTGAACTTGACGTCAGTGTTCGAACTGTACAAAGAAAGTTACACGAAATTGGACTTAAGTATGTTAAAATCAAGAAAAGAATTACACTAACGAGAAAACACAAAGAGGCAAGGCTGGGAAGCGCCAAAAGATGGATAACAAACCATGTCAACTTCAAGAAAGTGATATTTACTGATGAAAAACGTTTTAAGTTTGATGGACTTGACGGGTGGTGTACATGGGTTGAGAAAAGGTGAACCTGTTATTCTCAACAAGAGACAGATGGGAGGAGGAGGAGGAGTCATGGTTTGGGGTATGATATTTCCAAATGGAAACTTGTGGCTCGAATGGTTAAAAAGAAGTCAAAATAGCTTGAGCTACAGAGAACTTTTGGAAAAGAGAGCCCTACCACTCATAGAAAAAGAAATGGGAAGTAATTTTATTTTGCAGCAAGATAACTGCAGCATCCATGTGGCCAAATCAGTGAAAAATTGGATGTGTGAAGCAAATATAACTACTCTGGAATGGCCTGCAAGAAGTCCAGACTTAAATTTAATTGAAAACATGGGAAATGCTTGCAGAGCTTGTTTATGATGAGCCAGAAATAACCAGAGAGGCTGAACTGTGGCAGCACATACAAGATGCTAAAAATAGACTGCTAGAAACACAAAGAGACATTATCATCAATATGTACGAACATTATAAAGATAGACTGATAGAAATCGTTGAAAAAAAGTGGTGCTGCCATAAACTATTAGCATTGTTTCTGCAATGTTCAAAAAATACTGTTGCCTGTGTAATGTTAAAATTTGTAAAACAATAAAAATACTTCTAATTTGAATTTTGCTTTTCCATTTGTAGTATTGAAACAGTTTTTAAATGTTATTGCCATTACACTAAAACAGTACAGACTGCCTGTGCTAACTAAAACTTGAAAAAATAAAGTGTCTGAAAAATAGTGTCAGCCCCACTGTACATATTCATAATATTTATATATTAGTGCTTTGAATATTTGTTATTGATAATAACATAATATTTAAAACTAAAATGACATTTGGTGGTTATCTGTCTACATTTGCTATATCAAGATATGTTAACCCTTTCTATTCTAATGAGATATAAATAACCATAGAACAATACGTTGCTAATTTCTGTAAATCAGCTCACTTATTTGTTACATTATAATACCACTGGGACTGTAGGATTTATTGAAAGCCACACAAACTCATTAATATAAAACATATTGGATCTAAAGGGTAAGGCTTAATGAAGATCTCATGAACTGGTTTATAAAAAAACACATTGGCTATAAAGAGTAGCAATTATTGAAGGTCGCATGAACACATTAATACCAAAATACTATTTAAAAAATTATTTGTTCAAAAGTCAGAAAACTAGTAAATATTTTGTAAAATGGTTAATAATATCCATTTTAATTTTTAATTACCTTGATAAAAAATATGACTTAATTATTAATTTTTTTTTTCATCTGTTGCATTTTATCACAACTTATTGTCATTATATGATCATTAACTAAACAGCACAGATTAAAAATAAAGTATAAGCCTCTGTTGAGATATGAACTTATTCTTAGGAGATTGATGGTGTTTTATCAATTAGAATGTATCTATTAGATTGATGAACTCTTGCTGGTGAGCCTTCAATGTCTAATCAGTAAAATATTATCCAGAGGCCCTCAAGAATAAGAGATAAAAATTCAAATGTCAACAGAGGCTCTTTATTTTTTATCTGCATTGTTTCATATGATTTGGGAGTTGCAATAAAAAGCAACAGTAATAAGATGAAAGAAATGCTAATAAAAAAATTAACTGATACTGATGGTGGTTTTAATTTTTTTGAACAATCAAATGACGGAGTGGTAAAACAACTCATAAATAATTCATTTAGTCATGAGAAGGGACTTCTTCAGACCTATAATAGTTTTATCATTAGATTCAGTCTTAGGGAGGGAAAAAAAGACAAAAATTAAATTTAAAAAAATACTAAAGATAAAATTGATGCTTAGATTTAAATATCTGTATAGTCTGATATATCTTGATGTATGACCTCAGCTTTCTATTGATTTTGTTTTTATTTTTATTGGTATTGTTTTTAAATACCCTAGTTCAGGGGTCAGCAACCTTTTGCTGACTATGTGTTGACTTGGGGTTTCAAAATCATTCAGTGTGCCAACAGCATATGTATTTTTATACAAGTCAAGGTCAATATTTCTGTTCTACAATATATTTTATAGTACTATATACAATATATAAACCGCATTCATAGAAATAAACTGTTTTTTAAAGTTTTTTTTTTAGTTTTTATTATTAATGGGAGTAAGCAGTTTTCAAACAGCTAAATACCTTCTTTGCATTGTAGTAGTTATTGGTTTGGACTTCATGATGTCATTTGCGGCTGCGTGCTATTGGAAATTGCTTGGCGTGCTACATGTGGCACGCATGCCATAGGTTGACAACCCGTGCCTGAGATCGTATCAGCATTAGTTTTTTTTAAGAAAAAATAATGTTGTATGAGATTTGATGTAAATTTACTGTAGAAGATTCTAAAATTCCCACTATTTATGTATAAATTCGTATAACATATTTTCCATATTGTTGAAATTAAGTTTTTTCTAAGTAGTTATATAAATTTTTACTCCTCAAACTATCATGTATAATAATGCATAGTTCAACTTTTTCTGTATGTTTTTTTCTCTTCTCTTTTCTTTCTTTCTTTCTCTGTCCATAACTTCTGTCACACTAAAGAAACTGTGTATATAAAATTATCAAGTGAGTCCTGTCTTAATTTGAATGTCTGAATGAAGCAGGCAATATCCATTATTCTAGAATTCTGTCTGAACAACATGCTATAATTAACTAGCAAATAAGTTAGACAAAATGCATGGATACTAGTCCAATTCTAGACATAAGGCCAGAAAGGTGGATGTGTGGGATATGTAATGGATAGATGTTGGTTCCAGTCTGTTTGGGATTTTGACTGCTAAGAACATTTCCTCCTCAAATTTATCGACATACCCTACAGACACAGGCTGTGATTTCTTTCTAACCAGTAAAAATGAACAATTTCCAGTCTCATCCCCCAAAATACTATTTTTGTTCTTGAAGTTGGAACCTTATAACCATTTCACTGTATCCCTTTTGATGTGAACACAATTCTTACTTTGTGTAATGTTTACCTTATTACTGTTATTAGGTTGGTGCAAAAATAATGTCGTTTTCTCACATCTGTGAGAAAACGACATTATTTTTGCACCAACCTAATACAGTGCTTTGTCTAGTTTTCACTTGCATTATATATACATATATTGTTTGCTTGGTATTATTTTCCCTGTTCTTTTTCTTTCTCCTCTTATTGTTTCTTGAGAACCATGACTTTCCAGCAATAGCACAGCAAGATGAGAAATCAAAGAGCTAAGTTCAAATTCCACTTACTTATACACATATACCCTTATGAATCTATCTCCTCCCCACATCTATTAGTTAAATAGTAGGACTTGTATCTGGAAAAATCAGTTATTTGCAAAAGATTATTAATGCAATATTCACTTGTAAAAAAAGAAGAATTATTTTTATAATCCAAAATGTTTTAAATAATCCACAAAGGGTTGATATACAAGAAAAAGCAAGTCAATCAATAGCCAGAAAGTGATACTTAAGTTGAGCTCACAAATAGCATTGTAGATTATAAGCAGAGAACCAGGGAATACTTTGATCTGAGGCAGACTGCACAGATACTACCCTGATCCTAGGCAGAAGTGCTGATTGATACATATATAATCAGGTTACTTTTGGTGGGAACAATGCTAGTTTATGAATAAATTAATGAAGTTGTAGCAAGAGAATACACTTACTTCACTGGTGGGGTGGGGAAGCAGGCACATGCCTGTTTGGCATGTAAATCCAACATGGCTGACGTTGTGCGGGAGCAAGCAGCAGGTATTTGCAATTGTCACACTATACATGAGTGACACTACTCTTTTTAAAACTATCAGTCATTTACATGTGTAATTGGAAATAGTAATAAATAGTGGATTGCACAGTCAAATGGGAAGCAAACTCGTAGAGTAAGGAGCATTTGTTTGGACCAGAGTGCATAGAAGTTTCACTGTGAGTGTTGAACCATGTTGATTTGTTGTGTGACCTGTGCATTTACATATCTGGCTTTTGACCGCTGACACTCTGCCCTTCCAGATTGGCATTTAACTTCAGAAGTACATGTTGATAAATATGCTTAGGAGACATTCTTAAAAATAAGTAAAAAAAACTCCACTGATCCAGTGCATTGAATCAAAAGTCTCTGAAAAATAATTATAAAATTTATTTTTTATATAAAATTACACTGCAAATGTGTAGATTTTGTTATTGTTTCCTATTAAGAAAACTGCTCTTAAATTTACTCTTTAAGTTTAAAATATCTGGGAAGCTATGTTATTGTACAAAAAATAATATTTTTTTCTGATTGTTTCAGGTTATAGGAATCATTTAATGCATCTGAGAATAGAGGATAAAGAAAATGAATACTGAAGCTTAATTTTATTTTGTTCCAGATAACCTTCTGAATGTTTTTATTAATACTGAACTGGAAATTCATCAATATTCAAGATATTTCCATTGTCTGTTTTACTGCAAACACTATAGACCATTTTTAGCAAGGTTTTTAGTCGCTTTTTCAAAATGAAATCAACACTTTAGTGTGTTTTCAAAATTTTCTTGTATTTGTTTACTGAAATTTTAGGATATGCAACATGTGAAATCTGTGATATGGAAAAAATTGAACTTTGTGATGTTAATTAAAATCAAAGCCAGTTTTAGTTTTCTGTTCCTAATAATTAAGTAATTTAAAATTCAAGTCTAAGGGAGGCAAAATTATATGGTAGCTTCATTTTTTTGCCACTCCTATCTCTTATTTTGAAAACTGATAAATTATTCTGATTGATAACTGTTTCTAAGTGCTTCTTGAAAATAATAGGCTAATAACTGTGATGACGGTGCTGATGTTACTTGAGAGGAAATAATGGTAAAAGGGATTCCCTTGGAAGAATTTCTTTGAAGTCTATATTTTGCTTATTAGGAGTTCATTTTTCGTACACTGAAAATTTTAACCAAACCAACATGAAAGGATTCTGTGTCTATTACATATACTTCTCTTGAAGTAGGCATTGGCAATGTTTGATGATTTATAACTGATGAGAATTTTACTTGATACCTTTTCCTGTTGACACTCATGGCATAAAATTTGCCTCCTCCTCTTTTTGTTGTTTATTCTTCAGATATTTTTTTTATTTTGTATTTGTTGAAATTGATTAATGATTGCCAAAGTTATGATTGTTTTATAAAAATTAATCAGAAATATACTTTATATTCAGAAGCAAATATGTATTCAGAACACCAGGAATATGATTTTTTTTTTAAATTTAACTTTTACAGGTGCATTTTATTGTTTTTGTTTTTTTTTTCTCATGAATGACTGAAATACACTCACTTAACAATGCACTTATTATAGATTGTATAACTTGATATTCATTTCCTGATTTTGAAAAGTGAATTTACGTGTTTAATATGGTTTTTCCTTTTTGATCTCTCTCAGTATTTGTTTATATATCTAGCCATGACTAAATGTGGAATCAGATTATCTATTGATCTTTATTCTATTAATATTCTCATAATTCTAGAATTTTACAGAATTTCAGTATTTCCTTTTGGCTTCCATTCAAGTAAAACGTCATGCCAAAAAAATGTACATTAAGAAAATTTTCAAAAGAAAATATTCATCCCTGCAAGTAATTATTATTATCCCCTCCCAAAATGGATTTGGACAGTTGGTTATAAAAAACAAATTAAATATTTCAGAAAAGTTTATCACTTGTATTTATTTTATATGTGCATTATTTGATCTTTTCATTTTCATTTTAAAATAGAAAATATTTGTAAAAGAAAGGATGAACCGATTCTGCCTGAAACTGATCAGAAATTGTATACATATTTTTATTTTTTCACATAAATCACTGCAGATATGAAAATATATTGTTATACATTGTCTTAAACTTTTCCATGAATAAAAAGCCTAGAAGCATAATACTCATCAATAAACTCCTCACATTTATAAACATTGGTCAAAAATAACTTCTAATAGTGTAAGATTGCAAAGATAACTCATACTTGGTAGCATATTAACTGTGAATGGTAGGAATTTCAGTTCATTAAATGGGTTCAGGGAATAGAAAAAGGTTTTCTTTTCGGTTCAATTGCTTAATAAAATATTTGGTAATTGAATGACAAAATGAAAAAATATCTCTTTATGAAATATATAGTGGATTTGCAGCTAGGTCTCACCATTTTACTGTTGAAATTGCTAGATGTAACTATAAGTTCTATTCTAATAGTTTTTTTTTTGCTCACATTTCTTGCCTGTGGAACATTCTACTGACTTGTTGCATTTTTTGTCAACTATGATCTTCAGAAATTTAAATTTCTTTTTGAAGCCTGTTCTTTTATTGTCTTTTCTCCACAATAAGATTTTCTCTGTTTCACTCTCAGTAACCACTTGCAGCTTATTATCACCTTTATTGGGGTGAAAAGGTTATATATATATATATATATATATATATATATATATATATATATATATATATATAATGAAGGGTTTGGCATTCTGTGTGGATAATCCCAAAGAGGATGTAATCCAGAGATGCTCAATGTAACCACAGAGCAAATATTAATTAAATAATTAAGAAAGAAACAACCTTAAAGTTCCATGACTATAATTTATTTCCCCAGAAAATATATTTTCCTGGTTCATTAGGTCACATCTCTAGTTACCTAATATATATATATATATATGAACACATGAACAGATCAAGTGCTCCATACCAGCTGCAATCTTTAGCTGACCACCGTGTTTCATCAAACATTTGGCCCATTAAGCTCAGTAATAGACCCAAGCTTTGCTGAAGTATATGTGTGTATGTATATATATATATATATATATATATTTGGTTGGATTGATGTGAGTTTGTGAACCTGGGTTTCACGCTTTTGCGATCGTCAGACAAACTCTGACGATAGCAAAAGCGTGAAACCCAGGGTCACAAACTCACATCAATCCAACCAAATGTTAGCTCTATCTCTGATATTGAGCGCTTTCTAATAAGTACCGCGCATATAATATATAAATAATTATATATATATATATATGTGAATGAAGTGTTAAAATTTCCCATATTGATCAATTACCCAAAATCTAAGCAAATATTTTAACATTTTTCAGGGAATCTATTCATTTATTAGCAACCTCTCTCTCTCTCTCTCACATACACACACACACACACATATATATATATATATATATATATATATATATATATAGGAAAAAAATGTATCACAAAGTAGAAAGAAGTTTTTGTTCTTTAGGTCTTCATCAAACTGAATTTATTATGTTGGTGCAACCAGAGCTGGTGTGTCTTACCTGCAAAACCCTGATGGAGGAGAGTGGTATCATTTTTTTTTTTTTTTTTTTTTTTTTTTTTTTATTGAGCACTGTTTTATGGCCATCTACCATTTTTTTAAATTATTTTTAAACTGATATTACATTGTCAGTCATCAACTAATAATATACATTATGTATCTGCATAGCCGGTGTGGTATGTACTATGCAGGGACTCCTGACAAAGTTAGAACCCCAAAATGGCTAGTTTCAGCAGTGTTTTTTTGCTTTTTGTACTTTTACTTTTTTCTACTAAAATTATATTGTCAATCATCAACTATAATAACTGTCAGTGCTTACTACCCCGAACCTCAAAACCACGTGGGGGGCCCATGCCTACTGGGGAGATGTGGCAGAAGTGCTAATTTCAGTAGCGCTTATTTTTTTAAATTGTAGTTTTCTTCCAGAACAATTCTTATAAATCAGTTAAAAGGGTAATATATCTCAGTAAAATCATTTTTTATTCCTAAGGAGGATCTCTGATTTTTTTCTTTTTTACTAATAGTAATGCTAACAAAGTCCACAGCTAGTAATTAAAATAAAATTTATAGTCTTATTTTTTACATTTCTAGAAAGATAGAACAAAGAAAATGATCACTTAAAAAATAAAAATGTTTAAAGATTTCAACACATAAAAATTTTTTCCTGAAAACTGAAATACTGTTTTTAAAACAAATTTTTAAAACAATCCTATTTGAGTTGTGTTGGAATCTGTAAAACTTTTTTCAGTGGAGATGAGTCAGCAATTAATCTTTATGGAAATGCAAAAATTTGCAACTTAATAAATTTTTTCAAGTAAAATTTAGTCATGAAAATATTGGTGGTTATTACAAAAACAACAACATTTTCTCAGATTTTTTTTAAAATAAAAAACCTGTTGATTATAAAAGCAAATAATTAATGAATATATACTGAAATTTTCATTTAAATTGGATAATTCCCTAATTTTTGATAATTTTAAAAAGGCGCTGCCCTTCCCCACCAATATTCCTTCAAGGGTTTGTGGCTCACAAGTTGGGAAACTTTGAAATCAATATGTAGTAGAGGGGGCGGCTCATGTCAAAGTTTCACGATGGAGGGATCCTAGCACTGGTCCTGGGTGCAAGTATACATGTGCATGAACAAGGGATGCTGGGAATTTTAAATTCTAAATGAAATCAGATTACATACAAAAAAAAATTTTAATTTCAAATTCCCAGCATCCCTCATTTATGTGCATGTATAATCATACTAATTCAGTCTGATGTTGCCCTACAGGATGAAACGTGTCACATGAAAACTTTTTTCCACTTTGTCATACAATTTTTTTTTTCCCAATATTATTCTTGATATATAAAACTTATATATTGTTATCTTGTAAAAGAAAACAAAATTCTTTAACAGTTTTCTAGAAAGATGTAAATGCTTCCACATATTAAAAAATTAATATAATTGTTTGCACAAGAAACTCTTCTTGAACTGTAATTCTTAAAAAAAAATTTTTAAGTCTTACAAGTATTTTTTTCCATGTTGAATAAATAATAAAGAATAAATAATGCTGAATATTTTAATTTAAATATGCTTTAAATAATGATTTAATTAATTGGTAAATGCATATTAAATTGAGAACAGGTGGTTTCAATATTTATAGTTTTATGCATATGCCATTTTCAAAATCAAGTTGCTTCAGTGGATTCTGTAAAATCCAACTATTTCAGCTACTCTTCCAATTTCTGTATCTTTAGCACATTAAATGACAATTTTTTGCTTTATATTGAAACATTTGTTAATTCCAATAATTATTTGATTAATTGAATTCATTTTTTGTATTCATTACGTTGCTTGTATTGTTTCCCTAATGGTTTGCGTTATCCTGTCTCTAACCTTCTTCAAGTACAAAATTTGTAAGGAAAAAACATTTTTTTTTCCTACAGTTACTTCTGCTGTAATGTCATCTCTAGGCATTTCCAAAAATTCACATTTTTAAATAATTTGTTCTGTGGAAAAGTACTCTGTTTAGATGCTTTGTTTGGTTAACTTAATTTGACCTCATATGAAAGGATTCCTAATTTAGGAGATCAGTTGATATATCTGATAAACTCAGAGAATGATATTAACTCTTCTTAAACTTATGTGATAGATTCATTAACATTATTTTTTTTTCTGAGTCACTATACTATTTCTCATTTCTTAAAAAAACAAAACAAAGAAAAGTGGTTTGTGTTTGTTTCTGTATTGTCCTTAATTTCAGTCTATCTCTTGTGTTATTAGGCAGTATATTACATCAAAGGTGACCCACAAAGGTTATGTTTCTAAGTACAGAGCAGAAGTTTTATGACCTGCAAAAATAACATTTCCAAAATATGTTACTATTAATATTTGCTGTCTGTGTATCCTTAATAGAATAAACCTGGAACAATCAAGACTTGTGTAAATAATCTCATCTCTTTCTCTCTGATTCCTATGTAGCTCAGATAATATTATGGCGATATGCCACTTTTCCAGTGTGGCAAATGGAGCATAAATCTGTACATATCTTTCCATGGAGGGATTCCATAAGAAATGGCTCACTTTTAGAAGATTCTCTCTCTTCACACACACACACACTCTCTATCTATCTATCTATCTATCTATCTATCTATCTATCAGTTTGATGTGATAATATTTGCCAAGTGATGCCCTATTGTGTTAATTCCTTTTGATGTAAACTATAAAAGGATTCTAGAGAAACATTCTGGATTTGTATTTCTCTTTATACTATTAAAAGATGGCTTTCTTTTTACCTTGATTATATTTACTATTAAATCATAGATAACCAATGTAAAAATATTTTTACAGTGTTCTACCATTAATTTTCAATTATTTTAAAATCTTATTGAAAAAAAAAAAAAAAACTGTTTTAAAATTATGTTTATAAGTCTACCATTGATCCTTGCTTTGAATAACACTATGACATATGGTCTGGTGCTCCTGCAATATATTTAGAGATCCTTGATAAAATCCAAAGAAGAATCTGTAATGTCACTGGTCCTGACATTACACCTGTCAACTTTAGTCACTTGCCCACCACTGTAATGTAGCTTCCTGTGCCTTTTCTATAAATACTTTCATGGTAATTGTTTTGATAAACTTTCCTATATTGCAATATTGCACCTAGACTTTATGAATGTAAGCACAGTATTACATTGGCAGCAGGCCTCATCATTTCACATTTGAAATGGCTACATGTAACCCTAAGTTCTAGACTAAGAGTTTCTTTTCTCGCACTTCTTACTTTTGAAACTCACTTCTGTTTTTTTGTTTTTCAGTCAACTTTGATTTTTAAAAATTTAAAAGCAATGTCATTTGTTATCCACTTAGTTTTTTTGTTTTTTATTCTTTGCTCCTTAATAATGTTTTCTTTTTCTTATATTCTTTTACACAGAGTAACACCCCTTGAATCTTAGTGGCTTTATTGCTTTGCTTGGGGTGAAATGATTAAAAAACACCCCTTGCCACATCCCTGAAACATTTTTTCCGCAATTAACTAAGGAAATGCTTTAATGTTCATTTGACGGCCTCATTCTTTCTTTCCAAACTTTGATTCTCATTCTCAGGTGAAATTCAAATTCAGCTTGACATGAAAAAATCAGTTTCCAGATTGTACCATTTCATAATAGAAATGGTGAAGGGCCAAAGCTAAAGTTGAAAACATGGATTAAACCCAACAGAATGATTAAATAAAGAACAAGTAATGGTAATGTTAATATTAGCTGTTTCCTTATAAGGAAACCTTCAGCATTCATCGACAGAGCAGCTAGTGCTGCTATCGAATGACATTTATAAAATCTTTCTCTTAATTTTTCAGGAAAATAGGTTCCTCAAGTTCAGTAACTGTTATTACTCTTTCCAGTATTGATGGGGGTTTCCTTCATAACCTTTTGTTTGAAGTCATGTGAAATGTTAACATTTTGATTGTCATTATTTTCTCTTTGAGTTATATGTGATATCACTTTTAGTTTTTACTGTTGTTGAAAGTCCTCAAGTGAGGCTGTTTCTGTTATCTTGCAAACGTATTTGTGATTCTGTAGTGCCAGTTCACAAGGTTCAAAATTGAATGTTTTGCAATTTATTTAACTTCATCAGAATCTTTGGAAGTGGAATAATGTTGTATTTTTTTCTATCTTATCTTTCCTACATACTTTCTGTAGATATATTGAAAAGATTCCATTGATAACATGACATGTCTTAAGGAGATATTCTGAAAAGAAGTCTATTAAGATGATTTGTTCACCTTACTTGAGTTCATTTATAATGATTTTTATATGATATCTAAAAGAAAAATTAACTTTCTTAAGTTTTAAGATGAAATAATCTACAAAATCCAAGATGTTTTTATCTTGTCTTCTTTAACTCTTTAATGAGAAAATAATAAGTCATAGTAATTAAAGATATTGGAATATAAGTACAAGATGACTGATTCTAATTTTTTCTAGTATTGCTTTCTATCAGTGTTAGTGTATTTCAGATTTTTCTTTTACCAAAATGTTTTAAAATAAGTTTTGAAAAAAAAAAAAAGAAAAAGAAATAGTCATTTGCTCAATTAAATATAAATGTACTGTAATAAGCAGGTTTATATAGGTTATCTATTATTATAAATTATTATAGATTCTTCTTGTATTAAAAAAAGAAAGCATTTCTACTACCTTTCAGGTGGATTTATAATGTATGATACATCTCTTGACTGTGCTAAATATAAAATAAATTCTGATGAATGATTTAAAATATCACTTCAAGAATATATTCCTCAATATAAAAGACAATGTCCATTGCTTTGTAATATACAGGATAAGTTACACTTTTTTAAAGGGAGAGAATTTACAATGAACTCCATGTTTTGCTAAGAGAAAAATAACATTTGATGCTGTTTTCTAGAATAGAACAATTTCATAAAAATATTATTTAGTGTTATCTTTTGAGCCTTTTCCTTATCAAAACATTTTCACCTGCTTCTTGTTTGCTTGCATTTCATGACATAGAAATTTTTTGATTATTGTTTTAAACAATTTTTACTCAATTAAGGTTTTTGTGTTTATTGATATGTTTAAAACTTTTCAAATGCTAAATAACTTAATGCTTTTTTTTCTTAACAAAACAAGTTACTCAATTAAAACCACTGAAATTTTACTCATTTCTAAAAGTTAAAGCACTCAGTAATGCAAGTTTAATTAATTTTCAGTCTTGTTCATATCACTCTATAATGATTTAGTCTTTTCATTTGCCATTAACAAAGGTTTTCATGAAAGCATTCACCAAGAAGTCTTAATGTTGCTATTCATTTGATTGTCCTGATGGCAGCTGAAAATCCTGCTTATCAGAGAGACAGAATCAAAAAGAAAATCTAATGATCAACTGTACTTCTTTTATTAACTCTTATGAAAAATGTTTCTTTTATATATATATATATATATATATATATATATATATATTGGGATTAATGAAAGCTGAGTCTATTAATGAGAATGAAAACAAATTCATTATGATAGATGAAGACAGAAAGACACATTTTGCTCTTGAAATACAAAGGGTATGAAAATGAATCAACCCTGAGTACAAGACATGGTAGGTCCTAGCTGTGAAGGCATAGACCTTCCTCTTTACCAATGGAATACAATGGGAATGATGATGAATCAACCCTGTATACATGACATGGCAGGTTGTTGATGTGAAGACATGGACCTTCCTCTTTTAATGGAATACAAAAGGTTTGTAGCTTGTTTGAACATTTGCCATGGAGATAGCAGTAGAGTAGTGAAAAGATAACAACATTTTGTCTGTTGGAAAAGGATTTGAAATCTCCTTCACCTTAAAGCTCAGTGTTTTGTATAGGAAATATCATTTACCTTTAATGCAACAATTTTTCAATAGAACAAGTATTTTTTTTATTATATTTGCAAAGAATTAGTATGAGCAAAATATTCAAAAATTTGAAAGACTCCATAGTTTTGGGATTAATGAAGCTGACTCTATTAATAAGAATGAAAACAAATTCAGTGTGGTAAATAAACAGAAAGACAAATATATCTATCTCTTTAGAATACAGAATAAGTCAAATGTCATTGTTGTCATAACCAGATAATGTGAGCAATAAATCACTGAACTAAAATTTTCTTCAAGATTTATTTTTATACTTTTGTTCTCTCAAAATACAAGACCCAAGAGCCGCTCAAAGTAGAGCGTTACTTAACAAGATTGTTGTTAATGTATAGAGGGAGGAAGTAAAAAGTGCATATTATTGGAATATGTAGGGTAGATTAAGGTTAACCTTAGACTTGAAGAGTTATACCAATGCTTGACAAACATATAAAAATATCATTGAAGAAGAAAAAAAATTTCTATATCATAAGGCTCAGTGTTTTGTATAGGAAATGTATTTTACTCTTAAAGCAAGTCTTTTTTTTGTCAATAAAATAAGAGTTTGTTTTAGTTAAATGAGTCTATTCCTCAGACATCATTTGTACAATACAAAATGCTTCTTACACTATTTACATTATTTGGTCTATTGGCCTCACCTTTGTCGCCATGTTTATCACAATGTTTCAGTCGTTGTATGCTCCAGTCTTCTTCAGGTAGTTGGAATGTCAAACTGAACCCTTTATTTTGCTCACTGGAGTAGACTGTTCTAGTTCCACGTGCCATGTCTAATGGATGTCAGTTATCTCCTGTTAATTCCCCTCTCAAGTTCTCCACTGCCTTAACCAGGTATTGAACTCACACTCTTTGGGTTCTGTCACTGGATTTAACTAATTTATTTTGTATTTTGACACCCTATTCTTTAGGGCTATAGGTGGTTGTTCACTTCCATGAAGCCGTCCATACTTTTTTTTTTTACAATGGTCAAACTCTGTACTAAAGTCAGGCTCATTGATGGAAATAGCAGCACACTAGGGCATGCTTCTTTTAAAAAAGTGTACTTCTCCCAAGCGAGTTATGTACACCCCTCCTAGTTCTCTGATCCCATCAGTCCCAAGAAGAAAATCAAAACCAAGTACTGGTCTATCCACAATTGGGGCATCAGTGTGCATGGGTTGAGTATGACCAATATTCAGCATAATACTGCCATGTATACAGCATGTTAGGGCCTTACTGTTGACTGTTAGGACTTCCGTCTCCATTGGTTACCAATTATGACATGCACATTTGTTCATCAGTGTTCATGAGCCAGAGTCAACCAAGGCTGTACACTTCTTTCCGTCTACGGCCACCTCAATGATAGGCAGCACAATGTTCTTTATTTGCTTGGGGAGAAGACCAGCATGTTTGTTCCCCAGCATTGTTTCCCTGGCACTCTGCTGAGATATGCCTGACCCTGTTGCACCGAAAACACCATATCTCGCAGCAGGATCTTCATGTCCAGGTGGCTGTCCTCTCTGAGTAGACTTGCCTGCAATTCTTTGCCAGGTGGTTGGGACCAAAACACTTAAAACAAATGATGCCGCACATCTGTGTGGTAACATCATTACGTGTTTGTTGAGTAGATATGGTGACCGACTCATCAGGCTCCTTGCTATCGATCATAACAGCTTGAGCCTGTGTCAAAATCTGGTCCAAAGTCATGGTGTCCATTCTGGATGATGCTCGGAGAAGTTGCTTGACTTGTTGCAGCAGTCCAGAAATAAATGCGCACGTCATCCATCACTCGGGCAATTGGCACCCAGCCAGCAAAGCTAATCGTTTTAACTCTGCTAGAAATTTGTCTACGGTTTCCCTTGGACAAAATCATCATGATACAAATTGATCATACGTAGTGAATGAACATGCAGTTATAAGGGCTTGCTTAATCTGCTCTCCATCTGACCTCTGCTCCTTAGCTGCTGATACACAGCAAGAGTCCTGGCTCGCAAGTGCAGTGACAGTATCTACTCAAATTTCTTCATCTCACAGAGTTCACAAACCAACTTCACATTTTCAATCCATTCTATATTTAGTAGATCAGTAGCAGCCCCTCTGAAATTGTGTATTAGCCAAATATCGAAACCTGCAGAGAATTAATATAAGCAGAATATATGTCCTTTAGGTCTGTGTGTAAAGAGAAGGTAATGAATGGCAAAAAGAAATGTCTAGTCTTTTTGGAGACAGGTCCAGAAAAGAGGAGAAAAGCTAGTTGAATCTTAGTGGTAGATTTTTTTCATTTCAGAAAGTTACATGATTGTGTCTCCTTGTGGCAAAAAGAGATAACTTCTGTTGTATTGTTTATTATATTATTTTTATATCAAGCATTAAACTTTTCTCTATATTTCTCAATTCCTCTATATACAAGAAAAAACAATGTATATTACAAAACAGTTCAAGTAAATGGTCCATATTTATGCATCTGGTAATTTTGTTTTTACTTTCTCATAAATTACAAAATAAATAAAAATTATAAATAATTTTCATAGTTCTAATTAACTCACAGGACAGAGGGACAGAGGAAAACAACACACAACATACTTAGTGATCTTGAGTAAATGGATGACAGAACAGGGCTTAGGAGAAAATAAGAGAAAGACAAAGTTTATTAAGAGCTACAAGGGACAGGAAGTTGTGGAGAGCTATGATCACCTACATCATGAAGAGATACAGCAGATAAAGAAAAATTAAAAAAAAAGTATATTATTTACTTCTATATATCAATGAGTACAAGCTGGTACGTTATTAAATGGGTTTGAAATATTTATTCTTTTTTTTTCTATAAGGCTTGATATTTATTTACAAACCTATAGTGTCGATCTTTCCTCAATTTTTGTTTAGTTGATATTGTATTTTTTATTTGGGTGATACACTTGAATTTTTTGGATCAGATATATGACTATTCAGGTAAAACTAAAATCTATTAGCTACAGAACAAAATATGAACAATTGTTTTTGTGTGCCAAATGTTTTCAATGTAGAGAAAACAAGAATAATATTTATTGCTTTAAAAATTAAATCAGTTAAATGTCATATGTGATAACTGCTTCAGTGATCAGGTCTCTTTTGTTTCATGCCTGACTAGGCAGAAGATTTTCCTGCAGTAGGTTGCTGTTTTTTTTTTCTGCAGTAAAATGGTTGCTAACCAAGGCTACATGACCCAGTTTGTCCTGCCATTTGATCCATAGCTGGGGTGAGAAGAGACAGATTCCTTTCCTAAGGGTATTTGCATGTAAGTGAATATAACGAACCCACCTTTTGGCAAATGATGTTCCTATATTTCAGTTCAAATTTGTTTAAATCATAAGTGATTTCTTTCTCTCCAGATATACAGTTTTCAGTAGAAAACAATCTAAAACTTTTGTAAATATGAAAATTATATTTTTTCAACACTTATATAATTAATGTTATTTCTACATTGACAAACCAGATGTTTTTCTGTCATCCTGTATGAAATATTTATTGCCAATATTTATTAAATTTACTTAAGTATACAACACTGTACTAAAAAGAATCGGGGTAATAGATCTAGAAAGATTGTTGTGTTAATCTTCCAGGTAAATAATACCTTCATACCTTTAAAATCAGCATCTGAAATCCTAGCTTTTACTTTGGTTTGAACACATAACTCTTACACTAGTTAGAACAATGTAGACTTGACAAAAATTTTAATCTAGGCATTCTGTATTATTTAATTTTATATGTAGGTATCCTGTATATGTTATAACTTGTAATTTAAAGTTATTTCCCATGTATTTTATTGACATTTTTGTCTAAATATAAAATCTTAGAATTTTTTTTAGATAAATCATATATCATTTGATATTTTTGCTAACGTTCATCCTTTTAGTTTCATTTTTCTGGAGTAGTTTTAAGAAATTATTAATTATTGTTCTTTCTCTCATAACTTACACAAAGATAATTAAATAGTACTTCAGCTTTTTGATTTACATTTCCCAAACAATTTTATTTTGTAAAACAAATGTAAGGATCTTTACTTGGCACCTTTCTGAATCTTTTCATCATTCCTTGTACTGTGAAAGGAAATATCTCCTTTTTTGCTGTCCTTGGTAGGAAGGCGATTTTACTTGTAAACAGCAGGCCAACTAATTGCCTCCGCCAGCAGCAAATACTATCAATTGCTAAGTCAACTTGTAGAACTTGTAAAATTATAGCTGTGCAAATGGTTGTGCTGAGAGAAAGCCAAGCATCTGCTGCTGCTGTTCTTTTTTCTTTTCCATAATTCCTATTAACATGTTTCACTCTCTACTTTGTTTCTCTCCCTTTATGCATGAATAGATGTTACACATGAAATCACTAAGTGAATTTATCTATTAACACTGGGTATATAAGAAAAACAACCTAAATGACACTGGATTTTATAAATTGATCAATTAACCTCTAATTTTTATCTGAATTTTTTAAGATAAGATATCATTATTGTATATTGATTTACTTGAACTAGTATCCACATCTTGTATGTTATAGTCACAACATTTCAGCCTTTGTACTCTTCAGCTTTCATCATAAGTCTGTCATATTGGTAGCTAGATCTCATCATTTTACTGTTAAAATTACTAAGTGTAAGCATAAGTTATACTCTGTCGGTTTCTTCTCTCACACTGCTCACCTATGAAACTATTTTCCAGCTTCTTGCCTTCCTATCAACTACTTTCTTTAAACTTGTAAATGCAACATTGTCATCTTGTCTCTCCCTCAATCTTGTTCTTTTCATTGTCCTTTCTCCTCAGCAATGTTTTCTCAGTTTCCTTCACTCTTAGTAACCACTTGCCTCTTGGTGGCTTTATCACCTTGCTTGGAGTGAAATGATTTAAAAAAAAATTCATAACTTCTTTAGATTTGTAAACAAAACTCTTTATTCAATCCACAAGAATAGTCTTCTTATTCTTCTCCCAATACTACAAGATATCACATCTCAGTTAATTCTTTCCAGTTAATTTATCCTTGTGAATATATAGTGGGATAGAGGTTACCATTTTGGCAATGGTGTATCTCACCATATATAAAAGAGGCCTTGTGGAGTGTGTAAAAATTAAAGAGGAAGATAATAGAAAAAAGTTTATGTGAATAAAAAATAAATTTTATATAGCTTAATGTATTTACAGAAATTAGGAGAGATTAATTTAAGAGATGAAGGTCACTGAATGTATGAAAAAGTCCTAGTGTATATGTAGAAACATAAGTGCATAGAAGACATCCATGAAAATCAATGCAGTTTAGCTGAATAACATGAAGTATGTATATGTATGTCTCTATGAATGAGTATGTAGCAAATGTGTGCAAGTGATTTGGCCCTGTGTTTTATGATGACAGCTAGCATTGGAGAACTGATAAAATCCATCTAATATGGAGGCTGGCTATATATCTCTTTATAGATTTATCTTGAACAAAAAAAAGATCCATTTGGAAATTGCCACTTGGTTTCTGATTGGCTCGTATGACTCTGACATCATATCCTTGTTGGAAAAAAATCTTGATTTTGGTTGGCTTGTGAAAATGACTTCATTGCCTAGTGATCTTTGTTCAACATATTCTGAATTTTCTCTATTTTTTTTTAGCAATGATGAAACTTACTTGAATTTTCTCATTTTAGTCGTCACTATGAAAAAATTAACTGATATGAGTTTTTCTCAAGTATGAACAGTGGAATGAAAGCAATTTATATTCCTGGATTAAACAAAGAGTTCAGTTCAAAATTCCTGGAAGCCTACCAACTATGACAGATACCTAAAGGATACAATTGCCAAAATGTTTTAACTATAGCAAAAAAGATGAGGGTGTAAGTCTGAGAAAATCAGTGTATAATAATTATCAAATCTTGTTAAACTTTCCTTTTAATTGTTTATCAAGAACAAGGCTAAATAATGTGTTCCAATTGCTGGAGCTTTCATTCAGTTCTCTTATGTCCTAAGTTTCTATTGAGTGATGCAGTAATTGAGTTTAGCTTGTTACATTAAACTGGTTTGTTGTAACTGGAATTCTGACTACAAATAGAATTTCCAAATAAACACACACACACACACACACACACACATACATATATATATATATATATATATATATATATAATGAATATGAATACACCTGGGTTCCCCCTCACAGTAATATGATTGGCTGGTGTCAGCCATAAATACACACTGAGGTGGAGGTACAAGACGATGCTTATTGGCTACGCTTATTGCCTACGCCTATTGCCTACCACTACAATGAGGACCAGTCCATTACGGTTACCTGCTAATTTGTCCTACCCATTTACACTAGTCAACAACCACTTTGCTACTTCAAACAAATATATCTCTTTCTGGGGCATATCAATATATACAGGGTGGGATGGATAAATTGTCATCTAAATTACACAAAAATGAAAATAACAATGACATCTCATTTTAACAGATATATTTATCAAAATGGCACAAAAATATCTTGAAATGCTAAAGAATAAATTTATTCAATAAAATCACCATTGGCTTCAACCATGGCCTTTCACACAACTTCAGAATCTCCTGCAACTCTCCTGGACAATCTCCTTGTTTGAGTTGGTGAATGCTCCTATAATCCTTGCCTTCTGTTCATCTTTGGTGTTACAAAGAGTTTTGTTGGTCTCTTACTCAACTGTGCTCCACACAGTAATCAAGGGGGTTGTAGTCTGGGGGAGTTAGGTGGCCATTGTAAGAGGAGGTGTGACTGCAGAAATTGTCTGATAGTCATAACTGGGCTCTCCTGTCTGTGTGGCATGTTGTAGAGTCCACAGACACTCTGAAATATTTGTATTGGAGCTTCTGGCACAAATGCCAAGCAGTACAGCATGACATTTCCAAATTTTTGTTGGAGTGAATTGCATAATAGTACTTTTTTCTCACAGATGGTGCCCAACTGACCATACTCTATTGTGCAGTTGACAAAATCAAAAACAAGCAACGTGCATGCACAAAATTAAAAATATAAAATGGTGACGATCACACCCTGTATATTTGCATAAAAATTAAATAGCTACAATGGATAAATTTAAAATTTTAAATAAACTATAACACAGCATGTTTGCGTGTGTTTTCAAAAAATCACTATGATGATGCAGATTTTATCGCAGTTACAATAAGTTTGTCTTTGTAATTTACCCCTGAAGATGGTCTTAAAAAAGATCGAAAGTACATGAGTTAAAAAAAACTGTAGTGCTTTTCTGGATGAATTTCATCTTAACATTAAGAAACTGATTAGATTAGATAACTGGAAAGGATCAGTATAAAAATAAGTAGACACAATATGTTTATATTATTCAATGAAATATGATTTAACATATATAATGTAAATATTCACAGATGGAGTATATCTGTAAAAGAGACAAAATGAATGAATGAAAAGACAAGAGAAAAACTATACTTAGTTTTTAGCCAATGCATTTTGTCATCTGACAGGCTTTATTAAGGCAAATGTGTTGGTTTTACTTTGCAACAAGTATATATTTGACAGTTACTCAAAATTTTTAAATTTAAGAATTTAATTAAGCTGATGAATATTTATGAGCATTCTTAAATTTAAAAATTTTAAGTAACTGTCAAATATGTACTTGTTGCAAAATAAAACCATCACATTTGCCTTGATAAAACCTGTCAGATGACAAAATGCATTGGCTAAAAACTAAGTATAGTTTTCCTCTTGTCTTTTTATTCATAGAATATTGATCTGAAAATTTTTACTGTATAATTTTCAGTCCGTGTGTTTGAAAGAGAAGCATTCAGTTATGAGAAGGAAGGAGATTATGCTGAAAAAGTAATAGTTGCATAAAATAAACGATTTTTGTTCCATAATTCAGCTTTGAACTGCATATGTATTTATTTCATATTAAGTAAAGAAAAATTTGATACATATGATTGATTTTTCTAGATGTGCATTTATACCAAGCTGTGTTTCTTTTTTTTGTTTTTAATCAGATAAACGTTTTAATTATCACAAATCAGATTTGCTCTGCATTGAATTAAAAGTTTATTTATACAAAAAGATTTTTATTCTGAACTGTCTGCAATTTCAAATTAGTAAACTTCCCTTCTTCAATATATTCTGTGCCAAGCAACATGAATTAACATTTACCATTTTGAAAATCATGCTTCGTCTTCAGTTTATCTTCTATATATTGCTGGAGCTGATATTTGCCTTTTGAAGATGCTATTAATTCTCTGGAGAATTACCGTTATTCTATTCTTGGCCAATATGCATCAACAATAACAAAAAATCAAGTTGATTTATTATATTAGGAATGTAATAAAAAGTACCAAGCTCATGAAAATCCAAAAGTAATTTTTTTTATGCTTCTTACCTATTGGTTAAATTAAGAGTTAAGCAAGAAGCTCCATCTTTGCATTTATTCCCTCATTACTTAAATATAATTTCAGTGTTTCACAATGTATTCTTTTATATCTGACGATTAATCCTTAGACATCACAGTTTCTATAAAGAGTCAAATCTTTCTGCTAGTATTGAATATATATGAATTTATTTTGTTATTTTCATTCCATTCATAATATACTCTTCAGTTTAATTTTTATACATAAGCACGTATCAAACCTTACTTTTATTAATTGGAATTCAACCATATTTCTTCTGGATTATTTTTAATTTTAGTTTCGCAAATAACTCTTCTCATTTTAGCATAAATGGGCAGATCATAAATGAAGTTGTTTGTATTACTTAAATGTATATAGATATATATTGATATATATAGTTTATATATATATATATATATATATATATATATATATATATATATATAGTTTGTAGCCTAATGATGGTAAAAGCATTTATAAATATTTATTTTTTAACATCTTCCTTGTCATTGCACTTGAAAATGTTTCATCAATCACTTAGATCAAATATTAAGCAATGAAAATTCTGTTAATAATTGTGACAGTATGTGAGATTATTGATCTACACTTGTATATAACAGCAAATATATATCATCATGGTTATCAGATCGAGTTACAAATAGCAATTTGGACTACATTTATATTTTGACTTGATTTTGTTCTCATTACTAGCCCTAGTTCAATTTATTTTGAAAAGTAGCCCAAAAAGTTGTCAGTAATGAAATTCCAAATTTCATAATACTGGACTTTCAAAAATAACCAAATCTGGCAACACTATATTTTATGGTGTAAATAAATATATATTAAGATGTGGGGATTTCTGTTTGTTATTTGTTTTTAAAGCAAAAGTTGTCCCTCAATTAACAGCTACTTGTTATCTCTATTAGATCCTAAATTTAGTAGTACTGAACTTTCAAAAGTAACCAAATCCTAATTTGTATGTTTTGTAAAATAGAGAAATGTATGCAATCTCTTATGGCAAAAAGTAGGGATCTGTTCATGACATTTTTGTAAAACAAAAGTGATCCCCTATTTACTATGCAGCAGTTTGTTAATGATATATTGATTATTTTCAAGGAATGATGCCAGATTTCCCTACAAGTAATGAATTTAGCTATGTTCAAAAGTCCAATGCTTATAATTTTTTAACTGATTTCTCGGTTGTAGCAAAATTTTAAATATTTTAGTGCTGAGATTTCAAAAGTAGTCCAGTCTCGTAACCCAGAATTCTGTATGTTGGTACTATCAAATTAGCCCCCCCAAAATGCTTTCTCTATTATGTTTAATTTCTGATATTTTTAAGTTAAGCATCTTTTATTCTCCCTACTGAGAATTGTAATGTTCAAATGAGGTTATGGAAAATAAAAATGCATTTTTTGTTTGTCTGATTATTTTCTATAAACATTTAATCAATTCTCTTAGACAAGAATGCACAAACCTTGTATTGATGCTAGTGCCTTTTTGTTCCCTGAATTCTTTGGCATACATTTAACTCAGATTATTATTCTTAGATTTTGCTGACTGGCATCATGCCAAGTATCCAATATTTTGGAAAAACAAGTCTTTTTCTTAGATAACAAAAAGTAAATAACTATAGGAGTGAGAGAAACATTATTTAATTGTTGTTTACAAGGTTGTTACATTGTTTATTTTAGTGGGTTTTTTTTTTCTTTACACAGAATGCAGTTCTTTAAAGGCTTTTTACACTTTGATTTATTTAAACTGTCAGCCTTGAGAGGAGGATTTAAAAAAAGCTCGCATTTTTACAAAAATGTCAAAGAATACAAAAGTTTATCTATTTTTTCTTCTGAAGATTTCTTATTCTCACTCTTTTGCCTTTAAGGCCATGTCAATATTTTCTTTTTACTGAGATATGGTTTGTTTAAAGTATGTATTCTACCATTATTTGTGCAAAGAAACTGGTCATTTGCATTTTTTTCCATCTCTCCATCTTTTTATTATTTGAATAGAATTTTCTTTCTTTATTTAATAATTAGTTCATGATAATCTATTTTAAAATATTTCAATGGATAATATAATGATTATACAGAGGCATTTTATGCATCATAAAAATATGTGCAATCAATTTTATAGCAGATAAATTAGTGATAAAATGGAAAATAAAAAATCCTGTGTTATGTATTTTGTCCTTCAAAGTAAGACTAGTAATTGTTTATCTGGAGTCTTGTGTGTGTGTGTACACACACACACACGGAGGAACTTCAGTTGTCAAATGTCTTACTTGTCAAAGAAATCAGTTTTTGAACAGAAAATTTGAGATAAAAATGCCTAGGTTATCAAACAAAATTTTGGTTCTTGAACAACATAGCTGAACCGTATTAACATGAATAGAATAATTTCCAAGTCAACTGTTGTGTTTTATACATTTTATACATTTGTCTGTTGTGCCATGCTTTTCTTTTTCAATTTTATTGTACTGTAACTTTTTTCTCTACATTGATTCCTGTTGGAAAAATAGTTTCAGTTTACAAATATTACAGATTCCATTTTCTGCACTGATAACCAATATTCTACCTGCATACCTTTGTCTTATACAGGGTGCGATGGATAAATTGTCATCTAAATTACGCAAAATGAAAATAACAGTGACATCTCATTCTAACAAATATATTTATCAAAATAACACAAAGATATCTTTTAAATTGAAAGAGTAAATTTATTTAATAAGATCGCCAGTGGCTTCAACAACAGCCTCCAGATGACATTGGAATCTCCTGCAACTCTTCTGGATGGTGTCCTTGTTTAAGTTGGTAAATGCTGTAACAACCCTTGCTTTCAATTCATCTTTGGTGTTACAAGGAGCTTTGTTGGTCTCTCACTCAATTGCACCCACACATGATAATCAAGGGGGTTGCAGTCTGGGGAGTTAGGCGGCCAGTTTAAGAGGTGATGTGGCTGCAGAAATTGTCTGATAGCCATAATTGGGTTCTCCTGCTTGTGTGGCATGTTGTAGGAGTTAGGTGGCCAGATATAAGGGGTGATGTACAGCATGCTGTTTCCAAATTTCTGGTGGAGTGAATTGTATCATGGTTCTCTTTTTCTTACAGGTGGTGCCCAACTGAACCTAATATACCATGCAGTTAATAAAAATGTGTGTGTGTATGTATATACATACATACATACATATACATATATATATATATATATATATATATATATATATATATATATATATATATATATTCTGTTTATACATTATTTTTATGGATACAACTTATTTGAGTAAATGCTCTGTTTTTAATTAAAAAGCATTAATTTCATTTACTGGCTTGAATGTTCAAGAAATTCGCAGAAAATATGGGTCCTCTGACAGGAATCAAACATGTATTCCATATGGAAACCATTATTTAGCCTGATATGCTGTTAACTGATTCAGCCACAGAGGACTTTCAGTTTAGCAAAGCTCAAATTACTGCTTATAAACACACACATTCAACAACCTTTTTTGATAATTCATTTCTGCTCCAAAATGTAACTTAAGGTAAACAATGACAACATATATAATGGATTAAATCTGACAAATATTTTAATTATTTTCTGTTTATAAGTTATTTTTATGGGTACATTATATACAGGCCAGTAAATATAATTAATATTGCTTAATTAAAAGCAGAGCATTTACTCAAATTTATTGGATTTAATCCATTACATACATATATATATATTCTTATATACAGTGGAACAGATAACACATCATGTATACAACAATACTTTCTTATATGTATGCTGTGTCTATGGTAAACATTACTATAATTTACTTCAAATATATTTACATAGATTGATAGACAAGTAAATACCCACACATGCAAAGAGAAAGGTAATAGAATGATTTCCTATTACCTCCTTCATGATTTTGAATCCTTGTAGACATAGTTATAGATCCAGTCTGTTCTACTATTTAACTCATAGCATGAGGGGAAGGAGAAGAGAGGAATGAATGCATTTCCAAGAGACATCAGTGCAAAACAAATAGAAACTGACTCTACTGGAATTTGGTGTGTTCATTCCTTTTCTTATACCATTAACCATTAGCCAGTCCAAACCTTTATATCTGGATATAGAGGCCAAAAATAAGTACTAGAATCAATCATAGTGTTTCTATATTTATATTCAGAATTTGTCAAAGACATTTGGTACAGATAATACATTATTGATATAACTCAACATAACTTGCTGATCTCTTGATGATAATCTCATTGTAGCAATCCTGGTTTCATTTATTTAATTTATTAATTTGTTATTCTTGTTAAAACTTTGACCCAATAAATCATCATCTGATAAGACCTCAAATAATATTCTGTTCATCAATGGGCATTAATTATTCTTTCTTAATCTAATGTTTTTTTTGCATAAAAAGCTATGTCATATAAATATTTTATACTCACTTAGTACCTTCTCATTTTTGAATACAAGTTGCTATAAACTTTTATTTTGTTACAATAAATATAATGGACTAATCATATTTTAAATTAATTTATTATTTAAGCAATATATATGTATATTATTTATAATCATTGTATCAGAAATAAAGTTCATACATATCAAAGATAGAGCGTGTGTAAATATAAAAATAAAAATATGCGAACAGTACAATGCTTTCTAAGTATATCTGGGAAATTAAAAACAAAATGCACATCACACCAAAAATATCTTGGAAGATAAGGAAAACATCATCAGCCTACAACAACCAATCAAAAACTTGCAAACTTTGCTTGGAGGAAAAAATAGCTATCATTACTTTCCCCGACCAAAATAAATTATTAAATAAAAGATCCGAGCTCATCTCAAAATGCAGGCATGAAAATAAATTTTTACTACGTAACCTAAAAAATGAAAAACGGAAAAAATAAAATAAAAACAAATAAATATACTAATAAACAAAAAAAAAAATTGAAATAAAAAATAAATAAATACTATGTTACTTAAAAATCAAAAACCGAAAAGAGAAAATATACAAGTAAAATAAATTGACCTAAATTCATCCAAGTAAATAAGTAAACAAACCAATCCCAAATAAAGGTAATCAATTAAAAACTGTTCCCGCCAAAATAATAGTTAGAATGAACTACAACAATCAACCCCAAAATTGAACAAATAGCTTTAATTAAATTCTCAAACCAAAACAAAACTGTTAAATAAGTGATATAAACAAATTTTTACTACGTTAATAAATAAATAATTAAATAAAATAAGAAACAAAAAAATAAAAAATAAAAACAAGCAATATAATTTGACCCAAATAAATAAACGACTTCCGGTAAAATAACCGCCATAATAGGATACCCACAATGCACCACTAACCCGTATATATATATATATATAAATAGCCGAGAAAAATAACAGCTTATGTGGCCTGACGATTGCATGTAGCATGAAACAGACTGTCGCCTCTAAGTGTTGACTTCTATGTTCACTTTTATATTTTATATATATTTTTTTTTTTTTGAGTATTCAGTGCAATGTTCTTGTTTACAAGCCACCATCAGTGATTTGGTAGCTTACAACAAATAGACTACTAAATCTGTTGACCTTTTTCCAGAGCTTATGAAAAGAAAAGAAAAAAACAGTAAGTACGCATGGGTGATCGTTATGTGATGAGATATGATCATTCTGGATATTTTTTATGGGTAATAAAAATGATGCTAGAGGAAATATAGAATTATTTTTGTTCTCATTTCTTATAAACAACCCTAAGGATGTTCATTGTACTGAAATATCTTTTAAGTTTTCCAGTAATCCCACCGTTTTCACAATATCTTGGAGGTTGCAGCTGTCATTTTGTTTAAGTGAGATTTTTAACTGCCTGTTTTATACATCCAAAAATAGATAGATATGTAAAATGCCTGGCCAAGTTTTTAATATTCAAATCCATCAACTATCTTCTACTTGCATAATTGTGTAAAACCTCTGTGATTCAATTCAAAAGGTATCATTCTTCTTGTATCTTCACATGTCAAATGTGCCCTGCAAAGCATTCCCAGATGCTTAATATATTCTAAGAAACATTCCTACAAGTTTACGTATTCAACTGGCTATAATAATTTTTGGGTTTTCACTTACTCATAAATAACTTTTGTTAGCTGAATATTACCCAGTAATTATTCACTTTATTTATGCTTCTTTCTTAATACTTTTGTCTATTTTGCAGCTGTCAGTTCTTAAATATTCTTCATTATCTTATTGAAGCAAAAAATGTTATTTATCTTTGCTCTTTATGCCTAATTTTATATAATTTTAGTTTTTTTTATCTATCAGAAGAGCCTGATATAAGTCTTATACTTTTTCTTATCCCAGTGTTTCTACCTGTGTATACTGAGGCAGTTTTCTCAACAATTATTTTGTTCTTGTAACCATCATTGAAAGTGCATATCAATGCATTTTAGTGAATCTATCATGGAACTTATTTGCATATAAAGTTTACTAGATGATTTTTTTTTCATACTTACTTTCATGGAGATATTTTTCTTCATTTTCTTATTGAAATATTTACAAGTAGCATTGATTCATCTCAGGTCAGATATAATGAAATTATTTATATTTTATTTTACTTTTTCTAGACATTAATTTATGTTTATGAAAATATAATGACATTTAGCAGTGAAGTGTTAAAAATCCTTCTTCTTATAGACATTGTTTTGCACTGAAAATAAGAAAACCATGAATAGATTTCAATGTGTTTTCATACTATTGTCTTCAAACAGATTAATCTTAGTTTTGTTTTGAGAAATAGCTTCTTGTATAACTTGTCTTGGGATATCTTTAGTGAGACACAGATAGACATTGATTACATAGCTGTTGAATAATTATGACCTCTTTTATTTGATTCATGAAATCCTCATTCAATAAAAGTCAGGAGTAAAGAGTCAAGGTAGGATTTGGAAGAGAAAAAAGTAGACAGTGCAAAATGCTGTTAAAACAATTGATTAAATCAAAGCCATTAAAGTATTATTTGATTCAATAATTTTTCAGAAAATTTTATATCTATCCTAAATGCCAGTTAGTTTTGTTTTTAAATGTTTTAATTCCAATATATTCCCAACCAAAAACAAGAATTCTTGTGTATTTTGTTACAAATATGCAAATCAGATGATTGACGGTTTTAAAAAAAAGTTTCTTCTAATATTAACGGGAAATTTATTTCTTAATTTCATCCTTCATTTAGAAAGTTTGTTCTTCATGGTAATTCGCAGTATATTTGTGTATAGTTAAATATTTTCATTCAAATTCAGAATGAGATTTAACATCAAAATAATTTTTGTACAGTGATAAAAGTAAACTTATTGTTTTTTGTTTTTAAAAATGGTAATTATTTTCATTATAAAATTTTCATTTTTCTCTCATAATAGATTTTTTATTCTTTTCATCTTTAAAAATGAATAAAAGTACAATTAAAATTAGTTTACTTTTGTCAAAAGATGACATTGTAAAAAGATAAGATTTTTAACAAGGTAGCAATACACACCCACATTTGGAATGGTTGGCCTTTCCCTGATATGGGATTTAATGTGAGCAATTATCTCTTTCCGGGTATTACATGACCCTAGAATAGTAGGTATTGTATATCTAAAATTCTGACAACTAATGGAGCACCCTTTCAATTAAGTATTAGGGAAGTATCACAGAGTGCTTATTTTTTTTTTTTTTTTTACTTCCTTATGAGTTATCTAGTATCAAATTAGAGCTATTATAACGTAGTAATTTGTGTGAAATGATCTGACATCATTGTATTATTCAGATGGATAATCTAAATAATGAAGTTTCACTGTCATTTAGATATGAATTTCTTTTCTATTTCTTAATCATATCTTGAACCCATCAACAAAATTAATTTTTTTTATGTATAATATTTCATGCAGTATGGTAAATAGGTAGCAGTAATTCAGATTATTCATCTTGGATATGATCTATAAGCTATTGTTTTGGGACTCTGTAACTATAAAATAAAAACAGTCAATGCAACTCTCTTTGGAATATAAGTTATTAAGCTAAGAATGTTAACAGTATTTTAAATTAATTATTCATACCTTAAATATATAAAGTATACTCATACATACATATATATATAAATTAGTAGGGAAAACTGGGATCCCACATCTTGGAGTAAATCCTGATCTGGATTCTCTAAAGCAATTTGATGTCTCATTCTAGCACGTCCTCTGACAATACTGTTACTAAACTGTATCAGCCGTTACCCTTGGACAACATCAGTGGTATGAAGATGGGAGACTTGTATGTTTTCTATAGAATCTAGCCTGAGTCTTGGAGAGCAAAACATTGCAGGTGTAGATTCATAGTCTTGCAAGACTAACTGAAACCTCAGAATTTATGGTTTACCTTTATGGATATTTACCTTAGTCTGACACAAGGACACAACAGTTGCCTTTTTGGTGAGGTTCACACTGAAAAGAAATGGTCAGCATTATTAGTTTACTAGCAAGAGGAACAGCTACAAACTACACAGCTGAGATCAAGCAACTACAGAAATTTAAATGGGAAATGCTTTAACAGATGATGAAAAATGTGACATAGAAATCAAAAGCTGCATTGGAATAGTGAAAGATGTCTTCCAAAAGCTAAACTAAATGAAGAAACAGGAAAATTTCATTAGAAATAAAAGAAAGAGTACTGAACTGCAGTGTAATATCAACCCTCTTATGTATCAGTGAATGTTCGAAAATATCCTTACAGATGAAAATATATGGTCCTATGGAAGGGTGCTGAGAATACTATGGATGGAACATATGAGCAATGAAGAAGTTTTAAAGAAAATGGAAACAAAAAGAACACTTAAATTTAAATTTATGGGACACATAATGAGGAAAAGAAGTCTTGGAGAATTTGACATTCACAGCACATCTTGAATTAAAAAGAGGCAAACAAAAAAAATAACCTAACAAGCTTGTGTAAATGGCTGGATGAACTGAGATCAACAGAGATAGTAAGGAGATAAACATTGCTTATAGTGATGAAGAATAGGGAGTTGTGAAGAACTATAATCGCCCACGTCCTTAAAGGACATGGCACAGAAAAGAAAACCTATTACTGAGCATCAAGTGCCTTGACTTATCTTTGTATTTCTATACACTCAAATTTATAATATTTTTCTCTTTTCCTGAAATAAACATCCTTTTTTATTAAAATCTTGCAGATAGGTTTATTGCTGTGATTTCAATTCAAGAAGTCAGTGTTCTTATGTAACTTCTTGCTGAAGTAGTACTCAGTAAAAGAAAATATAAAATAGTACTCAGTAAAAGAAGATATAAAACAGTACTCAGTAAAAGAAGATATTAGGTTGGTGCAAAAATAATGACGTAATAATGTCGTTTTTTGACGTTAAAGAATACGTAAAAAAACAACATTATTACGTCATTGTTTTTGCACCAACCTAATATAAAACAGTACTCAGTAAAAGAAGATATAAAACAGTATTCAGAAACAGAAGATATAATATTGGAAAAATGTTAATGTTTATATTGGTATAAAAAAAATGATACAGTATCTTTTTAGTGATGTGCAACAAGTGCACCAAAATATATCAAATATATTTTACTTTTGGTTGATATACATTCATTTGGTACTGACTACACTATCTTAATCATATCACTTCATACTTTAACTTTGCAGTTCATTTTCCATTATCAACAGAAGTATGAATTACAACCAAATCTATTTTTCATTTCTGATGTTGATTTAAAAAAAAAAAAAAAAAAATTTTAAATTGTTTTCATAACTTGCTAAGATTGTTCTACAAATTATATTTTGAACATCTTTATAAGTTTAAATTAAATCACTTATATGTCCATTACAATATTTTACAGTTTAATTTTGAATATCTTAAATCTAAAATTATTTTTTGAATGTTGTTACATATTTTAGCATTCTGTTTTTTTAATTTGAAGCCATGTAACTTTCAAATTTGTATGTTTTTGTATCTAATCAATTAGTTGTTGAATAAGAAAACAATTTTTTACTTATTCTTTTAGAGATATATTTCATTATATTTAGATATGATGCCATTAAAATAGGAGGCAGTCTTCCTGATATACCCTGAAGAATGACAAACTCCTAAGTTTTCATACAAGCTTTCTATTTTAAAAAGAACTGCCAGAAAATTAGAGACAGCACTACATTATATGGTTTCATCGTTCCACTTCTTGTAGAAATAGACTCAGTCAGAAGAATACATATATATGATGTAATAGCTAAAAAGATAGTGTAGCTTTTGTAGCTACATGGGACACAGACAGGATTTAATACTTTTTGACCACAGAATTATTGTTGATGCCATAAAGATAGAACATTCACTATCTGAGGTGATAACGGCTTTAGGCTTTATTTGGGCAACAGTACTGAAACTGTACAATGAATATATGAATTTCTAATAAACATCAACTGTATGTGAAAACTGTAAGCACATATACATACACAGAGGATGCAAGAACAGGATTATTGGTGACCTACAAGGATAGTAACCACCTAATGAGAGGGAACATTACATTAAATCCCAATTCAATGCTGTCTTCATCTTGTCTGGTTTTCCTCATGTTGAGAGTGCTCTTCCTGACTGAGAAAAAAGCTGGTGTTATATAGCTCTCTCAGTTTCAGACCCACACTGACTATTTGCTACTACCTGTCCCAGTATCATTCATATAAGCAAATTTTGTCAGTGCCACCTACTCTAAGTGGAATATCCTATCTCAACAGCCAATGGTGGAAGAGGACATAACTACATGTGCTTACTGTACCACATGCAACAAACTCTAGGTCTCTTGTCAGGTTGACACGATTCTCCATTACAAATGCTTATGCTGCTCAACTTATTAGTCGATGTATTCTACAGTATACCCTACGTTCCAGTTGATTTTGTAGTTATTGTCAACAATGATACTATTACTGATATCACAGTATTAGTTACTGTAACAAATCATGGACAGATAACATTGTCATGTAGGAGACCAGCACCAGGTTAGTTTGTTTAATGAATTACAGCTCTTTCAATTAAACAGTCAGATTTGTATGTGAAAGTGATCATATGAAGTGAAGAATCCAGCCTCTCAGTAGGGTGCTGTTCAGCAAGCTGGTGGTGATTTTTTAATGATTTGGGGTATTATTTTGGAGTTGGGAGGGACCACTTGTGAAACTAGAGTCTGTATTGGTGAGGGTGATTTATGTTTGTTAGGGTTCGTTCTAGTAAGATAATACAATTTCCCATCATGCACAGGTGATACAAATCTGGTTCTAGGAACCCTGGACTGATGACCACTTGTCTCAGTGCTCACTAAAATTTAAACTACATTTCTCATGTATATTACATGTTTTCGAACTTATTAAAATCTGGATAGATATACTCATGCAGTGACTCTAACATTTTATAGGTGCCATTATTTCTTATTTCTTAGCCCTCCCTCCCTTTTTTTTTTTTTTTTTTGCTTGAGAATTATATTTTTTGCAACCTAGTAGAAAATTAGTTTGTGGTTTTAGAAAATTAAATTGTACTGGGTTGTTCATATTTTAGTGTTATTAACTGTTGTAAAAATCAGTTATTCTGTTCGTTTTGATCTTTCTCAAGAAGGAACAACTAATATAAAAAGTAATACAAAACAATGAAAATATTTACAATGTTATAACCATTAAAATAAGAGGTGTAAAAATGATGTTGATAATTATGAAAAATCTACATATATACTATACATTGTTTTATCTCTCTCTCTATATATATATATATATTTTAAGTGTTCCACCCCAAGTAAGGCGAGTAGCCACTAGCACGCAAGGGGTTACAGAGAGTTGGAACGAGAGCAAATAGGAGTGATAGAGGAACGGATGAAGAGAAGGATAGGGGATAGATCAAGGCATCTAGAGACATCGATTGACATTACATTTGAATAGTTGGAGATTATAGCTATCTAGGAAACAGGAAAAGGGGAGGGAGTTCTACAGGCAAGAAGTGCAAGACATGAAGCTATTGGAGTAGAAGAGATGGCTTCATTTAACAGTTTCGACAGTGAAAGGGTGAGAACGAGATTCCTGCCTAGTTGAATGCTTAAATTCATGAAGTCTGGGGACCAGCAAAAGCAGCTCATCGGAGCAGTTACCATGAAAGTATTTGTAAAAAAGACCAAGGGAGGTGACAGCACATCTGTGAGAGAGCAACTGCAGACAAGATACCAGATCAGGGCCAATTACCTTGCATATCCATCTCTGGATTTTATTAAGGACCTTGAGACAAACAGAAGTGGCTTCAGACCACATATGGTAACAATACTGGTCTGGAGCCCTTTCTGTTTATATAGTTAAACCTAGAGAGCCAGACAAACCTAGCAAGGTTTCACCTAAGCAGATCGTCAGGAAAGGCAGTCTGCTCTACTCACTGTATTGAGCACTTTATTTAGTTATTTTGCGTACTTGCATCGGGGTTTTTTTCTTTGGGCCTTGGACTTGCATGCTGGACAATTATTTTTGGCTAATGTACATGTTCTTGGTTCTTTCTTTTTTTTATACCTTTTTTTCCCTTTGGTATTGGCTTGTTTATTTGCAAATCAAGACACCAAAGGTTTTCCAAGCAAGTATAGTTTCTTATACTTATAAGATTTCTATTAATAATATAATGTGTGTGTGTGTGTGTGTGTATATATATATATATACACACACACACACACACACATTATATTATTAATATATATATATATATATATATATAATATTTTTCACACGGTGTACAGATACTGTATGTGGATCCAGGGCAGAAGGTTGTAATACAACACGTTGATCTTAGGTAAAGTGTGCAGATACTATGATTCAAGACACACTTGTCAGCCCTTATATATTAATACCATCACTTTTTTCAATGGTTACTATGCTAGTAATAAAATATTAAAGCTATGTTAAAGTTATGCTAAAAAACAACTTTTGAAGAGTATTCAACTAACTTAGGGTTGACCTTGAGTACTATTTTGTATGTAACAATGGAGATATTATTTGTTATTTCATTTCCAATACAAAACAAAAATATTGTTCTGAAACATTTTTAAAACTAAGACATTTCAAAGAATAATTTTTCTTAGATGTTTAACACTGCATAAAATTTTCGTTTCTGATTAAATGACTTAATTCTTTAAACTAACTCATGCACTACATATATTTGAGTCTTCTTTACATTTTTATAGTTTGGTTTGTTTTACAGTATATCAACCTCAATGGGTAATTTAATGCTGACTAGATTTTTATTGCTAGTAATATTTTTTCCCAAAAATGTATTGCTGGTAATATTTTTTTTCTTTCAAAAATGTATTGCTCGTAATATTTTTTCCTTTAAAAATTCATTGCTGGTATCAAAACCCATTTTTGCACTTTCATATTGTTTTGACCCCAGTTTGGGGGCTAACTATTTGCCCATAGCTGGGACCCATACAGGGTCAGGGTGGACCTGGGAACAACAGAAATTAAGAGGTTGTTCCACACTCCTCAAAACCTCCTGATCAAAGGCCTTGCTGTTGAATGTAGTTTATTGTCATACCCAAGACGGTACATTTTTATAAAAGTTCTAATAATTTTTATACCATTTCAAGTTCCTTTATACTTATTGAATTTTGCTTTTACCTAATTGAAGAGTTAACATAACTGACATTAACCTTTAACACTTCATTAATCACTACTTTCCTTTCCACTGCATTGTTTATCAAGGCTCCTCTACTGCACTATTTAATTTCGGTCATTTTCTGTTGCCATAGCAGGATATGACAACACAACTGCAAAATTCAATCGCTATTATTCATTCATCTGAGTCACTTGCTGTGGGAGAATAAAATTTTTGCTTTGCAAGCAAAATCACCTCTAGTATATTAAATGTTAAATTAGAAAAGACTTAAGAATTGACTCCAAATAATATTAAAGTAGACTATTTAATTTCAATAGACATTGGAGCTATGAAACATTTTTAAGAATCCTATCTTATGATCTTAGACTCTCATATAAGTTTCTCAATAATTATTTCCTCTTTCAAAATCTTTAAAAAGTAACTTCTGCAATATTATTTCAAGTCATATATTGCTCAATTCTTATCAAAATGCAAAAAAAAAAATCAGATACTTTTTCTTTTATAAATGTTATATCAACTGAAGGCACTAATTTTACAAATGGATTTATTTTTGTAGACATAGAAAACAGTTAAATTAAGATCTACTTTTATTGTTTTATAATTTCTAACACAGAGGTGTTCTATATTTCTTTCTTTGTTAAAATAAAATTGTCATCTATCCACATTAAAAATCATGGAACAGGTCATACTGTATGCCTTACAGAGAATAGAATAAATTATCTTACAAACATTGGTTTTAGTGTTTTTGTTTGCTATTTTTTTTTTTACTTTGCTCTGCTGAAAATAAAATAGACTCTTTTCATAAGGGTATTAGACCTGAAGATTGATGTAGAAGGAATTATCGTAAACATTGCATGAACAACAAAAATCATGCATGCCAAAAATGTGTTCCATTGTCTGAAAATCTCTTTGAATGATAATGTCTCTTCTCTGAAGTAGAGGCAACAAGAGAATTTGCTGTAATCAGACCTGACTGGCATTAACTTTCTACCATCTCCTTAAGGGAATAGAGAAAATTTCTCGAAACAACTTCAGCCAACAGAATCAATTCTGTTTTATTATAGTGATATATTTATTCTGTTTATATTGCACTCGTTATTTCTGTTATTAATATTTATATATTTTTATTGGTGTTAACAATGAAAGCAATGAAGTAAATAATTATTTTGCTATGTAATTACCCTGCAGCATATAAATTGATAGTCTCCTTATATCCTGTTTGTACAAATGGAAGACTTTATCTTTGTGCTTAGACAATGCATTTGCATTTATATTAAGATTACAAACCACTACATTTACCATTATTCATTGAACAGCCTGCCAATGAAAAAGCTTGTAAATGAATGGATCTAGAGCATCAAAGACTTATTTTAAAAAATAAACAAATTAAAGCACTGTAGAAATTACAGTCATTTAGAGTATTTTGAAGTGTTTATTTAAGTTAAACTCATTTGTCATTTACCTTTCCAATTAGGTGACAAATATCAGTTGCAACACATTCCCAAATATCAGTTGCAATACATTCCCAAATATCAATATTTTTTTGGTGTATTGAATTACTATGGTGTATATTTTGCTTTCTCTCTTTCCTTGTTGTTGACCCTTTTAGAAAGCAGATAATTAGGCCACAGCCAAGATGACTGGTGAAGAGAATATTGAATTCATGCAATCAGTGACTGCTTCGGAATGAATTTAAACTTTTCTCTGTTTTACGGATCACAATAGTTCTGGTCACTACTTCAACAAAATATAGTGACTTAAAATCTGCAAAATAATTCCATCCATTTATACTCTTGGAAATTAGGTAGGTTAAAAGAACCATTGAAGAATTCAACATCCGTATCATGAAATTTTTTAAAGAAAATGCAAAATTATGTGTCCTTTCAGTTTTCTTTTTCAACACCATAAAGATACTATCTGTAATTTTGAAATTAATCATTATCATTCCAAGAGTTGTTTGCACAGTTGAACCTATTTATTTATTTTTTTGTTGCTACACCAACATTCTACAATCATCTTCAGGTATACATTCCATATGGAAAAGGAGGAGGGGGGTGTCTTTTTTTTCCCTCCCAGATGTAAGAGGAGCTGCTGTACAAATCTAAAGGATTTGTTACCTCAGCATGGTTTTCAATAACACTACCACTTTTCACAATCTCTTTACAAAAGTTAATCTTCTCAAGTGGATAATAAAAGATTGTGTATATATATATATATATATATATATATCAAATATAACATTTTATACAAATGTTGAAAAGAATATAAAGAAACAAACTGATCTCTGAAAGTCAAATTTGGTGAATACAGGAAAGCTATATCCAAAAGTGATATACAAAAGTCTGGTATGGTCAGCTTTATGTGGAAGGAAAATAGATTGCACTACTCTCTCTTGAGATACGGTTCAAGTAATAGATTGGGTGCATCACTTGAGAGCGAAAAAATTGAAGGAAGTTGGTGTCTGTTAGACTTGAAGGTAAATGCATAAATCAGGCCAATGTGGATATTTAATTGCTATAAGAGAAAGAATTGGAGAGCAAACCTATATATAAAAAGTGGAATATGTTGTTACTTTAAATATATTGATTTGATCACTATATTTGTTAGTGTCTATTTTATGGTTTAAATGCAGAAAAAATAGTCATTTCCATTCACTCTTTCCATGTTTTGTAACTTAAAGAAAGCTAACAAATAACTGAATTCAAACATTCTTAGCAAAGAAAAAAGTTAATTTACTTAATTCTTGGAATTCAGCACTGTTGTCTTAATGAATGGAAAGTGTATATAAATAATAATTATTACATTCGTGTTCTTGTACATGATTCATTCACCATATAAGAAGTTCATCTGTTAATAATTTAAAACATTTTTCATTCAAATATATGTACCTGACTACACACACACACACACATATATATATATATATATATATATATATATATATATATATGATAAAAACATACATACATAATCTGGATATATGTCTGTTATTGTGTTGAGTCACTATCAAAATAGGTTTATATAAAGAATTCAAGTTGCAGTTAGCATTTTTCCTTTGAAATATTGGGTTGATTTTCTCTCTTTATTAGCATTAGGAGTGTTTAGTTTTAAGTAACTTCATTGCATTTGATTTAATGTGCTAGCTGTCATATCAACATGCATATTTTTTTAAGTTGTCAAAATTAGCATATTTTACTTTACTGACATTAAAGACAAAAAAAAAAAGAAAACAGGCCACATGTTTTATATATTTTTCATTTTAAATGTAAAACTGTTATTTAGACACAAAAAATGACAAATTGAGGTTTGTAATGATCAAATGATGAAGTTATTATTTGAGAAGAATCACTGTTATATATAAGTTATATTAATTGCTTTGATGCATTTCATTTTCAAAACAACTTTTAATAGGTAATGAAAAGTGTATACTTTACCAATGTTGAATGCAAGAAACCATGGGCCAAATAAAATGAACCATTTTTAACTGTACCAAAGTCTGTACTTCACTTGAGCAAGGTGATAATGCATATATGTTGAGATTGGAACAGTGTTCTCTCCTATGGGCTCATTCCAGAGAACCAAATAATTCATTTTGAACAAGTACTGCTTCTAATTAGACCAATTGAAAGTAGCAATTGAGAAAAAGTATATATAGTTAAGATAATGGATCTAACAGAATCAGGATAATGCTAGAGCATGTTTTTAGAAGACCAGGAAAAACTTATTACTATTTGGATAGGACTTTTTTTTTACTAAATTACCACCAGATATTGCACTATAAATTACTGCATTTATAGAATTCTTTTAAAAATGTCAATTCTCTGAGACACTGCAAAAGCACTGAGAACCATTCCTTATTGGGAGTATGTAATTATAAAGATAGCTTTAAAAATTGTTTTATATTTATTTAATAAGGTATAGCAATTTTTATGTTACTTAATATATCATCAGTTTTTGACAAAGTTTTGTCAATGCAAAAAGTTTTTTGATAAAATGTCATTTTTTTTTTAAATATTAGTGATTCAAAAATAAATCCTTGTATCAATCATTAGGGAAAATTTTGAGATTAATTGGTAATGCTTGTTGTTGGTTTTATATTGTATCCAACCATTTGATTTCTCCTTTACTGATCACTTCCTTTATGATGATGGCATTGATGACTAAGTAGATTAATCCTTGCATGGAAGAGTCAATGGCATTGACTGCATGGTAATGTTGGTGGAGGATGATGTTGATTTTGTTGAGCATTTCTTACTTGTCATTTGACTTTTTCCTTTTCTCTTCCAATGGCTTTCAGTGTTCCTTGTATCTTCAAATAGGGCAACCCTGTGGTCATTTCACTGGAGTGAGTTTGCTGAATAATATTTGACATGGAAACCATGACTCTTTCATTCTTGATACATGTCTTAGCCATCAAAGTTTCATAATCAGTGATTTAATGCTTTGACTGTTGGCTTTTTCCAGGGCTTTCTTTTTGGTTACAAAGTATTTTCATTTGATGTTCAAGATAAAGTAAAGCTTCTGCTGATGAAATCATTCTAATTTTTGGATGTCTTGACAATACAGAGCCCAGATTTCACAGCCATATAACAAAATTGAAATGAAAACAGAATTTTAGATGATAATTTTTGCTGTTAAGTTCAGATCTTTGTTGTTGAAGATGCATTAGTTTTCCAATTGCTGAATATGCAGCTCAAATTCTGTGTTCCACATCCTTTCCTGAGGTACACTTGTTTGATAAACAGTTGCCTAGATATGGAAAATGCTCTTGTTGTTTGAGAGGTGTATTAGAAATGATATTTGGGGCTGTGCAAAGATATTGGTTTTCTTGATGTTTACTGTAAAGCCAAAATCATGGTCGGCCATAGCAAAGTTTTCACAGACTGTTGGAGTTCTTCTTTTGAATGACAGAGGGTAGTGTTGTCTTAAACATATTGAAGTTCTGAAATGTTTTGTGAGTTTGTTAGACATTTAAATCTAAATTTACTAAGGTTGAAAAGTCCTCCATATTGATACCTGATGTCAACTCTTGCATTGTCTGGGGAAAAGTTTAATGAAGTAGGGAAGATATTTTAGTAGAATATATGTCCCAACATATTGTCATGCATTAATTAAACCAGAGAGATTAAATGGTCAGGACATCCAAAATAAAGAATTTTCTACATAGCAGCTCTTGGAACACTATCAAAGGCCTTTTCTAAGTTTTTGTAATATTAAATCTTTATTATTTATGACTATTAGGCTTTTAAAATTAACATTGTGAAGTTTTCAAGTGTTAATTATGTTCAGATGCCATCATTAGAAAAATTAATTTTATCTGGAGAAAAAGAAAAAGAACCTTCTTAAATATTCAACTTAAAAGGTCCTTCCGAAAACATGTAAGCCAAATAAACTTATCTATTGACAAAACAATACATGTTTGGTATGATAGACTGTAGCAAAGTAATAATTTTTCCATCTGGCCATAGGCTTACAGACATGTCATGTTGAAACACTGTTTCTTGTATGATCACCAAAGTTAAGCAACATCATGCTGAGTCAGTACCCAGATGGGTGACCACTTGGGAATGCCAGGTGCTGTAAGCTTGGATGTGTGGCTGGTGTAACAACTCAGAATTGGAAAGTTCCTATTCCTGTTAGGCTCATTATATTCACTCATGGGCAAATATGCTTGATAAAAATGTGAATTCATCACTTCTCCCTCCAGCTATGGGTTAATTAGTGTGGCTTATATCAGTAAATCATTACTATCTCCAAAAATTTCTTACAATGTAGAAATATTGTCTGATTTTAAATAACCCTCAAAAGGTTAAGCTGTAAAAGAACAAATCAATCAGTCAATCCATCTGACCATAACCTGGTGGTGATATGGGAATTAACACTGCCAATATCAATTATTGGGAAACAATAATAATTTAATATTGGAATTAGGAGATAAAAATATGCTATATTGATATATTAATAATAACATTTTTAAGAAGGTACAAAGCTTGAATTTGGAAGAGAGCTTTCTATGAGAATAAGCTAGATTAATCAACAAAGCTGATGCCAGTAAGGAAACTAATTGAAAGTGTTGTAAGATCTTTAATATTTAGGATAAAATTACTTCTATTTCCTTTACAAATGATTTAAACTCTTCAGGTTTCACTTTGATTTAGTTTCCATAAAGAAATTAAAGCCACAAATGAGGATGTTGTAAGATGAGATTGCAAGATAGTGGTTTGTTGAAATCTTTATACCCTTACCCGCAATCATGGTCTGATAACTTTGAGAAAGAAGTTACAGTGTATATTTTACTTACCAGCAACATTATTTCTGTATAAAGAAAAAATGACTAGATTCAATTACATTAATAAAATATATCTTTGTTGATTTTTTTTTCTGTTAGAGAATAATTTTTGTACTTCTTGGTACCGTTTAATTTTTAATATTTTTTTTTTTTTTTTACACCAATAGGAAGTGATATCCGCATTCTGATCAGTTATTATGGCACATTTAATGATTCATTAGGTTTAAAGTGTAATATGAATCCTCTTATATGATATTGAATACTGGACAGTTTTCTCACAGATGAAGAGACAGGAAATATGCTTCTACAGAAGGCTGCTGAGAATACTGTGGATGGAATATTGAAGCAATAGAAAAGTTTTAAGGAAATTGAAAACAAAATGGATACTTAGAATCAGAAAGAATTGAATTTTCTGGGACAAATAACTAGGAAAGAGAGTTTAGAGAATTTGACACCCACAAGACATTGATTGTAAGAGGGACAAAGGCTTGTGTAAATGGATAACAGAACAGGGATTGAGTGATAGTAAAGTTGGTAAACATTGCTAAGAGCTATAAAAGATAGGAAGTTATGGAGAGCCATGATTAACTTTAAGGACATGGCAGACAAAAGAAGAATTAGCCAAACTGAAGATAATATCAAACAAGAAGCAATGCAATTATGACAAGAACTAATGTCTTGACTTGTATTCACAATTTGCTTTCAAATGAATTACCTCTACTGTCAGTTTGGTGAAATGTGTCATGGTGCTTGAATGTTTCTTGACATTATGAAATTAGATTATTGTTTTCAAACTTTTTGTCATATTGATTATATTAATGTGTCTAATGTATATTGGCACCGACAATTTAAACATTGCTAAGTGTCTACCTGTGATCTTAATTTGTTAGATTGAGAATATGATGTTTTATTACTGATATAAAAAGTTACTCTTCAAGCTTTTTGATCAGTGTTCTTGAATTTCATAACAAAAATCAAATTATATTTGCTGGCATTTCTAACAAAACAAAAGAAATTTACATTAAGAGGAGACAAGTGAATATTACTGACAAATTGTTTAGGAACATTGAGCTGCAAACAGTTCAGATCAGAAAACCTAATCATTGTTGACTAAGATTAGCTCAGTGGTCGATATGGGGAAATTGTTGATCTAAACAAAATTTGGTAAAATTTGAAAGATAACAAAACTAAAGTGATGTAAGAACTGATTACAAATTCCTCATGGAAAGACAAGAATAACTAAGAATCCAAAATGTATTACTGTTAAATATGGCAAAAATATTGAATGTTTAGAATTTAACCAAACCCCCAAAAAATATATAAAAGTATATTTTATCTCTAATAATATATTATAATGGCTTTATAAGTTGATGCTAAGTAAGTACGAACTTACTACCCTTAAAAATGGTATTATTTATGCATGAATCAACATTTCAACCTGTGATCAAAGTTTCTGTATCTTCTACCTAAGACCTGTGTAGTCTTTTTGTACTCTATGAAAAAGTCTCTAAAGTCTCTCTCTTTCCATCCTTCCCCTCTCTCTCATATATGTATGTGTTTATATGTGCATGCATGCACACAAGAGGTGTTTCAAAAGTTTTTAGCTCAACATTGTTAATGACATGACAGCAGGAAAAAAATACTTTTATTTTATTTTTATTTCTCAATAAAGATTGCTTCCTCAGGTTATCCTGACTGAAGTTTGCTTTTGCGGGATCTCTCTCCTGATGACTCTCCTAATGTTTTAAGGACAATCATCACAGCAGACACTTTGTATGGGATCATACATTCCCTGAGGTGCGGCCTCTTTCAGAGTCAAAATTTCCATAACCATACACTTCTTCAATTTCTTATGTCAGTTATCAGCAATTGCTTTGTTTCTAAAATATGAATTATAAGAATAATGAAAATTTTTTTGCAAACTCATATTTCAGCAATATATTATAAGATAATCAAATAAAGTAATAAGTTGAAGTTTTGGAATCACTGTAAAAGAGACTATTTTTAGACTCAACATTTTTTTTTAATACCCTTCATAAAAATATAGTGTTTATACATACATATACATATATATATATATATATATATATATATATATATATATATATTCTCTGTTGGATCATTCCACTTGTTTACTTTTTCTTTTTATGTTCTTTCATAAAAGTTTTTATATTTGTTCAATTTCATGAAATGAATGGATGTTTTTCAATTTCAACTGTATTTTACTCAGAAAACATTTTGCTTTTTCATTAAGCACTTTTTATTGACTTGTCTCTAAATATCTTTTGATTAAAAAAAAACAAAAAAAACAAAAACCTCATATAAGTTGAAGACCTTTTTTATTGGCATGCTATGCATGAAAATGAATGGAAAGGGCTTTAAACAAACCTTGTGTATATATATTGTTGATGAACAAATTAGACACACTATTAGAAATATTAACATAAATAAAAACAACATAATACTTCCTCAAATAATCCAAAACATATCAACCTACTATATCACATTCAAATACATTCTAACTATAAACAAGATGAAAAAATCCTAAAAGACTCATAAGTACTAATATGTCCCCATTAAAACTAATTATATACTACACTAAATTTAATACAACCTGCAATAACTCTTCTCCATCAACTAGTGTTTTGCAAAAGACCAACATTGCATATAAATTTAAGTGCTCTTTGGTAGATTGTATTGCTGACCAAAAAGAATATATATATATATATATATATATATATATATATATATATATATATATGTTGGCTTTACAACTATGACCTTATTGAGGTGAATTAAACTTCATATGTTGAATTTTATGATTAAGAGAAATATTAATCGACAATACAAGTAAACTCCACCATGAAAATAAAAACAAAAAAACTTCAAATTCTGGAAGCCCTTTATATAAAAAAAAATGGCTAACAATAAATAAAATTAATTATGAGTATAGTAAATTCTAAAAAGTTCTAAAATGTTTATAAAAAAAAAAAGTTTTAAAATATCTAAACTATAATTGTTAAAAAGACTACAGTTGTAACAGAATGTTTTAAAACATGTAATTACAATTTTTAATAAGGACTTTTACAATATAAATTAACTTACCTCCCTTATATAGTAGTAAAAATTTTTGAATTAACTGAGCATATTCGTATATACGCACAACATTTATAAATATCAAATACATTAATTCTTTGTCTTAGCAGTTAACCCATGAAGTTGATCTTTGATATGTTTGAAAGTACTTGGAAAAATAAAAACTATAAGAATAATCACAGCCTCTTTCTTAATCAGTTTTGCACCAATGCTAAGAAATTGTTCCATGAACTTGGGAGGTTAAAAATAGACATAATATTCTTAGATTATTCAATCAAACATTCTTGAATGAAGATATACTGCCTAAATACACACACGCACACACACATATATAACTAATGAATATATCTGTAAAAAGACAATATGTATAAAATCAAATGGTAAACTTCTTAGCTGATGTATTTCATTTACTGGTAGACTTTATCTAGGGAAATGTAAAGATTTTATTTTGTAACACATTTATAAACAGAAGAAAAATGTTGTTTTTCAATTTTGTTTAAATTTAAGAATGTTCATAAATATACTTCAGACTAACTGAAAGTCATGGTAAACTATGGTGGGTGCTAAGTGATATAATTTAATGTCTAATAAACAAGTTTCAGAAATTAATTTATATATTTTAAATGATAGGTTTTGAATTTAACTGTCTTCTATTAATTATTAAATTTTTTTGTTGGCTTCAGAAAGGTGTATATCTTTTAGGAAAGGAGATATTTTAAAAAATCTGGGTTACAGATTTTTATTTTGGTTAGATTCAATAACAGCAATCTAGAGAATTTTCTAAGTAACTTTTTCTCTTTTAGTAAGGGTGGCATTCTTTAGATCGAAGTTGTGGTTGAGCTTATTTTAAGTATGACTAATGTATTTGATAAATTGTTATCTATGAGATCGATTTTGTGTTCATAAATATATTTTTTTTTCTAAATTTCTGCAAGATTCCTCAATATATTGTAAGGAACAGTTGTGACATATATATACCTGCTTTGGAATTATACGCTACACACACACACACACACACACACACACACGTATATATTTATGTAAGTTCAGAAAACATTGAGTAGAATCTTGCTGCCACTTTCTACTGACTGGGAAAATTAAGTGAAAGAAGAAACGCATATTCTTGTTCCTTCCTCAATTTTTGTTGGAACCTTAGAGATCCAATTAGCCATGAACTTGAGGATGTCACTTCAATGTTTGTTGTGTGTCAAAATGCCAAAGGACGTTGAGGTTGTTTCCTGAATGCAAGAAGTAAATGGTGAGAAAAAAGTTCACTTAGTTCCAATATCATCATAAATGAAATGACTGTGAGATAAATAATAAAAGAAAGTTAAGAAAATGATGTAATAATAATCTCATTCGCTTCAATTTGGACCTCTTACAGTCAACCTAACCAGAATTGAATTTGTATTTTCAACAAACATCTTTTATTACAGACAAAAAAAAAAAAAATTAAAATGATCTTTTCTTTTTTAAATTTGTATTCAATTTTATCAACTATTAAATTATTATGTTAGACAAATTTAATTTTGTCATCTTTGTTAAACAAAGATGACAAAATTAAATTTGTCTATGTTCATACATTTTAGAGTGAATGTTAATAATAAAAAGAAGACATGTTTCCTTTTATCTTAATCAAAATAATCCCTTATATTTTAGTAATATTTCATGCAGACAATATTGTCTGTTTTTTGTTTGAATAGATGACAGACTTGGCTCCTTTTATAAAGTTTTTCTTTGTCATCATTATAGCACATTACTTGTGTCACAATTGACAGCTATAAAATATGTTTTTTGCTTATCTGACTTCAGAATAAATTCTAAAGATAGGTTTTTGGCTCCAATTTGGTTCTGTAAATTACTGTTCTTTTGAACTGAGTTTTAAAACATTTACTCTCCCATGGATTCCCTATCCATCCTACTAAAGCTCAATCTGTTTACTCCTTTTGTTTATGTATGGTTACAGAGGCGTTGTTATTTTTAGTGCTTAACATTTTTAATAAATGAAGCGAGGCAACATGGCTAGATATTAGAGAAAAAAAAAACTTTTCTGTTTTCATCTATTTATTTTAATTTATTATAAGCTTAATATTTCCTAGGATCAAGGTGCTACTTTTTGACTGTTTAAAATAAAATTGAAGATCCTTGCTACTTATGCATAGGTTCAACACATATGTGCATTTTGTGCAAAGTATTTCACACCTCCACATACAAAATATATATATACACACACACACACACATATCTATCTATCTATATATATATATATATATATATATATATATAAAATCATTTCACCCCAAGCAAGGTGGGAGTGCCACTAGTATGCGGGAGGTTACAGAGAATGAAAGTGATAGAAAAGTCTGGCTATCATGGGGAATTGAAGAAAGGATAGATGGTAATTGACATTGCATTTAAATTTTTGAAGACTGTAGTAGTTATTAGGGAAGCAGGTAAGTGGAAGGAAGTTCCACTGTCAGGAAGTGCAAGAAAAGAAACGGTTAGAAACGAGTAGAAGTGGTAGTTACATTTAATTCTGCCATCAACCTGGACCCTGATCACAGGTAATGCTAGGCTGGAGAAGATACTGGCACTGACATACCTCTTCTCGCATTTTCTCAGACAGTTTCTAGACATATAGCTCACGGTATGGAAACAGTAACAGCACATGGTATTGCATTGTCCTTGCTCTCATCCCCTGTCATGGTGTTGGCTCTGAAAACCTTTTGACATGTATGTGATGTAACAGAGAATCAGGTCAGCCTGGTAAAAGACTCCAAGCTGGTTGTATGTGGTGCTGTTAACACCAAGAGTAGTGTCCTCTTCCACAATAGGCTGTTGAGAGCAGTCCTTCTACTTAGATTAAGTGGCACTATTTTGACAGGTATTAGCCAATAGTCAGTGTGGGTCTGGGACAGTGTTTTTCTCAGTCAAGAGGAGTGCTCTCAACGTGTGGATGTGCAAAAACCAGTCAAAACAAATACATTTTAACAGTAAAAGGGTGGGGCCGAGATGTCAGTCTGGTAGCTACAATCATGTAGTCAGGCCACAGGGAGAAAAAGCTCATCAGAACAGTTGCCATGAAAATATTTGTAGAAAAGACAGAAGGAAGTCGCATCACATCTGTAAGAAAGTTACTGAAGTCAAGATGCCAGGTCAAGATCGATTACTTGCAGATCCTTCTTTGGATTTTGTCAAGAACCTCAAGATGAATAGCAGGAACACCAGACCAGATATGGCAACAATATCCAATGCATGGATGAATGATAGAGTTGTAAATGTGCAAGATGGACACTGACAAGAAAAAACACAGTGACCCAACTTTCCTTGCAGTAGAAGCAGCTATTGATTCATTGTAGTTGTTTCACTTCAAGTCAGTTGAAAAAAAAAAGGCCAAAAAAGCTCCTAATTACCAGTTGGAAACAGCAACCAGAAAACTGACAACCTGCTACCCTCAGTATGAAGAGACATTGCTACTATCCACATATATCACAAAAAATTAATAACAGCACCACTATTAAGGCCTGAAAAAAGGAAAGGAAATGGGAACCTCTTCCTAAAGAGGAAACAAGGGATGAACATCTACTCCTGTTCAAGAGAAGAGAGAGGAGTATGAGCCAGACAGTAGGAGAGCCTAATAACTTAAATGTTATTTCTAGTGGATATTCATATTTGAGTATATACTCCATTTATTTATTAAACAGTATATTTATTTATTTTCATCTACTGGTCTGAATATTCAAGAAATCAAATAGATGTGCGATCTGGCGGGTTAAGAACCTGTGTCACCCTTAGCAGGAAAAATTGTCATTCAATCCAATTCACATCTTTTCTTTAATAAAATTTCACAAATATTCAGACCAGCAGACAAAGATAAATAATTATACTGTTTGATAAATAAATAAACCCTCTACTCAATTATGAGTATCCACTAAAAATAATGTTTAAGTGATAAAATCTGTTGGATTAATAAATTAAAAAAAATCTATGACTTCTTTAGAAATATATATATATATATATATATATATATATATATATATATATATATATGTATGTATGTAAAATTATTATTATTATTACTTGAAACATTATTTTTAGTGGATACCTTTATTTGAGATAAAAACCCAATTTTTGTTTTAAACTGTATGTATTACATCTATTGGTCTGCGTACTCAAGATATCTTAAAGAAAATTTGCTCTCTGATAGGGCTTGAACCATAGTTTGGCCACAGAAGGCAAATAACTGAGTAAAGTTCTATTTACCTTTTTAAGGAAAGCATATCTCCTTGTTCAGATTTTTCTTGAAACACCATATCTACACAGTTTCTTATCCAAAGCATAAACAATCCAATTTCAAAAGAATTAATGGATTTATTTTTAATCAAACATTTTTATTACTTCAGATGTTATTTTTAGTGAATACCCATATTTGAAATAGATGGTCCAGTTTTTATTTAAACCACTGTGTATTACATCTATCAGCCTGTGCGCTCGAAAAATCTTAAAGAAAATGTGCTCTCTGGCAGGGTTTGAACCTGTGCCACTACCCTTTTTTCAGAGAAACCTTCATAGGCTGTTCGCTACCTGTGACAGCAGTCTAAGGCATACTGGATCAAATGGTGGTTCATATATATATATATATATATATATATATGTATGTGTGTAAATATTCTCAGATAGAGCGTATATGTAGAAGAGACAAAATGAATAAATAGAGACAATAGAAAAAACTATAATTAACGTATTTCATCCTCTGAGAGACTTCATCAAGGCAGTGTAGGATTTATTATGCTATTCATGTTTATATACAGAGCCAGGGATGCCATTGGTTTATTAAGGCTTATAAATAAATTATTAAAAAAAAAATCTTGAATATTACACGCTCTACCAGACTTTGAATTATAATTTGTATCCTTCACATGCTTTGTTAACTGACCTTTCAAACACCTGATGAACATTCATGAACATATATATATATATATATAACATGAATCATTCATACAAAAAACAAATATAGAGGTTAATGATCTAAATGGCCATTTCTCGCCATTTAAATCATTAACCTCTATATTTGTTTTTTGTATGAATGATTCATGTAATTATAAATTGAACTGCACCTATAATATATATACACACACACATAAACATTAGCTTAAAAAACAATTAACAGGTGGCATTTAAGCTAGCTGCTGCAGAGGGCTCTTGATTAGGCCTTCATCACAATCGGTTGGGAGAAGTAGATGTGATAAGCAACAATAAACTACAGAACTCAAAACTGATTGCTGCATTTAAGTATTGCATTAATATTTAAGCTTACCTTTTAAAAGTTCAACAATAATTCTTCTGCCACCACTTAATTTAAAGACTATTTGATGTACATTGGTCCTCACTTTCCATACAAACAATTATTTTTATTTCATGAGTGACTTTCACTGGATTTCTTAATTAATTTCAATTATCTCAAATTTATTTCCAACTTATAAAACTTGTTATCGTACAAAAAAATTTGCTGCAAAAAATCATAAAAAAATAATAATCACTGAAAACAATCACAATAATGAAAACTTGGGAATCCCAAATTTCAGGATTGTGGATCTGGATCTGGCCTGGAATCGTTTTAATTTGTTCACAGAGTCTGTCTGATTCCAAAATGGTTTGATATGTTGGGCTACAGCCTCTAGGAGTAAAGTTGAAAAATTGTGACACAGTGACATTTGCATTTATTATAGAGATAATCCATTGATAGTTCACTTTAGGACAAATTCTTCCATAATGACCTAAATTGTACTATTCTCTACTATGTATTACCAGCAAACCCCTCTATGCTTTCTCTCTGCTTTCTATCTGCTCTTTTCCTACAATATTTACTACACACTAGGCACCAATTAAACAACTTAGTATTGTGCTTTCTAATGATTATTAAGCATTTCTGAGTTTGCTTTCAAGCAATTTTATTTCCATGTATCACATCCATACATTATACATGCTATTATACATTCATTTTTCCCTTTACACTTTAAACATATTAGCAAACTGCTTCTCATTATTTACACTATTTACATTGTTTGAACTGTTGTCATCATCTTTATTACCATATTCACAATGTTTTGGCCATTGTACGGTCTGGCCTTCTTCAGGTGATAATCCTTGAAATTTTGAACTTGATTCTCTCAGGTTTTTTGGGGTTTTTTTGTTCACCTCTGCTGTGAGTTGTGAATTCAATACCTGGCCACAGCAGAGGTGAACAAAAAGAAACTCTAGAATCAAGTTATTAAAGGGAAATAACTGAAATTGAGATAACCAGAAAAGGCATGGCATGTGGAACTAGAGCAATCTACCCGGGTGAATGAAATAAAGGATTCAGCTTGAAATTCCAACATCTATCACCTGAAGTATGCTATCACCGGAGCATACAATGGCCAAAACATTGTGAATATGGTAACAGAAATGAGGACAACAATGTATAAATAGCTGCAATATCTCATCTTGGAAATATAGACAGATGCTACTCATTATAGTTCTATTTTGTTAAATACTTTCAATTCCATGATTGTACATCATTTTATTTCATTTCTATGGTCATTATTTTATTGTAAACAAAAATCAGCTTGCAAATCAAGCATGCTCTAAGCCCTTCATTTTTCTAATAGCATCTCCTTTTTCCAAGTTTATCTAATTTTTTTTTTCTTTTTGTTGATTAGTTTTTTTAATTCTGCATTTTAAATTTTTACTCTTAGTACTTAAGACCATATTTATCCCTTTTCCCTCAGTATGTGTTGACACTGATTTATCTCCCTTCGCTATTGCAATTTCCATTTGTTTCCCTGTTGTTACTGCTGCTTTCTTAATTATTGCTGTCAATTTGTTATTCATATCTTTTATGTTATTTCCATTGTTCCAAAAAACCTAAAATCAATTTTTGATTTTTATCTTGAATCTGGTGATATTTTCTCTAATCTTATTAGGACATGTTTTACTTTCTATTGTTTCTCTTTATTTTAAAATCAAATATGACTGCAAGCTATCATTCTAGGATTGCTTCCTGTATCAACCTGTTTTATGGTGCTTGGCTTTGTCAGCAATTATGAAATAACTCTTATTTTATTTTTTTTTTTTTTTTGCTTTCATATTTGATTTTTTTCAAATCCATTCATGGCCTCTTCACTTTTGAAAAAAAATGTATTCAAAATTGTCATTTTGTATCCCTTTCAGAAGTTAACTAACATTTTGCCTCTCTCATTTCTTTTTCCTTTTGCCTCTCTCATTTCTTTTTCCTTTTGCAATGAAGTCACTCATCAGAATCATGTAATTTGTTTTCTCTCTACCATATTACTTATATAATTGTAAAAGCCCTTTAATTTCCTTGTATGAACTTTTCAAAGTTGAGGCATACACTGTTTATGTTGAGAGTGTTGTGTATAATCTGATTACTGTTCAAACCACTCTCTATGTTGCCTGCAATATTATGATTGATTAAAATTCTTATGCCACTAAATTTGCCTCCTTTCTTGTGAGTCTTGCTAACATCAACCATATACCAGGTGATGTTGATTTTTTTTGATTTTTTTTTTAATTTTTTTTTTTTTTTGTCAATTTACCCCCAAGCAATGCAAATATAAATGTAAAGGGTTACTGGGAGTGAAAGAAAATCTGAAGACTTTAAAAGGAACCAGAAACCCAATACTAAACAGGAAACAAGGGATAAACCTCTACTCCTGTTCAAAATGGATAAGAGTGTGAACCGGATGCTAAGATATGGGTGTGCACAACTTTGAAAGTTATTGAACTATATTTCCAGGCCCGCAGGATAAAGGTACTTATCCTGGCAACTATGGTTAATATAAATATTTCACATAAGGAGAGAAGAGGAATTTTTAAGTTTGAATACATTACATGCATCTATGCTAACATTAAGTGGGAATATCAAGACAGAATTGAGGAAAATATGGCAAATATGAAGACAAAGGAAAGTTATCAGGAAGACAAATTTTAAAGGTGTCTTTGATGATTATGAATAGAATCTATATAGGAAGAGGGTGAAATCTATTGTGAAAAAGAGAAGGATTTTACATCTGAGAACATTTTAAGATTATTTCTAGTTGCTAACTTCATTTACTTTACAATTTAAATGATATAGTAAGTTAATCTAACCACTTCAATATGATATGGCCATAAAACTCAAATTATTAGAAGAGAAAATATATCATTTCATGCATAGAGAATACATAAGTATATCTAATGAGACAAAAAATGTTCAGATTCTTACTGGATTTGTACAAGATAAGAGCTATCCAAAATCAGTGAGTCAGGGAAAAATATGGAGAGCCCAATTCAATCTCTTTCTATGTGTAGTGTCCCTTCAGAACATGGATGATCATGGCTCTCCACAACTTTGTTTTTTGTAGCTCTTATTAGGTTTTGTCTTTTTTTTTTTTTTTTTTTTTTGCTATCTCTCCTAATCTCTGTTCTGCCAACTATTTACACAAGCTTGCTAGGTAGATTATTCTCTACTTTTCTCTGTCCCTCCTCTTACTTTCAGTATGTCCTGTGAGTGTCAGATCCTCCAAACCCTCTTTCCTCATTATGTGCCCTAGAAATTTCAACTGTCCCTTTTTGATTCTAAGTATATGCATCCTTTTTGTTTCCATTTCACATATGCTTCATCCATGATATCATCATCAACCTTCTGTAGAACCGGCAATTTTGAAATGAACTACCACATACTCATAATACTGTTGGCAATCATAGAAAATTCTTCTTTTTTTTTTTTTGTTCTTTTTTTTGTTTTTATCCATGTGGGAAAGAAACATAAGAATGGATACACATCATGTTTTATATCTGTATGCTTTTGCATTATCAAACGTAAATCGATAAATGTAAGTATAAATAAGATTCTTTCATTCTTTTGGGTAAAACTTTTTGCCAATTTTTAACTCTTTATAAAACCCAGGCAGTTTAATAATGAAATCGTTATTAAGTATTAAAAACCTGCTTAATAATTATTTTTTAATTTGCATTCAACTTTTATGTTGAACATAACAAGGACATTATCAGCATAAATTTAATAGTCTTTATTGCCTTATGAAATCCCCTGCCCCCCAAAAAAGATAAGAAAAAAGTAGCTTTGTATAAGTTTCAATGTCAGATATCTTAGCTTCCCATGGAGTAATATTACTTATTGTTCACAATGTTATTTTATTATAGTATTTGAGGATGGCATTAGGTTTACAGAAGACTTTCCCTTGAATAAGTGCTTTTTTTCTTTTTGAGTCCCAGATTGCGACTGCTATGTCTACTCAACCACTTGGTGTAAGAGTGGGAGAAATCGGTGGTTCCTTTTTTTTTTCTTCCTAAGCTGCCATTATAATTGTGGTATTTGTTTGGAATGTTCTGCTTCTGTGAGAAGTGAAATTAGTACAGTAAAAAACTGCTGTTTATACAAGCATTATTGGACTTGAAGCTGTCCATATGTGAGTGCATGGTAAGCAGAATTGGTATGTGAGTTCTTTTTATGATGTGACATTACTCACCTTCACAGACATAGAAAAAAAAAGGAATTTATTAGTTTCTCTCTTTCTTATGAAAATTTCTGTGTCTACACAGCTTTTTGCTTTATGCAATTATGAAGAGGAATTGGAAAAATTAACATTTTTTCCTAAGACTTTCAACCCTATCTTCTCTCATGATAGGGATATTCTTGATAGATATTCATGCTACTATATAAATAATTCATTTCATAATTGTCTCTTTATTATTGAATTTTTATAATTGGTATTATAAGCAGGATAGAACAATTTTATATTTCCAGGGTCATTTATTGAACATTTTGACTTTTAAATTTTCATCAACTTTATCATTATAATTTCCAACACTTCCTGAATGATCAGAATGTATATAAAAACAAATCCATTTTAAAGAAATAGTAACATTAGCATAGAGATAATAAAATGTTATACACAAATGTTAGATTACTAGTCTTTTAAATTCTTTCAATATGGATAATGGATTTAATGACAAACTTTAATGTTCTTTGACATTTATAAATTACAATTATTAATCTTCACTTTTTTATCCATGGCCATTTGGAATATATAAGCATACTTGATTGAACTTGAATTTTGTTAAAACATACATCAATTGTGTATCTTTGTGTAATATATATAAATATACAGTAATTTACAATCACCTGATGAGATGCATTGATATGCATTGAAACATGACTGCAATTGTGTAGCAACTTTACATGTTTTTGGTGTAATATCCTAAAATAAATATATATATATATATATATATATATATATATATATATATATATATATCTCCATGGGTAAGTAATCCAAGTAGACCCTATTAATATAAAATATTAAAACTGATCCACAAAAGAGAGCTCAATATAATTTTTATTATAGAGTATATAAGTGAATTACAATTAATGAAATCTAAACAATTTACTTCATACATTTAAATCGTTTAATTAATTGTAATTCATATATATATATATATATATATATATATATATATATATATATATATATTGATGTCAAATATCATTATTATTACTATTATTAATTTGAAATTGTGATGATTATAAATGCAATGAAGCTGTTAAAAATGGCATGAACATTAGACACAGATCTATTTTATGTCTGATCCCTGTATTTTAACTTATTCAGCCTACAATTTCTAGGTCACCCAATCAACTCATGTTTAATTTTTCCTTTTTTCCTTTCTTTTATTTCCCTCCCTTTCTCACTCTCTTCCTCTTTTCCTCTCTCTCTCTCTCTCCCCAACAATTTTTTAAAACCTTATATTGAAATTTTTCTTTTTCTTTCTTCCTCTTTTAATATAAATTTTTTTGTTTTTCCTTTTTTCTTTCTCTCTCTCTTCCTTTTGTCTAGACAAATTGACTCCATTTATTAAAAAAAAACTTTGGTCTGAAGAGATGAGTATTTGTATATATTAATGAAATAAATTATAACCAAATGGATTTTTAAGGATCATCTGTATTTACTATTATTATATTGCTCTGTTTCTTACATTGAGCTCTCTTTGGATTCATGTCCTCCTTGGAATTATCAACAGATATTATATATATATATATATATATATATATAGTCATCCACAGACAGATTGTTTCGCTGTATCACAGCTTCTCAGTGTGGCAAGATGTCCGATTGCTTCAAGCTAGGACTGAAACCCGACTGATTTGACATCAGTCAGATATCTTACCTGTAGGCCATCGTCGCATGACAGAAAGGAAGGAAATTTTAATGTTTTTCTCTATACAAAATATGCCAGCTGCTTGGAGAACTCAATTCATACTTGAAGGGAAATGCTTAATAGCAGTAGGAGCCGCTGTTTTTTAAAAACCTCTTTTCCCTAGAGATCTCAAACAGATTTCTGGGAGCATATATATAGTTATTCACAGATAGTCTGTTTTGTTGCATCACAGCTCCTCAGCTAGACATCCGATTGCTTCAACCTAGGATTGAAACCTGACTGATTTGATATCAGTCAGATATCTTACCTCATCATCACATGGCAGAAAGGAAGTGAATTTTAATGTTTTTCTCTATGCAAATTATGCCAGCTGCTTGGAGATCTCAATTCATACTTGAAGAGTAATGCTTTTATATATATATATATAAAAAGCAGAAGAACTTGGTCTTACCTAAGGTTATGAATACTTAAAATGAATACAATCACATGAGTTTACTTGATTTAAAAAAAAACTTAACAATCTTAATTTAGTTCAGGAATGTTCATATAATCAGAATTGTTGCATCCAATAATTTACAAAATGGTACTTTTTTCCCTTTTATAAAAATTCACAAAAATATAAATATATAGATCAAAATGGCTGGTGATTAGAAGGATATTGATAAAAGCTGGAGATGGGGTATTAATTGAACTTTTTGAGTTGAAAGAAAACAATTTAAATACCTCAATATTTAAATGTCCAACTTATTGATAAACATTTATCAAAACTTTTTTTTTTTTTTTAAATATGTAGTTTTCATTGTGTTTACAGTATGTTCATAAATCACTTTTGTAATAATTAACCTTTTCCAATCTTCAAGTGTAGTGCCTTTGGGTTTAAAATTTCTATCAGAAGCTAATAGGAACAAAATTCTCTTGATAAAATTTGAAAGAAAAAGTCACATCTAAACAAATACATAGCCTATAACCTTCACTTTGCAAAAATTTTAATCCGATCTCAAATTTCAGTTTCTGAGGTACAAAACTGTAGCCTACAAGTTAGAAAATACATACATTCATTTTTATAATACAAAATAATCAATGTTGAAATTAAGGAATTGCTTTGAAATATTTTTGTACTATAAAATTACTTGATAAAAACTCCATGTTCATGCAAAAATCATTTTAATATATTGTTTACATATAGTTTCAGTAGCATGACAAGAATGCAGCTGCTATTTAGTCTCAATCAGTATCAGTATTAATCAGAATTTTGAAGATTTATACTTAGAAAATGGTTAAGTAAGCAAAAGATATTATTAGAGGTATAGAAGTATATTGAGAAATTCAGCTGTAGTTTTGAATTTCACTTCTGTCTATTAATACTTAATGTACATATAATACTCTAGTCTAAGTAAATGTTCTAACCATCCATGGCCAATTGGTTAGAATGTTCACATTTTGACCATGAGACTCTGGTATGAATATCACAATTGTCGATTTGTCAGTAAGGTGAGTCCTTCATGTTATCAGCTTGGGGAATCAATCTCAGTGTGATATACCACTGTGAAGTGTCTGAAAACCATACCACAGATTAATCTAAATCTTGTGAGTGAAAATTAGGTTGACAAAACTGTTTGGAAGTTGTCGACGGTTGTTCTAATACAAAGTTACAACTGTCATGATCAAGTGTTTCACTGTACTGGCTTGTTCAAACTGTTGTTCATGGCAGATGATGAACCATCTGCCAGAAACTGTAAGTAAGATCTGCTCAGCATAGTTGTTGTATGAACCATAGGTTGGCTTTGTGGGTGTTGAACAAACACAAATGTGCCTAAGCAGGCATCTGCAACAGGGATTGGTTAGTCATCCTAACAGATGGTATACTTGGAAATGAGTAACCAGCCATTATGTTTATACATATAGTTGCATATGATAAAAAGATTGTCATTTTCCTGCTTCAGACATTGACATAATTTCTTTTGACATAGAAGTACAAAATATTATATGTATTTTTATTAGGGAAAACTATAACAAAGTGGGAAATGTTTTTGTGTGACATGTTTCGTCCTTTAGGAATTCATTAGACTAAAGCAATGTTGAAGTTGATGCATAGTTTTTCCCTAAAATTGTTCTTGATATATTCACGTTTATATATTGTTTTCCCAAGTATTTTTATGTAGATACCAAAATTGTATGAAATGTGTTTATAATTTATTCAGATTAAAAACTCAAGATTCAAATACATTTATGCATTATTTATCAAGCCAATTCTGAATGAAATCTCATAAATGAAAATATCAGTAAACTTAGACATTTTTGCCTGCAAATAAATGGACTATCAAAAAGACAGTTTTTTCCCTTGACACCAGTATTATTTTAACTACCTTCACTCCTTGGTAATGTTTATTGTTTTAAAAAACAATGATTAGAATTGTAATAAAACCTAAATATGCAATGAAAGTGAATTTATACATTTTTTCTTCTTGAGAATTTACAAAAAAATATTGAACACTATTTATTAGATTGCTTATTTACAAGAATAATTTTATATTTACATTCTAAAAAGTAATACAATTAAAACTAATGCAATGCAATATTTATCATTTACGAATTTATAAAGAAAGAAATATAAAAACAATTTTTTTTCATAAATTTATAAACATTTACTAGATTAATAAAATGTGAACCAACTATAAAGAAATCCTTATTATTTATCAGTTCACAAAGTTCTAATCGATTGGCAATTAGCCAATGTTTTACCAACCATTCCAAGAGACAATATAATAAACAATCTAATAAATAAATAGTGTTAATTATTTTTGTTGTCAACTTTCAAGAAAAAAGCAAATGCTTAAATTCACTTTCATCATAGGTTTAGGTTTTATTAAAATTCAAATCACTTTTTAAAATCATAAACATTGCCAAGTGAGTGAAAGTAGTTAAAATGATAGTGGTGTCAAGGGAACAATCATCCTTTTGACACTCCATTTATTTATTTTTTTTTTTTTTTGCAAGCATGAAGGTCCAAGTTTGCTAAAATAACCATATTTTACTTTTCATTAACCAAAAGTCATCTTTCTTTGTATATTATTTTATATTACTTTATATTGCATAATTACATTGATTTTTGACAATTTTCTAATTGAAGTATTCATTTGTTTTTCTTTGCAGGTAAGTGTAACGATTGGAAATGTCTTGGTCAGGTAACACTTAAAAATTTTCCATTAGACCAAAAGTTTTCAAGTTAGATTTATGTGACTTGGCAATTCCAGCTTTAAATGTCTCTTGGTAATGAGAATCCAAACACTTTGTCACTTCATTTTCTTTTTTACACCCACCCACACACACACACACACTCACAATGTGGGAAGTAAAAAAGCAGTAGAAAAATAGCAAATATCGAAAAATAAGTAAACAATATATCAGAAAAAAAATTGTAAATTCCGAAACATTTTCCAACAGCTGCTGGTTTTGTCGAGTGTTGTGGAACAAGAAAACACATATAATGTCAAAGATGTTCTGAGTCATTTGACAAAGATGGCAGCTGTTAACACAATCCCCTGAGTTGTAACAGGGCCACCTCTCTTCAATCTACAACCCTTTCCTTTTCCCTTCTTAGGTCTTTTTTTTTTTTTTCTTTTTTTACTTTTTGGCTTTTGGCTTTGTAACCCCAAAGATTATTCTTCAATATAATGTTGTATAACATGACTTGTTGTTGTGATTACATTCTCTTCACTGTTGCATATGGATCAGCCTATGTCACCATTTGAACCACCCTCAAAGACATGAAATGTGCTGTGGCCAATTAGTTTATTACTCTCTTTGTAAAGATGATTGATTATTAAATGTATCTCTTGGAGATCTTGTTCCATAGTGATGTAGCATGAGTATTTGTGATAAGATTGTGCTGAGTATTTAAAAGAAAACAAGACAAAACTGGTGTAAAAGTAATGATGTAAGTATGATTAATGCTAGCAATTGGTTGATTTTTGTCTTGCATACCTTCCAAATACTTTGTCCTTTAATCTTATCAATTTACCTCATCTAGCAAATGTGATTTTTTTTCTTATATGTCTTTGTTTTAGATTCTTTAATAATTTTCTTTTCAATGACTACAAAGGATGAGTTATTTTTTTTAATAATTCCAAAATGATGATGAATGCATATTCATAGGATTATTTCAATTTTTGGCTTATTTCCTTGATGCAAAGTTATTGCATCTCTATATTAATCTCCATACTTTGAAGATTATAAATAAAGCCTCCCTTTGCAACCAAGCATAAAACTGAGCCTTGATTTCATCTTAACTCATATCCTATGGTAAAAGTTAAATTTGTTTGGTAAATCTAACTTTATTTAAATTGCAAAATATGATAGGAATAGATAAGTTTGCCTACCGTCCCGTTCACACTCCTCCCCACTGTTTTGAACAGGAGTAGAGGTCCATTCTTTATTTTTTGTTTAAGAATAGGTTTCCAGTTCCTTTACAGGTCTCTTCATTCTCTTTAACTCCCAGTAGCCTTTTGCGTCTTAGTGGCATTATAGTCTTGTTGGATTATACATTTTGCTGAACCAGCAGAAGTTATGTTATAATAGTTTAATAATACTTCACACACTTATGCATCTTTTGTATCTTTACATAATCACCAACTGTTTGAAACTTAGATTAAACTATTATAAATTATATGTGAATTAAATGAGTGAATAAATCTATCAGCTGCATGAAAGTCAAATGCTTACTGGTAATTCTATCTGGATTAAAAGAGTTGCCAGAAAATCAGTGTTATACCTGTATTAAAAAGTGGACATGAAAATACCAAGAAAAATATCAGATTACTTTGAGCTACTTTAATTTATTAATCAAAGTGGGGTAAATGTTTTATGTTAAAAGGCTTAGCTCTTTTTCTTTATATAGCTCTGTAAGTAAAATTGCGATTGTCTATTATGTAAGAGTGTGAATATTGTTTGTATGAATCTACACCTTTGCCTTCTTTAAATATTGGCTGCAAGTAATTGAATTTTCAGGAGCCTTAGAAATAAATCTCTAATGTCAAGCAAAGAACTTGGGTTTTTTTTTCTTTCTAAAATGGCTCATGACAGTCAAAAGACAATCTGTATATTTGAATTAATTATTACATGTTAAGAATCTTGGCACATTCTCAAGTTAACAGATTTACAGTCAGAGGTACAGTGACTTTAAGGAAGACATAACAACCATTAAATGACAAATATTAATGTATAAAAGTTTGGTCAAACAAAAATAACATATTTTCTATTGATAAAAATACAATGATTTAGGCAACACCTAGAATAAAAAAGAGAATGTATCAATAAGTTTTGATTCTTCTATCTTATTTAATATAGCTTTTTAAACATTTTGTAAACTTCTCAGGTCATTATTTTATGACTTAATTAAGCAGCATGGATTGGTAGAAAAAAGCTTCTCACATGATTTGAACTTGAATCTCTTACTTTTCAGAACCTGTCTAATCAGTCCAGTACCTTAATAATTAGGTTCTGAAATACCAGTTTGGTATTATTTATAGTTAGTCATTCTTCCTTATCCATTTTTTGCATACACATTGTGTTTTCATTACATTTTAGTAGTAGTATCAATAATAGTCATGATATAGTAATGATTAAGTCCTAATTGTTTTAAATGAAGTATTGTTTCAACTAAGAAATTCAGACAAATTCAGTTTATTATCTCTGTGGCATGGATGTAAAAAATTGATGAGGAAGAATGTATGGCCATATTGTTAAATTTGAATTATGTTTCCTGATTAGCTTTCAAATTGTAAACAATAAAGCACTGTTCTGGTCAGACAAGGTCTTTAAGGATAAGGGAAGCAATTTAAAATATCGTTGGAAGTTTATTCTCCATTTCTGATTCATGCTGTATTTATAGAATTATGGATTTATAGAATATTTATGGAATACATACAAAAAATAACTCCAAATTTGTGATTAAAAAAGCAACAATAATACCATGAAATAAAAACCCATTAAAAATTAATTATGTCATTACTTTATCTAAAAAATTGGATAAAAATGATAACTGTTTTCATATTAAGGCTCTAAAAGAAAAATCACTGATTAATGCCTTCACATTGCATTTTATCTTAAATTATTTTAGTAAGTGAGGGTCACAAATGATAAATCAAGCTTTAATAGTATATTGGATATTCTTCTGGGACATTTTTTCTCCCCAACTATTGTATTACATTGTTTTGTCAGATCAGATGTCAGGAGATCTAGAGATGTCTGTCTGCTCTGACTTTCCTACCATCAATAAATTATCATAATTTCTTTTATTAATGCCTGTGAATATATAAAAAATGAAGAGAATGAAGAATACACCAGATATAATGAATGAGAAGTTATAGATGAACTGTGATTATTTGAGAAAAAAAATATTTAGACCATGATTGTTACTATTTGCCTCTTGGTGAGGTTTTTGTAATCAAATTATTCCATGGGAGTGAAGTGATTGGTCTCATGCCCAACCTTTATACTCTGAGGAAGGGTTGGTTTTGTATTGTAGTTTTTCCTTCCTTTAGACAACCATGTTCTCACGCTAACAAATTCCATTTGTCCGCATTTGGGAATTCAGAGTTTTCCTTCACCTACACTGATTGCCAACCAAGGTTAAAGAGCTCAGTCTACCCTATTAGCTGGAGGGAGAAGAGATGAATTCATACCTTTCTCAAGGGTATTTGCATGGAAATGAATGTAATGAATTTTTAACTTTGCTTACCAATTTCTCACTCTTAGCTGCTAACCATTGCACCACCCAAACACATCCTATATTTAGATGAAAATCCTTAAGGTTAATGTCCTACAAGTATCAGCAATAAAATATCTGAACAATAAAACTTTACAGTCTGTTAAGCAGAATAAGAAGAGAATTCTTATCATTGGTTCTGTGATTCTTAAGTTGTACTTGAATGGGGTGTTTTGCAGGCATCACCTTGATGTATTTGGCCTCCTACTCCTTTTAGAGAAAAGATGGTGCAGCACTATCAAAGTTGAACAAACTTCTTTCTTGCAGAATGTGTTGCCTGCTTTTAGATATATCAATTCCCATGTTTATAGGAACAAGTGAAGACATGCATTCCTACAGCAATCAATAATTTTCTATTGATGTCAGATTCTACAGTTGCTCATAATCGACTCTGATCATTTGACATATATGCAACAATGGCATAATTTGATCATTATTGCTAATTTGAAAAAAATCAACTTGTTATTGTTGTCCTTTTGTCCAGCTCAAATAAGAATTGTTTATTTTAATTACAGTTTGCTTTTAGACAAGTAGAATCTTTTTTTTTCTTCTTTTAAACCCAAATCTTTTACTTGAAATATTACATTCAAATAAAATCCTTCATTTTTCTTTTTTAAATCTTATTGATTTTCTCTCTTCTACACGTAAACAGTGTCTCCTTAATGAGAAATAGTCATAATAATCTGAAAATACTTAAGAAAAATTAAAAAGTGAATCATTTCAAGTTGTCTGAAATTCTGAGATGAGTTATTATTATTATTATTATTATGTTTGTTCCTTATTTAGCATATATGTTAGGCCCTATCATTACCTCAGATCAACAAGGGATAATTCCTGTTTGATTGGGACAATAGAAGAAAAGATATTTCAAAGGCCCTGTTTGGTTTTAGGAAAAGGAAAGGAAAAGAAAGAGTCAAAAAAAGTAATATAGAAGAGATGATATTTTAACATCTGCTTCAGTGAAAGAGAAAAACCTTGTCAACTTTTAATCTTTTAATTTATACCCTCTTACTTCTTTAAATAATGACCTGCATTCATATTTATAATTGTAATTCTGCCTTAAATAGTTTGAAGGTGAGATGCTTACATAAAGCTTTTGATTTATAGAAATACTGTGGTGAATAGACCCATAGAAGCAAGTGAGCCAAAGTGGCTTGCATCTGGTGCATAGAAAAACAAGGGTCTTACCTCAATGTGCAGCACGTGGCATCGGCAAGTTTGCTCCTTGGAAATGGCATTACTCTCCCGTCTAGCGATTTCAGCAATATGTGTGGTAACAAGGGTTTTTGTACAGTTTGGAATGCTTCGACCAATAGCAAGTCATGTGCTGATTGGTTGAACTGGAGGAGGCTATTTACCTGGGTAACTTAGAATAAAAGCAAAGAACACTGATTGGTTGGGTGATCACTGTGTTGGCCTGATAAAAAAGGGTTAAAGCAGTGAGAAGGAGAGATGGATTTGACCTTTTGAATTGTTTGGAAAGCAAGAACGGTGGATTGAACTAACGGTATCTTTAATTGTACGAGTGATGTCTTACTAAAAGAAACTCATTTAAGCAACAAATACTTGTCTTCAAATTGAACAGCAGTTCAAAGAACAATATAGTCTGACCTCTTTAATTCAGCCACAAAGTCACAAGTCATTCTCACCAAGGGTTTCAGTGTACTGGCTTTGTTCAAACTATTGATCACACCAGAAACTGTGATTAGGGCCTGTTCAGCATAGTTACAAGGTAAACTACAATTAGGTTCTGTGGGTATTGAACAAACACAAATGTGCCTGAGCAGATGTCTGTAACAAGGATGGTTTGCTGCCCTAGCAGACAGGCATACTTGAAAATGAGAGGCCAGCAACTATTATATATATTAATTATAATCATTAATAATAAAAAAAAAAAAAAAATGACATCAGTGAATTAAACTTTTGATTTTTTTTTTTTTTTTTTTTTTAATCAAAATTAACTGTGTTTTAATATGATTGAAATGTGTCTTTCAGTTGTAATGGGGTAACAATGAAATTTTTAATACAAATATTTAATTTTTATTGTTACTGGGAACTAAGGAAACGGAAGCAACGTTTCGGCTATTGTTCAGACATGGAAGTACCGTACTGGCCATATTGCTTATGTGTGAATAAAAGAGCTGGACATCACTTTGGCAGACAGAAGGCTTAAGTCGAAACTGCGCTGACATTGTTACTATGCCCCCCCCCCCACTTACCAAGTTGTGACACTTATTATTTTCCTTTAAAGTGAAATCTTTACCTTTTCTAACCCATCATTATTTCCTTGCAGTCTACATGGCCTTGATCTTTTTTTAAAAATCATAACATTTATATTGTTTCTGTTTTCCTTCCAAATTAATTTTTTTTCTCTGAGCAACCTGTTACAGTTTTTTGGGTATATATATATATATATATATGTATAACTAGTGAGACAATCCAAATGACTTAGCATCCTTTATAGTCTACCAATAGAAGTTTAACCAATCAGAAGCTGCAGAACATTGTATCCGTCGTGTATAAAGGCGGCCATCTTTGTTTACCCTACTGAAGGACCAGTGCCAACTTGACCAGGCGAAGAAGACAGAAGCAAGAACTACACTCTGCTACTTTGTTACGATATCCACTGCGAACCTGAACTACGCTTTCCTACTGTCTCCAAAATATTCACTGCCAACCTCTACAAATTTAGCATGAACACTATTTGTCAAAAGGTAAGCCTAAAATTATTGCTTTATATACTGAACTAACCGCATTAAAAAGATGAGACAATGAATTTATAACCGATTACACCATCCGAGCAGAGAATGTTGCAAATGCCTTAAAAATTGCAGGTGAGACTATCTTGGATGACGACAGTTATAACTCAAAAAGATAAACAAGTAACTTTCACTGAATTTAAAGTCGCGTTACGTAGCTATGAGGAAACTGAAAAATGTGTACCCCACAAAATCAAGGCAATAACGTAATGCAACTGAGAACGTCATTTAAAAAATCAGAAAACCAGTTCCTCAGACTGATCAGACTAGGAATTATAATATTAAGAACAAGAGCTTTAAAGACAATTATTACAAGAATTATAAAGGAAGAGACATTAAAAGAAATATCGTTTGTTTTTCGTTGTGGTAATGTCGGCCATGCAAATTTTATACACGGAATGACTATTGTAAAAATGGAAAGACTTCTTTGAATGGACGTACATATGCCTTTTCATTTGGATTGGGTGCTGTGGCCAGTAGTTATAATTCTTACCTTGTCGGAGCCCGACTCACATTTTATCGAGTTAGCTGACGGGACCAGAGCTAATAATTTAGTTTTTAAAAAGAGGTGACGCCTGTATTTATCTGCGAAATACTAAAGGAAATATTTGTAAATGTTTATTAAAAGAAAGCCTTTATATATTCCTAAATTTAAAATATCCAGACGGAACTGAATTTAATATACAGCAAAATGGACATTTGCATTATTTAAAAAGTATTAAGTCTGCGAAGACAGCCAGGCACGACTTAAGAACTTGGTATAAAATATTAGGCCACTGTAATAATTCTGATGTTAAAAGATTATAAGAACACGTCACTGGAATGAAAATTACACTTCCAAATGATTTAAAATATTGTGACACATGTATTAAAGGGAAAATGACTTAAACCTTGTTGCCGAATATTCAGGACTTGCTATGATATACTTTCTGAAAATAAATCTGATACCCTGCAAGCTACAAAAATCTATTTATCCGATATCTCCCTGCATGGAAAAGTAAAATAATTCAGACAGATAATGGTGGAGAATTTACTTCTGATGCTTACAAAAACCTCCTAATAAATGAAGGCATTAAACATGATAAAACCTGTTCTTATTCTCCACACCAGAACAGACTCACTGAACGCAATTGGAGGACACTTTTTGAAATGGCTAGATGTTGGCTAATAAAATCTAAGTTACCCAAAAATCTGTGGATTTATGCATTAAATACAGTGATATATATAAGAAACCGTTGCTATAAAAAAAAAACAAAAAAAAACCTCTTTATGAAGCTTATACGAACTTTAAGCCCAATGCGAGTGATATGCATATTTTTGGTACAATTTGCTATACATATGTCGACCACAGGGCAAATTTCGCGTTATCCGACAAGAAACAAAAAAAAAGCCAGATTATTTTGAAATGGGTCAATGTAATTTTTTGTAACATCAACTGTTGCTATTTTGGTAGAAAATGTATCCCAAAGAACTATCAAGAAGCCATACATTCTGTCAATACCATAGCGGCCATGTGAGGAAAAAAAAAAAAAAAGAAATTAAATCTTTAGTATTAAAGGACACTTTTGAATTAAAAGGCCCCGGATGATAAAAATATCACCGGCAGCCGTACTGTAAAACAAACTGAGAATGGATCACCAGTGTACAAGGCTCGTTTTATAGCTAACGAATTTTCATAGATATAAGGGGGGGGACGACTTATGTAGAAATCTTAAGTCTTAATTGATGATAAAAATATCATCGGCAGCTGTTGGGTTTATACTGTAAAACGAACTGAGAATGGATCGCCAGTGTACAAGGCTCGTTTTATAGCTAACGAATTTTCATAGATATAAGGGGGGGACTTATGTAGAAATCTTAAGTCTTAATTAGAATTTTGATGCAAAGGGGCGCACATTATGATATGGATATACACCATATGGATATTAAAGGAGCTTATTTCTGAATGCTACCATCGACTATGAAATATACATGGAACTGCCAGAAGGTTTTGAAGAAAAGTGATAATTATGTATGGAAACTTAAAAAAAAAGTCATAATATGGACTTGAACAGAGCGGAAGAACATGGAATAATTTAATCCATTCTAATTTAATTAGACAATAATTTCAAGCCTCTCAAGTTGATCCATGTCTGTACACGAGGACATTGAATAATGAAATATTAGTAATTCTGGTTATTTGGGTCGACGATATGTGAATTGCATCAAAGTGTGAGGCAGCTCTGTTAAAAATCAAGGATTCCCTAGAAATAAGGTTTAAAATGACTGATTTGGGCCGACTATCATGGTTACTTGGTATACAGTTAGAATTTAAAGGCAACACTATTATAATGAATCAATCTAGATACATTGAAAGACTCTTATCTAAATTTAGCATACAAAATTGTAACATCAAAACTACTCCATGTGAAATGGATTTAAACACAATTATGAATAAGGAAGATGTATAGCGGCGTGTGAGAAAGAATACAGAACTTTGGTCGGAAGTTTTATTTATGTGATGGCATCAACCAAGCCAGATATCTGCTATACGGTTACTAAGTTGTCTCAAAACTTAAATAAACCAGGGACTGTGCATTTAAACAAGAATTAAGCAAGTATTACGTTATCTGAGGGGGGACTAAGAGTCGGTGCCTAGAATTATCGACAGTCAGATAAACCATTAAAATTGGAAGGATTTTGTGATGCGGATTGGGCCAACTCACCAGACCGTAAGAGTATAACAGGCTATTGTTTTAAGCTAGCAGATGGTAACCCAATAATCAGCTGGAAATTGAAGAAACGCCGAATTTCACATTTTACTTGTGAAGCTGGATATATTGCATTGTCAAAAGGAACACAAGAGGCTATTTTTCTTAAATTACTGATAAAAAAATTATAATACATCAAAGATCAAAGCATATTGATATCAAATATCAATTTGTTAGGGACCAAGTACAAAAGAAAATAGTACAAATTGAATATGTTCAATCAGGAAATAATATGGCGGATTTATTTACAAAACCAATTACGAAATTCAAATTACAGGCTTTCACTTCTGCCATATTTGGTACTGATCTATAAGGTCCGTCATTAGTCCTGGGCAAGACGTAAAACTGCATCCATTAAGTTACTCTTAGGTCCTTATTAGTCCTGGGTAGGACGTAAAACTGCATCCATTAGTTATTGTCTTAAGAAACGTCAGTTCAGTTTTTGGCATGAATGTGAATCCTTAGTCTCGGGGTATAAATGTAGATAGTCCTACTTTTAGCCCAATCCTCTTTCTAAATGATTCTCAGGATCACTCTGACCCGGAGTGATAGTAACTGTTTTAATGGGTCCCAGTTATGAATAAAATGACAATTTTTCACTTTTTAGTGATTCTCTGGATCACTCTGACCCGGAGTGATAGTAACTGTTTTAATGGGTCCCAGCTATGGTTGAAGTAACAATTCTTTCCATTTTTTCTTGTGATCACAACCCAAAACTTATAATATTGTTGTTCATGTTTTATTAACCCGGATTTTATGAATGCTAAAAAAAAAAAAAAAAATTGGGAATACTATTGTATTTGTTATATATTAATATTAACTTTAAAAAGAAAGAAAAAAAGGAAAAAAAAAAAAATTTTGGGGAATTAAAGTATTTATTGACTTTACTAATATTTTGAAGGAAGATTCCATAATATACCCAAAATAAGGGGGGTGTTACAGTTTTTTGGGTATATATATATATAACTAATGAAGCAATCCAAATGACTTAACATCCTTTATAGTCTACCAATAGAAGTTTAACCAATCAGAACCCACAGAACATTGTATCCGTCGTGTATAAAGGCGGCCATCTTTGTTTACCCTACCGAAGGACCAGTGCCAACTTGACCAGGCGAAGATGATAGAAGGAAGAACTACACTCTGCTACTTTGCTACGATATCCACTGCGAACCTGAACTACGCTTTCCTACTGTCTCCGAAATATTCACTGCCAACCTCTGGATTCTATACTCGAAGACGACCATCATGAAAATGTCTAACACAACCAACTGCCAAGATTTCTCTCCACCCACACACTAAATTATGTTCTGTAAAAGAATGTAAATAAATTGGTGCCTGCAATAATTTCTTATTCAGTATCATCCATGCACACCTACACTTGGCTTCAGTTTAGAAACACAATAAAGAGAATTAAATGATGTGATATTAATGTCCAACTGTTATCCAAGTTCTGCTTGGTTTTAAATATTCTGTCTGCTGTTAAGTGTCGTTCTGAATGTCAACTGGTCAGTACTTTGAATTCAGCTTGTGTAAAATATTGATGATCTGCATGAATAGTCTTAAACAGCTGATATGCTTGAGAGTTTAAGTGAATTTTAAGTAGGCGTTTGATATGAAAACTTCTGATTTCCTTAGCAGTTTGTGAAAAGGCATTTATTTTCTATTTATTTTGTCTTAAGGCCTCAATCTTTGTTGAATACCTTTATTTATCTTATGCTGTCATTTATTTTTTTTTATGATAATTTGTCTTATTGAGTTTAAAATAGGGTCTCTTCATTTTTGTCATTTTGCCTTTTTTTAAAATACTTTTTTAAATGACTACTACTTGCATATAACGAAGTTTGATATAATTCTTTAATGACCCTGTTGATTAAAAGCAATTTTGCTTTTATATATATATATATATATATATATATATATATATATATAGAGAGAGAGAGAGAGAGATGTGTGTGTGTGTGAATTCATTTAGATCTCATTAATTTTAATTCACTTATATGCTCTTTAATAAAAATTGAGCTCTATTATGTGGATCAGTTTTAATATTTTATATTAATAGGATTTATTTGGATTACTTACCCACGGATTTTTTTTATCTATCTATCTATCTATATATATATATATATATATATCTAATTGATCAATTTTCATAAAATATGGTTATTTTTAACAGTAGAAGTAGTGTTAAAATACTACCTTCTGCACATTTTCTTCCAATCTGGATGTTGGAGGATGACTGCAACCATGTGTATTGACCACAGATCCCATACTCATCAGTTTGGGATGGTAGTTTCTGATAGTTTTGGCATCTACTGATTCATGAACACTGTGCCACCATCTCTGCCCTTGTACTATGAACTGGCACACTTCATGCAGTGTCAGGCTTTGTGCCATTCTGGGTTACATTTGTCACACTGAAATAAAAACAATTAGTTAGCAATGAAATTCTACCACTTTAGAGATCACAATTTAAGACAACTCATGCACAATGCAATTGTCAGATGCTGATTGAAAACTTTTCAATCAGTATTGTGATGCTTGTGTTGTATGCTACCAGTGAAGAAAAAAAAATGTATATTTATTATTAATATATATATATATATATATATATATATAAAACAGTATTGAGGAAATTGTGAGACAAAATGAAAAACATTTATTTGTGACGCATTTTGTCTGATGAAGTCTTAATGGATGAAATGCGTCACAAATAAATTTTTTTCCATTTGTCTTAGAATATATAGATATTTGTTTTAACATTTTAAATTTATCCATTGTAGCTATGGTGTTCTTGTCTAGTTCCCTAATTAGCTTCTTGATGTTAAAATGAAATTCACCAAGGAAGGTGGTCCTTTATCCAAATTATTTTATTAAATTTTTTTATCTTTTCTAGTATGTTGGAAATTTTGGTTAAGCATCTTTTGTGTGTGTGTGTGTGTTTGTGTGTCAGCAGTCAACCTAATATTTATTATTGGTGTTTAGATGCCTTTTTTCCAGTAAAAAAACACATTGATTTGGAAATTCTTGCAAAAATCAAGTAATTGTCATATTTTAATGAAACTTTCAAAACTTATTCAAAAATGTATTGAATTATTTTTGAAATTTGTTTAAATATTTGGAAAAATGACCACACATATTTTAAAGTCACATTTAGTATAATCTATATTATAGTCAAAAACCTAAACACCCTTATCAAGTCCATATGATGCATAAATTAAACATCTTTTGTTTTACTTTGATCTCCCTTCATGAATTGCCAAGCTGTTGTGTTTATTCAGAGAAGCTTATGCCTGTTCTATTACTAAATAAAAAAATATCTTATAAAAAATAATGTTTTTCAGAGCATATTAAAACTAATTCAAATAAAAATGTCAATTAGGCAAATTTTTTGCATGAAAGCATTTTTTTAAAACTCCAATCACACATGTTCAAACTTATATATATATATATATATATATTCAGTCTTTTTTCTATTTACTATATAATTTAAGCTTTGCTTCTTTAAAGCTGCCATTTAAGTGACTATCAAAATTCTTCAAATTCTAGTGATCAAAATGGTTACTTGTTGATGTTTGTCTAAGACTACCCTAAAAAATATAAGAGTATAAGTACCTGTGTAGTGTGAGAATGTGACTCAGCCATTCTAGAGCTACTAAGTTTTGTTTGAAATGAGCTATCCATTTAATATTAATGAAAGAGTATCCAGCTTTGAGCAGTGGTCCCTTAGTTCTTGTCAAAGTACTTCCTTTGGATCTCACACACTTAGATAAGTGTCTCTTCACTTTCCATACAGTCAACATAAATCTCCTTGGGATTACCATAAGTTATCTCATCATATTCTCTTTTATCTTCTCCATGGTCTGGAATTTAATTTCAGTGGTGATTTTAGTTTTAGGACAAGCCAAAAGTTGCAGGAAGCCAAATTTTGACGGTGAAAGAGCTGTAACACCTGGGCAATGTGAGGTCTTGCCAGAATTCTTACATGAGAAATGATGAATGTCGAGTAAAGATATTTGAAACAGTCTGTGGAATCCTTTGATCTTCTAAGTCTTTCACTGATTTCCTTTGATTGTAGCCTGCGTACATTTAACATTTTCATATGTCCTGTTTGTTGACAACTTTCCAGAATGTAAACCATTTTCAATGGATTGCCAGCCAAATTTAAAGTGGTATTACTAAACTTTTATCTGGGTATCACTCATCAAGTCATCCCCAAAAGCCTTCTTAATCATTCATATAGTTTCCATAGAAGAATCTTTGAGTTTCAAACAAAACTTGATGCATATTAATTGTGAATATGCTGACTGAGTAAGCCCATGAAAGAGTGTCTGTTCATGCTTGCACAGCAAAGGCTCCTCTGTTGTTGGTAGTTGTCATCTAATACCCAAGCCAAAATCAGTATGATGTTCACACACACACACACACACACACACATATATATATATATATATATATATATATATTTCCTTCATAACATACCAAAAAAAAAAATTATTAAAATGTTTATGGCAAAAGCTTTGATTTTGATCTTAGCTATTTCTTCTTTCTGGAATTAACTTAGCAAATTGTTCAATCAAATAACTTATTTCTACTGGCTTTTGCAAACTAATAAAATGTAGAAATATAAAATATAAATTTTATATTGCATAAAAGGAGCATGAAAAATTTTAAGAAAAATAAAGAATTTTATGGCATTTCTTTTATTTGTTGAAGATGAATTTGAAATTTAAAATAGAATTTTATTTTCAAGTCACTGAACTTGACAACTAATTTGACCTATTGGGCTTAACAACTTTTATATTTTTTAATAAATATGGCATAAGACTTTCCAAGATTCATTATTATTACTATTAATGGGGGATATATGTGCATATTTATAAAATATACTATGTATGTGCCAAAAACATACATTGCCATTGCAGTGAAATAGTCAAATCTAGAAAAGAGACAAAATGGCAATAATATTTTAAAAGAAAACCAAGACAGTTCATTTCTTATGTACATGAGGCTGATCGATTACTTGCATTAAGAAAGAGGAAAGAAAATAAAAAGATGAAATACTTCAATATATACCCAGTTTGTAACCAGGTTTCATCAAAGCTTATTTTTATATTTGATATATAATCCTGTTAAAATAGAGTAATACATGTCATGTGTATGCAATCATACAAAGAACCAATGCAATGAAAACTGAAGAAAGAGTGAAAGGGAACAGGAAATAATGGACATAGATCAGTAACACATTTCTGGTAGATGTCTGTCCTTGCCTGGCCTAATTTAAGAAGAAAATGATGGCAGTATATAAATATGAATCAATAAGTCAGTAGCCTGACATAATTATTCATTTTAATTTTTTATTGTGTAATTTCAGGTCAGGTCAGTGTTATGCCTGCCACTAGTGGTAATCCATTACAACCTGCTGCATGGCTGGATGGATGGTTGTCATCTAAACCAGCTCCCCCACTAGCTATTCTGCTGGTGAGGAGGATGGCATGTCATCCATCAAGAAGAAAAATAAGACCTTTATATAGGTGCCAACATTGTGTGTGTGTGTGTATATATATATATATATATATATATATATAGAACAGTATTGGGGAAATTGTATGACAAAGTGGAGAAAGTTTACTTGTGACACATTTCGTCCTTCAGCACTTCATTAGACTAAATTTGTTATATTATTCACCAACATAACAAATTTAGTTTGATTAAGGCCTCAAGGACAAAATACACCACAAACAAACTTTTTTCACTTTGTCATACAATTTTCCATATATATATTCTGTTGTATGGATATGAATTTGTGACCATGGGTTTTACGCTTTTGCGATCCTCAGACAATTTGTCTGATGATTGCAAAAGCATGAAACCCAGGGTCACAAATTCATATCCTTACAACTGAATATGTTAGCTCTATCACTGATATTGAGCACTTTCCAATAAGTACTGTGCATATAAAATAATATATATATATATATATATAAAAGTGGACATTGAAAGCCACACCTAGAAGCAACAGTCTGTTTCAGGCTAATAGTCTTTGTTCCCTCTGCTTTGACCAGGTATTGAACCCACAACTCTTTGGATCAAGTTACTTTTAGGATCCTTCAACCAATGCTTTCATCCAAAAAAGGTGAATTAACTGAAACTGAGATATCCAAAGGAATAGCACGTGGAATTAGAACAATCTATCCCCGTGGATTAAATAAAGAGTTTGGTTCGAAACTCCAATGTATATCACCTGAAGAAGATTGGAGCATACAATGGCCAAAATATCATGAATATGGCAATAAAGATGAGAACAATAGTCTGATTAATGTAAATATTACAATACCTCATCTCAGAAATATAGACAAAAAAAATGATTTTTTTCATCATTAGACATTGATATACCTACATAAGTATATTTGATTAATCAGTCTCTGGATTCTACTGTGTTCAAACCTTTACCACTTACTTCCTCACTTTATTTTATCTACAGTTTCTAATTCTAGTTATTGTCACACTCTATTTGTTCCATTTGATTCTATTTAGTTATTCATTATTCTTATGATTTATTCAACTTCTATAAATTGGCAATGAAAACTATTTCCATTTGTGAATGATGCAAATAATTCTAAAAATATTAAGTAAATCAACCACAATTGTTATTTGTTAATTAATCACTAATGACATTTTTCAGAATTAACTCTGTTCTTGAAATCTGGTCCTTTTCTCAGCTCACTATAATCTGTCTTTTCCATGTTTTCTTCTACCCAATGCATTATTATTCTCTCTCAACTGTTTGAGTTCCACACAGTGAAGACATGAGTAAAGAGTTAAGCATAATTTGGAAATGAAATGTAAATTCAAAAATAAACTTTAAAAGATAAACGATACCCACTTTTTGTTATTTTTTACACAATGAATATAGTTCAACTTAATCTTTCCTCTCATTGAAATTTCATTCCATTTGTTTTAACCAAAAGCAAATTACGCAATTCTTAATTTTACTTCATCTGTGGTATGCTGGTTAAGTTTTTTTTATTTTTTTTATTATTTTAATGGATTAATTGAAAGAAATCACTTTTGGTTGCTAACCTGTACATCGGTACAAGGTATTGACAACATCTGGTCTTAACAACGAGTTGCCTCAAAGCTATTTAGCTACAAAACTAAATCACATCTGGTTTTGTTCAGTTTTACATAAAAATCTGTTTCCATCAAATTACTTTTTTCACTGTTCATTAACAGTTCTGATTGAATTCTTCAAAAATTCTTTTTTTTATGTCTCTGCTTCTCAAAAGTCTGTCAAGTAATGCTTGTATTTTATAAACTTGAGCTTTTTTTTTGTTTTTTGTATTAAAGTTTTCTTTTATTTTTCAACCTTATCAAGTATTTTTAATTAGTTGACTTTCATCATGTGCTTGGATAGAAATGACTTCATAAAATATTTATTTTTAAATAGAATTAACAAGGGTATCCTGTCCTGATTTGAGCATACAATCCAGAAGTAAGCAAGCAAGTGGCATATCAATATGCCAGCATTTTACTGCTTGAGCTGCACAGTAAAATTAACTTGCAAATACTAAGTTAGGTAGAATTCACATACACTGCACTGATATTAGGAATAGGCCGTGACATTTGTTCCTCAGCAGAGCACATACTTCATTCCTTGGCAGAAACACCAATCCAGATTTAAATTCTCTCATCATTTTTTATGGATGTTATACTAGGTAGAAATATAAATAATAATTTAATGTTTTCTGCTATAATTTGTTTATTAATGACAGTTTTTTCAAACTTCTGACATTTTCTTTTCAGTGTTTCTCTTTATGCTATTTATCTTCTGTCTTATGACTATATCATGTTGAAAAATTGTTTTTAATATGATCATCATAGTTAAGCAATCTTGGAATGGTCAGTACCTGGATAGGCAACCACTTGGAATACCAGGTTCTGTAAGTTTGGTTATGTGGGTGGTATAATGGATAATGACTCGGAATTGGAAATTGAAGAACCAAGTTCCAATACCAGTCAGGTTTGTTATATTAACTTAAATGCACATGCCTTTAGAAAAGGTATGAATCTACCTCTTCTTGCCTCCAGCTATGGGTTAATTAGTAAAACTTGTATCAGTTAATCATTATTATCTTGAAAAACTTCTTACCATCTAAAAATATTTTCTGGCTTTAATAACTTGCAAAAGGTTGATAAGCCATAAAAAAAAAGTCAACCTAACAAGTGGTTGTTGCATTGATAACACTTTTGCAAATTATCTCAAAGGTTTGACAATAATAAGAATTAAATGAACTTTCATATTTACACAAATATAGAAGACCAATGACTATAATTTATTTGAATAAAACTAAAATTCCAATCTGTTCTTTTGGAAGTGAGTGTGGAATTTATTAGCTGAAAGAAGAAATAATTCTTCAGTGAAAAGTTATTGTAGTAGTAGTTGAAGAATGGTTACTGATTAGAGGGCTGCATGGATTATGGATCAACGTGTCATGACTTGTATCTTGTCTACAATTACTGGTAAAAAAGAACAAAGTCACTCACATAGTTGGACATGTGTAATATTTACTGCTTCCAGGTTTACAAGTTTTAGATCAAAACTAAAAATTCAGTCTCCACATTTCTTTTCACAAATATTAAAAAATAATAGTAAAATATGGGATATTCTCCAAATCTCTGCGGAAATATGAATAGCTTCCTACTTGTTTATTATTACAATTATCAAAATAATTATTGATTTGAATCAACCATGTTCTGTTTAACTCTCACTGCTTTTAAAAGCCCAACTACTAGATAGCATGGCTGCTGTGAAATTTGTCATTTGAAACCATGATGATGTTGAAATTCAAACAACTGTTGGTTCCAAACTGATTTGTGTGTGTGTGTGTGTGTGTGTACTGAAAGCTATGAATTTCCTAGTTTTCTTCATCATGAATTCTGAGACTATTTCTGGAAAATTGAAATAAGTTTCTAAATTAAATAACTTGTTCTACTTTTATAATCTGATACTCAAAAATAGAAATAGTATATTGTTTCTAGATTTATATTTTGAACCTTTTTGAGTTATTTAATAACACATCATCTTTTTTTCATTTGGTATTCTACCTTTTGTTCTTATTAATGACAAAGCTTTGTTTATCATAATGTTTTTATGTAAATATGACAAAGAGTCTCCTTTGTTGAGATCAGTCACAAGTTACTCTATAGTTATGGTTATACATTGGTTTAAAAATTAGTTGTCTAATATAAAACCCTGAAATTTGTTGTTGATTTCATAATTACAGTCTATTGAAGAATAGTTGAAGATGAATCAATGTATTATCTAAGGTCATACTGAAATTTAAAAATATTTTTACTTGATTCAATTCACATCATCTATATATAACTAAGTGTGAATGTCAGTCTGTCACACTTTTTCAACTTTACTCATAGAGGACATAGCCTAACATATCAGACCATTTTGGAATCAGACCAACTCTGTGAGAAAATTAGAAACATTCTGAGCTGGATATGCACCCGCAATCCTGAAATTTTAGATTCCCAAGTTTTCATTACTGCAATTGTTTTCAGCATTGTTGTTGTTGTTTTTTTTTTTTTTTTTTTTTTTTTTTGTTTTTTTCTTGCAATAATTTTTTTTGTATGATAACACTTTTTATAACTTGGGAATAATCAAAATTAATTATGAAATCCAGGGAAAGTGGAAAGTCATCCATGAAATAAAAATAATTGTTTGTACGGAAAGTAAGAACCTACATATATCAAGTTTTCTTTAAATTAAGTGGCAGCAGAAGAATTATTGTTGAACTTTTAAAAGGTAAGCTTAAATATTAATGCAATTGATTTTGAGTTCTTCTGTAGTTTATTGTTGCCTATCGTATGCAGCAGCAGTATGCCTCGCAAAAAGAAATCTTCACCAACAGAGGACCAGATGGCAATCAAAAGAGCCAAGGAAAAGAAAGTCTCATGCAAATGAAACTCAAATCAAATGACAGCCAGGAGTGCTTCCAATGCTAAGAATGTGCAAAGACTCAGGGACTTTCAAACTCTAAACAAGCCAAAGGCCCAATCAAGAGCACTCTGAAAGAGTTAGCTTAATTGTCACATGATAGGGTGGTTTTTAAGCTAGTTTAAAATATTTTCAAGAGCTAACATATGTCTAAATAAAACATAAACATTTTGAATTATAAAAAGGTTTTGAAAATCAAAATTTTGGGCACTGCTTAAGGTTTTTCATAAAGATGTTTTAAGATTTTTGTAAAGTTTTAATAGTTTTTAATCAGGGATTCATAAAATCTTTTGTAATGTTTTTCAAGATGTTGTAGTTTAGAGAACCATTTCACTCAATAATTGTGTTGTATATAAATAGTAAAGAAGCAAAAGTAAATGGAAACAAGTTTTTACAAAATGTTTTAGTCAATTCAGTGATTCAAGTGTAATTATATTCTAGGTACTTCAGGTCCACAAAATGCATAGAAATATGCAATTTTCAGTTGATTTGTCTAAATATGAAAACTAAAATGTTTGAGGAGAACCATTTTATGGTCTGTTTCATTCAAACATTTTGAGGAGGTATTGTTTGCATTTAAATAGATTTTATGCATGTTTCATTAAAAACGACAGACAAGGTTAAGCTTTTTATTTAATTCTTCTTGTGTTTGAAAAGAGTTGTCTTTTTTTGAAACAGGATGTGTAGAAGCTGTTCAAATGTTCTATAGTTCTGATTGCTTTTGGCTATACTTTTAGCCATTATCAAGGATGATTATATTTTTTTAGTTTGAGTGTGTGCGTTATGAGTATGTTTTTAGTGTGTTATAGAGATGTTTTATTTTCCAAACATGGTTAGCACATTGTGGCCTAGTTCATAGTTAATATTGTTAAGAGTTGGCTTTTTCTTTTTTAACAATATTAACTACAAACTAGGCCACAATGTGCTAACCATGTTTGGAAAATCCAGAACCTGGTCTATGATTATAGGAATTTTCATTTGACTCCTGTTGCCAACATTAAATCACCACCAGAGCATCACATCCATAGCATTTCTCCAAAATACCTTGTCAGCCTCTCAGAATCCCACAATCTGACCTCTTTCAAATGGCTTGAATTGAACAAGAGAAGCATGACAATTATTTGTACTGGACAGTTTCACCACAATAAAACTTATTACAAGGTGCATCACCATCTAAAGCTTGGACACAGAGGATGTACTAATGTGAGTGTTACTATGTCATAAGATGGTGGAAAATTTTGAAAGATTTTAGCAGAATATTCTCTAGCATGCATGTGGTATTTCAGGATAAAATAAACATTGTCTTTTATGGTGATGCAGTTTTATTTTCTGTCTGTGTACTTTTCAAACATTTATGAGCTTGAAAATAAAGGAAAGTAATTTTATTCAAAATATTATTTAGTATCTGCTAGGTAACTTCAGGAGAAAATCCCAAGAGAAATTTTAGAAGAAAATTAATAAATTAAATAATCACTCTTGAAAAATCATTCACAAAGGAGGTTCTTTGTTTCTCATCTTTCTGCTTCCTTTTTTCTTCCTCATAACTTTATTTCCCTGTTGACTTTGTGCAGCATATTAAATTACTTCCCGTTCTATTTGTTTAATGTTTGTTGCATTCACTTTTTACTTATAGTGGAGAAAGTTAATTCCTTCTTCCTGACAAATGCTTTCCACTTTAACTCTCACAAATAATCACAATCATCAAATTGCTTCATTTCAGTAGATGAGCAATAGCTTTTATAAAGCAACAATTTGTAATTATTTTTCACATTATTTCCTCTTTGATAGTAATTTTGAATGCTGTGTTAAGGCAGCTAAAGTAAGTTATTGTTTGAAAATGATAAGAGGAAGTTCTTGCAAATAACTGGAAATGGTTTTGGGTACAAAACATAAAGAAAACTGTTAATAGATAAATGATAATTTGATGTCAAAATTCCTATTGCACCTGGTAATTCTTGAAATTTATTAGCAGAAAAATAACTGAGAACTCCAGACAATGCATTCTTTAATAATGCTCTTCTACAAGGATAGAAATTTGTGTATTCTCACAAGACAGCTATTTTAAGTTCCTTTTATCTAAACTAGAAAATGTACTTAGATGTATTTTGTTTCAAGTTTACAAATATAGCTTTAAAATTTTCTGAAATCATCTTAAAACAAGAATTTCTTAAAACTTTGCAATCCATCTTAAAACAAGAATGAAATATACTTATCCATTATAACACATATATATATATAGAGAGAGAGAGAGAGATTTATTTGAAATAAGATTATTTATTTTTAAATATAAAGAATTAAGATTTTGATGTTTTCTCGACTGATGTTTCTTTTAGCACAATTATAATTCTGTATAATTGTTTTTTATTTATTTTTACAAGCTTCACTTATATAAAATTACATATAAATTATGTATTCTTTAAGGGAAGTGATTAAATTTATTAAAATTAAATTGCCTTATGCTGATGGCATTATAAATGACACAGTATATATCTTTTTTACTACGATGGATGTGCAGGTAGTGTAAGGAATAATGGTATGGAAAGTGGAATCAGTGAGCCAAGTTCAAATTCCATACTAGTCTGCTTCTGTTCACTTCCCTACTAATAACCTTTGGACAGGTAGGAATCTTTTCTCCCCTCTCCCACAGCTAGGAATGCAGAATAGACTGGGGTCTTTAGCCTTTGGTAGTTGTCAGTCTAACAGAAAGACTACCCTGAATTACAAACTGTAGTGAAGACAATGGAAAACCACTTCACTAAAATTCATGGTAATTTATAGGTAATAAAGAAAAAAGAAATCTGGAGGAGTCATGATTGCCTTCATCTTGAATGGACATGACATAAAAAAAAATATAATTAAATATGTATTAATATTTGTTTGAATGTATATATGTATGTATGTGTGTGTGTAAACATTCTAAATGTGTATGTACGCACCTAACTGAATTTCATCATCTTTGTTTGTGTTTAAATTTTATGCCAAATATTTTCTATGAATAGAACACAATTCAGTCTAACAAAAGTCTTTAGGTGACGTGTAGGTCGATTATTGATTACTGCCTCACACATAAACTGCAGCAGGCTTTGCACTAACCTTCCTAATCTTCCTCTTTTGTGTAGGTGGTCATCTATATGGATAGTGTTTGTCCACATTAGATTTGTGAGCATTTATCTTGAAATGAATCTTGACATAAATTGCGTAGGTCTATCTATTGGATATGTGTGGGTGTTTGGAGCTTATGACATGTATATTTCTGGAGTTGCACTCATATTTAGAAATGGAATATAAGCAAAAAATGAAGCAACAGATGGACTTTATTTTGGTATCTGAAAAGAGGCAATTACTGTACAACTATTGGCATTTCATGTTACTCACTATTTTCTTTGTACACTGGACAATCAGAAAGCATTTGTGTGATTAATTGTCAGAAGCCTTAACATATTTGGTTTTGAATTGGCCATGCTCTTTGAAGTATTAGATGTATAAAAAAAAAGTTCCTTGAAACTTCTTTTTTGAAAACTAAGGACATGAATACATAGTTAAATAACCTTTTGTTTTTTTTGAAAAATACTGTAAAGTTTTGCAAATACTAAATAAAATAACCCTAATGTAATCTAATTTTATTGTTAACAACTATTGTTCAGTTTATCTTTAAAAATATGTGCCTTATTTTTGTCTAAATTTTTGAGATGGGAAATTATTATGTTCCACTGATTTACTTGGACTAGAATTCTCATCTTGGTAACTATAGTTCCATTGTTTTTTGATCATTGCACCTTCTGGGCTTCTTCAAACATCTCTATCTATAAAAGGCAGGATGTGTGTGTGTGTAATGAATGCACGGCTGCAATTTTTGACGGATATGCACCAAAATTTACATGCACACGCTCCAAGTTAGCGGGAAGACCAAGACCAACTTTGCTTTTCCCAACTCCCATCATTAGTGGAAATAATCAATTTTTTCATGCTTCTACGGCAGTTTTCATGTAGTTTGCAGCAATTTTCTACTGGTCAGAGTGAGAGCCTATAGCTGGCTGCCACGAATGTTAACTAGCATGCTAGCATGCCAAAAAATCGATAGCTGCATTCATCACAAGTGGGAAAAATTTAAATCTGCATGGCACTTTACACCAATTGGTTCATTCTCTTACTTAAACTCAACATTGATTCTGATTCCGCAAAACTGGGTTGGGTGTGAAAAAGTATTTGTTGTTAACATTCTTTTTTCCAGTTACAAGTCCTTTTTTAAAGCTGATCGTTTTGTGTTCATTTTGTTTAGTTCTTTTTTCATAACAGATTTAATGTTTAGTATAGAGCTTAGAAAAAATTTGCAGTGTGAGAAGTAAGGCATGTAGCAACATCAGCATGGCACAGGGCACTCCTTTAAAGACAAGGAAGGGCAAAAATATTTTAAGTCAAGTGATAGCAATTGCTGTATGAGTCGTATGATTTTTTAATCAAGCACCAGCAACACCGGGCCTTGCTGCTAGTAGTATATATTCTCTAACATTGGAAACGGAATAAGAACAATCTACCTGCATGGAGTGAATAAAATTCCTAAAGTGTTACCACCTATAACAGACACTTACAGAATATCAGAGGATATGATGGCCAAAATGTTTTCATTATAAAGATCAAGGCAAGGATATTGTGCATTAATTATAAAAAAAATAAACAGACAATGTCTATTGATGAATGTTTTCTGATCAGTTATTGTTTCATGATGTAGTTATGGAGCTTTGCAAACATTCCTGATTGGCTATTGTTATAGCAATAAACTGTTACCAATAATGTTCTTGTAATTTTATATTTAAAAAAAAAACAAAAAAGAAACTTTCAAAGATACATATAAACATTAACAGAGATTTGAATGTCATTGGTATTATCTTGATTCACATGGGTATATTTTGTTGTTTTGACAGATCTATAGGGAGAAAAAATGATGCAATGGGGAATGAAAACATCCCATATGAATTTGTTACAAAAGAATATGTAATTTAACAGTATGTACTTTAATATTAGAATGTAGCCAATCCTCATCAACTAAATTTGACAACTAAAGACTTTCATGTTAAAAGATAGCACATGTATTGAGATATATATATATAAAGTTTAGCAATGAAACTCTGTAGTCGGGGTACTGAATATAACCTCAGTCAGTTAAGTGACAAATTTTATATTTGTATTAAACATACATACATACATACATATACATATATATATATATATATATATATATATATATATATATATATATATATATATATATATATATATATATGTATGTCTGTGTGTGTATATGTATGTATGTATATATATATATATAGTGTGTGTATGTATATATATAAGTGTGTGTATGTATATATATATATATATATATATATATAAGTGTGTGTATGTATATATATATATATATATATATATATATATATATATATATAGTAATTTTCAGTTTAAAATGAACTTTCATCCAGATTAAAGATATAGTGTAACCAATTATCAAATATGTATTTTCTATTCGGCCATTATTTTCACCAAAATATCACTTTTCTGCAAACAATTACCAAAGTAATAAAAAGCTGAGTAAGCTTCTAAAATACTTTTTAAGATCACCCAGCATTGTATGAAAATGTTACTGGGAACTGTATTACTCTAATAAATGATACACTGTAAAATTAAAATACTTTTATAGGTTGAAACATAAAATAATTTCTAAATTTCATTTTTTTTATCAAAAGGTTTTAATAACTAATATAATGTCTGTTGAAAAATTTTGATTTATCCAGTTCATACTCTTCCTTTGTTTTTTGAATAGGAGTAAAGGTGTAGCCCTTGTTTCCTGTTTAGAATAGGATTTCCAGATCTTTCTAAAGTGTCTTCATTCTCTTTCACTCCCAGTACCCCCTTGCCTCTTTGTGCAATCATCACCTTGCTTGAGGTGAATTGATTAAAAAAAATATTTCATTCACTTACATGTTAATACTTTTGGGAAAGGTATGAATCCTCTTCTTCTTCTCCTCCCAGCTATGGGTAAATAGCAGGACATACTAGGTTCTATAACCTTGGATGGCAACTGGTCTACCACAGAAATAAATGGCATCCTACTGCAGGAAAAAATTTGCCTTGTCAGTAATGTATCAAAAGATACATGATCACCTAAGCATGTGCCGACTGTCAACACTTAGGGAATTTTCTCAGTTCAAACTAGTGTTCTATAAATTTTTATCTCTTGTGAAGTTAGAGCTGGTAAAAGTATGGGTGGGTAACAAAGATTGAAAGGGATAAGGAAAAAGGAGAAGATACAGGCAAAGTGTAAAGAAAGCAAAATAAGGTATGAGAAATAATCTCGGTGGAGTAATGGATAGTGGCTTGGATTGAGGAATTGAAGAGCCAAGTTCATATTCCAGTCAAATCCATTACATTCACTTACATGCTAATACCCTTGGGAAAGGTATGAATCCTCTTCTTCAACCCCAACTATGGGTAAATAGCAGGGTAGACTAGATTCTATAGTCTTGGATGGCAACTGTTCTATTGCAGAAAGAAATGACAATCTACTGCAGGAAAAAATCTGCCTTGTCAGTAATGTACCAAAAAATACATGATTGCCTAAGCATGTATTATGCATGGCACTTGACTGATCATACAAAATCTCCCCATCGATAAAACATGTGTAAAAAATTAATTTTATCCTAACAAATCATTGTGTGATCCATAAGAAAAAAAATTGGGGGAAAAGTGTTTACAATGTGTAAAACTAATTTCAAATATGACAGCACCATAAAAAAAGATATCCTTTAACATATTTCTTCTTGTGTAACACAGTTTTTGTTTTTGTTTCTCATGGCAAATAATTTCAAATATGAGATTATCATTTTTTTAATTATCTCAGTAAAGAAATCTTATGAATAAAAATCTGAAGTAATCCTATGTAATCTTAAATTAACCTGAAAAATAAATATTTATTATTTATTTTACAAATTGATACCTCCAAACATTTGGTGAAAAATGCCAAAAACTAGTTTCAAAATTATTTCTATGACAAGAAACCTTTCTCTTTGTAAGAGGGATGATCGGAGAAAATTCTGATATAAAATTGTTTCTAATATTTAGAAACGGCTTTTTGTCTTAGAAAATGACCTCACATAGTCAATGTCACAAATCAATAACTTGTCAGCCTTTATAACCTAAATTATGTCAATAAGCTGCCTTGTCATTTTAGTGTAGTTGTGGTATGAACACACAGATGCCTCATTTATTATTATAGATGTTTTTTTTTAAAACATTTGTATGATCATACAATAATCAAAATACTTCTTTAAGAGAATAAAAACAAAATCTGCCCTTAAATAATTGAGCTGGTATCATTTGTGTTTACCATCATTATCCAACATTACTGCCTCTTCACAGATAAAACTTATATAAAAATGAATTTTATTCTAACAAATCATTGTGTCATCCATAAGAAGAATGATTGGGGGAAATTGTTTACAATGTTTAGAATTGGATATTTTTGTCTTTGTTGCCTGGGGAAAATAACTTTAAATATGACAGCACCATAAAAAATATATTCTGTGTTTCTTCTGACACAACACAATTTTTGTCTTTCCTTTTCAGTGAAAATAACTTAAAATATGAAAACAGTAAAAAAATAATATTATGTATTTTAATGACACGATAGATCAAATTAAACAAGAATTATTTACACTATTACACATGTAAAAAGACTATGTTTCTTAAACAAAGCAAAATTATTATTTTTGAATTATTTTGACAAAGACACTTTATAAATGAAAAAAGAAGTAATTCCAAGTGTTCTTAAATTAACCTTGAAAATAGAATATTTGTTTAAAAATTTGTATCTATACATACACTTGATAAAAAGCAATATTTAAGAGAAAATGCTGAAAACGTGTATAAAAAATGAATTTATTGTAAGAAACCGTTATTAGCTGTCTGTATTTATGTGAAGAGGTATTGTAATTACTTACATTATTTACATTGTTCGGACTGTTGTCCACATCTTTGTTGCCATATTCCCAATGTTTCAAATGGACAATGGATCAGTAGATGAAAGTAGATGTTGGCTGAAGTAATTCTTAACTTGACTCAGAGTTGTGAATTCAATACCTACAGCAGAGAGTTGAGTTAAAGGAGATAACTGATACTGAGATATCCAGAAGAGGCATGACATGTGGAACTAGAACAATCTTCCCTGGTGGATGAAATAAATGGCTTGGTTCAAAACTCCAATCACCTGAAGAAGGCCAGAGCATACACTGTCCAAAACATTGTGAATATGGTAACAAAGATGAGGACAACGGTCTGAACAGTGTAAATAACCATTATTACATTCATAAGAGGAATTATTGGAGAAAAGTTATGAAATTGTTATCTGTATTTAAAAAAGGAGAATTTTGTCTTTGAAAATGACCTCCAAAATCAATTTCACATGGTCAGTGTCAGGAATGGATGTTTTTTCAGAGGTTATATCAATAGACTGCCTTGTGATCTTATCTGCATGACCATTTGAATGGGAGGTTAACTTTAAGTCGGAACACATGGACTAAGAACAAATATTACTCAAGTTCTCTAAGTATTTACTCCTTTAGAGAGACCTCAGACACCTTATCCTCTCCTGAAGTAGAGGTATTATCTGGAGGTTGGGCCCTTGGAACTTGAGCACATATTCAATTTTACCTGCTCTTTCACCCAGGGCAAAGTTTGTATGGTCATGACATAAACACATGAGCACCTCTTTTATTATCAGACAGGTTTTTAGAATCATTTGTAGGATCATACACTGATTAAAATGCTTCATTTAGAAAATCAAATCAAAAGGTGTCTGTAAACAGCAGCAGTATTATGTTAGATGAAACATTGTCAACTGTTATAATTAATTTTTTTTTTACTAGTGTTCACTGTGCTTACAGCTATATCAAGTTGAAACACTGCTTCTGAAGATAAGCAACATTGAGCTTGGTCAGTATTTAGATGGGTGACTACTTTGGAATACCAGGTGCTGTAGGTGATAATTGGTGTGCTGAGTTCCAATTCCAGTCAGTTTCATCATATTCACTAACATGCAAATACACTTGGGAAAGGTATGAATCTACCTCTTCTCCCCCCAGCTATGAGTTAATTAGTAGGACTTGTATCATTAAATAATTATTATCTCCAAAAGATGCTTACAATTTTAAAAAAGAATTTGCTGGCTTTAAATAACATACAAAAGGGTGATAATCTGTAGAAAACAAATCAATCAAAATTAGTATTTACTGTCATTTTATTTTTTTTAGTTACTGTTTTTTAATTAGTACAGTCATATAGGAATAAAGTGTCACTGCCGACACTTGGGTGTGAACATGGATTGCCAGAGAGCAAGCACAGTCAACCTCATCTTGAAATAATTAGATCACATGACGGGTAAAGGAAAAATATATATATGGGAATTAGTGGCGTCTGACCAAGTATTGTTCTAAGGCATTACTATTATTGTATCTGTGATTTACAAAGTCTCTCCTACAAACATGCATTGCAAAAATTACTCAAAAAGGTTATCCTTTGTTTCTATTCTACACTGTCTACTTAGTCCATATATTGGACACCAGCCTCTTGAAGATATGCAATAAAAATGCAAGCCCAATGAATAGTTGCTGTTGATTAATAACCTGAGTAAATTTGCAATAAAAATCATCTAGCAAATTAAGATTACATTATTTACATTATTCGGACAATTGTCCTCATCTTTGTTGCTATATTTATTACAACGTTTCAGCTGTTGTACGCTCCAGCCTTCTTCAGGTGGTTGGAATATTGAACATAACCCTTTATTTCGCTCACTGGGGTAGACTGTTCTAGTTCCACGTGCCATGTTTAATGGATGTCAATTATCAGTTGTCTCCTGTTAATTTCCTTCTGAAAGTTCTCCACTGCCTTAACTGGGTATTGAACTAACACTCTTTGGGTCCTGTCACTGGATCTAATCAGCACCTTTATCCACTGTGCCATGTGTCCTTGAGAGTGTAAGTTCAATACGAAACATAATATAGCAACAAAGATGACAATAGTCTGAATAATGTAAATAATGTACATAATACCTCATCTCAGAAATATAGACAGAAATTAAATATGAATTAAAATAAATAATAAGTGGTTATTCATAAATATGTTATGTAAAAAAAAAATATTGTGGAAGAGTTTCAAAATTTGCTTTCCTTCAAACCTTAGTTTTTTTTTTGCTTCTTTATTGCAAAACCTTGATATTTTTTAAATTAAACTTGTACCTCTATTTTCATGAGCACAAACATTTATTTTCAGTAAAAATAGTTTTCTTTTTAATAGAATCATAAGTATACATACAAATTTGATACATATGTCCAATAAAGATCCCTTATTTCGAGTGTCATGGTTGAAAAACATTTCAAACGAGATAAGTCTTTTTCTTCCCCTATTTGTTTCCAATTGTTTCCTTCCTGCTCTTTTTTTTTTTCTTTTTCATTTTGAATTAAAGAGATCCACATTGTGCACATACTCTGCCTTCACACAGAAAGTGTTTCTTTGCTACAAAAGTGTTTAAAAAATATATAAAAAAGGACATGCCGAAAGTTATTTACAATTTTTTTTATTTTCTGAGATTGTTTTATGCATGACAATAACGTATAAATTAATGACGCTGGTCATATTCCAAAAGAGGTGCCCACTGCATGTATGTACTTACATTGATTATCACTTGAGCTGTGTTAATTAATATTTATGCAATTTTAATTTTGTTTGCATTAAATAACCATCAACTATACTCAAATGGAAACCTTTTAATATTGATTTAACTGGATTAAAACTTTGTATTTTATTAAAATCAATTCATTATAATGTTATTTAGATTCGATTACACACTATATCGATTGCTTATCCCAGAAGAATCCAAATTTTCTCTTTTAATTTTACATTGAAAGTAGACGATGACCATATGCCTTACAAGATTAATTTAATATGATTTATTTATTTACCTAAAATAAATTCTGGAAAATATTTTAATTCATTTACTGATTTAATTAAAATTTTCAGACAAATTCAAGCACTTGCTTCTCTTGCATATGTAATTTGATTAATCTGATGAATGATTGGACTTTAAATTCAGACCTTTCATGGTCATAGCTCATTAGGTATTGACAGGTTTAAACTAAATGATTTCTACATACACTGACACTCCCTTCCTTTTTTTTTTACCTAACCTCATATTCTGAGCTCTCCTTTGGATTTGAAAAAGTAATGCATCATACATAAAACAAAAAATAGCATATGAAATGCTGTATAATTTATTTTATCTTTTTCTGTAAGTAAAAATTGAAATATAATTTAACATTTGTGATCTCCCTCAAAAGGTCTCAAAATAGGTTTGCCTATCATCCAGTTCACAATTCTCCCCATATTTTTTTTTTTTTTTTGAACATGTATAGATGTTTATCCCTTGTTTCCTGTTTAGGATTGGGTTTTTGGTTCCTTCTAAAATCTTCTCATTCTCTGTCACTCTCAGTAGCAACTTGCATCTTAGTGGCATTATCACCTTGCTTGGGGTGAAACGATAAAAAAACAAAAAATAATACTCTCAATAAATTAAGGATACTAGGATTACTGTGGGTTTGTTTTTACTGTTTGTTTTTAACTTTTACAATTTGTAATCTGGGTGTTTCTTTTCTGGGAATAAAAGATCACAATTTGGGATTATAAGATTTATTGTCAAATCTAACACAGCTCTAATAGCTTAAGGCAAAATTTCAAAACATAACTTTAAAAATAGGTGCTTCCACCATTAGCATTGATCACTGTTGGACATTTATGCCATGTGTTCCTCAACAATTGTTTTTGTGGTATGGCAATCTACTCCTCAAACACAACAATGCACATTTCTCAAAGGTTACATGGTGAAAGATCCCAACTATAAACATTTTATTTTAACTAGTCCCATAACTGTTCTATTAGGTTAAGATCCAGCCACATCTCTGACCAGTCCATGCATAGCAGTAGACAAGTTTGCCTATCATTTGGTTCACACTCCTTCCCGTTTTTTGAATAGGAGTAGGTGTGGAGATATCTATCCTTTAAAGGTGTTGCAGCAATGACTATCTCCCATCTAGTCCAAAATAGGGAATCTAGTTTAATACTGTCTGTTGGAATGCTTTTTCTACTTGACAGCTCACAGATTGCTGCCACATATGGCTAAGTGCTTTTGCTCTCTATTTAGAGATTCTTGATAAATCCCAAGGAAGAATCAGCAATATTATTAGTCCCCATCTGGCATCTCAGCTTCAGTCATTTTCCCACCATTGTAATGTAGCTTCTCTGTGCCTATTCTCTAAATATTTTCATGGTAATTGTTCGGACAAACTTTCCACTGTAGTACCTAGACATTATGAATTTAAGTGCAGTACTAGATTGGTGGCAAGGTCTCATCATTTTAAAATTGAATTGTCTAGATATAACCATAAGTTCTATGATAACAGTTTCTTTTCTCCCACTTCTTGCTTGTAGAAATCTCTTCCAGCTCCATGCTTTCCAGTCAACTTTAATCTTCAAAAATTTAAATGCAATGTCAATCACTATCTATTGTCTTCTTGATTACACTTCTATTGTTCTCATTTCTTAATAATGTTTCTCTTTTTTTTTATTCTTTCACACTCAGTAGCCCTTTGTGGCTTAGTGGCTTTACTGCCTTGAATGGGGTGAAATGATTAAAAATAAAAATTTGAAACTAGGTTGCTCTTGCATTATTGTGCTACAGGATATAGAGCTGGATGTACTGATTGTCCTTATGACCATGGATCACTGGAATATGGCTGCTCATGTACTGTTCTCATCTCCTAATGTCTGGAAACAAGGTAACTGATTACACATTGTCATGCACAAAGTTCACAGACAACATCAACCTGCTTGCTTCCTGTATGAATGCAAGCAAACCCTAGGTGGTATTGTTGTTAATTGACCACTCAGATCTCGACTAATAGCCTTCTAAATATATCCTGTGCCTTTTATAATCTCAAATAGATTACTACCATGACTTGTTCATGATTTTATGGTTATGACCCCATGAAGGTTATTCAACACCTATTGCACAAATTTTGAGCTTAAAAAATAAGTTCAAACATAGGTAACTGATGCATGACAAATACTATGAGCAAAAACTGACACACCTTAATCTCAGTGCCCCTAACTTATCATGAATAACATAAAATAAAAAAAGGTTGGATCTACCTTTTTTGTATTTGAAAAGAATTAGAAATTGAAAATATTGAAATGAAGGAAAAAGTAGCAGTTTATTTTAATCTCCATGAAAATAAAATTTACAGATTGGCATTAGTTTTCCAAAATCTGGCCATGCCTCATTTTCAATTTAAAGAATATGAAGCTATGTAAAGAACTTTAAGGGAAATGTAAGGGAGATAATTCATTGTTTGGTATGCAGAAATCACAGAGTGCCAAATGATTAATTAAATTTTAAATAATCATCAAAATTGTTTTCTATTTAGGCTCAAATCAACCGGTGCCTTGGAGCATCTCTTAGATTTCTATTCAATAATCACGGAATTCACATCAATTTCGAGTTTTAATTGTGTTAAAAATACACTGCAGATATCTCTTCACTTGGTCTTGTTTTCCAACCATACATGATAAAAATAAATGTCAAATTTAGTAACTATGAAATTTCAGTTCAATTTACATTTATGGTAAAGAAATATTCTTTATAAGTTGCTTTCTAAATGTTACTTCTCTGTTTAAACAGTGTTTTTGAATTTTTTTTTTTTTTTTGTAAATTCTGAAGTCTTTTTTCAGTGAAAACCTGGAAGTAAAACGTGTATTTCAAATTGCTAAGATGGCTGCTCAATTTGTCATATTTGTGAATTTTGAAAGGAACTATGCTTTTATATATATATATATATATATATATATATGTTCAAACAGCTCATCTTTATATTATAGATGGTAATATGAATTATTACTGTACGCACAAATGTAATACAATGAAGAAAGTGCATTTTAATTGATTTTCTAACCACCAAAGAACTAATCAGGAGAGGGCTTCTTGCTCTGTCTCTGTTCTAATGTATCATGAGCTAAGAACTCTCACAAGAAGGTTATAATTTGTATTCATAAAAAAGAAAATAAATCTTTCAAAACAACATTTGCTCAGTGTTCATTCATTTTGAATGTAAAAACTAACATTCTGTGTCAACCCCCACAAGAGAGACAGAGAGAGAGAGATTTATATTGCAATAAGTTTCTTTTAAAACTAACCACTGTCTTTTATTTTTTTTTTCCACAGAAAATAGGCTAATGTCTTACTTTCAAAAGTGTATAGTGATAAACTATAGGTTTGCATGATTATTGGTCAGTTTTCTTTGTTTAAAGGAGATGGCCACTCATATCCAAGGATGCCTGTCTACTAAGGCAGTTGTCTAATCCCTGTTGTAGACTCCTGCTTAGGCACATTTGTGTTTGTTCAACACCCTCATAGTTCACAGTTTCTGGGAGAGAGCTCATTATCTACTGTGATCAACAGTTTGAATAAGGCTAGCACACTCAAACCCTCAATCATGAGGACTTGTGACTTCATGCTAGCACAATCTTTGACGGTTGCCAATGAGTTCTGTCAGCCCGATTTCACTCACATGGCTTGGGTCAACCCGTGGTATGGTTTTCAGGCACTTTCCAAAGGTGCCACATGTTAGGATCACCTCCCTCAGACCAATAACATCAAGAATTCACCTTCCTGACAAATTCCTAGTGAGATTCTAACTGGGGTCTCATGGTCAGAAAGTGAACATTCTAACTCCTCAGCCATGTGCCCACTTATTCTTTCTTTAATATTCAATGAAAGTCACTACAGCAGGATTCACATAGCTTTATTCACAGCTTTTCTTGTCTTCTGACAAACTGTATCCAAAGGAAATCAGATTGGCATATCATAAATGTCTTCAATATCATTCAGATAATCCAAAACATGAAATAAAATATTTAAGGTACAAATTTTCAAGATGAATGGTTGAGGAAATAACTGAATAGGGCCATATGTTCTACCTACAGAATGAAGGAAACAGGCTTGACATGTCTTGTTTGTTTACATATAAAAAGAATTTTACTTGAAATTGTTAACAGTTCCCAGTTTACAAGTTTCATAAATTTATCAAGAGAAATTTTTTTTAAGTTTTCATTCTGGAATGTAATGTAGATATGTCTATTGGTTTTGTAAGTTTAACATATACTTTATAAAAACTGCTCATGATTAAATTCTTTAGGTGTGGCCAGGAACATTCCTCCTGCCCTCATATATGTCAACATAAATTCTCATCTATCTTACTTGCCAGTATCAATAGTATATATTTTTTTATCTTTATTTAAGCTTTCGTATAATTACAGATAACTATTAGCATACTTAGCACATTATCTTATCCCAGAAACTCCTTTTAAATATAATCATCAGTAAAGGTACCTGCATAGTTTTTTTTTCTTTCTTTTATGTGCTGTGTCCCTTCAGGGTGTATGTGATCATTGCTGTCCACTTCTCTTTATCCCTTGTAGTTCTCAACATGTTTTGACTTTTGCTACTTCTCCCAGACCCTCTTCTGTCATCCACTTGCTTAAGCCCTCTAGGTATGTCATGTGTTTCTTTCCCTTGTCTCTTTTCCACTATCTACCCTGTGAGTATTAAATTCTTCAAGCCCTCCTTTCTCACCATGTGTCCCAGAAACTTCAGCTACCTCTTTCTAATGTTAAGTATAAGCTTCCTCCTTGTTTGCATCCTCTCCAAAACCTCATTGTTGCTTACATGTTTGGTCCATGGTCTCCTTAGCATACTTCTGTCAAACCATACCTCCATTGCCTCGAGTCTCTTCTTCATCTTTGAGGAAACCATTCAACATTCACTGCCATAAAGGAGGACAGATATCATGTAGCAGTACACTACTCTTTTTGTTGTTGCCAACAAAATCCTCCTGTCTCGTAATACTTTGCCTAGCTTTTGAAATTTGTCTTTGGTTATCCCAAAACATCTTTGGAGCCCATCATCGCACTTTCCATCTTCTGTCAGAACACTTATCAGATATTTAAATTTCTGCACTGGCTTGATTTTAGTGTCCCCGACCTGCAAATTGCATTTTGGGCTCACCCTTTTACTGATGACCATGCATTCTGTCTTCTTGTAGTTTATACTTAGTCCCTTCTTCTTGCTCTCCTTCACTACATTCTGTAGGAGGTTTTGTAATTTCCTTTCCGTGTCAGCACGATGTCATCTGCGTATCTTATGCTGTTGAGATTTTGGCCACCAATAATAAAACCTGGTAGGATTTCCAGTTCTCTCAGAATTGCCTCACTATGTAGGTTGGAAAAGTCCAGTGAGAAGACACATCCTAACCTTAAGCCCCTTTCTATTTTTGTGTATCTACTGAACTTATTTTCTATCTATATGCAGGCCATTTGCTGCCAGTATAGGTTGTTGATTATTCTAATATCTTTCCTAAATATATCTAGGTTACTGATCAGTTCCAAAAACTCTTTGTGGTGTACTTTGTTAAATGCCTTTGCATAGTCTATAAAACATAGATGCACGTCCTTCTGCATTTGTATTGCTCTTTCTGATAACATTCTGAGCATGAATATTGCATTTCTTGTTCCAGTGGCTTTAACAAACCCACACTGTTCTTGTCCTATCTCTGACCTGATTCTGCTGTGTGCTCTATTCATCAGAATACGCATGATGAGATTTGGTATGTGGTTCATTAGGCTGATCGTTCAGTGGTGTTCACATTCGTTTGCATCTGGTTTTTTATCTATGAAAATAGATCTGCTGAGATCTTCCGGTATATACCCACTGTTATAGATTTCATTTATTATTTCTGTGATCTTGTCTATGCCGAAATTATCTAAGGCTGTCAGCATTTCTGTTACAATTCCATTTCTCCCTGCCACCTTGTTTCTGTTCAATTTCACAAGTGCAACTTCTGCTTTGGTTTTTAGAATTTCAGGCCCATTGGTAGTGTATTGCCGGTTGTTCTCTTTTATCATGGAAGAGTTCTCCAATATATACATTCCAGCACTGAAGAATTTTTCCCTTCTATACTATGAGCATTCCATCCTTTCATTTCATGCAGCCTGTTGATAAGCATGTCTTCTGTCTTGTTAGTTCCTTTCTTTGTTTTTGTCCTGGGGTATGACAATAAACTGCATCCACGTCCTGGGGTAAAACGATAAACTACGTCCAACAGCAAGGCCTCTGATCAGGAGGTTTTGAAAAGCATGGAACCACCTCTTAATTGCTGGTGTTCCCAGCTCCTGACCCGGGGTGGTAGCACTTGTTAGGATCCCAGCTATGGGCAAATAGTTAACCCCAAAACTGGAGTAAAAGCATTATAAAAGTGTAAAAATAGGTTTTAATACCAGAAATACTTTGTAAAAATTATTACCAGAAATAAATTTTCAGCTAGGCCATTTTTAGAAAAAATAATATTATAGCTATACGTTTTTGAATTAAAAAATATTAACAGAAATAGATTCTTGACAAAGCAAAAATATTACCATAGAAAAATAATAAGTTGTTGGCATTAAATGACCCATTGAGGCTGATATGCTATAAAACAAAACAAACCAAACCATCTTTGTTTATACATATCTCCTTTGTTGGTGGTATATAATCTCTCTATTTCTGCACACTTTTTGTTAAGCCACTCTTCTTTAGCCTGCCTGCATTTGGTCCTTATTTTGTTGTGTAGTTTTCTGTATCCTGTTCTGTATCTTGACAAAGTTTTCTGTCTCCTTTGCATCATGTCAAAAATCTCATTAGTCATCCATTCATTTTTTCTTCTTCATCCATTCTCCTTTCGGATGATATTGTTTACTGATGTCACTAAAGCTTCTCTTAGTGTGCATCACATTTTGAGTTTCCATTTCCATTTTGTCCCCTCACATCTTCTTTTTCACATTTTTCTTTCAGGTATGGGTCACTCAGGAGTTTGTTGTATTGCAATTTCGGTGCTGCATTAGGCTTCTTCAGTTTCCATAGTTTCACTATTAGTTTACATATAACAGGGCAATGGTCACTACCGCAGTTGACACTTAGGCAGGTTTTGCAGTGAACCATTACATTCCTGAATATTTGTTGATAGTTATGTAGTAAATTTGGTTTTCAGTTTCTCTTCTTGGGCTCCTCCATTTCCATAATCATCTTGGATGTCCTTAGAACCATGTGTTGGCTATTACTTGGTCATTTGCAATGTAGCATTGGATCCATTTTTCTACACATTTGTTACAGGTTCCTAGTCCGAATTTTCCAGCGATATCCCCTGCTCTTTCCTTGCCTATTTTGACATTCAGGTCTCCCATGATATTTGATTTGCAATGAGCCTTGGTGTTGTCTAGCATGGAGTAGAAAGCTTCGATTTCTTCCTTACTTTGTGTTGCCGGTACATACATTATTATAATAACTATATTGAAAGGCTTTCCTTTCAGCTTGATTACCAGAATTCTTTCAGATAATTGGTAGTATCCCAGAATACATTTCTTGAATTCTTGATCTAGTATCAATCCTAATTCTCAATCGTTTTTCTCTGTGCCTGCATAAATAATCCTGTGATTCTCATTGACAAAATCTTTGTTAAAATAACTTGTATGCTTTTTTAAACGATTCTTCTCTTCATCAAATAACATGAGCTATGCATGCAGGGCTGGAATCTAGGCCTTAAGTTGCCCCTGGGCTAATATAATTTGGGTACCGCTTCATTATGGATGTTCACCACCCCTCCATCTATAAAAAAGATATATCTTTAGATGAGGCTTTTTTTTTTTTTTTTGTATAAAACATGAAACACTTCAACTAAAATTTCTAATGATTTTCACACTCATCCATTTGATTTTATTAGCAACTTCACAGATATTTTTAATTGTGGACCAGATACTCTAAATTGTTTGAAATTAGAATTAATTTTAAATATGAAAATAAAAAAATCTCCTCTGTTCTTATATCTTTAGTTTTATCAGGGGCCCAAGACAAGAGGCTCCCTAGAGGCCTCTAGGTTGCAACCCATATTGACCTAAATGTAAATCTAGCACTACATGTGTGAACATTTCTTGCATGCTCTCAAATAAATTCTGCTTTCATTTTCTTTTTGTTTCCAATAAATCATTGCTAAAGAATAAAGTGAGTAGGAAAATAAAAGCCTCGAAGCATTAAATTGTGATGATAAACCTTTGGTATCGTCAGTACTAGCATTGTTCTTTATTGTAGATGGAATATTTTTGAGGTTGCAAACTTTATCTTCATTTCAGTTCTAAAAATATTTTCTTTCCAGATTTTTCTGCCAAAACTCTATTTCATTATAAAATAATTTTCAGAAAAAAAATCTAATTTTCTACAAAATTACTTTCCTGAAACATCATTATTATGGAAAATGTGAATTGAAAATAGGTTCACATATAAACTTTTAAAACTTCAAGCTGTCTGAGAATTCAAACAAGTTTATTATATTTTCCTCTTTTTCATGCTTATGTGACTAAAAAAAATAAACCTGTGATTATTAAAATTCAATATCTTTTCATTAGTAATGATTCTAATAACATCAGGTAATAAATAACTAGTAAATAACCATTAGTTCAAATTGCCTTACTATTATTACATGTCTTAAATGCAAATATCATATATAATAAGTAAAAGAAAAAATAATAAACAACTTTTATTATAGTTGTAAATCTTATTATGGTTAGAATTTTTAAAATAATCATTTCAAGCATTCATGATATACAAAACTATCTGAATATAATTTTTAGGTAAAATTGAGTTCATACTATGTATTGCACACGGATTGAGCAATCGGAGAGCTGAGTTCAAATTCCATTACATTCACTTACATGCTAATACCATTGGGAAAGATATAAATTCTCTTCTTCTCCCCCACCAGCTATGGGTAAATAGCAGGACAGACCAGGGTCTATAGTCTTGGATGTCAACTAGTCTACTGCAGAAAGAAATAGCAACCTATTATAGGTAAAAATCTGCCTCGTCAGTCATGTATTGAAAGATATATGATCACATATGGCACATAACTGACTGACTATGCATTGTATTATAAAGATTGATTTTCATTTAGATATATACATGAATTCTTCAAATGAACTTTTATAGTGAGACTTTAAATTTTGCTTGTGACTAATACCATGTTATATGATTAGAAACAATGGTAATGGATAATCTATTTTAAGATTAGGCAAAAAGCTAAGTTTGTTTTCAATGTTTCATTTTTTAAAAATGCCATCACTTATAAAAGCTAGATATTAATACAGAATATATTATTATCTCAGTGGAAATATATTTAGTATATAATTTCAAAACTTTAAAAAAACAAAAAAACTGATCAATTTTATATGAGTAAAGTATATAAATTGACTATTTGCAATAAAATACATTTGCAGTTTTATAAGCTTGTAATCATTTGGAATGAAGAATTTGTGATCATTATATAATGGAAAAATATGCAAGTTTGTAATTTCCAAATAATTATGTTGTTGTAATAAAAATTAATCATTGTCTTTTAAAAAAATATTTGGAATTTTTATCTAAAAAGTTCTTGTAAGTTGCAGCAGCATTTTTTTTTTTTTTTTTTTGTGTGTTGTGAAGAAGTAAAACGTTTTTGTGATTTTTCTTCTGCTTGTTTAGTTTCCACCTGCAATTATTCTAGTTTGCCACCAAACTGCACTATTTTATCATACAGAATATTCTGGTAGTATGAATTGAAGCAGATGTTTGCATCGATATCTTACTGTGCAGTCAATTCATTCAAGATTTTGTGATTAAAGGAAATAATCAAGCACATTCCTTGTGTGGCAACTAATATCAGGTTTAAAAACATAAAATTTCATGTAGTTCCTCCATTGTGATATGAAATTGATTTTCTTCAGAATTTCTCTTCATTTTTGTGTGTACAATCTATATCTACAGTTATTACTGGGACATTACAGATCTATACATTTTATAATCAGCTACTTATTGAGTTTATTATTGCATATATCAGCACTTTATCATAAGACCTAAAACATTCACAAAATGAACTGTCTCTAATGAGAAATGGAAAAATGAATTATATGCATTTTTAAGAAAACATCTAATCTCACAGAATTTTTTTGCGTTTTATGTAAACCACCTGTGAATTGCTTCTAAGATGTTTGATACTGAAAGTATTCTCTTGGATTTTGCTTTTTCTTTTGATCTTGCTTTCTTTAAATTTGATTATAGACACTTGTAACTAAGATCAAAGTGTAATATCTGTTCAAGTGGTGTATATCACATTTTTTTTTGTAATGTAGAACACTGTCACAAAAACTGCAATTTTCTTTAAGCTGATATGTGCTACTTGCAAAGGAACATAAAAGCACCTGGATCTGAAGTGAATCTGGTGCAACTGCAATACTCCTTTGGGAATTTGTCTATTTTCTTCTTTTTTTGTCTTCTGAAGAATCTGGCTTTGAAGATTATGGTAAGCTGTTTACCAGAATCATTCTTCTTCTTCAGCAAGTATTTAGAACTTTCTTTGTATTCAGAAATATTTTTTGCTGAGTATTTTCATTAATATTAGCTTTAACAAAAATAAAAAGCTGATGTAAGTTCATAGATATAAACTAGTGGAAATATTAACTTTTTTTCTGATAATCATGTTAAAAATATTGAAAAACAAACAATGGAGATGCCTTATTATATATACAAGTGTAAATCATAATTACAAGGGGTTGCTAAAAAGTTTTCAGCCTGACCTCCTTCCTAAAATATGACCAAATTTTCAAACATAAGTTTTCTTTTTTTAAATAATTTCTGAATTAGGCCAAGAATTTAGCCATATTACTCTTTTGTATTAATTTTATTTTAATATCAACATTTCCTTTAAAGAAAAAATAAGAATATAAATCTTTGCTAAAAATTTTTTATGTGATAATGATTGTTTGACCAGTGTATATTGAGTGTTTTATAGCAACAAATTAGACAAAGACATTAATAGTTCTAAAAATGATAATAATTTGGTAAATTTTGTAAACTGATGAGAAATGAAACGCATTCTAACAGAGATAAGACTTTTTCTGAATATTTAGAAAGAAAAATACATTTGAAAAATAATTGTATATGAAAAATAAAAATGTGAATTTCTTATTTTTGAGCAATAGATTGACAAATGTCGACAAAAGTATTTTTCCATGAAATTTAGAGATACATTAATACTTTGAAGGTGTTTTTTTCTTTTGCTGTTTTTTTTTTGTTTTTTTTATTACTAGTTAAAGTTTGAGCAAAAATAAACAAAACCAGAATTTAGCTGGTTCTGAGACAACTCATTCTTCAAAAGATTATTTTACTAATCTGTGTAATGTTTTTTACCATCAGACTTGTAGAAATATAAAAAAAAAATGTATCTATGAACACAAAAAGGATCTTATACATCATAATTTATCAAATACATTAGGCATACATAGAAATAAGTTAAACCACAACTTCAATCTAAAGAATGCCACACTTATTAAAAGAGAAAATAACTTATTTAGATGGAAATTTCTTGAAAGTGCCACTGTAGAATTTTACCATAATGCTAATCTTTACCACAGATTTTTCAAATATCTTCTTTCCTACAAGATATGCTTCTTTTCCAAGCCAACATATATGAGTATTCATTTTTTTTTAAATGAAATGAAAACTGTTAAATTCAAAACCCATTTAAAATAAGTAAATATATAAGCAATTTATCAAATTAAAATAAAATAAAAATAATTATTGCATTATAATTATAAAAAAAAAGAAAAATTCACCAACCACAATAACATTTACTCACTTTTGTCTGTTAGGCATTACATTATATCATTTAGCATCCTCCATAGTTTATACTGACTTCCAGTTAGCTTAAAGTATATTTATGAGCATTTTTAAATTTAAAAATTTTTAAAACATAATGACATTTTTAATTCTCTTTATAAATACTTGTTGCAAAATAAAATCCTAACTTTTTACCTTAATACTGTTCATCAGAAAACAAAATACATCTATAAAGAAAAGTTTTCTTATGTCTTACATATAAATGTGTGTGTGTATCAGCAACATGGGATCAATAAATCTGTAATCTGATATAGCTTTAAGCTGTATTTTGATCTGAAATTTTCACTGTATAATATTTGATTTTATATGTTTAATGGGGAAGCTAAAATAAATAACTGCATTAAAAAGGAGAGATTATGCTGTGTAAATTTTTTTTTTTTTTTCATCAGTTAGGCATTGAATCAATTGATTTACTTACTAATGTGCATATATGAGTGCTTTTTTTAACACATTCATATCTTGCCATCACATAATTTGATTTGTAGAAGTAAATTGTATTTACAAATGTTTGCTTCAGAAATAACTACACAAAATTTCTGAAAATTTATTTTCAATATTTTAAGAGCATTTTTAAATATTCTATTACTTGAGATTCTTTTTTTTTTATATGCCAGGTCCTTTCAGGATGTGGGTGATCATGGCTCACAACTTCCTGTACCTTGCAGGACTAAGAACTGTTTGTTGTCTCACCATCCCTGCCAATCCATATCCTGCCATTCATTTACACAAACTCTGCCCCGCTTGTCTTTCAATATGTCCTGTGAGTGTTAAATTCTTGAAGCCCTCTTTCCTCATTATGTGTCCAAAAAATTTCAACGCTTTCTGGTTCTATATATAAGATCCCTTTTTTCTCTCCTTTTCCTTAAAAGTTTCTTATTGCCCAATCTCGTATGCTTTATTCATGGCATTCTCAGAATCTTTATATAGAACCACATTTCTGTTGCCTCAAGTCTCCATCTTCATCTATGGAGAAATTGTCCTATATTCACTGTCAGATAGTTAAATTTTGAAACTTGGTTTTGACATCTTCATTTTGTTACTCATATCTTGAGCTGTTTCGTTTGCTGACAACCATAGATTCTGTCTTCTTACAATTGATGATTAGTCCTTTCTTACCTAGCTTATCTTTTACTAACTTATCTATGAGTTACTGCAGTGCTCTTAGGATTTCCCTGCTGTATTATTTAAATAAATCCATAGAGAAGACACATCTTTTGCCCCCTGTAGTAAAAACAGAACCAGTTAATAAACTTATACCAAAGCTTTATTGCACTTTACTGACTACTCATCTACTGACGGATATTACAAGGTGCTTTTTATACCTTCTAGATCTTAAGGGGAGGTAACTGATGATGTGTCAGTACACCCCCCTTTCTATTTTTGTATACATACTTAATTCATTTTATGTCTGTATGCAGGTTGTTTATTGCCAGTACATACTCTGGATTATTCTAATATTTCTACTATGTATATCAAGTTGTCCCAGCAGTTCAAATAGATCTGATATTCCCATTTTACATTCTGTTTAGATGTTCACAGTAAATTAAAATTTATGTCATTTATGATGCCTAAAAGCAACATATTTTTTTCTGGTAAAATAAAAAAAATCACAAATTCACCAAGATATAAATCACCTTCCCATCACTGTAACATAGCTTCCCTCTGCCTTTTCTATAAATATTTTCATGGTAATTGTTCTGATGAACTTTCCACTATAGTACTTTGTCTTTATGAATTTAAGCATAGTACTAGATTGGCAGCAAATTCTAATCATTTAACAGCTTAAATGGCTAGATGTAACCATAAGTTCTATGTTAAGAGTTTCTTCTATTGCACTTCTTGCTTGTGGAACCTTCTTCTAACTTCTTGTTTCCCCAGTCAACTTTGATCTTCATAACTTTAAATGCAATTAAGTGTTGTCTTCTATCTTAATTCCTGTTCTTTTTTTTTTTTTTTTTTTACCTTTCCTTATTAGTGTTTTTTTTTTTATCCTCATATTCTCTAACATTCAGTATCTCTTTGTGTCTTAGTGGCTTTATTTGCTTTCTTGGAGGGAAATGATTAAAAAAAAAAAACACATATGAAAAAGAAAAATGCAAATTATTACCAGTAGAATTTCCAAATATGTTCAATTCTCTGGGAAATCAGTAAATTAATACCAAATCTACTCTCTATAACAGGTTGTTTGAAATGTTTTGCCATGGAGTAGTGGATAGTCAAGTAGTGACAGATCATTCCTACTGTAGTGATATTAATCTTCATTCAGTTCTCTATACTTTTAACATAGTTCCAGTCCTGGCTAAGCTTAGTAAATATCTGTAACAGATTGACTGGCATTAAGAAGAGTATCCTTTTCTAAAACTAACATCCTATGAAATCCATTAATTAAAAAAAAATAGTATTTATTACCCTCCTTAAAACAAGAAAGACCACCCTAACTGAGGATCATTATTATATATATACCTGCTGATGCCTCAGTGCCATATTTTTGACTTCACACATCTATAAAAAATTACTTTTCATTCATTAAAATAATTTTGCACTCAACTTATGACCTGTGTTTTTTTTTTGTTTTTTTTTAAAGATGAATCTATATAATTAAAAGAACTAATAAAAGGACACCAGTAACCAATTTTATCAATTCCTACAATGGCAAGAATGCTTTTAATGTTGTTTTTGTTTTTCAACTTTGTTTTAAGAACAAGATTAAAAGAGGAGTTAAGTGAAGCCATTATAATGGTGGGTGGGCAACAAACAGCAAATCCCCATGAGGTCTTCCATGCCACATGCCTCATTCCCCCAAGTGACAACAGTTTTGAATTCTTACTGAGTAAAGACAAGCAGCTGAGAGCAAGTGTTTGGAAAAACAATCAAAAGCTCCATAGGAAAAGACCTCAAACACTAGGGAAGTACCTTCTGATAGTTTCTGGCCATCCCACCCCTATAACTAAAAGGCAATTTACTCAGCAGGACCTTTTCACTAATATTCTTTTTAAATATAGTGGCCATTGGAAAATTATAAAGCTTCATAAAAATAAAACAAGCATTAACAAAAAAATTACCCCTCTTTGCTTTATTATAAACAATTATTATAGTTTTAGTGGAGGACTTTAATTTAAAATTATTTGCTTTAAAATGTTTAAATAAAATATCTTTATAAAAGTATGAGATTAATGAACATCAGTAATTTAAAAATGTTTTTTTCAATCCTTGCTTAAAATTTTAAATGCTATTTCGAATAAAAAGAAAGGTATTAACTCTAAATTTCTCCTCTCTTATCACCAGTTATCTCTAACATGTCTTGTCACACAAGTGAAAATATACTGTGAAACTTAACACTATACGCAAAATTATCACCAGACATCAGTAACTTCAAGTCTACTCAAGCCACTATCAAAACCATCTTGTGTATATTATAAATCAACAGGTTGTTCAATCTTCTATTTAACTCTCTTGTATATTTACTTAATATGTACTGAATTCAAAGAATGGTACATTTAAATTTTTTGTATAAGGAAACTTGTTAATTTGTTTTTTTTTCTTTTTCTCTGTGACCAAGAAATAACAACTAGGTTGTCTGTTGAGATGCCCCCTCAGTCATGTATATATTAAAGGATACAAGATGCTACTGTGTGTTCCCACAGTTTCAATTTGAATAATTAGGTCTCATCCATTGTCCTTTTTGTATGACACCACTGCAGTTCAATGCCACAAATCTGGTCTGTTAGATTCTGCCATTGATCACGTCCTACATCCTGCTGCAGATGCCTTCACTGTAATACTGGCAGGAATGGCTTTCGGGTGCTATGGCTTGCCAAAAAACAGCCCATGATTTGGTCCCATATATTTGAGTTCAGAGTTGTCTTTCTCTTAGATGTATTGCCAACCATGGTTAGAGAGTCAAGTCTGCTATTTAGCTTGGGTAGGTGGGGTTATAAAAGATGGGTTCATACCTCATAAGAGGTGGTTCAACAATGTGAAGGAACTCGAACCTGTTCAACCAGTATGTGCTTTTGCCGTAGGAAACCCGAGCCCTGCTCAGTTAACTGAGATTCATCGACACAGCAGGCACCCTGGAGTTAAACGGACACTATATTTTGCACGTAGGATCAACCCATCCGTGTCGAAAGCAGCAGTGAGATCGGTCGTTCGGAGTTGTGAACAGTGTCAGTCAATAGATCCAGCTTCTGTGCGATGGCAGAAGGGAGAGCTCAGTGTGCGTGAAACTTGGAGCCATCTGGGAATGGACATCACACACTATAACAGTCGCCATTTTTTGACTCTGATCGATTGCGGCCCCACACGGTTTTCAATCTGGCGGCCACTAGTTCGGCAAGACGCTGCACACGTAATCCGGCAATTGGAGTCGGTATTTTCGAACGTGGTGCCCCAGTGAAGATCCTGGCTGATAATGACACTGCATTCCGCAGTCAGCAATTCAAACAATTCACAGAAGAATGGGGCGTCCGATTCCGACCGCGCTGCGCATACAAACCATCTGGAAATGGTATTGTAGAGAGGTGTCATCGGACAATCAAATGGATTGCTGCGTGAAAGAGCTGCTCTATTATGGAGGCCATGTATTGGTATAACATCACACCCAGGGATGATGTGTCTGTCTCTTCTGCGCCCGCCAATCTGCTGCATTCATACAAAATTCAAATAAAAGGAATTGACGTTGTGCCCTTGCCTAACCAGGCGACTTCAACTCGGTATAAAGAAGGAGACGCAGTTTGGGTAAAAAATCCGCACGGACGCTGCATGTCAAAGTTTATGAAAGGTCGTGTCACGGGGATAAACAGTCCACAGTCGGTAGTCATCGATGGGCTACCGCAGCACGTGGGAGATGTACGTCCACGGCTCACTTCATTGTTACCAGCGGATGATGGCGGTGACACAACGTCAGGGTGTCATGAATGGCAAGAACCAAGCTCCAGTGCAAGCAGCAGCGACACCTCATCTGAAAGCGAGAAAGAGGTAGACTTGACCCTTATTGATCCCCTGGAATATGATTCAGACCAGGACACATCTGACGATTCAGCCGGGGAGGAAGACATGGTTATACCACCGCAAAGGAGTGCAAGGGTGAAACGACCAGCTCCTCACTGTCACTTATGTGATCATACGATCAGGGGGGAGTGTAATAGAAGTGACAGTGACTTACCAGGAGCAAAGCGAATTCGCTACCTCGCGTGTCGAACCATTCTCTGAGAGTCGGTCACGCGTGCGTACGCCTACTGCCATTCTTATGCAGCAGACTTATTTGCATAAGAGAACAACGCTACCATTAAAAACCAGGCGAGTGCACGTGGGAGGGCACGGCTCTTCTAGGCTTCGGCGAGACAAGACGTATTGCTGACAGAAAGTGACAGCAATTTCTGGGCATCTGACAATAAGCCTATCTAAAATGAAATTAACATCAGTTGTCACTTATGATATTTACATACTTTGATTTAAAATTAACAATTTGAATAGAGGAAATGATTAATTAAACAATAATTATTTTTTGCTTCTGATTATTAATTAGATATTTAAATGAAATTATTGTAAATGCCACAACAATGGCAGTAAGATGTTAATCGCAATAATAATAATAAAAGGTGACAATTCCTACAAGAAAGAAAACTTAAATGAATTTTGGAGTTTCTGCTAATTTACTTAGACTAGTGTCCTCATCTTGGTTGTTTTAGTCACAACATTTCAGTTATTGTAAAATTCAACCTTCTTCTGGTATTTCTCAAAGCTGGGAGCCTTCAATAACATTTGATGATAACAACCAAGATAAGGACAGTAGTCTGAGTATAACAATAATAAAATTCCAATATGTGGTACTTCTAAGAAATTTATTTTGGTTAATTACTGCATTACATTTTTAAAACTTCTTCATAACTGATGAAGTATGGATATTTTGCATTTGCCATCAGATAAATTAATTAAGCAAATCAATTAGATATACTTTTATCAGAATTTGTTTTCTTTGTTCGATATATATCTCTTTCAAAAGTTAATTGAGGATTGCATCTTATGAACTGCAATATGAGGTATGCAGAAACCTTTTAATATCTAAAAATCTGATTATTGATCTATTTTTTCATGTTATATATATATATATATATATATATATATATATACCTATACACTCATGGATAAATTTGCTTTTGATAAACTGAGTTACTTAAAAGTATCTCTTGCATAATCAATATTTGGTTCTCTTCAACTGACTTAAATGATAGAGAAAAATTGTTTCTCTTGGTTAAGTGGGTTAAAAGTTTTACAAATTTCAAATAAGTTTTTAAAATCAATCTATTAACTTTGATACAATGAAAATTTTGAATTTGGTGTATCTTTTTATGTTTGTTTCAATAAATATTTAAAATAAATTCTCATTAGTGCCTTAGGACACTTGTCAGTCAGATCTGTACAAAACTATATACTCAAAGCATTCTCCAAAGTGATTTACATGCTATTCTTGAAAGCCATTGATAGCAAATTTGTTCTCCCCTGATTCCTCAATGAATATGGTCTAGTGCTCACATTAGCCTCATCTCTTTCTTTCTTTTTATGTGCCATATCCTTTCAGGATGTAGGTGATCATGGCTCTCCACCTCCCTCTATCCCTTGCAGCTCTCAACAAGTTCCTTCCCTCTGCCTCCTCCCCCAGACCACATTCTGTCATCCACTTGCTTAAGCCCACTAGATATGTCATTCATTGTTTTCCCTTGTCTCTCTTTCCCTTTATTCGACCCGTGGGTATCAGATTCTCCAAGCCCTCCTTCCTCATTATGTGTCCCAGAAACTTCAGCTGCCTCTTCCTGATATTAAGTATAAGCCTCCTCCTTGTTTGCAACCTTTCTAAGTCCTCACCATTGCTCACATGCTCAGTCCATGATATCCTTATCTCTTCTTCATCTTTGAGGAAATCATCCAAGCTCACAATTGCCATTTTAAATTATTTCATTTCTGGAATATCTTATGTCATCATGAATGTTGTTTTGTGCAATTTTTGGTATGATTATATTTAGGAAAAATAGTTTAGTGTTTTTCTTTTGCCTTCTCTGATCATAAATATTCCTACAATAAAAATATTAACAAAAGAAAAATAATATCAAATTTAATACATCTCAAAGTATAATTACTAAAATATTAAATACCATACACTGTTTAAAAAGAAATTATAAAATTCATTATTTTCTGCTACAAAGGTCATATAATTAATGACAAAATATTAATGAATTTTTAGACTAAAAAATAATTTTAAATTATTTTGGTAAACATATTGCAAGACATGAGAATTTATATTAATGAAAGAAAGTAGTTTGGTTTATTTGAGAAAGAACATATTTACTAAGCATAGCTTCATCTGATAAAAAGCCATGAGTCAAGTATGGGGTAAGAATAAAACTCACTACCAATGTTCCCTCTAATTTTTCTAAGCAAAACCAAAAAGCCATATAGACAGTCTAATGATAGAATTTATGCATTAATTTATATAATTTTTGCATTTGGGATCAAATGATGTTTCTTAAAGAAAGAATGATAGAGTGAATGTTTGTTTAGCCACATAATTTTATTGTTACACCCTTTTCTTATATCTGAAACTTTCAAAATTTGTGTGTGGATGTACAGGTGGTGTAATAAATAACAACTAGGAATGAGAAATTGGGGGTTCAAATTCCACTATGCTTCGTTATATTCACTTAAATGCAAATACTGTTGGAGAAGGTATAAATTCCTTTCCTTCCCCAGATATGGGTTAAATAGTAGGACTTTTATCTGGAAAAGTCATTATTATTCTCAAAAAATTGTTTAAAAAAATCATTGTTATTCCCAAAAAATTTGCAAAAAAAAACGTTTCGGCTTTAAGTAACTCAAAGTGTTGATAAGCCGTGAAAAATAATTCAATCCTTAATCTTCAAAATTTGTGTTTGGCATTAATAATATTATTGTGCATCATAGTTTTAGAGGGAACATTACTTCTAACACTATAAAATACTCTCTTCAACTGAGCTTGCATGTACCTAACAAAACTTATATAAATGCATGATTAAGCTAAGAAGCTTACTGTATTTCTAATCTCTATTTCTGCAATCTTATTTGGTTCCTTTCTTAATATGAATCAGTTTAACAAAAATCTTTGAAAGAATTGACTGTCTTCTTTTTCTTCTTATTCTTTGCTCCTTTTCACAGGATCTCAGTACAAATTAAAGATGAGATTTTTGTATTTGCTATTCACTAGAGAAATAGAGAAGTTAATATCACAGAAGCAAATTGCATATCAAGAAATTAAGTAGAATGTGATTAGTGTTCTTCTGATTTTCAGTTGCCAAACTCTTAGTGTCTAGCCAATAAATAATTGGTATTGAGCCATTCCATTAATTCACCAATCAGTATGATCAGAAAATGAAATATAGTCACCTAGTTTTGTTCTTGTTTCCAAACATTGCCTCCTTTTATCTATCTAGCCTTTCACCACATGTTCTTATTATAGCAAATTATTTTTGCTCAACTTTTCTGTGTCAGTTGATTCAAAGACAGTAGGTTTGAATTTCCTACTTGTTGATCAATCCCATACATATATATAATCACTTAGAGAAATCTTAGCATTACTGATTCTCATAACTATTTTTTATAAATATACAATGTTTTTCATAAATATTTTATATAGATATACAAAAATTCATGAAATTTGCAAATATTGCAGAAAAACTGTTGCCCTCATCTTTATTGTCATATTCACAACGCTTCAGCCATTGTACACTCTGGTTTTCTTCAGGTGATATATGTAAGAATTTCAAACCGAACCCTTTATTTCATCCACCAAGCTGTTCTAGTCCCATGTACCATGCATTTTCAGGATATCTCAGTTTCAATTATTTCTCTTTAGTAACTCAACTCTCCAAGTTTTTGTTCACCTGTTGTGGCCAGGTATTGAACTCACAGCTCTTTGGGTCAAGTCACTGGATTACTTCAACCAATGCTTTTATCCCCAAGGACACATGACAGTGGATAAAAGCATTCATTGAAGTAATCCAACATATATCACCGGAAGAAGGACAGAGTGTACAATGGCCAAAACATTGTGAATATGACAATAAAAATGAGAACAATAGCCTGGACAAGGCAAGTAGTAGAAATAGTGACAATACTTCATCTCAAAAATATAGACAGATATTGCAGAAAAATTCTACCAAAACTATCTGATGTTTGGAATTCAGAATTGTTTATTATTTTTTTCAAATTTTTACTTGATGCTTATTTAATGGATAATCAGAAGTTGAGTTATATTCTGCCAACTGGTTCTCTTTAACCCAAAATGACCTTTTCAACCTCAATTCAATCCTTTATCAGAGTGTAATTTGTATTTCTATTTATTACAATCTTTCTATGATTAATGTTTAGGTTACTTACCTTTGCTCTGTGACTATAGTTGCAGTTGATAGCCTCATATTCTAGAATTTCCAAACCTCTGAGGTTGTTTTATTTATTTCTTTAACAGTCTTTCAAGTTCACTCTGATCTGCTTCAATGGCTACATCAAAGATACAACAATTAGGATTATGTCTGATCTTTCTTCTTTGATAGGGAGGGGTTCTCTGCACCTCAAAATCCCAAAGATGTACAGCACTTAATTCTAAAAGTTTTGTATGTATGGAAAGCTTTAGCCTTATAAGGAAAGAATCTACCATACAAGTAAAAAGTGTCCTCAGTTTATATCAGCTGTACTGAAACTGAAAGATGTGTCAGTTTTATAAGTGTATTGTTTTGTATGTTTATGAAACTTGATTTTTTAAAGATCTGCCTTTTATTCATTTGCATGCCTAATCAAGTTTCAAACAGAATGCAAGAATGCTAATTGGTCATATAGATATATCTGCTACTGAATCAGAAACCTGACAGCTTCCATGTAGCAGTGGCATGCTTGCTTCAAAATTAGTAATTTATGATTTTTTTCTTTAATAGATGAACTAATTTTTGACTTACAAATGTTCAAGAGGCCTTGCAGGTTATATAAACTTAGAAGTTGGTGGGAATGTATAAATTTACTTTCAATGATGACTTGAACTTTGATAACTATGGCAATAAACGAAGTGCATGTATTTCTAATATATATTATTGAATTCAGTTCTCATGACCAAAGCCAGATATTTAAAAAAAAAAAAAAAAAAAAAAAGAGTAAAAATTCTACTTCCAGACCACTTTGGAATAATCCTAGTGAATGTATATGATATAGGTTGGTTGACTTGTGTAGATTGTTCAAAATTTGAATTTAAATTTCAGTTAAATTAAAATAGGAAAATTTAAAAGTTTGAAAACTGTTAATTAGAAAATAAATTTTCAAACAAAAAAAATGTGTTGTTGTCAGTTTCTATTTTCTTTTAAAATAACTTTTTCTTTTGTACTAGAAAATATTATTCACACATAAACTGATGAAAAAAAATAAAAAAACTATCACAAGCTGATGGATGATACCAGTTTTATTCTGGGTACAGTATATGTATGCTAGAATGTAACATATATACTGGTAAAATTTTCAAAACCTTCAGCCATCTTGTGACATAGTAGTACTCATGCCTACACATTGTCTGTGTCTTTGCTTTAGATGGTGATGTCTTCTTTAATAAGATTCAATATGATGAAACAATCCAGTGCAAGCAATTGAGATGCCATATATTTTTATACATGCTCCTTTTGTACAAAAGGAGTCAAATTGTGTATTTTAAGAGGCTGGGTCATCATTTCACTGAACTATTGCAAAGAGGTCAAATGAACTTTTTTTACAACTGTAGAGCATGTTTTGGTCAGCCACATACTACAAACACTTACCAAGGTATTTTAAAAGTAGCAGTAGGAGACTGTGTGATATTCACAGCACAGATCAAAGAAAATATAGTCATAGGAGTGTCAGCTCAGACCATTGTGATTTGTTTACTTGTAACAAGACTACAGACATATGTGCCTATAATCAACCATCCACTTTCCTACATCATTATTCTGCATGTCCTAACTAGTGTCATGTGATCACCTGTTGGCATCAGGTTCTGCCTTCTTATAAATGATAGTCATTTGCATGTTAAACCTAGAGCTTGGCAAGGATTCTTCCAGAGTGTATTGATCCACAACACATGGGCTTAACCGTTGGTATTCTGGAGTGGTGTGCCATGAGTTCGAATTCTCTCTTAACTTTGCTATTAGTGGAAAGAACATTGAATAATACCATGTACATCTAGATTGTTTAACTCATTTTACTGTGATCTCTGCCAAAGAAGGTGATATATTGTTCTAGCCAACCTATGTAGTGTCCATATTACTCAACACTCTCTGGTCGTCCTGCGTAAGATGTTAAACTACATCCGCGTCCTGGGTAAGATGTTAAACTACGTCCAGCAACAAGGCCTCTGATCAGGAGGTTTTAAGGAGTGTGGAACCACCTCTTAATTGCTGGTGTTCCCAGGTCTACTCTGACCCAGGGTGGTAGCATCTGTTAGGGTCCCAGTTATTGGCAAATAGTTAACTATTACCAGGAATACTTTTTTGAAAAAAATTATTACCAGCAATACAATTTTAAAGGAAATATATTACCAGAAACAGATTTTTGATAAAAAAAAATGTTACCAGCAATAAAAAATTTTGTCGGCATTGGGTGACCCATTGTGGTTGATGTGCCATAAACCAAATCAATCTAAACCAAAGAATACATACTCTATTCATACGAATCTATCCTAAAAATGTTGTTGGCATTAAATAGCCCATTGGGATTGATATGCTGTTAAACAAAATAAACCAAACCAAACCAAATCAAACCTCTCTGGCTAGTATTATCCCCTATTGAACAGGTATGGGACATGAGTAGATGGCACTAGATTTCTTCAGCTAGTTTGCCTACAACTATTGCTGTGTATCAACAGACATTAAATAATGCATTGCAGGATAGTATTTGTCATGCTCATGGACAGGTACACAAAGAGTATATAAAGTGTATCAATATGGAGTTGATAGACTTATTTGTGGATCTATGCATGTATTGATCTGTATATATGCTTATAAATTGTATGTAATCCAGTTATATTCTCTCTCTATATTCAATCTTGAGTGAAGTGAAACAAATTCAATGTGTTGCAATTTTATTTTCCATTATTGTATATTATATACTTTATTAGGAATTATTCTCTGAATAAAAGTGATGACCAGAAACAGAGTTCAGGATCTGAAGATGTAAGCACTTATACATATAAAGACTTTGCTTTATATCCACTTGGTGATTTTATCTTGTGTTAAGAACTGTTATAATACTTTAGTATAATTAATTACCTGTTATTTAATTATTAGCTCAATTTTTAATAGTTATTTCTTTGTTTATACATTTTGAATTATATATTTGGTTTATCTAACAAAAAATTTTACGTGGCAAAATTTGTTTAAGTCACCAATCAAATATCTGATGAGTTTTGGTTTGGAATCAAATTGATCTTTTGATTTTCAGAATTTCTGCAAGTCCCACAAATGTCATTCACAGTGATGTCACACAAAAAAGGATACAAATCAAGTGATGGTGCCTATATAATCCACTTAGCCTCAAGTCAAATAGACTCCATGGTTGCATTAGCTCTACACACCATTCTAATAAACTGAAATTGATTTTACCTTTCTGTACCTTATATTTAGTAATGCAGTTAATTCCCCAGCTTGAAATGAATAGATGCACCATTGCTAGCAACTGTGTGAAGAGTTGCATTAATATTCCAACATCATATGAAAGAACATGTACCAGAGTAAACATTTTTTTTACATAGGTTTACAGGTTCTTGAATGATATGCTTGCATCTAGCAGACTAGTTCTAATAATTCCATCAGCTTATGATTCTCTGTTCTTCTTCCACAGATTTCAACTGCTTTCTTTTATATCATCAAGATTTAATGGTTAGATGTTTTCTTTGTTGGTTGTCCCACTTTCTATAAACATGAAGCCCTGTTGTACATAAAATGTTTGAGAAGTAAAAGGTTACAACCTACTCTAAAGAATTTTTTTATAGTTTAATCTTGGTAAAAAAAAAAAAGTCTTAATAGACCATATAATTCTTTTGGCTTTCTTCCAACTTTTATACTGAATTTCTTGAGTCTTTCTATGAATCTGTTTCTGATTCAAATTTTTTCTTTTTTTTTTTTTAACATGTAATTTGTGGGTTTTGTTGAACAGAAAAAAGGAAACAGGCATGTAAACCCAAGAGACATTTTTTCCTCTTTATTCTGTTTCAAGCCTCATTCCCTCTGTGCTCATCCATACATGTTTGGGAGCTTTTTCTTGCTTTGAGTATTGTTGATAAGCCCACTAGTGAGCCAACCAGATGCAAGAGTCATCAAACTAGTAGGTTACTTATATGAGTTTGATGTTTGGCAAACAGCTTACCTGTTGAAAGTTTCAGCACTTAACAGTGTGTAACATGGCAAATGCCAACCCCAGGTCTTCTTGCCTGCATGTCTACATTCTTTATATTCTGTACCTTTCATTATATGCACATCCTTGCCATGAGATTACTTCTTGTCTTGACTGTTTATCTTCCTTCCCAAATTAGGTAGTATTTTATATAATATCCCTACTATTATAAACTTTTTATTTTATATTTTACATATTCATCATTGGAAGGCAGAACAGAACTTTTATATTTGCTACAAAAAAAATTAACAAATGCCATCTTAGTAAAAATTTTAAATGTTTAATAAAAGAATGTTTACTATTAAATTTTGCAACAAAATATCCTTTCTACAAAGTATTAGAATAAACATTATTGTTAATTTTAATTTTACTGGAAATGACTGCAAAAGACTTGCCCATCCGCTTTTATAGGCAGAAGTTCACAAATACATGCTGGGTTATTTTTCTTAGCCAATAAAATAGACCGTTTTGTCGTTTGACATGACTCAGTCCCAATCTGCCTTGTCTAGAAGACAGAATGCTACCTTTAATTCTCTGAACTTACTTTTGTGTATCAACACCAATTCTTAGTTTGTGAACATTTTGCCTTACTGTTAATTTGCTTTGCATATATTGTTTGTTTGCTTAATATTAATTAATTTTTGCCCTGTTCCTTTTTCTTTTTATTGCAAAATTTGTTAATTCTGTTTGTTGGATTGTTATGTTCTTTATTTTGCATTTGACCATCGCTACTCACTCCACAATTATACAGAATATATTAACTAATAGACTATTGAACTTCATTTAAACAGCAGTTAAACTTCTATTCAGAAATTATGGCTGGCTTGAAATTTATTCTAAATTAGTTATAGAATTCAATTCTCTTATCTCCATTTCTGAGATATTTAATTCTGATCAACATAAAATTGACTTGTATTTTTGTATTTTCTTCTTTTGTATGAGAAATTTTATTTACTAAGGATAAAACAAGATAAAGAAATAAAAATCAAAGTAAACAGACAAAAATCACAGAAATATGGTATTGTAAACCATATTTTTCTTATAATCTTTATTTGAATCTTTGAACCCAAGTGAATTGTCAATATTAAAATATAACCATATTTTTACATTTTTTTTTACTCTCTTTTAAATCTTTTATTCTATTGGCTTTTTATATGTAATTTTTTCATTACAATATTTATTAAAGTGTAGTAATCATATACTTCTATTTCATGTTACAGGTCGATCACATTTTACTGCATGGAGCTAATTCTTCTAAATTCTATATGTAAGATATCAATTGATATCTTTTAATGAAATATTTTATTTTACTTAAATCATAATAATTAAGAAAATTGTTGGCTTAAAACTAGAGAGTTAAGTTACTGGAAATTTATGTAAGGTATTTATTTAGGTACCTCCACAGATTCGTGATACCTAAGGTTTAAAATGAATTTTTAAAAATGAAAAATCTTTCTTGAAGCTTTTATTTTAAATTTCAAATTAATAGATTAAATTTAACATTTCTAAATAAGCATAATACTTTGCTCTATTTCAAAAATAATTTACATGTTACTGCTAAAAAATCTGATTTTAGTGCCATTTTTAGCCACGTTTATTGCAATGTAATTCTCTTTATTAAAAAAAAGAAAAATATATTTTTCTGAAACTTTATTTGAAGAATATTAGCTGATTTAAAGTATAATTAATCTGATTTGAAACAATGCGCAAATGCATTTTTTGACACGTTGGTAGCTGTTTATTTAATCAGTTGATGTGTTGACAGCTTGATGACAGTGATGTTTATCTAATGTTGTTCTATGGGGTGGGGGGAAGGTATCTATAAAAAATAATTGTATATAATGTGGGGCACCTTTCATATATAATTTTTAACTACTCAGAAAAAAATTAAGAAAATTTAAGAAAATATTTCCCTGTAATTTAATATTTTATTGAATTTTAGATATTTTGGCTTTAAATTTGCTATGATTATCGCTCTTATTTTCTGATCATATTGTGTGTAAACATCTGTATCTACAAAAATCAGTACGTTTATACACATGCAAAAAAAATTTTAAATTCCTTTAAAAATATTGGAGTTTGATGATTTGTACTAAGCTTTTCCATTTATGATTAGTAAGTATAGCTGCTATTTAATAATATCATCTAAAAGGATGAAATTAATACAGAATTTTAAAATATTAAAAACTTAAATTATTCTAATTAAAATTTCTAAAAACTGGAAACAATTCTTGTAAAATTTCATTATTCATCAAAAAAATTTTTTCTTTAGACAATAGTGTCTTTAATATATCTTATCTATAAAAGCAAATAAAAGCTTTTCTAATTAAATAATATCTTAGTTTTATTGCATTTTTTATTTTACAATTCCGAGCAGATTTTCAGTAAATGGGGTTTCTGTTTTACAGAAAAAACATTGATGATTAAAATTCTCTGAGGCATCTTGCTTCTAACTAATATGAGCATGAATTTCTTGTAATTTCATAAAATTAAGTAAGTGGTAGGGGTAGGGGTAACAGATATAAAAAAAAAAGTTATTTTTTTTTACCAAGATTTTCAAAAAAATAAAGTTTTCAAAGACAATTTCATTTATTTGAGAATAAGTTCTGAAAATTTTATTAACATCTGATAATTATTTGATTTTTGAAAGAATTTCTAAATCAACGCATTTTTACTGCAAAAAAAGCTGCTAAAATTCTCTATAATAATCTCCCACTCCCCTGCAAGGAAAACAAGATTTTTTAACAAAAAATTCAAACATGCTACAAAGGATTAAAAAATATAATAAAAAATTACTTTTCTTCTAAATAATAAGACAAATATTTTGATAATAAAACTTTGTTTTTATCAAGTTTGGGGCCTTATTTTCATCATGTTATGCTCTTTTTTATAGCAAATTAGTGGGGGTACCTACATTTATTCAATAAATTATTCAAACCAGTATTTTTAGTTTTGTTGTTTGTAACACAATATTTCAGCTGCCTTGAGTGTATTGCATCTGGAAATCTTTGCAGCTATTTTTTTGCTTCTCAAATTTCCACCATTGCTATCCATTTAGAACAATTCCCAGGTCTTAGTGCCAAAGATTCATGCAGCAATATACATTTGTATTGCAGCCAAAACCCTTGACTCTTTGATCTGGGAATGTTAATTTATAATAGAATAAAAATAAATCAATGTGACTCAAATATGGCCTATCTGAATGGTTAATATATCCTATTTTAGTTAGAACCTGTAGAATTATTTTAATTTTATTTTAGAGCCTATTTCAATTAATCAACATCATCAGTTACATGAGGGAACTGTTGAACAAAGGGCCTTTTCCTAAACTTTCTATGATAGTTATAACTGAACAGCAAATCCCCCACAGTATTTCATATCTGCATTTGCTGTTTGATCATTTCATATTACTTTTGCTACATACTGGACACCAATCAAGCAACCTTTTGCTCCATCTGTTATGCTTTTCTTTCAATGTTTCCTGTCCACCTCTATTTTAATCACTTCTATTTGTTGGTTTATTTTCTAATCCATATTTATCTCTTTCTTTATCTTAGAGTTATTCCCAGTATTTCTCTTGATATTTTCTCATTTCTGATTTTGTTTTTAAATTATTTTGTTAATTTCCATGTTTTATACTTATACATTACAGTATTATGCATTAATTATACTCTTTGTTTTAAGCACATTGGCAAAGTGCTTTGCGTTATGTCTCTTTTATTAATTCTTTCCCAAACTATTGTTACACATTGTTTTATTTCCTTTTCCACTGTTTTTTTTAATGTTATTATATATCCTATGTGGATGCATTCCTAGGCTTTTTCTACATATACATATGGTTGTTTTTGAAACATTATAATTGAACATTAATTTTATTTTAGCTCTGTTCATCTTTAAGCCTACCTAGAAAATTTACCTATTTACTTGTCACTTTTTTACAATTTATCTGATGATCCTTTTTATTTATTATCAGGATCATCAGATGCCACCAGAAATTTGTAGATAACTCCAATATTCTCTGTTTATGTTCACTTCCAATCTTTCCAAATTCATTTTCTTAAAGATATTGTCAAAGCATGCTCTAAATAATTTTCATATACTTTTGTCACATTTCTTTTCCCCTCTTCATTTGATTGGTGTTTTGTATAGCTAAATTATTCTAGTACTGTTTTTGCACATTTTCACTTACTTTATATAATTTTTGTTAATACTCTGCTCTTGTAGTGAGTTAAAGACTGCCGAGTGTTCTATTAACTCTTTGAGCTCTATCACTTTACCAGTGGTAGAGAAAAATGACATAATGTCCAGTCACCGGTTGAGCAGTGGGTAAACACTTGTAACTATTTTTATACCTACCATGAAACATTACATACCAATTATTTGTGAATTTTGACTCAGGCAGAAGGTTTAAAATTGTTCAGGAATGCAGAGTTCAAATGCTTTTTCATAGTCAGTTTAACAAAGAGGTGAGATATATTTTGTTTTTTTTCAACCTGTTGGTCTATTACAGTATTTACATTATGCGGACCATTGTCCTCATCTTTGTCGCCATATTTGTCACAACGTTTCGGCCGTTGTACACTCCAGCCTTCTTCAGGTGGTTGGAATTTCGAACTGAACCCTTTATTTCGATAAATAAAGGAATTGAAATAAAGGGTTCAGTTCGAAATTCCAACCACCTGAAGAAGGCCGGAGCGTACAACGGCCGAAACGTTGTGACAAATATGGCGACAAAGATGAGGACAATGGTCCGCATAATGTAAATACTGTACATAATACCTCATTTCAGAAATATAGACAGAACTGTTGGTCTATTGTTTGTAAATGTTTTATTGTAATTAATAGTTATAAAACTTGTCTGTTTCCATGACTGATTTTAATCTAGGGCTTTTATTAGTCTGTAAATACTTTTCGGAATGGTTTATATATTTCTATCTGAATTTCTGGGATGAGGAAGAATTATCATTATTTGCATCCAACTGTTGTCCTAATTTTTGTTATCATAATATTTCAGCGCTGGCCTTCTTCAAGTGCTTGCCAATGCAGGTAACCTTCAGGAAATTTTGAATTAAACCCTTTATTTAATCTATGGGTGTAAATTGTTCTCATTCTGCTGATTATATCTCAGGATATCTGTTGTGGAGTAAATAGTACTATATATAGTACGGTGACTATATGAACTAGTCTATAACTATAAAGAGCTAAAAGAAGACGTTTGAAATCAGTCTTCAGACTAATTGATACAGGTATCATGGCAAGTTGCCAAAGCATTACTTATAAGCGTTATGACGTGTGTTATAACAGTGGTGATGAGGAATTCAAGACTCAGGTAATTTATAACCATTGTGACACCATTGTTACGAGTTACAACAGTAACAAGGATTCAGGAACTTATGCGAGTTGTAACTGAAGTTACAAGGATTTTGGAAACCCATACTAAGTGAACAAGTATGGGAAAAATTATATACTTGTTGCTTTGAGAACAAGTATATGAGTGATGATGAATTTTAAACATGTTGGTTTAAAAACATTTTTTTTCTTGTGTAGAAGAAAAAAAAAATTTTCTTGGATGTAGAAAAAACATATTCTTGCAAATATGGAGCAGATTTTGGTTTTGATAGTTGAAATTCAACAACAACAGAAAAATCAACAATTACCTTAATTACAAAAACAACAACAGGAATTGTTGGATATAATTCTGAAGAAAATGAAAATTTTCAATGTCTTTTAAGCCAGACACTGTCTAAAACACCATATCAGAATTTGTATACAGTACTGATGAGGTACTGACTTTTTCTGTATATTATCATAGAATAGATATGAACATATATTCAGTCAAGAATACAGCAGCTGGGAAGATGAGAGAGAAATAAGTTTGTTGTTGAGGAAAATAGCTTCAATAGTGTATGAAAAATACTGCAACTATATATTACTGAAAAAAACCAGGTGAAATCAGATTTGAAGGTAGGGTACATATTCTGATGAAAATTTTTAATGATGAGAACTCTCTGTCTAATGCTCAGTGGAGGTGCATCAATCTAACCAAAAAAGAGGACTAAGATTTTGTTACATATGCAGTGATCATAATCAAAGAATGTGAAAATTTTATAATAAAGGAAATGACTCCAGATATGTTCAAAGTTTAACAGCTAAAAAAGATGTTGAAATACAAGCAAAAATTTTATCGAAAATTGAATAAAACAGTAATATTACACTGCAAAAAATAGTTGACAATTCTAAGTCTGAAACATGACGCTGAAGAAATTCAGAAAAAAGAATGTGTACAAACAAAGGACAAATGTACAAAAAGGAGATTAAATCCTAGTTTCAGATGTGGTAAATTACATCTTGGAAATGACTGTCCATTTAAAAATGGAGAATGTTCCAAATGTGGTAAATGAGGACATATAAAGTCACACTGCAAAACAAAACCAAGAAAAAAATCTCACAGGAGGAAATTTGTACACAGCATTGCGACAGAAAAAATGGTCACAGAAAACAAAAGGAAATTTGTGAATATGAAAATAATGTGAGTATGAAAATGCTACTGGATACTGATAGTGATATTTCAATAATAAGCGAAACCACATAGGAGGAAATTGGAAAGCTTTCATTAAAAAGGACTTCCAAAGTAATTTTGTCAGTTTCTGGTGAGAAATTTTTTTGTTTTGGAGAAATGACTTGTAACATCTCATTCTGTAATAAGCATGTAAAAACTAAAGCTTAAGTATTAAAAACTGCTACAAATTGATTCTGTACTGACTGGATAGAACTATTTGAATTTTGGTATTTGCTGATAAATGTTTATTGTAAAGATGTAAGTGGATCAATTTAAAAATTCAGAGTCAAAATTTTAATGAAGAATTAAAAATGTTTTCCAAATATTATGTCAAATCAACCGGGTCAGTCTTCAAAATTCAAGTTGGATTTTCAAAAATTAACCATACAAAATGAGCTGCACCAACAGTGTATGTAAAGAAAAAAAAATATTAAACCTGTGTTTATGCAGATTTCTCAACATGATTAAACAGTTGTTTAGAAATACATAACTACCAAGACCAAAGGAAATTTTTAAAAAAATTAAACAACAGAAGAATATTTTCAAAGCTGAATCTCTCTGAAGCATATTTACAAATTCCGATTGAAAATGAATGTTCAGAATTAACAGCCATAAATACACACAAAGGATTATATAAGTTGCAAATTGTTTATGCTGAAAATTAAATACCTTAGTCAAATTATTGATAAAAATGGTTGTCAACCAGATTCATTGAGGGCAAATGCAATTAAAAATATGTCTCCAATAAATGTTACAAGCTTTTCTAGGACTGGCTAATTACAATATTCATAATATGCATAATTTGAGAGCTCCACTGAATGATCTACTTAAAAAATGAGTAAGTGGAACTGGAATGATAACTGCAAAAAGGTGTTTGATAAAATTAAAAAAAAGACTTGCGTCAGATTTATCATTAGGATACTACAATCCAAAAGCAGAAATTGTAATGGTGTCAGATTCTAGTAAGTATGGTATTGGAGTGGTGATTTTACACAAATACGATGACATGAAAATGAAAACCTTCGCTGATGCTTTATGCTCGCTTCTCCCTGCAGAGAAAAATTACAGCCAGACAGAAAAAGAGGCTCTATCAATTATATTTTCTTTGAAGAAATTTGATGGAAGAAATTTTAGGTTGCAAACAAACCACAGAATCTATTAACAATATATGGCTCAAAGAGAGGAATATCTAAACATACACAGCTAATAGACTACAATTCTGGGGTACCATCTTATTAAACTATGATTTTACGATGGAGTACCAAACATCTAAAAAAATTAATGCAGATGGATTATCAAGATTAATACCTAAAAATATGGAACTATTTGAGGACACAGTCATTGCAGCACTAAAAACTGAAATGGAAATAAAAACCATTTTGTACAATGTAATACAAGAGTTACCAGTGACCCTGGATGAAATAAAAGAAAATGCAGAAGTTTTTATTGTAAAAATAAAAATGCAATTGATAGAAAGGAACAAAGAATGAAATCCAGACTTAAATACTTACTTACTATGCAATAGTGTAGTAATGTTCGAGCAAGAGATCGTAATACCTAGTGTGTTCAGAAGCAAATATTGAAGGATTTTTATAGCAGACATCCTGGTATTTCAAAAATGAAATCTCTGAGAAGTTTTGTATATTGGAGTAGAATGGAAGAAGATATTGAAAAAAAATGGTGAAAACTTTCAGAGGTTATGCTCTGGCAGCAAAACTATCTATCACAAAGAGAGAGCCTTTGCCAAAGACAGACATGCCATGATCAAGACTGTATATAGATTTTGCAGGTTCTGTGAATAGATCATATCTTGTGGTAGCTGATAGTTTCACTAAATGGCCAGAAATTTATAAGTGCAAAAATCCAACATCTTCAGTGATGTGAATTTCTTGCATGAACTTTTTGTGAGATACCATAGTCTCTCATAATGGAACGTGATTCACAGGTAAAGAATTCAAAGATTTTTGTAAGATGTTCTCCAGTCAGCAGGTTCAACGGACAAGTGGAACGGTTTGTGGGAACATTCAAAAGAGCAGTGAAGAAAGCAAGTCTTGAGAAAGTAAATGAGGAAAGTAAATTTTCTGAGAGTTTACCATGTAACACCTAACCCCAATGTCACCTGTGGAATTAATGTTTGCTAGAAAAGTAAAATCAGTGTTCAACAAGTTATTACCAAGTCAAAAAGTATGAATGGATAACAAAAATGACACCAAAAATTTCAAGGTCAGCAATAAAGTGTTCTTCAGAGCATATGAGGATGGCAAAGAAACATGAGAAGAGAGCATAATATCAGCAAGAATCAGGGAAGTTGATTTTCCTGGTAAAAAGGAAAAAGACTTGAACATAAAGGGCACCATAATCAGCTGAAAAAAGATTCATTGATGAAAAACCTGAAACATTGGAAGAACTGATAAAATGCTATATGACGTTTTTGATGTGCCAAAGTCAAGGAAACTACAAAGACAAGTTCTAGAAAAAGAAAGCATACTGAAGAACTGGAAGTGGATCCGAGACAGAAAAAACTACAAAGTCAAGTACATTGGTGAACTCTCCAGAAAGAGGAGGGGGAGATACTAATAAAAAATAAAATATTTATAAAAAGTATTAATCTCAAAAAGGGGAATGCTGTGAAATAAATGATACATCCCCAATGTCTATATGAACTAGTCCATAAATATAAAGAGCTCTTTGTCAGAAGTAAAAAGAAGCCATTTAGAGTCAGTTTTAAGACTAATTAATACAGGCATCACAGCAAGTTGTTGAAGCATTACTTATATTATAAGTGCTACAAAGTGCATTATAACAATATCTCATCTTCTTATTTAGTACTGCTCAGTTATTGCTCACCTTGTTTCTACTGAATATTAGTCTGTACTATCCAACCCAGGGATTGTACTATAACTACTATGTCACTAAATTCATGAATTATTGCTTTAATCCACTAGGCTATTTTATTGTGGTTTTGAAATTTCCTAAAGGTTACTAGATCAACAGACACCTGAAGAAAGCCAGAGAGCACACCAGCTGAAATGTTTTGATTATAACAACAAAGATAATGACATTAGTCCCAATATAAATAATGATTTATGTATGTTTTAAAAAATATTTCAGGACAATACTTTCCAAAGTCTTTATAATAATCTCTTTCTTTTTTTCAAAGTAGAACTACCAATCCTACACTGAAGTTTTGAGGTATATTTCATTTTCAGCTAAATAGCTGTACTAATCCTTTATGAATTTATTCTTCAGCATCTTTCAAAGGGTTCATTACTTATGCTATTTTCATGAAGTGCTTTTCCACATTGCACATTTTGAAGTGTAAACATCTGTTGTTACTTCTGGAACATCACTTATATCTGCTGGAGTGATTGTTGGTGGTATTTTTTTTTTATTTTTGAATCATACAGATCTACTTATTACTCTTTACTTATCCTTTGCAACTTGTCCCTACAAATTTTCCTGTCTCTGTCTTCTATAGCAAGCCTTTGCTATTTATCTATATGTGCTGCAGACTCACCCTGCTTAAAACTTTTTTAGATAGCTTCTTCTATTCTTTCTGTGTTCATATTTCTTTTTTTTTCTTCTTTCATTCTTTTCTTGACTTGCTTTTATTATTTTTTTTATTCTGTACTTCCTGAAATTTTTTTACCCATATTTCTACCTTTGTTTTTATCAGTTGTTGTGTTGACTTTGATTATCTCTTTGCTATTTCCGTTCATTTTGCCTTTTCTTTCTATTGCTTCCTTAATTAATGTTGCCAGTTTGCTATTCATATCTTCTGTGTAATTCTCTTATTCCATAAAGCTGGAATCTGTTCTTGAAAGTTGGAGATCTGAGGAGGATATGATTTCTTTTAGCAAATTATTTTGTTTCTCTCCTGCCAGTTTAGTCTTGATTATATTTCTTGTTAGATTAATGAAAATTTATTTAATTTTAATTTACAATCCTTACACATCAGATCAGTACCTTCCCACCTCAAATTATTTCTAAACATGATTGCACATATACAAGAAGTTAAATAATTTTAAATGATTCTCAATTACACAATGTTGAATGGGGATTATTAATCAGCTTTAATTAATAATTAATTTTCTTTGATTATAAAATGGAAGAGATTCTCTGCTGCCTAGTTTGATTTTAGAATATTTAACTGATATATGACAAATTCCTCATACATGGATGTTCAAGTGATATAATGGTTAGCAGATCAGAATAAGAAATTGGCAAGTTGAGTTCAAATTCCAGTTGTATTTGTTACATTCATTTTCATGTATATCCCTTTTGGTAAAAGTAAGAATCCACCTCTTCCCCCCCAGCTATTGGTTAAATAGTAGAACTGACTAGGCTTTCTACTCTTGGCTGGTGACCAGTTTAGGAGGAGGACAACTCTAAATTCAAAACTTGTGCAGGACTATTTAGGGACTTTGTGGTACACTATGTGCACCAAGTCTCTGTATTCAGTTCTTCCCAAAAATGTGGGTGGTTCTGCACATGACTTCACCACTTTAATCAGATATGTGTGAGGTTGTCTGGTTATTCAGCTCTAAGAACTGGACTGTTGGATCCTCATATGTTGAAGACTACAGGAGGATCCATCATTTTATATATATATATATATATATATATAGTGTTAGCATGAGAGACTGTTTTTGAAGCCAAAATTACTGATTTTTCAATGGTTTGCTGAAAGAAAGACATTTAAGGCAAGCTGTGTGTGTGTATTGTGCTGGAAGTTATGGATAAACTGTCCAAAGTTTATATTTTGTTCAAGTATTTCAACCATCACAGTCATTATCAAGAGCCAATTTGGTGTCTGTGTGGTAGGCAGAATTTGTCTACATCCTGGTATTCTTTGGGAAGCTGAAAGTTTGAAATAGCCTAACATGATGTCATGTGTAACGGTTATTGGAGATGAGGTCGTACAAAAAGAATACAATTTATTTATTGTTTATTTGTATTTTTTACACTAATATGATGTATGCATGCATTAATTATTTTACATGCACTTGATACCATCTCCTGCAGTGAATGATATTGACAGAGAGAAGAAATGTTTTCTATGATACTTTTATATAGAATATAATTTGGTCTTCAATGGAACAGTATGGATTGAAATGTGCATTTAATGTGATTATGGCAACAATTACAATTATTGGTTGAATTGATTAGTATTTGTAAAAAATTATCTAAAACAGTGCTATTCCTTTGATCCCATTAATTTCCATGATCAGAGAGTATGTCCATGTCTCTTGGGGTGGGGGTGGTCTTCCTGATTATTTGGCAATCTAGGTTGTAACAGTTTTCAAGCAAAATTTAGGGAAGATTATTTTACACCTCAGTACTTAAACACATTCACTAAAAATTATTTTTGTTTATTATTAAGACACTTTTTAGTAAAAAATAAATATTACTTAAAGATTTAATAAGAAGTTTATGAAAAACAGGTCAGACATTGTCAAATTTCATAAAATTGATGAAACTGAATAATTTGTTGAAAATGATAATTTAAATAAATATTACTCAATATCTGTCTATATTTCTGAGATGAGGTATTGTAATTGTTTACACTCCATATTTTTGCTATATCTGATCTGTATCAATCCTTCAGTATCTGTCAATATTTTTTAGATGAGGTATTGTAATTATTTGCAATATAAATAGTGTAAATAAGTATGATTCACTACTGTATTTTTCATCTTATTTATAGTTTGTTAATACTCAGTTGATATAAAGCTATTTTTAAAAGTAGAAAATACATTTTCTGCCTTGTATTCTTATTCTGTTTCTTGTTATTGAATCAATTATTTTCTAAATCTGTTATATATAATAATTTCTTTCCATATCAAATTTGGTAATTTTCATTTAGCAGACTAAAGAGGAATAGGTCAATTACACAGAAATAGAGACGATAAGCAAAATAATTACAATAAGTATGTACAATAGAATAAAAGAACTAACAGGATGGAAGATGGACCAACCAATAGACGCTATAAAATCAAAGGAAGGATCAATGATAATAGAAAAAGAAAAAAAATACTTCAAGGCAGAGCAAATACGCCAAAGAACATTTTCATGATGCAAGAGAGAAAACTACACTTCAAAATACAGAAGGGCAAGAAATACTAAAAGTAAGATCAGAACTGGAGATGGACAGGAAGAAAGCAGAAGGGCCTGATGTTATCATGACAGAAAGGCTCTCACCCTTAGATGATTCAGCCATCGACAAAATCACAGAATAAACAAAGAATATACAACAATGGCGACATCTTTGTAACATTACTTAAGAGACCAGGTGAAAATGAATATGAGCTCCATTGGACAATCCTGTTTAATGAGCCACATAACCAAACTAATGATGTGAATCCTGATGTCTAGAGTGTGAAAAAAAAATTAGACTGGAAATAGGACAAGAACAATGCAGCTTTGTCAAGGACACAAGAACAAGAAATGCGATATTCAGGATTAGAATAACATCAGTTGGTAATATTTTTTTTTCCAAAATCTATTTCTGGTAATAATTTTCCTTCAAAAAATGTATAGCTGGTAATGTTTTTTTTTCAAAAGTGTATTGATGATAATAATTTTTTATTTTTACAAATTATTTCTGGTATTAAAACTTATTTTTACACTTTCCTAGTGTTTTGACCCCAGTTTGGAGCTTAACTATTTTCCCATATCTGGGATCCTAGCAGGTGCTACCACCCCAGGTCAGGGTGGACCTAGGAACACCAGCAATTAAGAGGTGGTTCCATGCTTCTCAAAACCTCCTAATCAGAGGCCTTGCTATTGGACATAGTTTATCGTCTTACCCAGGATGCGGATGTAGTTTATCGTCTTACCCAGGATGGAATTTGACTAGGTACAGCACAAGGAATTATTTTAACTGCTATAAAAACTAGATCTATTTAGAAAATATCTTAGAATAATCCAGAATTTATACTGGGAGCAAACCACCTGCATACAGATAGAAAATGAATTGAGAAGCTAAACAAAAAATATAAATGTGCATGAGACAAAGATGTGTCTTCTTGCCAGATTTATTCAACCTATACAGTGACACTATCCTAAGGAAACTGAAGACTATACCAGGATTTACTATTGGTGGACATAATCTTAACAATATAAGATATGCAGATGACACTGTGTTGATGTCTGACTCAGAAAGAAAACTACAGGACCTCCTAGACAGAGTAGTAGAAGAAAGTAAGAGAAAAGGACTATCAACTGCAGGAAGACAGACAGTATGGTCATCAGTAGGAGAATAAGCCCAAGATACAAGTTACGAATTGGAGATGTCAAATGAGGAGAAAACTAGAGACAGCAGAAATGTGGTTCTACAGAAGGATACTGAAAATCCCATGGATAGACCAAGGAAGCAATAAGGAAGTCTTAAAGAAAATGGCAGAAGAAAGAACACTTATAGGGTGCAATGGGCAAATTGTCGTCATTTTATATTTTTAATTTAGTACATGTGTGTTGTTTGTTTTTGATTTTGCCAAATGCACAGTATAGTAGCATCAGTTGGGCATTATCTGTGAGAAAAAAAATCACCGTGATGTAATTAACTCCACCAAACATTTGGAAATGGCATTCAGTACTGTTTAGCATTCATGCTGAAAGCTCCAATATAAAAATTTCAGAGTGTTTGGGTTTTAATTTGAGGACAGTGCGGATTCCGAAAGAGTTGGATGTGTCTAATGGTGATTGCGAAGATACAGCAGCTAGGAAAACTCACTCTGATTGTTCTGATAAGAATGAACTCCTGTATTTGTTAGTGAGGATCACAGACACAACACAGAGGCCTGGGTCAAGAGGGTGGCTGCTGGAAGACCCTATGTCTAGCAACAGGATTTTTCACCATGCCATACAAGCAGGAGTACCCAGTCATGGCTGTCAGACAATTTCTGCGACCTTACATCTGGCCACCTAACTCCCCAGACTTGCAACCCCCTTGATTATTATGTGGGGCAAAGTTGAATGAAAGACAAACAAAACTCCTTGGAACACCATTGATAAACTGAAGGCAAAGATTATGGCAGCATTTACCAACTTAAACAAGAAGGCCATCCAAAAGAATTGCTGGAGATTGCAAAGTCATCTGGAGGCTGTGGTTGAAGCCAATGGCGATTTTATTGAATATATTTACTCTTTAGTATTTCAAGAAATTTTTGTCATTTTGGTAAATATATCTGTTAAAATGAGATGTCATTGTTATTTTAATTGTGTAATTTAGACAACTATTTTGCCATTGCACCCTGTATACTCAGAATCAGAAAAAGGTAGCTGAAATACCCTGGACACATAATGAGGGAGGAAGAGTTAGGAAAACTTAACCCTCGTGGGGCATATTGAGGGCAAGAGATATTTAGCCAATTATCTGATGAGCTTTTGTGAATGGATGGCAGAATGAAGGCATGGGGGGTCAAAACCTTAGCAAAGAGAGAAAAACTGCTATGGGCCACAAGGGATAGGAAGTTGTGGAGAACCATAATAGCCGATGTTCTGAAGGGACATAGCACATAGAAGAAGCAGGTGTATATCTATTTTAGAAATAGGAAATGGCTATTATAGAAATACATTTTTTCTATCTATATGCTACATATTGGCCTTTGAAAATTTTAGTCATTACCCAGTTTTCAATTCTTCAGCCTTTTCAGAGAATTTTATCTTTTAGAAATACAATTGATAATATTTACAGTAAAATGTAACAAAACTCATGCAAATGTTTAAGGGATCATTCTATTTAGATAACTTTGTAATGAGATGCTTATCTCACTTCCTTTGGCAATAACATTATAAGGATAAATTTAAAATTTAGTACTTCAATCTCTCTTTTGATATGATCTTTATGACTAACATTAAGTATTAACTCATTACTTAAATAAGTTGTCATTTGGTTTTATTAAACCTTTCCATCTCATTTGCTTAAATAAATCTGTATTGATTGATAGAATATTTTAGATGGCATAAACTAAATATTAGAAACGAAATAAAGTTTCACCTCTTTTAAAAGAATTGGTCAAATAAATAAGATTTAGGTTTTTATTCCTTTTGTTGCTTTTTAGCTTCGATTTGAAATCTGTTATAAATTATAATTTTTTTTCTAATAAACAAATTGGACATGTAATCTATAGGGTTCTTTGAAAATTTTTGGCTTAAATTTGTTTGAATATTGTCAATCTTAGTTATTAATTCTTTATCAAAGTCTTTACTTTCAAACCATATCTTTATTATTTAGGAGACACCAAATGAAAACTTAAAAGTTGACTATAGATTGCATGGAAGTAATTCACAAAACTAAGTGTACAGTGTTAATGAAAATGCTTTAAATTTCACTGCCAAGATAAAAAAAAAATTAGATTCCATATTGATTAATGGCAAAAGTATTTTGTTAAATGATTTTACTGTTAAAAAGATAAATATTGTTGCTTTATAAATTAATATACTGCAATAAATAAGTTAATTAGCATATTAACAAGTTTACTTTACAATGTACTGGTGTGGGCAAAATTAATTAAATCTATCACAAATTAGAAGTTTTGGAAGCAGATTTGAAAACTGATTAAATATCAAAGAATTTATAAATATGCATTAGATTTTTAAATTGACCAAGTCTTACTTTAATAATTGTTTAATATTCTATTTTATTGCTGTAATTAAGATAATTTTATTTCCTGTATTGTAACTGGATTATATGTACATTTTTGCTCCTTGTTGAAAAACCTTTTCTCTCTTAAGAAATTATTGCTAAATATTAATTTTTTAAAGACAACTTCCTGTTAATTGAATGTTTTATATTATTATAATTTGGATGATTATGTCTTGAGTTTGTAGTACATTTAGTGAAAAAAAAAACTATATGCTGTCTTCTAAAATCCAATTTCTCTTGGTGTGAGAGAGAGAAAAAAAAAAGAGATGATTTAAACATTTACAGTTGCCTTCTTGCCTTGCCAATGCAGTGACTGACCTTGTTGATGATATGAAAAATGATAAGTCATGTTAAAAATCTGATTTGAAACCCAAACCGCTTTCACCGTGAGCCATTGGACACTTTCCCACGCTTTGTATCCAAGTAGCAAAAAGATGGTTAGCCAACAGATGGTTGCACCATGGAAATGTTTGAAGCCATGAAGAGATGATGTTAACTTAAGAGGAGATGAAAAAGTCAGGATGAAATGAGATCAGGAAAGGGGGTTTTTTCGGGGTGGGTAGGATACAAGGAAATAAGGAATGAGAAAGTTACCTCCTTCTCCTCCTCTTCCCTGGTCAGTTCTCTTCAGTATTTTTGCATTGTCTTTTTTTTTCTTTTTTTTCTTTTTTTTCTTTTTTTTTTTTTTTTTATTCATGTCTGTTTTCATCCACATCGCTTTTAATGTTTAGCACCAACCTATACTTTCCCTCAATCCAATTCTCTTTGCATAAACCATATTCTTTTCTTTCTCCTCCTCCTCCTCTGCTCAGGTGAAGCATTACTCATATAACAGTTGTTCAGCCCTTTCACAATTCATTCTGGCGACAGATACTTCTTATTTGACCAGGCAGTGATAAACAACACATAAGGAAGGAAGTGAATCAATTTTAAGGGTCACATAAGGGATAAGGACAGAAAACTAAAGTGTAGGGAGACAAGGCAACAGAATTCATTTAAATAAGTTCCCCAATTTATATGAGAAACAGATGCTATTTATACTTACTTTTTATTTTTATTTCAAATCTTTATTTCTCTTTAACTTCAGTACTTTTTCAGTTTTTTTTATTAATGTTCAACCAATACGAAGCCAAAAGAGCCTCTCAAGGTAGAGGTTTACTGGATGAGGTTATATCAGAGTAGGAGGCAAGACGTGTAGTTTATGAGATTAGGAAAGATAATGTTTAAACATAGACTTGAAGAGGTTAAGATTTTAATGATTGGGAAAGCACTCTCTCAGGAGTCTGTTGTACAAAGTAGCAGTTCTTGGGAAGAAACTTTATAAGTAGAACTTCTTTCTTATTAATGGAATACAAAGGGAATGAGAATGATTTGTCCTTTTCTTCAAACAAATGAAGTTGATTTCCATTTCAGTGATGAAAATAAAAGAACATTTGTGGAAAAGAACTATCATCAAATCAAATATAACATTATGAACATTCATTGTATTCATTATAAATATTTTTCTTCATACAAATGACAATTGCAGTGTCTTTTTTTTCATTTTTATCGTCTCAGTTTCTTATTGCGATTCACCTTAGCACCATTCTTATGATTATGCAAAAATATTTTTAACATTTTATAAATATTCATTCTTTTGCAATTCAGATCTTGCAAAAATACATTTACATTGGCTGCAGTAAGAATCTTGTCAAAGTTTAAATAGAATTATTTAAATAATATAGTGCATAACTAATAATATTTATCTGAATGCTATATAATTTATGATATTGAAATCTTTCTTAAAAAAAATATTGCAAAATATGCATCAGATCCAATGACTTAGGAAGTTGGTATACTTTAAATATAATAGCAGATGAATCCATCTTAAATTGGTTACTTTATATTGATGTATTTTAAAGTGATATCATTTTTTTATCAGTTCACTCCAAGCAAGGTGATAATACCACTAAAATGCAATGGGCTACTGGGAGTGAAAGAGAATGAAAAGACTTTAGAAGGAACTGGAAGCCAAATTCTAAACAGAACAGATAATTCAAAATTACTTTTTATATATGATAGTTAAAGAATACATTCTGTCTATAAAATGCAATACTTAATTTCTAAAATATTCTCTTTTATCTGTAGTTATTCTCTCTGTAACCTTTGCCTTCAAAAACAAAATTTAATTTTAATCAATTCAATATATTCTGTTAATTTGCATCTATATCTATAATTCTCAAAATGTGTGTGTATGTATATATGTGTGTGTGATCAGATGTTGTTTATGCATTTCCACAGTTTTCATCTGATTTTGAAATTTTTTTTTGTGTCAGTTTTGAGTCCAAATTGGCTGGAAAAATTACAACCTTGAAGGTGAAAAATCAAAAAAACTGATTTTTTACACTTTACACAAAAATCAAAGGCAAAAACAGCCCTTTTCAGGACCACCTCACATTCAAATTGTCAACCCCCCCCCCCACACACACACACATTTGGGGATGTGCCTCAGTTGCACCCAGTTGTTGCTAATAATATTGATTTTCAGGTGGGCTGACTTTAAACATAAACTGCTCCAATTGAATGGCAAAAATTCCCAGTAATGAAACACCCGATCAATACCAGGTTATACTGCTAGTATGGAATTATTATCATCATCATCATCATTATTATGGCATCAGTTTGTCCCCAGAGAGCATGGATTTATGCCCAAAGAGTTATACACTCTCCCGGACGCAGGCCTGGGCAGGGTTTTTTTTTTTTTTTTTTTCCTGTTTTGAGAGAGAGATACTGGTAATTGCCCATGCAGCATGTTCTCTCCTATCCATGCCACCGATGTTGTCCAAGGGAAAGGTAGAGGTCAATACAGCTTGGTACCAGTCATCGCAGTAGTTACCAAAATGAAATTGAACATGACATCAGGATGTCTTAGGGACCCCAGCTCCAGATTTGAATTCAGAGTTGTACTTCTCCTAGTCTGGTTGGCAACCATGGCTACAGAGCTCAGACTGCCTATTGACCCATAGTTGGAAGTTTTGAATTCAGAGTTTTTTCTTCTTCTACACTGGTTACCATCCAAGGCTATAGAACCCAGTCTGTCCTGCTATTTACCACAGCTGGGGGTGAGAAGAGATGGATTCATACCTTTCTTAAGGGTATTAGCATGTAATTGAATGTAATGAACTTGATTGGAATTCAAACTCGACTCTCTGATTGCTCAAGTCCATTACTCCTCCATGCCTCCAATACATATACACACATACATATATATGTAAGTATATAATATAAATAAATATCTGCTTTTAAACATTTTAAATATCTTTTTTTTTCTTAATCATATCACCCATGCAAGGCAGCAAAGCCACTAAGAAACAAGAGTCTAGTGAAAGAATAAAAAAAATGAAACATTATTAATTAGTGAGAATAATAGAAGATTAAGAAAACTAGTTAATGATTGACATTGCATTTAAATTTTTGATTATCAAATTTGTCACAAAAGCATGGAGTTGAAAGCGAGTTCCACAAGTGAGAAGTGTGCATAAAGAAACTGTTAAAATAGAACTTAGTTACATCTAGCCAGTTCAATTGTAAACTAATAAGACCATAATTTCATAAAATCTAGGTAACATATTGAAGACTTTGTCTGAACAATTACCATGCAAGTATTTATAGAAAAGGTGCAGGGAAGCTACATTACAGTGGTGGGAAAGTGACTGAAGTCAAGATGCCATGTGAGGACCAATAATATTGCTGATTCTTCCTTAGATTCTATCAATGAATCTCTAAATAAACAGCAGGAGCCTCTGACCATATGTGCCAGCAATATTCAAAGCATGAATGAATTGTAGACATGTAAATATGTAAGATAGATTCTGGAGAGAAAATTTGTCTAGCATGACACAATGAATTAACTTTCTTAGCAGCAGGCCTAACAATGGATTCAGTATAATCTTTCCACTTCATGCTATCCAAGAATGTCAGCCTGAGAAGGTGCAGCGAATTACTCTCATGGAGAGTTGTATCATCCATGCTAATGGAAGGCAGGAAGGGATATTTCAGGTAATTAATAGAGAAAAGTTTACAATTACATATTTGGTCAAAAGTAAACAAAGATAATAAAATATAAAAACTCAGCAGAAGTAAAATATAAACCGTGTTCAAGTCTTGGAAGGTAAAATGCAACATAGAATTTTGAAATTCCGCTTAGATGTGGCACAAGGCCGAAATTGTAGGGCACCCGGTGAGAATCAAACTCACTACTCAGTCGTAATTGTTCTAGTGAGACAAGCTTGCTAATCATTACACTGCCTCAAGGTGCCCAAATCATGTAATAATATAAATGTATTTTTTAATTTCAATGCTGACAATGGTTCAGTTTCAAATGTTTATAAAATATAGATGTTTATATAACTCTGCTGGCATTATTGAGATTTCAATTACCACTATACAAAATATTATTGTTCTGTGTTTGTTGGGAAAATTCTAAATGGTAATTGTAATATTAGCTGTTTTTCTTCAAGAAAACATTCAGAATTCATTGACCAAGCAGCCAGTATTGGCTGAAATTTATTAAATCTTTCTTAAAACAATTTTTCAGGAAAATAGGTTTCTCAAGTCTAGTAGCTGTTATCTCTCTTTCCAGTATTGATAAGATTTTCCTTCCTAACTTTTTATTTAAAGTAGTATGGAATGTCAACACCTTCATTGTCATTATTTTTGTTTTGAGTTTCATGTTCTATCTATTTTAGTTGATGCTACTGTTGATAGTCCTCAAGTAATGTGGGTTCTGTTATTTGGTAAAGTTCTTCATTTATGATTCTGTAGCACCAGTCCATAAGGTTCAAAGAAGGATGGTCCTTGTCAAGACCTGCAGGTTTTATTCGCTGGAAAGTTAATCATTGATCTGAGAAAGTGGTTGTATACAACTGACAGTTTAGATATTTCTTAATGAGTTTGTTGACATGCATAACATCCATTTGAAAGTCTTAATCTGATGAGGCTATTTAAGAACATGACTTTAGTTTTTAGGTTAATCTTTTGGTTTTTGTAGCAGTTTACAGTGTTGGACAAAATTACTACTAATGCAGCCAATTCTATGTTCAATTTCTTTATCTCCTATATTAATTTTTGTGATGTTAATGAACACTCGTTGCCACTTTTGTGATGCCAATGAATACTTGTCACTTTTGTAATGCTTTTTGTAGTAGTGACTTTGTAGATACAACTCTAGTACACCATTGAACAATACTGGTGTCAGACATCTTCAAATATCACTCGCACTAATAATACTTGCTCGATAATACTCACTGGAATAGTAATCTGTATAGAGAAATAGTATAGTGAATAGAGTAGAGAATAGTGTAGTGATCAATATAGACTAGAAATAGTGATTGTTTAGATGTCACACAACTTCCTATATATGTGTTTCCTCTATAGTCATGTGATCAACTTAATTCAATAATGGAATCACTTGTGTTTGCTCAGTGGCAATCTATGTTCAAACTCGAGTGTCAGCAGCAACACTTTATTCCTGTATAACACTAATTTTATTATCATTGATCCATATGCTGAGGTATGTGAAGTGTTTAGTATTTACTAATTCCATATCCTGAGAGAGTTATGATGGATTCAGGGTATTTGCCATGAGCCATCAGTGCTTTAATTCCAATTCTGGAATTCAAAGATTCATATTATTAAAAAATATTCAAATATTTCATATTATTACTAAATACATATTTACTAAACTACTTAATTTGGTATCAATGATAAATTGAGTACAGTATTAATTTCTCTCTCTCTCAAATATAAATATAAACAACTGATGTTGTTCTGTTAAGTGCATGAATTTTATTGATTCTTACAGAATATATTAGCATAGAAAAAGAGTTTTATTAGAGTGTGTGTGAATAAAAAAAAATGTATATCTCTTCAGTTGCTCCTCTCTTTTGTGGATATACAATAACAATTTTAGTGCTGGATTAAAACAACAAGGAATATGCACACATTTTACAAAAATGAAGATTAATATTTCAGTTCCATCCAACTGATAAAAATTTCTAACAGTTAATCAGATTCTTACTCATCAAATTTAATAAATTCTTAAAATTTTGTCAAAAAGGATATTTAACAACAAAATGTAAATATAAAATAACATCCTCAGAATAAATTTTCAAATTACAAAAATAACAGTTAAATTTTAATAATTCTACATACTGATAACATTTTTAAAATATTCTTTGAATAGGGTTAAATGATTGTAAATGAGATCCTAGCTATAATTTATTCTGCAAATAAACCTTTTTTTATTTGAATATTACTCAGTGATTTTAAACACCTTAAGAAACTTTGTGATTGGATTTTTTCTGTTCAGAATGAACAGAAATTTTCACTTTTATGACTTAAGAGAATTAAATTCAAGTTTTGATATTTTTTAAATTTAAAAACTAATGTAATTTCTCTGTGCCTCAATAATATTTTTATCACGTTTTTAGTATATAAGTAATATAAAAAATATAATTATTTGTACTGTTGAAATAATAAGGACATTAAAAAATGTGTCACCCTATCTTCAACCAGGGTACACCAAATATTTTTTTAATCATTTCATACCAAGTAAAGCAATAAAGCCACTAAGATGCAGGAGGTTACTGAGTGTAGGAGAATATTAAAAAAAATTAAGGAGAGAGAGCAATAAACGAACAGGAATTAAAAAATAAAACAGATGAAAATTTATATTGCATTTAAATTTTTAAAAATGAAAATTGACTGGAAAGCAAGAAGCCAGAAGAGAGTTCTACAAATGAGAAGAGTGAAATGTTATTATAATGTCAAAGATTTATCAATGTCTAGTGTTTTACATTGAATTTCTTTGAAAACATGTAAAGAGGTTATGTTTTTCAATCCTTAAAATATTGGAATTTTTCATTTCAGAAATCTAATTTACATTTTTAATTTCAAGATGTTGTTTGCATTTTTTATGAACTAATTTAAAGAGAGAATTCTGAAATATAACTGTTCTCTACAAAGTTTTCTACATACTACAAATAATGACTTATCAAGCACTGATCAACTTTTATTGTCATTTAATTAAATGAGATTTCCTGTAACAATGACAGATTACATCTTGAGAATAACTCCTTAAGTAAGATATATTTTGGTTCAGTTATTACATGCGACCCTCCATAAAGTTTAGTGTTTCTGATGGCACAGACAAGCTATTAGTAGCAAAGAACCCACATGATTCAGTTGCCAGGTAATGAGCTGAATATGATTTATTACTATGTTGGACTCAACATCTGTTCTTACTTAAAATCCAGTGGAGTCCAGCCTGAGATTTAAAGTGTCAGCAACACCTGGCATTTGCAATATGACATGAACTCAAGGAATGTTCACCAAATTCAGCAATATCATATTTTTTGTGATCTTTTGAATTTGGGTCCATAATGCACAGATGCATAGTGTCCATTATCAAGGTTCTAGAAAGTGAATTCTTCATAAAAATTCATCATCTTAAAACTAAGTACATTTCATCAAGTTAGTTTTCTCCCTAAATTTGAGAAGCTTGACTTTGTTTTGGCTTCTTTTACGATATATTGATGTATAATCTCATTTTTTTTTTTAATCAAATTTACACCTTGGATGAAATATACCCTCCTTTCTTAATTATGTTTTTCTTAGATTTGGTCTTGTTAAGGAAGAAGGCAAAAATCTTCAGATTTGTACATTTATGGTTTAATGATAAATGTACTTCAGAACTAATTTTGGTACTTAAAGTACAAAAAGTAAAAATTAATGTCTATGATAATATAGGTACCTCCACTAATCAGTAAAAAGTAGTATAATACATCTGAAGTAATAAAATAAATATTGGATTAAAAACAAATCCATTAATTCTTTAGAAATAATTGTATGTCTTGGCATTAGTTTGTATATTTTAATTGTGCATTTATTGAAGATAAAATTCCCAATGAATTGCTTATAGAAGATGGTCAGTGCAGTCTACATAGTGTAAGAAAGAGAATGACTGCTTATCTAAAATAATACTTGAAAAATATCCACCAGAAAAAATTCATTTGGGTCAGGTTCATTGCTTTAGGCCATGCTTGAAAAATTAATGAATTATTAGGATTAATTTGTAACTTCACTTCCTCCATGGGCAAAAATATATTAATTGCCTAATGATATGATTTTATAAAACTGCAAACAACAGCATCTATTTAGAAATGTTTATATGAGATGATGTTCAGTGTTCTAATTTAAACAGTTTATGAGTTTGTGTGTACTGTTTTATGTCAGCAAAATTATAACTGAATTGGCAACCATTTACTTAGAAGCAAACTTCAGAAATGAATTGTAGAATTCTAAGAGAAAATGTTATTTTGCATTCATTTTTAAAACATGTATTAAATAGGAATATGTTTTTTAGAAAACCTTTACTTGCTCTCCTTTGTCTTATGTTTTGTAACTGCTTCATTTAATTAAACTTTCTACAAAGCTGTCATAAGCAATCCTGATGAAATAAGTAATTGCCTTATTAAGATGCGCTCAAATAGACACAAATAAAAACTCACAGATTAAAACAACTTGAAAAGTCATTGCAAGGAATCGAAGAACTGAGTTCAAATTCCAGTCGAATCCATTACATTCACTTATGTGCTAATACCCTTGGAAAAGTTATGAATCTTCTTCCTCCTCCCAGCTATGGGTAAATAGAAGGACAGACCAGGTTCTATAGCCTTGGATGGCAACTGGTCTACCGCTGAAAGAGATGGCAACCTACTGCAGGAAAAAATCTGCCTCGTCAGTTACGTATCAAAAGATACATGATCACCTAAGCGTGTATCATGCATAGCACATAACTAACTTCTAAGCAACCTTTTGTTTTTATTGATGAATATCAGGTTACAATGATTATAAACATTGTACTCTCTACTTTCCAAGTTTTGTCCTTTGGATTTCAATTTATATTCTAGCTTTTACCATTCTCCAATTCTATAAAACTATTTACTTTTTTAAATGCCATGTCCTTTCAGAATATAGGCAATCATGGCTCTCCGCAGATTCTTTTTCTTTATTGGGTATAACTTGCTATAATCTCTTGGAGAAGATAGTGGAGTAGTTGCCCTCTCCACAATTTTTTATTCACTGTTGCCTTCTAGTAGATTGGCTGCCACTCAAGGCTATAGAATTCAGTCTACTCTAACATTTAAAGTTAGAGGATATTAAATGGATTCATGCCTTTTCAAAAGATTTGTCTATGAATTAAATGCAATAGACTTTGATGGAATTTGAACTCAACTTAGGAATTCCACTTTCCACGCTGATAACTTCTAATGTGACTCATGCATGAAAGAAAAAATACACATTACTGTAATTTTATTCAGTTCTTGACTTGATTTCCCTGATGGAATCAATGGGCATATGTCTGTGAGCAAGTTGAGCCTTCAAGTTAGAGGACATTAGCTTTAGGCTCTGCCAGGTCTACTTGCCTAAGTCATATTATGCATGAATGTATATCAGATTTTAACCCAGATATGTGCTTCTCAACTGCACAACAAGCCTACAGCCACACCCAGTCATGATTGCCTGACGATTGAGTCTAGCATGAAACAGCCTGTTGCCTCTGAGTGTTGACTTCTACGTTCACTTTTATATCTATATTTACATATACTCTATGATATTGAGCACTTTATCCCATAAATATAGCACACCTTAAAACTATATTTCTTCATAGATATATATATATATATATATATATATATATATATATATATATATATATATATATAATAATCATGTTATAAAGACCCAGTTGGTCCTCTAGTGTACACCCACCTGATAGTCCCACTTCTGAAGACACCATTTTTTTCCCAACCCTCAACTTGTGCTCCTTGCTTGCACCTGTCCTATCTATTGTGTGCTCAGGTGTAGTAGATGAAACTCAACATACAGCAGTGTTCGGGCAAACACATCACTTTGGCATAATTTGAAGAAAATCAAAGTGGTTTCTGGTTTCTAAAAACATAAAATTGCAAAGACTTATATATATATAAAAAAAATACATCACTCATATATATATATATATATATATATATATATAGACACATCCATATAGGCACACATATATGCACATATACATAAAAGTACATACGTAAACATATGTACATATCTGCATACCCATATACAAAAACACAAACAACTATTCATAAACACATATTCATATCCATACATACATACATACATACACGTAAGTATAATAATAATCTTACTTATTATAAAATGCAGATTGTGTGTGTGTCTGTAATGTTTATATAGTTGATCGGATTTCCTACATTTTTCAATTGATTTCAACAAAACTTCACAGGACTACATAAAATTACCTTGTGGTGGTTCTAACAGTGCCAAAATTTGGAAAAACACAATTGTTTCTGCACAAAACCAATTTGAAAACACGATTAAGAGGCATTAATGAAAGGGGGACAACTCATATCGGGTTAAAACCCAGGTTGTTTGTGTGTGTTCGTTTATATATGGGATCAGACTTCCTACATTTTTCAGCCGATTTCAACAAAACTTCACTTTTTTTTTTTGGCAGGTAGTGTTTCTTATTGTCTTGCACACTTTTTCTTTATTTTTACATTCAGAATGCTTTAAAAATTCCATTTACAAGACAATTGTTTATAATAAAATTCCATCGATAGACTCATAACGATTGAAAACAATGTTTTTGTTTGAGTTTGGGTTTGACCAATTCGTAAAAAAAAAAAATAATTAAGACATGCGTATCCATCAACCTTAAACAATAATCTAACGATCTCTGCTGATTGTACGAATCCAAACATTGGATAATTCTTTATCTTTAGGGAAAGATAATTCCACGTACTTTAGGGCTGTTTTTATAATTCCCTTTGCAATTTGGTATAAGGCATCTATAAAGAATTGGTTCTATTTGAAATTAATTCAATATTTAAAAGAAAGTATTAAGAAATAATTTAAAAATGCCGACGTAAGAAATCTGGTAGACAAAAAACAAAAATATTTCGAAGATGATAATTATTAAGGAAAGAACACAGTACTTACCTTGTACCCGACTTTTCTGCTTGATTCCTTTTTCTTTCTTTTTTTTGTTCATGCAGGTGAGTCTTTTACGAGGGGGCTCTGTGTGTCTTGCTTAGGGGTTTACGAGAATTTTCGTCATTTCCTCAGTGGACCTCAACTCATTATTGACTTTTTAAACTTCAATAATTGTCCACACGTGGGTGCCTTTTCAGGCGGCAAGGTCATCCCTCTCCTCCCCTTACGGACGGCCTCCATTACACGCACTAATGCAACAGTATACGCAATATTCGCTAAGAGAGAGTGGGTATTATCACTCTCTCTCCATTCACTTAAGATTTGTGTTGAGAGGGAACAGTCACTGTTACCGATCTTTCCCCTACTTTAATGACAGCGATATCTACCATGATTTCCTCTTTCACCGATTTGTTTAATAGAGAGTGGAACGTCACTCAAGGTCAACCATCTCTACTGCGTGACTCGGGCATGCTTTCACCCTTTTCGTTTATTGTTGCCCACGTGCACTTGGCTTACTTTATTTGCCAACTTCGGACACCGCAAGTTGTTAATTACGTGTTCTAGCTGCTTTTCTGTTTTATAGTTCCAACCCAACCCTATACATGTTAGCCAATTGTACTAAAACCCCATTTCCTTTTGGATTTACCTTTGGTTTACCTTTTTAGATTTCCACTTTTTTAGTTTTGAGTTCCCCTTTAGTAACATCTTACTTATAAAATGCAGATTGTGTGTGTCTGTACGTTTATATATTGGATCGGATTTCTTACATTTTCAACTGATTTCAACAAAACTTCACAGGACTACGTAAAATTACCTTGCGGTGGTTCTAACAGCGCCAAAAATTGGAAAAACACAATTGTTTTTGCATGAAATCAATTTGAAAGCACGGTTAAGTGTATCGCATCCGGCTGGAAGTTACTGATGGCTACTCAAACGTCTGAATGCCGTTAACTTCTGTTGACTCGGCGTTTATTTTCAGAGAACAATACACAAAAAGTAAACAAATGAAATCTAAACATACACACGTCCTCCTAACTAAAAATAATAACCGGAAACTACTTTAAATACACATGGTGTCCAAATTTTTTTACTGCATTCAATAAGTAAAAATCATAAATTATAAAAGATTACAGAAAGGCTACTAAATGAATAAGATTTGTTAGATTATAATTAATAAACCCAAATAAAGTTAATATTATTTGTATTAGAAACGAGTGGAAAATATATTCAAATTAGAATTCTAATTATGAATCGCCACAAGCAAAATATGCAATTTTTTTTACTGTATTCAATAAGTAAAAATCATAAATTGTAAAAAGATTACAGAAAGGCTACTGAATGAATAAGATTTGTTAGATCATCTTACCTATTATAAAATGCAGATTGTGTGTGTGTGTGTGTGTGTGTGTGTGTATCTGTTACGTTTATATATCGGATCGGATTTCCTACACTTTTCAACCAATTTCAACAAAACTTCACAGGACTACATAAAATTACCTTGCGGTGGTTCTAACAGCACCAAAATTTGGAAAAACACAATTGTTTTTGTACAAAATCAATTTGAAAACAAATAACTCCAACTGGACAGTTAGCTCCGGGTTTACAATTACAAGGAGGTTTACATTTCTGTGTTTCACTGCCATAAAATTTCTTAAATAGAAAGTTATCATATGAACTAATTATACTGTTTATATTACTAGTACAGGAGTAACTAATTTTTAGAGATTTCCTATTGAAAATTTTTCTTCAAGTATTGTTATTATTGAAATGTTTGTCCATTTAATTTAAGAAATATTTGCCAACATTAATATTAGAAAATTTACAGAAAGGTGGGTTAAACTATATTTTTTTCTTTTGCTGTTTTTGGTTTTATTAGTTGGATTGAGATATATATATATATATATATATATATATATATATATATATATATATATATATATATATATATATATATATATGAGGAGGAGGCACGGTGGAGTAATGGGTAGTGGCTTGGATTGAGGAATCGCAGAGCCGAGTTCGAATTCCAGTCAAATCCATTAAATTCACTTATGTGCTAATACCCTTGGGAAAGGTGTGAATCCTCTTCTCCCTCTAGCTATGGGTAAGTAGCAGGACAGACTGGGTTCTATAGCCTTGGATGGCAACTGGTCTAGGAGAAGGACAACTCTGAATTCAAAACCTGTGGAGGGTCGTTTGGGAACCTTGTGGCATGTAGTGCACCAGGTGTCTGTATTTGGTCCTTCAAAAAGTGTGGCTAGTCCTGCATGAAACCTTCACCACTATAATCAAATCTCATTAGCTGTTGTCAGGCTGTCGGTTTCCTGATCTACTTGACCCTCATACGTCAAATTCAACGGGGAGAGTCGACTATCTATCTATCTATCTATCTATCTATATATATATATATATATATAGGAGGTATGGTGGAGTA